>CM052713.1:45119027-45151449 GCA_028551405.1 Uromys caudimaculatus
TGTGTGTGAGGTGTGTGGGGTGTGTGGGGTGTGTGGTGTGTGTGGTGTGGTGTGTGTGTGAGGTGTGTGGGGTGTGTGTGTGGTGTGTGGTGTGTGTGGTGTGTGTGTGAGGTGTGTGGTGTGTGTGGTGTGTGTGGTGTGTGGTGTGTGTGGCGTGTGTGGTGTGTGTGGTGTGTGTTGGGTGTGTGGTGTGTGTGGAGTGTGTGGGGTGTGTTTGTGTTTGTGTCGTTTTAAGTGGCATGCTGTGCTAGGTTTTTCCTTTCCCTTCTCCTTTTAAATGTCTGCAGCTCACTGAACTCAGCTCATTCAGCTCTGTTCACTTTTTTCTTCTTTTTATAATGCCCTCAGCACACTGTGTTTTGTGCCTTTAGCACTAAATTTCCAAACAGGAGCTCAGTGCTATTTCACAAAGTTAGTGACAGGAAAAGGAGTAGGAGAAAGGAAAGGGGAAGGACTGACACATAGAAGCTAAATTTAGGTCCAAGCGAGAGTGGGGTTTTTAACACTGAATGTATTTTGTGAAGCTTGGCATTAAGGGAAAATTATTTATAGAAATGTTGTAGTGTCTTAAGAAGAAGCGATGTCTCCTCTTAGTTTGCTTCATGTGGCTAAGAATTCATGGCTGTGGTTTATTGGAGATAGTCACCTTTTCTATTTTCAACATTAGTTAAGGCCAAGAACACAAAAAGGAGATCTTTTTGTTGGGTAAGTGATGCTTGAAAAGAATTTGGAAAGGAGAATCTATAAATAGCCTAAGTACATAGTGGGCATTTGCTCTGCTATGCTTGAGTGTATGGACTGAACTAAAACTTGATTCATCAATAGTTTTTAAAGTGAGCTGAACATTTGTCAGAGTGGATAGATTTGGTGTCTGAGAGGCCCCTCTCATGAGGCTCAGGGCTCGAAGGAGGAGGCTGATCAGAGAGCAGATACTTACACCACTGGCCACCTTGATGTAATTGGTCTGAGCCTATAGCTGTGTTCAAGGCATCAGATTAATTCTGTTCTGTACATATGAGAGGCTTATCAGTGTAAAGACCATCTTCTGAGTGTCATTGCATTATCTTCTAAGAGCAACAGTAGCAACTGGAATCTTACTCAGAAAACACCAATATGCCTAAGTGTTTCCTCTACTTTTCCCCCAGGTCAGTTTCAGAGTTGTCAGGTCTTACATCAGTGATCTATTTGGAATTCATTGGTGTAGAGAGTGAGAAATAGGGACGTAACTTCACTCTTCCCTGGACGCCTGTTCAGTATTGTTAGTATTATTTGTTGAAAAAGCTGTCTGATTTTCCAATCTATATTTTTGTGATCTTTGTACGTCAGCATGAAGACTCCTCAACAAGCAAACAGACTTCCAAATAGGCCGACCATATGGCCCAGCTATACCAACTCTTGGTTGTTACCCAAAAGACGTTCAAGTCAACGTTCAACAGAAGTTCTTGCATATAAATAGAATATTTATTGTACCACCTGCATGATAGTTACATTTTGGAACCTACTTAGGTGTTTAACAATAGTGGAACAAATAAAAACTGTACTGTGTACATAAAGTGAAAGTTTTTTTTTCCAGCTACAGAAAAGAATAAAGCTATGGTATTTGCAGGAAAATGGATTCAACTGGAGATGATCGTCTTATGTGAATTAAGCCACTTCAGAACGATAAGTGTCACATATTTCTTCCCATTTTTACATCCTAGACTTGGTAGATACATAAAAATTATACAAACACACACACACACACACACACACACACACACACACACACACACACACACGACTTTAGAGTAGAAGTGAAACTGTGGAAAACAAAGGGACCAGTGGCAAGGTATGAAAAGAGAGGGTGCAGTGGTCTGGGGGACAGGCTCAAAGTATATTATATACTTGCATGAAAATGGCCTTTTATTATTATTACTACTGCTATTATAGTATCATTAAATAAGTATAACATATAATACGCATGAAATAGTATGTAATATACAGTAAAAAGCTGAGATGGTAGTTAGAAAATTTTGTTTTTAGATCTTTAGTCATGAAGTTTTTGACTTATTTCTAGAAAGAACAAAACAAAAGAAAGTAAATTCTAAGAGCAAAACTATTACCAATTTATTCATATTTAATACTCTGTGATTGGATGTTACATTGAATTACTGCACCAGAGTGTCTAAGACAAGTTCAAATGATGGGCTACCTCTTTTACTAAAACAGTAATTTTAAAGCATTCCCCACCAAGGTCAAGTCCCTGAAGGATGTGCTGATGTAGCTCACATACTGGACCAATTTTAGTTCACATCTTCTTAAATGTGTGAAACTTGGAGACTTTTTGATAACTTAAACTGGTGGTTCATTCTTTTGCATAGAAGAAGCTGGAAAGGAAACAAGAGCCAGACAAAATAGATTATTCAGAGCGTCTGTCCCTTAATGTATAAAATGACTGAGGTCACAACTGTTTACTTGTCAGCCAATGAAAACATTGTGGCTTATCCTTCATTTATTATAAAACCATAAGTAACAGAGAAAAAGTCATGAAACAAAACGGAATATGCGAGACCTAAAGAGGACAGAATGTGCCCTCAACAGTCCAGAATAGATTTCTCTCCTTATCTGTCTCCTGAGTCCCCCTCTTACCTCCTCCTTTCCCTTTTTTTTCATCTTTTCCTTTGTCTTCTCTCCCCTCGGTATTAAATTGGAAGAGCAAAGATTATGCTTTACAAATGTCCAACCAATCCAGCTTGCCCGAGCATTACTTTATCTTCAGTATCTCTCAGGAGATACTCTGTGGGAGAGAGATGGCATGGATCCAACCGGTCTCACAGTTAAAACAAGGGACAGGAATAAGGCCACTTTGGTAAAATGGTCTCGTGCACACACATGATCAAAGTCACATTTAAATGTATGTCCCATCGTCTCATTTGCAAATCGTCAACATTTGTTCAAGGGACAAGCAAGCCTACGTAGCACAATCTTAAGTATAATGTACATGATAAGGAATGCTCCCCCACCCCTGGAAGCTTGCAGTGCCCTTTAAAAAATCTATACTGACATGCAACCCATGCAGAAAGCTACTGCTGCCTGAAGTAGAAACATGGCCATTCTGCTGAAGTAGAACAAGTCCTCCTCACTTGGACAGTCTTGGATGTAAATTCCTGTGCTATGTGGCAATGTTGAACGTGCATAAGGGCTGTACAGGTTGGTGGTGTTCCAGACTAGTGTTTACATGAAGTCGTGTTTATATGACAGTTAGCAGGCACTGGCACACATGTCTTTGAAGTTTATTGTAAGCCACATAAATCTGAGCTTATGGAATAAATCAAGCAGGACGGCTTTCTACTTCTGTTGACACAGTGTTATGAACCTCAGTTTTATGTCTCAGTACAGAACCCCTGGGAACCTGAGGTCGGTGGGTAGAGATGCCTGACAGCTTGGGGTGTAATTTGATGCTTTCAACTCTATTGAATCTCATCCTTAGCCCCACTTCACACCAGCGATCTGTCATGTCCAATCCCCATAAATTTTTCAGGTATGTTATTTCTTTGGAAAAAAAGAATCTTTGCTACTGGTGTTTGATAATCTCCTTTAGCTTTCATACCATCATGAGAAATCTCATGTTGTTTAATTTTATTTGAGGATGTAAAGGTATTGTAACAGTCACTAACATTCATAACCAAATATTCTCTGTAATTATTAGTAGTCTTCCCCACTGCAGTCCTGTTGGGCCATCTGACTATTTCTGGCTAAAAGGTACATATTTGGGGGCAGGCTACACACAATCATCAGGACAGATTGGTTCTGGACTAATATGCTCCTGCCTCCACATGTATTCCATGTTTTCTTTACCTGTATAGTTAGAAGTAAAGAAATTTTAGCTATGAATCTGCAAGCTTGAAGATTCTGGGCTGTGCTCACTGTTCAGTTACCTGACTGGCGTTATATAGGTTGGAGTAAGAAATCATGCAGTCATATGAGTAGAACTCCTGAGATGTCAGGATTTGTTATTCAGCTTAAGCAAGAGTTACTTTTTCCATGCTAATACCCTGTGTAATACACGAGTCAGAGTAGGGTCTGGAAGGCCATTTACATGGCTCCTTTATAATACTGCATGGAGCTTGGATGGAAATAATTGGATTTCTGGTTGGTACTTCAGGAATTTCTGTAGGTGCTGAAATATTTCCTGCCCGGAGATGAGATTTAAAGTTCCTGTTTCCCACTGGATTTAAAAAAATATATTGAGGTTTCATAATATCAATGCCAAAAGGCTTTCTTCCTAAAAGTAATTTTGATTATTATTTTAAGTGAGTGAAACATATTCTTTCCAAAGATTTGCTTTTACTATATATTTTAAAAATAAGAGCAGCACAAGTTTAGCACAAGAGACATTATATTGCTTATATTAGCGCACAATTCTTATAATGTTTGATACAATTTCACTTGTTTTTTTTTCCTTTATAGTATAAGCCAATGTCCACATCACCTTATATTATTTATAAATATTATTTTACCTTCTTATATTTTAGCTAGAGCATCCTTTCAGCTAAGATTATAACAATGAGAATTTCAGCCTCCTTCTCTATTGGATTCTTATGCCCACAAGTGGTGCTTTGAATATGCTTGGCCCATGGGAAGTGACACTATAAGGAGGTGTGGCCTTGTTGGAGGCAGTGTGTCACTCTGGGATGGGCTTTGAGATCCTATGCACATGCTCCACCCAGTGTGGAAGAGAGTCTCTTCCTGGCTGGATCAAGATGTAGAACTCTGAGTTCCTCCAGCACCATGTCTGCCGGGGTACTGCTATGCTTCTCTCCATGATGATAATGGACTGAACCTCTGAAACATAAACCAGCCCCAGTTAAATGCTGTCCTTTATAAGAATTGCCTTGGTCATGGTGTCTCTTTACAGCAATGAAACCCTAAGACACCACATAAAGAAGAAATGGGTAGAATCAGGACTCTATATGTACATAAGTGTGTGCTCACGCACATAGCAAGTAGGCTGACTGCTCTCCAGTTAATAAAATGTTGGCACTTATCTGACTTCCAAACCTTGACACATAGTTAGAAAACAGAATCAAATGTCATGAGATCATTTGGGGCTCCCTATCATCCAGTGTATGTATGAAGGAGATAACTTGTACACAGGGGTTACTTGGATTTGTAGTACTCAGAAATACCAGTAGGAACCTGTCAGATGAGAATGTTTCTGCAAGGGAAACAGAAAGGCTGAGAATCTTGAAAACATGGGAAAAGAGTTACCAGAATGAGGGCCTGACCTGAGGTGTTGAGTTGAGCCTATGAGTTGAGTTGAAATAGGGAGAGTACTGAAAAATATACATTGATTTTTAGAAACTTTCATGTTTTCCTTCATATTTGCAAGGATGAGTTGATTGAGTGATGAAATGCAAGTAAATTCAAAGGTTGGGAGGGGACGTTGGGAGTGAGAAAGCAAGAGTGAGACAGAGTTGCTAATGGTTCTAAATATGTGTGGCTGTTGCTAGAGAAGAGAAACAACAGCTGTGGAGGAGGTGTGTGGCAGCTTTTAAATAGTATAGCTTAGATTGACAAGACAGCTGTAGATCTGATATTGTCACTGAGAAGAAATAAACATGGATTTTATGCTGTCTTACACTTCTGTTGCTGTGAAGAGATACCATGACTGGGGCAGCTCATAGAAGAAAGCATTTAATTGTGGGCTTGCTTACAGTTTCAGAGAGCTAGTCCATTATCATCTTGAGAACTCTACATTTATGTCTACAGGAAGCAGGCAGAGAGAGAGAGAGAGAGAGAGAGAGAGAGAGAGAGAGAGAGAGAGAGAGAGACAGACAGAGAGAGACAGAGAGACAGAGAAACAGAGAGAGACAGAGACAGAGACAGAGACAAACAGACATCAGACAGACATACATGCATGCAGACGAACAGACAGACAGACAGACTGGGCCTGGTGTGGGTCTTTGAAGACTCAAATCCCACTTCCTTTACCAAGTTTACACCTCATAATCCTTCCTAACTCCACCAACTAGGAGCCAAGGATTCAAACATACGAGTTTATACACGCCAGACTTATTCAAGCCACCACATATGTAATTCTTTGAGCTCATAGGTTTCATTAAATATTAACTTACAACACCTGTCTGCTTTCTCGCTAGATAGCCAATGTAAAAACTACATATAAAGATTCAAAATAAATGTTTATATTATTTTTATAGCAATATTATGTGATGTAATTCTTAATGATTATATATCAGTAGCTTTGATAAAAATTGGTTTTAATAAGTCTTTTGATACTCTGGTTTTTCTCCAAAATGGAATTTTTTTTTGAAGAAGCCACAATGGATAAGTAAGGTTTAGAATAGACCTGGCAGAAATGGTTTTTATATGAACACAGAGTTAAAATGATAACTAACAGTGCTTCCCATCCCACTAGGTTAGGGGAAATCTGGTTTTAAATAGCAAAGAATGCCATGGATTGGCTTTTAACTTCTAGAAGCCTATTTTAACTATTGTCTGAGAATACCACCAAGGATGTGTCTAGCCTGGGTACAGAGCACTCCATGCAGCTGTCTCATAGCTCTGTTTTAAATTTGTTTATTATAGGTGACAGGGTACATGCATTTGCCATCACCCTTGACCTACTACATGGCTTCTATTCTAGAAGATTCTGCATTGTATCCAGTGTTTTTTAGATGCAGTATCTTTTCATTTCTGGTTTGAACTGATTTCTCTAGAAAACATTCTCAATTTCTTGTGGAGAAAGAAGTCCATGAGAAGGAAATGAGTATGCATTCTTATGTTTATGAATCTTTTCCTTGCCTTTTGTCTTAGTTAGGGTATTACTTCTGTGAACAGACACCACGACCAAGGACTACATTTAATTGGGGCTGGTTTACAGGTTCAGAGGTCCAATCTATTATCAGGGCAGGAGCATGGCAGCGTTCAGGCAGGCATGGTACAGGAAGAGTTGAGAGTTCTACATCTTTATTTGAGGGCCACTAGGAGAAGACTGACTCCCATGTGGTTAGGAGGTTCTCATTGCCTACTCCCACAGTGACAGACTTCCTCAAACAAGGCCACGCCTACTCCAACAAGGCCACATCTCCTAATAGTGCCATTCCATGAGCCAAGCATATTCAAAATGCTTTATCTTTGATCTCAACTGATAATTTTTTGGGTATTTTAGGTTTAAAACTCTCCCTTGAAATATTGAGAATATTCATACTTTATATTTCTTTTATCTATTGCCACACAATGAAATATAACCAAATTCTTTATTATAGGAACACAAACAGACCTAGCCATTTAAATCTGTTGCTCCTGAGTCTATGAGTTATCTGAATGGTTCTTGTCTCAGGCAGACTTCTCATGATTCTGTGGTCAGCTAAGAGAAACTATCTGCTGACTGTCCATGGGGTAATACATAGTTGAGGCTGGCTAGTTATAGGTTGTTCTGAGCTAATGTCCTCTGGAGTAACTCAGCTCTCCTCTCCGTAGTGCTCAAATATTCCTGTAATGTTTTCTCATGTGTGCTGTCCCAATATATTCTCATGATAATTAGATCTTTCTAAATCTCTTTTGCTAACATCTCATTGCCTGATGAAAATTATATAACTGATCTGAGTCACATGGGAAAGAACTATGAAGAATACATACAACAGAGGCAAAGGCAGGTGGAGCTCCTTGAGTTTAAGGCCAGTTTGGTTTATAGGTAGAGTTCTAGGACAGCCGGGGCTACACAAAGAATCCACTCTCCTTCAAAAGCAATATTATACAGATTGAGTAGGTTGTATATATTTAATTTGGAATAGATATAAAAACAATTAATGATGAACAAGTTGTACTTATGACTTTAGGAATATGTTTGTTTAACAATTAATGCAAAAGAGAGGCCAAGGATTTGAAATAGAGAAAGGAGTATATGACAGTGTTTAGAGTAGTAGTTCTCAACCTGTGGGTCATGACCCTTTAGCAAACCTTTATTTTTAAAACAATATTTACATTACAATTCATAACAATATCAAAATTATAGTTATGAAGTAGCAACAAAAGTAATTTAATTGTTGTCACTACTGAATTAAAGGGTCTACGCATTAGGAAAATTAAGAACCACTTGTTTAGAGAAAAGGGAAGAGGGAAATGATGTAATTATAGCCTTAAAAAAAATAAAGACAAAGAAAAGAAAAGAAGAACCCACCAAGTCCAATTTGTGCTGAGCATTTAGTCCTAGGCCTGGTGCTACTTCTGGAGCATGGTTGGCTGACCTTGGGCCACACACTTGTATTTTATTTTACTGTTTTATAAATAATATTTTCCAATTAAATGCCTTTCCCTAGTAAGGATAAATCAATTATGGAAGGTCTACGTGGAATGAATAGTTTTCATTGACAGGTCTGTTTTATATTTGAGAAGGAAATAAGGCAATTGTTGAAGATTAGGGTAACTCCAATGCCCTGAAATTTGCTTGAAAGAAAAAAATTAATATCTATGGTAAGTTTTGTTTTTTGGCAAACGTTCAGTGTGTGTGAAGAGTATCTATGCCATGGAGCTTGGGTGGAGAATACTGACTGGTACAAAAGTCACCAAAAGCCTTTAGTGGATCCCTGTTCTCAGCCGCGTTACACACCCCTTCTCTCAAGGTTTGTCTAGTGCCTTCTACTTGGTGCCTCTCTTGAGTTGTGTTGGACCAGTTGGTGACCATGTCCTTCCAGGAGCTCCGTCTGTCCTTCCTGTTGTATTGGAATCAGTTTGTGTATATTATCAGATGATTTTTCTGAACTACACCCTTGGCTGGGGTGGCTCTCAGCTCTCAAACGTTAGCATTCAAGGCCTTGTACCTCTGTACTTGACCTCATTCATTTCTTATTCCAAATTACTCTAACAGTCTTTCTGCTTGAGTTAAACTGTCCCATTCATTTTTCTTAAGATATGTCTTGAATTTTTCTACTCCCCTGATTTTATTCTAGCGATGTGCCTCATCTGGAATGTTCGTCAGCTCTCATCTTTGAGTTCTTCCCATATTTCAAGGCTGAATTCATGTTTCTAATTAAGATTTTTTTTCAGATTGTCCAAGACTGCAGTGAAATCTTTATTCTCTGTTGTGAACATTTAGGTACTTTGAAGAGTGGAGCTTTCCTCTCTTAGATCTCTAGCTAATTTATAAAGTAGGAGCCCCAAATTACAAAGACTCACAGCATCTTCTTTGCACAATGATGCTTAATAAACTTGATTAAGTGGCCTGTTTTCCGAATGCTTCAATATTTGAACAGGCTTCCTCTTGTAGAAAAAAAATGTGCTACTGATCTTAGTTGAGAATAAAAGGGACTTGCTTCCAATTTATTCTATATTATTTTCATTACTAATATTGTCTTACCTGCATGTGGTTCCCATCCTAAGAGTCTCTTCGTTTCAAGCTTCCTGTCCTCAGAGCTAGGACATTTTGATGCCACTTGATCATCACGTTAGGATTATGAGTGAATTATGGAAAATCGTCAGCAGTTCAGACAACAAGCTCCCTCAGAGCAACTTTCAGAGAGATGAAAGCAGGCCTGGTGATTGTTAAGCCTTGCTAAGAGGTCCGCTGAACAGCTATGTGTTCCGTAGGAAAGATCTAGAAAGGGGAGTTCAGTGTCAGCAGGCTCATTTCTTCTGAAAGACCCCATGCCCCTAAACCAATAGTTCTGTGGTGGATTATCTCTAGATAGGAGGCAGCAGGGGAGTTTGAAGCTCAGGACTTCCCTTAGCTAAGCAGCTCTTACCAGACTATGGATATTCTTCTCTTTTCTCAGCCCAAGTATTAATCGGCTGCTATGTTGTTTAGTTTTAAACATCAGAATCTTTATCTGGCTGTGAGTGATGTTTAGACATGTGTGTGGCATACCTGAAGAGTTTTGTGGAATTTGGGCAAAGGAGGCCAAATTTTTGGACATGTATTAGGCTTCTCTACAATTTAGATTTTTGTACAGCTAAAGTAAAAGAAATGGAGCCCATCATTTCATAACAGATGCAGGCGGTGCTGAAATAATTTTCTGTAAATTATTTTTTTAATGATTTATTTTGATTTTTTATTTGCATTACTTTTTTTCTTAGAAAACTGGAAATGTGTGTATTTATATACATGTTAATAATATGTCCCATTCAGTTAGAAAACTGGAAATGTGTGTATTTATATACATGTGAATAATATGTCTTTTGTTGTCATAGTAAAGATATCATTTTTTCCTAATTCTTATTTAATGCTTTTAAAAAAACACCACAACTAACCAAAATCTCTATCATTGTTTCTCAAAACTTTGTTTTCTTATATTTTTATTAGCATATATTAATTCTATATAACATGGGTTTCATTGTGACATTTTCATAGGTGTATAAATGTATTGTGATTGTATGTAGTTGGCTCAGGGAGTGGCACTATTTGGAGGTGTGGCCTTTTTGGAGTAGATATGTCACTGTGGGTGTGGGCTTTAAGACCTTGTCCTAGCTGCCTGGAAGCCAGTCTTCTCTTAGAGGCCAGCAGATGAAGATGTAGACCTCTCAGCTCCTCTTGCACCATGCCTGCCTGGATGATGCTGCCATGCTCCTGCCTTGATGATAATGAACTGAACCTCTGAACCTGTAAGCCAGCCCCAGTTAAATGTTGTCCTTTATAAGAGTTGCCTTGGTCATGGTGTCTGCTCACAGCAGTAAAACCCCGACTAAGACATGTATTTTACACATGTTAAACCCTATTAAATTTCATGTTCCTTTTCTACTCTTGCTGACCACTTCACTCTTCCTAACTAACTAGACCCCTTTCTATTTTCAGGTCTTTTTCTTTTGTGAGTTTCATTAGGGCTGTTCACAGGAGGTAAATGTCTTTTTTTGTTTTTGTTGTTGTTTTAGCTTTTTGGTTTTGCTGTATGTAATTTGCTTGCATGTATTATCTGTATAGTGTGTTGCATGCCGATGCCCAAAAGAAAGCATCTGATCCCCTGGATCTGGAGTTATAGGTAATTACTAGCCACCATATGGGTGTTGGATATTGAACCCAGGTCCTCTGCAAAAGTAGTCAATGCTTTTAACTACTGTGCCCTGGGAAGCTCTCTGCTTCCAGCTCCAGCCATCATGTCTGCTGTGTGAGGCCATGCTATCCTTGCCACTACAGGCCCTAACTTTCTGGAACTGGAAGCCCAGATAAATAATTCTGTAAGTTGCCTTGGTCATGGTGTTTTATCACAGAATTAGAAAAGTAATCAATACTAGCAAGTATATCATCTCACAGTTATAGGTGAGGGGTGACTTTCATTAATAACATGCTTAGGTACATGTGATCATTTAACTTCACATTCAATTATATTGAAATCTAAATCATGGATAAATTATACTAAAGTTTGAGCATAGATGAAATAAATATTAAATATATTAAACATACATAGATGAAAACCAGCATCTGTTTTCCTTGAGATTATCTGAAATGGCCAGATTTATGGTCTAGCTATGTAAGTCAGAATTTGTACTTGGCAATGAACATGAGTATTTTCTGTAACAAAGACGGCATGTGAATTAGAAGACTGTTAGATATTAAATGTGATGTAATATAACATATACTTTAAAGTTAATATGAACTAAATTAAGATACACAAACATTCCCTGCATGAGTGGCTTCCAGCCTGGAAGAGCCACAGGAATTTAACAACTACAGGTGTCTGGGTCTCACCCTGGAATCTGACTTGTTCACCTTACATATGTCTGAAATAATGAGATCTTTCAAAATTGACTCAAGTAATTGACATGCTGAAGTTTATTTAAATTTACTGACTTTACCCAGATGTTTTCTAATATGAAATGTGTCATGATCAAACATAGCAGCCTGTCAACAAGAAGCTACACAAAGTTTAATCCTGGTTCTTTATAAAACAAATTCAGTTTCATAGGTAGATAGGGTATTTTACATGTCCATCTTCTTCTCCAAGGCTGTGAGCTCTCTGATGCAGGAACTTCTGTACATTATTCTCTACTGTGTACTCCAAGGGCTCTCTGAAATGTCCATGATAGGTTTGGCTCCCAAATAGCATAGAATAAATAAGAGAAAGGACCTGAAAGAGATATAGGTCATAAGCTCCCACTGAAAAGCATCAGATTAATGTACTGTCACATCAAAATTTCTTCCAGGGTTATTCAGTTCAGTGTGTTAATACTCTACTGACTAAACTTCCTGTATTAGTTATTTTCTGTTTTTATCCCCGAATACCACAAACTCAGTGATTTGTAAACAACAGAGGATTGCTTTCTGTTAAGAGGCAAAATTCCAACTACCTTGGTCTTGCAGATTTTAATTGGCTTTGTTTGAAATTCTGGAACTAGGTAGTGATCTGGACCAAAAATGATTCAGAATACTCTTTTCCTCACAGACAGGACATACCATCACAGAGAGAAGGAAACAATGATCAGAAAATGGGAGAGAGATGCAGAGACAGCCTGACTGGTTGGCTTATTTTAACATAGTTTGGTCAGTAGGTCACATGTGCTTGGCTTCCAATTAATAGTAGGCAATAGTCTGTTTATACATTAAATGAAGGTTACAGCTTTATGTACACAAAGGAATCTTTAGGCTAACGTATACTCTATATAGAGATAGCTAAACTATATAGTCTAAACTTCATTCAATTTAAGTTTCTAGATTAAAGTCATGGTTCTGGAGGTTGTGAGGTTCTGTGTCAAGTTGCTGGTATCTGGTGAGGGCCTTGCTTTATCAGCATAACAGCGTGGAAGGTATCACATGGTAAGGGAGGTCAAAAGTGTTATCTAAGGACTCTTGTCCATCCTTGTAAAGATGCTGATGTGGCTTTAAGAGCTCCATCCTCCTGTACTCATCTAATCCCAATTTCCTTGAAAAGTCCTTACATCCTGTATCTTTAGCACATAGACATGGAGATTAAATTTTTATCACATAGGATTTTGAGGACACAGCTAAATAACAGAAAAAAAGATTGACCTTTGATTTTTTTCATAGTTCTGTATCCTATAAGAATATAAATTCCAGGAAGCTAAAGGCTTGGCTTTGTTACTATATTATTTTCTATCCCCCTAGAAGAAACGTTTCAAATATTGATGAAAAGAATAACTGTATTTGTACTTTTTAAACTCTGTTTTAATGTGAGCTGGGGATCCTTGAATAAGCTTCGGTTTCCGGAGATGTTTACGAGAGGATATAGAGAATGGTGTCTCGGGGAGGGGCTAAGCAGTTAGTGCAAACTCTGTTTCTTGTTCATTTCAACTACAGTTGTGGGTCTTCCCTCTCCTTGTGTATTGTTGGCTATCAGCCTGTAAGGACAAGGGGAGCAGAAGCTGCAAGCAGGGTTCCGGTGGGCGTGAGTAAGATGAAAGGACTTCCGGAGACGCTACAGTGAGACAAGTCTGCTTTATTGTTCCAGGGACAGCGTATGTAAGGGCTTTTAGGTACGGTTGGGAAGGGTTGATTGCTTATCATACAGTACCTAATTGTCATGCGGGTAAGAAGTCAGAGCAGGACTTGTTTGCTGAGTTATGCAGAGAGATCTGCACGAGGTCAATTTTTCAGATAAGGCCAGACACCCATGCTCAGAGATACTCTCCAAACAAGGTCAGGCAGAGAAAGGGAGTCCTCCATTTTGAGCTGAGCTCAGAGAGCTAGCTAGATGTGGGAGACTGCGATTATAACAGCAGGGTTCTCCAACATACAATGCTATTTTCACTGTGTTCCTCTGCCTGTGTCTGTCTGTCTGTCTGTCTGTCCCTCATGCCCCCTCCTCTCTGTCTCTCTGTCTCTCTTCTCTGTCTCTGTCTCTGTGTCTCTCTCTTTATCTCTCTGTGCGACAGAGGTTAATGATGTCTGGTATCTTCTTTATACTTTCTACCTTATTTTTTGAGATGCCTACTTTCTTTAATTCTTAAAAACATTTTCATTCAGTGATGATGATACATTTTAGAATTTCAACATACAGTGAAAAAGCAAGTTTTACAATGTTTTCAAATTCCTGGCATGTTACTCTTTGATATTCAAGCACAATAAATCTGTATTCTCAGAAATTCTCAGTAATTGCACAATAGTGATTATTTTAAACACACTTCCAACGCCTTTCCCACTATTGCTTATGTAGCAAAATGCCATGTCTAAAGAATAAAATACACCAAATTTAGTCATGGGAAACTTAACTCAGATTTTCATGCTTGAATAAGAGGCTCTCAGCTCACTGAACCATATCCTTAGCCCGCCACTGCTTGCCTTAAAACTCATAGTCTACATGGATAAGCTTAGAAATGGCAAATGTCCCCTTCCGCTAGGTCTGTTGAACATCTTTGGTCTGTGTCTTTCCACCTAGTGAAGTCTTCCCACTTTCTCCTTAACAGTGTGGTTCAAACACCCCTTGAGGAAGTGTGCGTTTGTGCGCGTGCGTGTGCGTGTGCGTGTGCGTGTGTGTGTGTGTGTGTGTGTGTGTGTGTGTGTCTGTTGGTGATTCGGTTGTTAGAATTCATCTTTGACTCCATCTCTTCTCTGGAGTCTTTCCCTCTGATTCCCTGGTTGTCTTCATCATTCTCCAATGCTTCCACTGAGGCCTTCAAACACTTTTTCTTTGTTTTTTATTCAGCTTTAATAATTGCTTTTGGCAAGTGTATTTGAAATAGCTGGAGCACAAGATTTTTATCTTAATTTTACACACAATTTTTTTGTACCACTCAATTCTAGTTTTTTTTTTTTTCTATTTATTACATTTAAACTCAGCATATTTTAGTTTTTATTCTATTTTTACAGTTTAAATTCAACTTATATTTCAAACAAGCTTCTTATCTATTAAAAAAGACAAGATTGATAATTTCTGAAAAAAATTTCTTTTTTTACTGTAAATGATTTTACGTGCATATCTGGTGTCTCTTAAGACAGTGCTTCATTTCTTTTTGCTGCTTAATGCTGTTTTATTTATTTACAAAGAGGAAAGAAATTAGCTTAGGTTCTGTGTTAAGAATTAAGAAAGAAATCTCCGTGTTCCCTGCATTATTCTTCAAACAGGGTGTGGAGTAAATGGCTCATCTTTTCACTGAAGGGGGTTGTTTTTATTGGCCACCCCCTAGCTGGGCTTCTAAGGTCAGTGAATCATTGGTTTATAATGGCTCTGCTGGGTGTCCTCTTGCCTTTCAGTTAAATTCACTGACTCAGAAGGGAGTGTATCCCTGAATCCTTTGAGAACAACTGTAGTTCTCTTTTACCAGAGACAGCCTTGCAAAGCAGCAATCTTAAATGCACCCATTGCTACACCCTTTATGTCATACCTGTGTTTTAAAGATTCAGTATTCACTTAGGTGGGTTTTTATTAATAAGCCCCAACAACCTGAAATTATGGAGGATTATAATCAGTAAATATTTTGAATGTTGTTGAGGGATGGCAGAGTAGTGGCTCCTAAGAGAAGGCTAAAGAAAGAAGAGGGCTTTTGAGCCAGGTGGCCCTGGGCTTGAACATTGATAACTCTAGTTTCAAACTCCTTAAGCATGGGGGGATGACTGAAGCCATTCTCAGTGGCAACACCGGTAGGCCAGTAGGGGCCTGTCCCCAGAGGTTTATTGTAAGAACACACTAACCGACACAATACAACTAGTATGTATTTGTAAAATGAAAGTATTAGGTAATACTATCTGCTTTGGTGATGACTTTTATTCTTATTTTCCTGTTAAACAGTAATAACTTTATTCTATTGGCCAGGCTTCTTGGGGCAATCCATGTTCTTATGCATTAAGCAAAATGTTATGTTTCTGATTTGGTGTGGAATGGGGTAAACCAGAAAGAGTATATAACAAGGAAGAAACAGAAATGCTGTGTTGCAAAGACGGCCTTCATACAATCACACTAAGTTGATATTTATGGAGAATGAACGTCTGTTGAGAGTGGGCAAAGCTCCATTGCAACTAACTCTGTACATTGTCTTCTTTAACTCCAACTTTAGTATTTTAATTCCATGATTGAAACTATAATAGGAGAAGATTAGAGTCAGATTAGAAGACCTGTGTTCCCTTACCGAGTTTGTCATTAACAAGCTGTACTAGCCTGGGTACAGCTCTTCATGTGTTGTTTCTCTCACCTGTAAGAAGAGGTTGGGACAGATGCTCTCTTAGAGTTGATGGGCCATGTATTGCCTTGTGTAGACCTGCTAGTGGTATTGTTGTATGGTGGGTTTAAGTCAATTTTCCCTCTCCCACCTTTTGCTCTAAGCACTAATCTGATTTAGTGAACTTGGTTTCAGAGTGGGATCTGATCAGTTCACAGGGTTAGGGTTTAGACATGTGATCTTTAGACAAGTCACCACTATTTATGAAAAAGCCTTTAATTAAACACATGAAATGTATTAATCACATGCTCTTGAGAAAACTATAAAAGGACCCATTCCAGGCCCAGATGTGTGCTTGGAAAGAATTAGGCCAGAAAGAGAAGGATGGAAGTTCACCCATGATTACTCACATCTGCTGTCCAAAAAAAAAAAAAAAAACAAGCCTAATGAAACATAATTTCCTAAATGGTCACTAAAACATAGGAAAAAAAAAAATCTAAAAAGCTAATATCAAAGTTATATTAAATAAACCTAACTAATAAAAGCCAATAGTTCTGAATTTTGAGATAGAATTTTAAATTTCATTTTTTAAAAGTCTAAACTTCTTGTTGTCCTTCTTTGATTTCATTCTTTAACTTTGATGCTTCTAACATGAGAACCTGGAACTCATGGTCTATTACAGCAGATAAATCTACTCAATAAAGCCGAGTGGATGAGACTCTTTCCACACAAACTTTTGGATACCTCGTATAGTCACCTGGACACATTTGGTGCCCAGTGGTATCAATTTTCCACATTGATTTAAAGGGCAGAAATGACTCCAGTTTATAGTGGGAAGGGCTTAGCAGAAGGTATACTGACAAATCTGAATTTAATTTTGTGCCGTTGAAATTCATAAAGAGAGTCAGTCCCCAGATGGACTTCATATCATTAGCTCTTAGATAGCATTAACACTTAGTCCAATGAGTCAATGAAATCTCGAGTTGGTAAATGAATTATGTAGTCACTCATATCTGAAGCTTGTACAGGTGCTAAAGTGATTTTCATTCTTTGAATTTAATTTATATTTTGTTACTGTCCAGCATAACTTGAGATCCTACAGTAACTTTATGTAAGAGGCTCTTTTTATGACTGTACTTGACCTTTCTTAAGTATTTTCCTTTAAGGCAGCTAATGAAAAGTTCCATTCTTTCCACAAAGTTGAAGCAAAGTACGAAGCTTAAAAGCAAATAATATTTTGCTGAGATGCTTTGAGTCCTTCTTAAATGCAGAGTCTTTGAATACCTTGTAAATATGGCTTTAGATATTTTAAAATAGCAACTAAGTAATTTTTTTCTTCATGTGATCACATAAAAAGTGGAGGGACCAGAGCACAGAGGGAGTTTCCGCCTCTGGCATTCCCATGAGCAGGCAAATTTGGAGGCTCCTTTGGCTACAGCTGCAGAGAATCACACAGGAAAGATTGTTGCATCAAGTCACGGGGCACATGAGCTCCTCCAAGTGCACTAGGGAGTTCTTCCAAAGCCAGATGGTAGGAAGAAGCAGGACCAGGATTTAACCACAGAAATGATTTTGCTCTTGTTTCTCTCCTTATAAATTGGATTTAAGCGCTGTATTTTTCTCTCATTTATAAAATCCATACTTAACTCTATTTGTATGGATATTTAACATATGAAAAAGTACCTCTCCAGCTTGTAACCATAAACTCTTTGGAAAAATTGAAACCTATGCTTGTTTTACATGAAGACCAAAAGATATAAATAAATAAATAAATAAATAAGTAAATAAATAGGAATCTTCTGAGAGAAAACTAAAAGAAAAACAGCTTCAAATGAGAGAGATAAATAAAATGAAGATCAGTTGGCCCCTGGGTGTGCACAGATGAGCTGAGCCACAAGTCTAGAGTTTACGATGAAAGTTGGAAGGAGACTTATGTTCATAGATACTGTGTGTGGGTAACTGAGATTGTCCTAGTTTAAAATCAGAAGCAGTGAAAAACTATTTTTCTCCAAAATCTAGTCTTAGAGGGACAAACCTAGGGAATCAGGACATGTTTAACTGCTGCGGAAGCCAGGGACTGCGAAACCAAACAGTGGCCGGGAACCTGCCATAGTGGAGGGACTATGGTGGTTAATTTGATGAGTCTGCTTGACTTGGATGAGGAGGGAACAGATATTTCTATTTAGTGAAACATTATTCTGGGCATGGCTGTATAATTAACATTGTATTTGGTATACAGAAGAAAATGAATTGCCCTCCCTGAGGTGGATTGGCTTTATCTAGTATGTTGATGACTTTATATAACAAACTGGCCAAGAGGGATTCATATTCTTCCCTTCTTTCCTCTTCTCTTTTACCCCTTCCTTTCTTTTTCCTTCTTTCCCTCCCTCTCTATCTTTGAGCAAGAACAGATCTCTTCTTACCTTTCAGCTTAGACTCAGATCGTGGCTTTCCAGATCTGTGTCTCCAGTTTGCCAAGTACAGAAATTGAGACAATCATGGGCTCTAAAATCACCATGAAAGTAAGTTCTATGTAATGGACTGAATTATTCTATTGATAAACACACACACACACACACACACACACACACACAGACACACACACAGACACACACACAGAGGGACGGGAATATTACTCAGTAATAGTAAATACCTTTTCTGACACCATGGATGAACCTGGAGCATATCATTCTTAGTAATGTAAGCCAGACTCAGAAAGACAAATACTAAATGGTCTCTTAAAAAATCATTTACTAACTTTTATTTATTTTTGCTTCATTATAGCACAGTAGGAGGCTGTTTAATTTCATCAGAATATTGTATACCTAGTTCTGGCCAGAGAAAAGCATGTAGTGATATTTGGTGAGTGAATTAATTGACCATGTATGCTACCTAAGAGACATTTAATATTTTAGTATCTTTACTGTTTATTTTGGGGTGGTAAATGCTGGCAGGAAAAACTAAATGATCTTACTAGTATGTAGATTCTGAAGTTGAATTGACAGAAATGGTCCTTGTCAGAGTCTAGGGATTGTATTGTACTGTTGTAAGCTTTACTATGCCTTTAAGGAACAATGATTTTTAAGTTATACCACTTGCTTCAGAAAGGAGAAAGAAGAACTTTATGAGAGTTGGTGCTCTTGTATCTTTGGTCCCTTCTATAGGCAGAATAATGTCCTCCCAGATAGTTTGAATAATTGCTAAAACAAATGATTGTGTTAAATGGAGAGAACCTGAAAGTAGTCGACAGAATTAAGAAATATAATCCAGTTATCTTAAAGCAGGAAGATAATCTGGGCTGAAGAGATGGACCCAGTGAATTGCAAGTGTCTCTACAAGTGGATGATGAGGGCAGCAGAGTAAGTGACATTATGCAATGTGGACACTATCAGACAAGGTTGACTTTGAACATGGACTAGAATCAAGCTAGTAGAGAAAGACTGGCCTCTTAGAAGGTGGAGAAAGTGACTCTCTCCCAGAGACTCTAAATAGGAATCCACCCTGAGGATTGATTTGTTTATCCAGTTCTCCACTCTAGACTTCTGACCCTTAGAATCTTCTGAGATAATCAATTTAAATTGCTGTAAGCCACTGAGTTTGTGACTATCTGCTATGGTAACAAAAGGAAACCACTACAATGCCTCAACTGGAGATAGGGAGGGGGAAGAGAGAGGGATGGAGAGAGAAGATTTACTATAATAAAATACGTATATACACCCATTGATACCTGCTAAGACACCATTCAGACGGTGGAGATGACTCTATTTTAGAGTTTACTTATATAAGCACTAAAATAACAGATTGAAAGAAATATGGAAAATCTAAATATGTAAAAATGAAAGATACAAATTTATATGCATATAAAGTATATAAAGATACATAAGCTATTTTATATTGATGTAATAGTGTGTTTATAATGTATCATTATTTGTTCATAACATAAATGTTTAGAAAACTAAAAATAATGGGAAGAATATTTACTCTTGCATGATCCTAAAAATGTCATTTTATAAACATATATGTACATAAATGGAATAACTTTATAAATATATCCATTGATATGAGAAAGAGAAGGATATCCAGTTGCTCCTTCTAATCAGGTGAGTGCAACAAGATGTATAAAGATTGTAAAGAGGGCACACTTTTTGATATTTATAACATGAATATATATAACATGGATATATATGTATATGCATATATATATATATATATATATATATATGCAATACAAAACTATTTTTAGCAAGGTAGACAGAATAAAGACTATATAGAAAGACTAAAAGGCTTTCTACATAGCACCAATAAGTAATTTGAAAAAGACAAAACCACAAATGAACCTGGAAGACACTATACTAAGTAATAGAAGCCAGCTGAAAAAGGACAAATACCATCCGCTCTAATTGCTACATAGAGACAGAAGTTGAATTGCCAGCAATAGTGGTTGTCAGGGCCTGAGGAGGGGATTTCATTAGTGCTTCCTTACACCTTTAAGGAGCAACTTCATTAAGTAACTAGCTCTAAAAGTACCAAACATCAAGAAAAGTTGGTGATCAAAATCCTTGCATGCAACAGTTTGCATGCATCTCACTCTAGTGTGAGATGAAGTAGCTAAAGTCAGTGGATACTCTGCCTGTAGAGACTCAGATCTCTTCAATATATGTTTATGAAACTCTTAAAAAAAAAACTCTTGAGGTCACTCTGAAGTAAATAAATATGAAAGTATTTTTATGAACCCTGAATAGAGAAGTCCTTAAATGAGATATAAAATCCAGAAGCCATAAAATAAATTCCATAAATTTGTTTATATTAAAACAAAGACCCTCCTACAAAAGATATCATAATTTTAAAAAGAGACAGTTTGGGAGAAGAGGTTTGAAACTTAAGTCAGAGGATTAGGATCCAGATGACTGTGGGTAACAATACAGGGAGATATGTTTTTCTAAAATGGTAGGTCATAAAAGAGGACTCATTTGGCAACTTTCCAATCTGGGGGGTACTCCTGGCTTCCTAAAGTTATGGTGAGCATTGCTTTTGATGCTTGTAAAAGACAAGGGTTAGAGTTAACCAAATGTAAAGAAATGTAAAAAGAATTAATATAGATTATTCGTCCCTGGGGTATGTCTTCAAAATGCAAGCAACCTTCTAAGGACTTTTAAGACTACAGGAATCTATCAGATTCCCAATGAGAAACTAATGGCACATTTCTATAACAGTCACTAGCAGCCACGTGTAGCAATTTAAGCTTAACTCAAGGAAGATCTATCAATCAGAAGTCTGACTATAAAGGTAGGATGACCAGGTTTTTGAGGAAGTGGAAGACCTTGTGCAGGAACCCAAGGCTCTCAGGCTCTAAACTATGACCTTGCTTAGTCAGCAAGGGCAAGGCTAGGAAGCAGAGTGGTCTCTCCTCGAAGAGAAGAATGGAGTGAGGACATTAAAATTAGTGATGACCTTCAGCCTAGTGATGGGGTCAAGACTGGGGTGACCTTGTGTAATAGAAAACAGAGAAGTATATCCAGCTTTACCCCCTCCATCCCTCTTGTCTCCCACCAGGGCTCCAGAGGCTGTCCCTAGTAGGAAGCCAGGCCCAAGGAGTCCTGGTGATAGGTTTCACAGAGGATAAAATGTAGGGTGAGTAAGGGAGTAGAGCGGGTAAACGTTATTATAAATATGAATAACAAATGGTACCAGGTAGCTTAGAACAAAGCTCTCTGTCTCTCTCTGTCTCTGTCTCTCTGTCTCTGTCTCTGTCTCTGTCTCTCTCTCTGTGTGTGTGTATGTGTGTGTGTGTGTGTGTGTGTGATGAATTCAACAATTGCCCACCTACCCAAACAGGAATGAAGGGAAACTGTTCTCAAGGAATGTGAATGATGTAGGCAGTTGCTTGGTGATGACAGTCTGATTTGGATCTGCTCATTAGAAGTTTGAAAAAAAAAACTTTACTGAAATGTGAGTGACAAGGAAAGTAATATTCCTTAAACATTGTAATAAAATATACAAATTTAAACATCACTTAAAGTCACATTAGCATCAAGTGTGATCATAAACTCTTGATTATTTTGCCTGTGTTTATTTTCAATTTGATAAACATTTTATATATTTTGTGCTGGCTGTACCACTGGAGTTAGCTTTCTATTTGAGGCCACCTTGTAACAGGACACATAGAGCATATTACAAATCTTGAGAAAGTGACAGGTAACTACTGTGAATTAAGGAAGGTAGGAGTTGAAGAAGTTGAGAAGGTAGATAAAGTATACAATCAAATTAAAAAGATATTTAATTTGGAATGGGGGATGAAAATGAGTGCTGGTTAATATTCATTTGGCTTGCAATTTTCGAAAGGTGGGAAAGTATTTACAAAGATTTAAAGATGACTCTACACCTACTAAGAGTGTCAAGGCTTCCTCCACCAAGTCTGTTGACATTGTTATCCTCATCCAGAGAGATCTCCAGAGAGATCTGGGTTGATCTGGATCTTCTTGTTCCTGTACATGGAAGATGGCTAACATATACCTAGTGCTACATTTTTATGTATTAAATGTGCAAGTAAATAAATATGGAAAAGATAGACATACTTCATTTAGATGTTTGAATATTCGTATGCATATATATAGTGTTTAGAGATACAGATATCTGTATTAGCATAGAGAAATCTCATAAGGAAAGGGGAAAGAGGAAAGCAAGCTTCAGAGTGATTAATTCTACAGAACAGCATTTGCATAACTAAACCTCCGAGGCTGTGTAAATGTACTTATAAAAATCGGAAAAGTATAGAAGCCTGTCTGGAAGGCACAAGCCAGATGCCTCCAGGTTACCTTTGGGTAGGAAGGGAAGGGAAGGGTACTTTATATATAGAGAGACCATGAAAATACAGTGTCCTAGGCGGATGCCATGGAAACCAGCCAGGCTGCACACCACTTCTCTGGAAGCCCTGTTGATGTCTGTGGCCCATGTTACCACCAAGGGCAAAGCAGATGTCTGTGGTCTGTGCTGAAGCTATGTTGATGTCTGTGGGCCATGCTACCACCAGGAGCCATACCAATCTGAGTGGCCTGTGCTGCCATTTGGGCCATGACAATGTCAGTGGTCTGGGCTGCCTCTAAGTCCTACCGCAGCTGGAAGAAGTGTGTGTGGTCTGTGCTAGAAACCATGTGGAGGCCCATGATCCATGCTCTTGCTGACTGTAAAGAACAAGGAGGCTACTTTTGCTGTGATATTGATGACTGCATACTCACAGTTAAGAGTGACAATCCCTACCTCCCAACCCCCAAATAACAGCTTAGACTGTAAGCCACCAAAGAGAACGCTTAAAAAGTGTGACAGGGATGCTGAAGTATAGCTCTCCACAATGATGGCTTCTCACAGGATTTCTGGAAGGGAAGGACTGAGTTTAAGGGGCTGACCACTGAGGGTTTGATGATGCTCCAATGAGTATTTAGATAGCACAAATTGGAGATGTGTGTGTTTTTTCTATTTTTTATTCTTATTTTTATTTTTACTTTTATTGGGGGGGTTTAAGGATTGGGGAGAAGATGTGGAAGGACTAGGAAGTGAGTGTAATCAGAGTTCATGATGTAAAATTTCTAGAGAATAAATATAAATGTTATGTCAAAAAAATACGAATACGATGCCTTGGGTTGAAATTGTTAAATAATTATTTGTTCATATTCTTATTGGGTTTAGATTAGCACCTTTAAAATCTTGTATATCTTTCCAAAAAATCCAGTGGCAGCCAACACTATTACTTATTGTATGGAGGGTAAGTGGGTCTTACATTCTCAGTGTTGTTACCATTGCATATCCAGGGTCAGTCAGAGAGCTGCTGATTTGAGTTACCATGCCTACCCCCTCTCCATTTTCTATTTTACTACTAGTCTGTAGTCTAGTGGGAAGACTGCTTTTGAGAAAGTCTTACATAGCCCTGACTTTTCTTGAACTTTCTATGCAACTAATGACTACCTTGAACTTCTGATCCTCTTGCCTCTCTCCCTTACTGAAGTTACAGACATGTACCTTCATGCCAGGCAGAGTTGACAGTATGGCAAGTGAGAGAAGATAATCCTCTACTGATGGAACAGGGAGAAGACAAGTGCAGAAATGAATAGACCCTACAAAGAGCAGATTATTAAAATCGATGAGACTTATTTTCAACTTTGAAGTTGACAGGCTTCTCCAATAAAAATACTATTTGGGAAGAGAATTAAACATCTCAGAAGCTTACATTTGTATTGTTAATTGTGCCATCATTTCTGTTAACTATTAACATACATAGCATCAAACATAATTATCGCCCCCCAAAAGAAGCCAGATTAAGTAACTGAATATCATCAGTACTAATTTTCTGTCAAGAGCTCTTGTATCTGTTCTCTATGCATCTGTTCTCCTGTGATAGCCCTGAGCTCCACGGTTCCCTTGCAGCTCTGTTAGGTTCTAGACCTTAGCTTATATTGAATCCCATTTATCTTTTCTGTTCTATTCCAGTTGTACTGAGCCACACCATGTGCAACTTTCACATGCTTTGTGCTCTGTCTCTTTAAATTTAACTGTCCTATGAAATTGTTCAACACATTTATCCCACCAGTATTTCCCCACATGATAACTTCCTCCTCCTATTTAAATGGCTGTTGCACTTATTTTACCCAGGGCATACTCTATGGCATACCCCTCCTTGACTTATTGATGAATACTTATGGCAACTCTCTAAGATCTATGGGGACAGACGTAGAGAAGTCTCTTAACTAAAGACCACTCAATTCATGCCTTTCTTATAAACTACCCACTCAACAGACCATTTAGATGTCCCTCAGTACCTCAAGCTCATTTTGAAGTCTATATAGCTCTCTTATCCCAAATGCTACTCTTTCTACATTGAACTTTATCTACCATGATGTTCAGTTGGACTCTTCCCTTGAAACTGGATTCTTATTCCCCATGCCCCATTTCTCCCCAGGGCTCATCAACTTTACTTTCTAAATAACCCACACTTCTGCCTGGATTTGAGTCAAATGCCAGCATTGTTCATCTGGACCATTTAAGTAGAGAATTTACTGATCTCATTTTACTGTCTCTTAGCATCATTCAGAGCGTATTATACCCTGTGATGAGGGCAGCTTATCAAAATCAAATTCAGTGACTTCATACATCCTCAAATCATTAATCCCCCTTTGCTTAGAATACTGTCTTTAGGCTAAATACCTAAATCCTTTTCATGGCTTGGAATGCTTTGTAAGTCTGGCTCATTTCCCCTCACACCCTCTGGGTCAGCCACACTATTATCTAATGCTATTTACCCTTTGTTGATGCCTGGATTACCTTTTGTATATAGCTAACCCCTCCTCTCCTCTCAGTTTTCATTCTTCCTGATTTAGCCAAATTGCTCAACTTTTCCTACTTTAGTTCTGAGAGCACTAGGCACCCGATGCTCATTCTAGCACGTAACATGAGTGTGATATTGTACTTATTTGATTCAAGTATCTTTCCCTTTAAGATCTGTAGTGTCTAATACAATTATTACTAGCCAGAACTAGCAAATTAAAATCTAACAAAATGAATTCATTTTCCTAGGTAATAGACAAAATTCAAGTGCTCAGGAGCCATGTGTGGCTAGCGCCTACTGTGTTGGGCAGCATAGAACAATGAGTATTTATTGCCATACAGAGTTGTATCAGCATGCAGAGTCTAGGCAGAAGCTGCCATTTTCTGTTGCCTTTCTGGCTTTTCTTTTGTCTTTATCTCTTTGCCTTGCCATTGTGCCCTGTGGTTCAAGCAACATATTTGAATCCAAAAGACTATCCAAACCATCCATTAAGCAAATGAGCAAATTGAGTTGATGAATGAGTTCCTGTGAGGGTGATAATGACGGTGTAGTGCTGTCAAGAATGTTCTAGCTGGTGAAGATTTCCCAGGTCAGCCCTTATAGGCATTGCTAAGTTCTATGCATTCCTCAAATGTTCCTGTTTTGATATTTCTACATAGTGTTTTGTTTGCTGAGTCAAACTTACCTTTGGAAAAATATGGTCTGGAGGTCCTTCATAAACATTCTATGAGATGACGCATTATGAGAGTAACACTTAGCTAAGTCTGCACTGTATGGGCAGGCAGGTGATCGTTGGGATTTGGTAGTGAACCATTGTGCCTGAGATCTGTTCTTACATCCTCAGGAATGTTGCAAATCAAACAAGGGTCCTCTTTAAAATTTATCTTATCCTATTATGTTTGACTTTAAAGAAATATAGAACAGAATGACAGTTTACAAAGCATTTAAGAGGAATTGTGGTTTCATGGAAATTCATGATAAACATAATAGAGGTTCCTCTTGTTTTGATTAGGCAGCTGGTTAAGTATGGCCCCTGGGCTGAATCTAATCTAGTATCTTGTGTAATTAGTTTTATTAGGAAAAGGCATACCCATTTATTTACTGATGTACGCCTGTTTTTCCCTCCTGAAAGTAAAGTTGAGCTGTCAGAACACAATCTATGTAGCTCACAAAGACTAAAATATTTGCTTCCTGCTTTTATTGAGCCCCCCCCCACCAATTCCTGGCCTTAATCCACAAAGGCTCAAATATTTCTCATGTTCAAACTTAGTTATCAATTAGTGGACACCACTGACAAAAGAATCAATTTTTTCTTTATTGCCAATTCTTCTGCCCTCTGTTCCCAAATACTTATATTTTATATAGTTCAAAATTAAAAAGAAATATTAGAGACCTATCTTTTTTTAGAGGCCTATCTTTTTGTGACAACCTAATGAGAGTCAGGCTATGCAGATGATGTCACAGATAGCACAAGATGAGGCAAAGTGCTCTTTTCATGCTATGTTTGTGTTGTGGTACCAGAACATGGTAGTCTCAGAGAAAGAAGCAGGAGACAAGAGACTCTGGGGAGACAGACAGACATGGATGTGCACTGGGAGAGGAAGCTAGTAGATAAGACTACTTTGGTGGTTTAAATGTGCTTGGCCCATGGGAAGTGGCACTATTAGGGGGTGTGGCCTTATTGCAGGAAGTGTGGCCTTGTTAGAGGAAGTGTGTCACTATGGAGGCAGGACTTTGAGGCAATATATATATATACTCAAGCTCTGTCGAGTGTGATAGTCTCTCCTGGCTGCCTTCAGATCAAGATATAGATGTTAGCATTCTGTCTAAACTCCACCCCACAGTTACCTGGCAACAGTCAGGTATGCTCCACCCCATAGTTGCCTGGCAACAGCCAGATGGGCCTGGCCCACTATAAAAGGGGCTGCTTGCCCTCTCCTCTCTCTTATCTCTTTCTCTTGCCTATCTCTTATCTCTTACCTCTCCCCATCCCCCCCCCTCCATGTGGTCATGGCCAGCCTCCACCTCTCTACTTCTCTACTCTCTTCCTCTCTCTGCCTTTCTCTGCCTCTCCTACCCTCTTAACTCCCCTCCCCATGCCCTAAATAAACTCTATTCTAAACTATACCTTCGAGTGTGTCTGGTCCCTCTGGGGGAAGGGATGCCTGGGCTTGGGCCTGCACACCCTTCCCCCACACCTTCCTCCCCATAACCCATATAACATGTATTTTATATATTTTCATAAACACATCAATAGAACTCTCAGCTCCTTTTCCAGCATGTGTCTGCCTGGACACTGCCATGTTCTTGCCATGATTATAATGGACTGAATCTCTGAAATTGCAAGCTAGCCCCAATTAAATGTTGTCCTTTATAAGAGTTGCCTTGGTCACGGTGTCTCCTCATAGCAGTAAAACCCTGACTGAAACAACTACAGGTGGGAAATTCATCATGGAGTAGCCTGATAAGTATAAACTGAATCTAACAGCCCAGAGAGGGAAAACCTAAGTCAGGAAAACTGCATGGAAATTCCTTAGGAAGCCCATTCCAGAGTCCTTGAGCAGGAAAAGTACTGGGCTTTAAGGAAAACAAAGTACAAACCAATGTGGAAGGAAGGGGAGAGGGTCAGGGGGAAGGGGGCAGGGGAACAGGTGAACAATGGGGTAGGGGCCTGGGGGACAGAGGTCAGGGAGGGAGGGGAACAGGGGGACAGGGGGATGAGGAACAGGTAGGTAAGGGAGTGAGAATCAGAGGGTACAGGGGAGCGGAGCAAGAAAATAGGAGAGCAGGAGAATGGGGAGATAGGAGGTACAGGGGTCAGGATAGTAGGAGGGCAGGGGGCCAGGGAACCAAAGGGTGAGGGAGAAAGAGCAGGGGGCAGGAGTAGTGGGTTTAAGCCTCACATTTAGAATGGATTTTACCCCCAAATGAAGATTTTACTTTGGATAGTCACTAGTGAAAGTGTCAGGTTGGAAAGAAGACAAAAGTTTAAACTTTCAGAAAGTCAATGTGACCCTGATGGTGTGTGAGCCAAACTGTTCTTATTTGAGTTTTGCTTTTGTTCTGTGACCTTGGACAAATTCTCTCACCTATAAAATGAGGTTAGTAATCACTGAACTCTGTAGGCTTGCTGTGAGTGCTAAATCAGCCAGCTGCAACTTAGACGTGTACTCGATGCACAAGGCATTATTGCTGTCCGTTGAATTGTGGCACTCTCTTTCTCTTCCTCCTCCTTTTTCCATTCCCCCTTTCTTCCTCCTTCTCAATCTCCTCTCTCTCTCTCTCTCTCTCTCTCTCTCTCTCTCTCTCTCTCTCTCTCTCTCTCCCTCCCTCCCTCCCTCCCTCTCCTCTTTCCTCCTCCTCCTCCTCCTCCTCCTCCTCCTCCTCCTCCTCCTCCTCCTCTTCTTCTTTGCCAACTGGATGATTAAATGATGAAGTAGAATAAAACTATATTTGATCATTAAAGGTAAATTCATACAGGGACATGTCTTCAATGGGCCATACATATTCCGATACTATCTTCTGCTAAAGAATCTGTGTTCTGTAAAGTGATGACTGCTTAGAGTGAGGTATGTCTTTGCTTTTAGAATATTTTCTCTTTAAGTAGGTTATAAAATAGAGGGTCGTGCTTCTGGCTAGAATCTTCATCTCACTGATACACTATTTCTGCCTTTCAGAGGAGCATAAAGCAATACTAAGCAGGAAGGGAATTGATAGAAGTCAAGGGGTAAGAGCTTAGGCAGGTTATTTGATTTTGTCTTTAGAGTTGTACTAGAGTTTCATTTCCTGCAGCATTGAAACCTAGTACCATGAGGCAATAACTTCCTATCCATCCCTCCCTAAAACCCCTGTTATAATTTTGTGCTTCTGTAACTTTAAAAATTATGTTTCACATTTAGTTTTGTGTTTGTATATGTGTGTACCCATGCATAGCACCCATGTGAAGGTTGGTTTTAGCTCTCCAACATGTGGGTTCCAGGGCTGTTAGGCTTGCCAGCAAGTGCCTTTCAGCTGCTGGGCCATCTCACCAACCTGTGTTTCTATAATGAGGATTTCTCTGAGTACCTCATATGAGAGCCATCATATGTGGTTGCTTTCTTTCCCTTTGCACACTGTCCTCAAGTTTCATGCATGCTGTAGCATAGGCCAGGCTCTCTTTGCAAGATAAAATAATAATCCCTACTTGTAGAGACCATATTTCCTCCGTCAGCAGATGTTGAGGTCACATCTACTTTTTGGCTCTTGTAAATAAGCTGTGTGTCACCCTAAGTTTGTAACATGTATTTGTGAATTTTTCCTATAATGTGAAATTCTTACTCCTCAGAAGAAAAGAATAAGCTCGGGCTCTGAACCAGTAGACTCGGGCTATAAACCTGGTTTTTCCTCTTATTAATCACACACTCGTGGGCAAGTTCCTGATGCTACCTGAACTTATTTCATTCTCTGTAACAAAGAGAAGTAAATTTAAATGAATGGTTTAGGGTCTTATGTGAAACTTCGTTTTGAAACTTTAGCACAGTGCTTGGCATACAACAAATTTGTTATTATCATCTCCTGAGAGTTTTTATACTCTGATCACTTATAAAGATATTCTTCTTTTGTCCCTGATTTCTTATAAGGAACACCACACATGTCTATGAGGCCTGGCAGTGGCCTGCTCCATTAACATGTATAAAACAAATTCCTCAGGGTCCCAGTAGAGTTGGTCTAATGTTACTTAACTAAACAACTATGACTGAGAGGTTTAGGGCTCCTTTGAAAGAACATTGACATATCTAATGATCCATACATTAGGCAGGAAATTGTGTTTATTTTTCCATGTCATTGTCAAATATTTGAATTGAGTTCAATACTAACTTTGAGATGTGCCAGCTTTGACCAACATAGATTCTCTAGTGCCTTTGGTTGGGCCAGTCTCTTGATCTTGAGCATATGAAGGAAATGGGCTCTGCACAGGCTCCTGTTGGCAGCAAGCACTCTATTTCACTTCCCCTGGGGGAGGGTCACTGAAATCAATGCCTCTTTGTGGTACATTCTGCACCCAAAAGAACACTATAGTTTAGTGTCTATACCAGTAATGATATGTTTATGTAAATTCTATTTGGTAGTATAAATGTTTAAAATATGAGTAAAAATATATTTTAAATATTTAGAAGAACATACAGCAAATTTGTAATTTTACATCTTGGCAAATTATTATTTTTTTAAAAAGATGCCAGATTTATCTTGCTTGAAAAATTAACTTTAATGGTTATTTGTTTTATAGCGAGAAAAATATTTTAAAGAGAATGGCCTGAGCTAGCAAGAAAAATAGTCTAAAAATAGTACATTTTAGTAAAAATGGCATGAAAAATGGACAAGCCAATAGAAATGTCATTTGTTCTTGAGTTTGTGCTCATGAAAGAGTATGAAACCTCACTTCTTATGTCACAATTCAATGAGATATTAGGTTTAAGCAGAATTAAGAGAATAGTGGCCTTATTTTTTAATTTTAAAGAGAAACAAATGACCTCACACAGAAGTGCATCACAGTCACTTTCGGGAATCCCATCTCATTTTACGTAATGGTTAAATTATTAAAATATTTTGCAGATCAAATCAGGGAGCTCGAGAGTGCTGCAAGGACCTCTGTAAGTTGGAGCAGACATCGTGGGGTGGTACTTGGAAAGGAGGGAAGAAGCTGTTGTTGAAGGAATGGACCTCTAACCCCACATCCCAACCCCAAGATGTATTTCCTTTTAATCTCCAGTACATGGAATATGATTTTCACTGTATGTTACATCAGAGCAGAGTTCACTGTGGGTCGAGTTAACTAGTCTTCTATCTGAGGAACTCACTTCTCCTGCAGCGCAGCTGGAGAGTGGTTCCTGAAGAGATAAATTGACTTGCCTTTAGGAAAAGGGACATTTATTCAATATAGTATTTGAAGTTCTAGCTAGAGAAATTAGACAGCAAAAGGAGGTCAAAGGAATATAAATTGGAAAGGAAGAAATCAAAATATCACTATTTGCAGATGATATGAACTTATATTTAAGTGACCCGAAAAACTCCACCAGAGAACTGCTACAGCTGATAAACAACTTCAGCAAAATGGCCGGATATAAAATTAACTCAAACAAATCAGTAACCTTCCTATACCCTAAGGATAAACCGGCTGAGAAAGAAACTAGGGAAATGACACCCTTCACAATAGTCACAAACATATAAAGTATCTTGGTGTGACTCTAACCAAACAAGTGAAAGATCTCTATGACAATAATTTCAAGTCGCTGAAGAAAGAAATTGAAGAAGACTTCAGAAGATGGAAAGATCTCCCATGCTCATGAATTGGCAGGATTAACATAGTAAAAATAACCATCTTGATGAAAGCAATCTACAGATTCAATGCAATCCCCATCAAAATTCCAACTCAATTCTTCATAGACTTAGAGCAATTCTCAAATTCATTTGGAATAATAAAAAAACCCAGGATAGCAAAAGCTATTCTCAACAATAAAAGAACTGGAGGAATCAGCACCCCTGACCTCAAGCTGTACTACAGAGCAGTAGTGATAAAAACTGCATGGTATTGGTATAGTGACAGCTAGGTAGATCAGTGGAAGAGAATTGAAGACCCAGAAATGAACCCACACATGTACAGTCACTTGGTCTTTGACAAAGGAGCTAAAACCACCCAGTGGAAAAAGGACAGCATTTTCAACAAATGATGCTGGCTCAACTGTAGATCAACATGTAGAAGAATGCAAATTGATCCATTCCTATCTCCCTGTACAAAGCTCAAGTCCAAGTGGATCAAGGACCTCCACATAAAACCAGAATCACGGAATCTTATAGAAGAGGAAGTGGGGAAAAGTCTCGAACATATGGGCACAGGGGAAAAGTTCCTGAACAGAACACCAATGGCTTATGCTCTAAGATCAAGAATAGACAAATGGGACCTCATGAAATTGCAAAGCTTCTGTAAGGCAAAGGACACTGTCAATAGAACAAAATGGCAACCATTGGGAAATGATCTTTACCAATCCTACACCCGATAGAGGGCTAATGTCCAATATATACAAAGAA
>CM052713.1:45151549-45165243 GCA_028551405.1 Uromys caudimaculatus
CACCTAAAGAAATGCTCAACATCCTTAGTCATTAGGGAAATGCAAATCAAAACAAGTCTGAGATTCCACCTCACACCAGTCAGAATGGCTAAGATCAAAAACTCAGGTGACAGCAGATGCTGGCGAGGATGTGGAGAAAGAGGAACACTCCTCCACTGTTGGTGGGATTGCAAGCTAGTACAACCGCTCTGGAAATCAGTTTGGCGGACCCTCAGAAAAATGGACATAATACTACCTGAGGACCTAGCTATACCACTTCTGGGCATATACCCAGAAGATGCTCCAACATGTAATAAGGACACATACTCCACTATGTTCATAGCAGCTATATGTATAATAGCCAGAAGCTGGAAACAACCCAGATGTTCCTCAACAGAGGAATGGATACAGAAATTGTGGTATATTTACATAATGGAATACTACTCAGCTATTGAAAACAATGACTTAGTGAAATTTGCAGGCAAATGGATAGAACTTGAAAATATCATCCTGAGTAAGGTAACTCAGTCACAAAAGAACAAACACGGTATGTACTCACTGATAAACGGATATTAGCCCAAAAGTTCGGAACACCCATGATTCACTTCACAGCAACTGTTGGACTGAGCATGGGGTCCCAGATGGAGGAGTTGGAGATGGGACTGAAGGAGCCGAGGGAGTTTGCAGCCCCATGGAAAGGGAGTAACAGTTTCAACTGGTCAGGTTCCCTGGTGCTCCCAGAGACTAGACCACCAACCAAAGAATACACCTGGGGGGACCCACGGTGCTGGCCACATATGTGGCCAAGGAGGCCTTGTTGTCCATCAGTCGGAGGAGAGGCTCTTAGGCCTGAGGGTGTTAGATGCCTCAGTATAGGGGAATGCCAGGGAGGGAAGATGGGAGTGGGTGGGTAGGTGGGGGAATACCCTCAGAGAGGCAGGGGATGCGGGATTGGATAGGGGGTTTCCAAAGGGAAGACCTGGAAAGGGGAAAACATTGGAAATGTAAATAAAGTATCAAAAAAGGGGGGGGACCTTGAACTCCTTCTTAACTACTGGACAGACTACACCATAAATATCCAATATTTTGGTGTAGATATAGTCCTTGTGCTGTGGGCCTGCAGATGGATACTAACTCTTTGCAAGACCGTTGGTTCCTGGATCCAAGCAGTACTTTGTGGTGACCTCCCGCTAGAGCTTGTGGGCTATTTGCTACTCTCCTCCTTAGCATTCTGCTTGATTTTGCACTCACCACTCCATCACGCTTCTTTCTACCTACTCTTCCTCTGTTGTTGGGCCTCTCAGTTGTTGCTCTTTTGTATTGGTGCTTTCTAGCTGTATTCCTGTCCACGTCTGCTATTTTTCCAACTCTCCAGATACTTTCTGAGCAATCCAGTCAGCTCTGACACTATTTTTGGATTTAGACTGACAAATTTAACATGTGTCAAACACAGTGTTTTCCCCCAGATTACAAGCCATATTTCTACCTATTAATGCCTCCTCATGAGCTTATACTCAATATCCATAAGACTGACACTGTTACTTCCCCCTCCCTCATGCTGTACTCACATCACTTCTTACATGATTCTGCCTTCTTTAACACTATAATGTTTCTGTCCTTCACATCACAACTACAGAGTCTGCTGTGGCTTGCCCATCACAGTCAACAAACACTGTTGACCTCTGTACTTTCTTTCCTCACTGTTCTTAGTGCCATGAGGTTGAAGAACTATCCTTTCCAGCCTGAGTCATCAACCTGCTAATGGATGTCTTTGCATAATCATTCTTGTTTACCCCTTATAACTATCTGCATTAAAAATAAGGAGATCTTATTGAGGGAGAAACTAATAAAATATCTTTTCTACTAAATAAACATTCTTCATAGTTTCCCACACCTGTAGAACCAAGTCGAAACTCTTGAGAAAGATTACAATTTACACATAGTTGTCCCTTCTTTCTAGTATCACAGAATTTGGGTAAGGGTGTAGAACTCCCCCCTCTTCTATTTATATCTCAGAGTTCCCTCCCATTCCTTTAATTTGCCTTGTTTTCTTTTGGCTTCTTACAAAGCCAGAGATGTTTTTCTTTTCCCTGATGAATTCTTACATCATTGTCAATTCTGATTCAGAAGTAACCTCATTTTAGGGTCCTTCTTTCTCATGAGTGTGGTGGATGCTCTTTCTACTGCCTTTAATACTCAGTGCTTATGCCAGCTCAGAATGTTTTGTGGTATAATCACTTGATTCTTCTCTTCAGCCTCTACACAGATTTTCACTAAGAGCAACAAATGTCCAGTGTAGTGTACAACATAGATGGATGTACTCTTGTTTAAAGAAGTAAATGGGTCTTCATTATTTAAAATCAGTGATACTCAAAAGAGGCATGAACCAGGCAAAGAACATGTATACCATTCCTCAGCATTAGAGCAAATCAGAAACTTTGGGGAGAGTTCAGATCTGCAAATGATTGAAAATAATATAAACTACTCAGAATCTAAAATATGTATTTGAAATTTAACAATATAGGAAAAACTACATAAAACAAAGATTAAACAGACTGAAACTGGTTTATGCCTACCAGTGGGATAAAAGGAAGAAAGTGTGACTCAACAAGTGTTGGTAATTATCTGAAGAACAGGGATCCAGACATTACTGGAAGCCCTTTGGATATAACTTGTCTGATGGCTAGCAGAATCAGGGATGTTTAAACCTTTTGATCAGTAACTGATAGAGTTGTCCACACTTCTAGAGAAGTCTACATAGAAGACATTTGTTATAATCATTATCATAGCTGTGAGCAATAGTACAAATGGAAATAACCTGACTTCACAGTAGAAGAAGAGAGAAAAATTGTAGTATAATGCTATTTTGCAGCTAACAGAGTCAACCAGAGTTGCCAGTATATGTGTGGATCTACATCAGTAGCAATGTTCAGCAATCAAAATGAGAATGATTTATTTTGACAATAATTATAAAATTATGATCATGTAAAATAATAAACACTTGTTAAAACACTGGGTTAAATGTTTTAAGGCATTCAGGGGACATGAACTAAAAATTAGGAATTGGTGATCTAGTTGGGAAATTAGGAGAGAGAGAGAGAGTTTAGAGAAGGTATCTGTAGTGTTTTATGTAAAATAAACTACATAAAAGAAACCACACAGAAGAATTTTAATGATTTAGAAAGACAACTGATACCTATTACCTATACTGAGAGTAATATGAAAAAGGAGAATATGAATCAATAATATAAATTGGGATTGAATAGTAAAAACAACAACATGTTTTCAGAAGGATTAAGATCATATCAAACTCAAGGCCTTATGCAATTTGGGTGGGTACATAAACAAGTTTGGGTTTTGGCTGTTTCACAAAGACCTGTCTTGGCTCCTTCTGCTATCAGAGAACTGTTGAAAACTGTCTACTCTGACTTCCTGGACATGCCCTACTTTAGTAGTGCCATGTAAACAACCTCACTGCCATTTCTAAGGGCAGCTGTAACACAAGCAGCGTGGAATGCAGTGCTAATGTTTTCTCGATGGATATTTCTTTTCACCCAACCTTTGAATGCTTTAGTGTGCCTCAACTTGATTCTGTAACAGTCTACATTCCATCCCTACATGATTGTTCCTATGTCTATATTTAAAGAGCAAATCCAGATTTTCTCTCTGAACTCCAGACATCAAACGGCCAACGGCTCACATAAAATTCCCACTGAACCTTTGATGGGCAAACCGAAGTCTGGTATTTAGTTGGAGCTCTTCTCATTCCCCCTACTCCAAAATATTCTTTCTGTGAATAGATTCTTATCAGATGTAGGAATCAGTGATATCATCTATTTGAATGTACCCACCTAGAGCATGGGCATCTATTCCATTATCTTTTGTTTTTGTTTTTTCAAGACAGAGTTTCTTTGTATAACTACTCTGGCTGTCCATGAATTTGCTTTGTGTAGACCATGCTGGCCTCAGACTCACAGAGATCTACCTACCTGTGCCTTCTGAGTGCTAGATTAAAGGTATGGTGGCTCAGCTTCTCCTTTATCTTTTATAGCCAGCATTAGAATAACCTTTTGTTATCTCACCTCAAAATCATATTAAAATTTTAACAAATCTATTGCTACTTTTGGATTTCCTTTAAAAACACTGGCCCTTGTATTCTATTGTAAAGATCAAACCATCCTTTTGAATCTATGTTTTTTTAGTTCCTGCTCTGTCAACCCATTTTTTTTTATACTATGTCCAAAGTGATCTTTCAAAGTGAAACATCTTAATGTTGTACTCCTCCCTAAAATAGTTTCTTTCCATTATTCTGGTTTCTATCTCAGAATTCTTCACTAGATCTACAGGATCTTGCCTCTCTCTGTTTGGAAGTCTTTTGCCATTGCAATTCTCTTAAGTTTTTAAATTTTAAGAAAATTTAAAATTTTAATTTTAAATTTTAAGTTTTAAATTTTCCTGTCTTTCCTTCTATTTATTTAATACATTTTTATTGAAATAGAATACATCATTCCCCTCTTCCTTTTCACCATTCAGTCCTTCCCACTTTACTCTCCCTCCAACTCCTCCAATTCCTCCAACACCCCCCTCACCCTTTTTCTTTGGTTATTTAGAAAAGTAAGATGGTTCAGATTCCATTACCTGAAGCTATAAAGACACCACAGAACACTTGAAAACAGATCATCATCATCATCATCATCATCATCATCATAGTGATTTGAGATAATAGTCTTGAGTGGATATTAAGTTTATCACGACTAACTATGCAGATACATTTTCATTCTATCTTTCATTTTCCTAATTTGGGAGATCATTCTCCTTGAAAAGTAACCCTATGTATGCTAGATAGATTCGGTTTTAGAGGCTTTATAGTGATGCTTCAGGAATATTTTCTAGCATAGACTCCTCAGCCAAATAGAACTGGTCACAGGCTGGTTGTCCTTGTGTTGCAATCCATACAGTTAAATTGGACTTACTATACTTGGAAGCTGTTACTTTTCTCATTGCTGTGAGCAAATACTGTACATGAAGAATCTTAAAGAGGAAGCAATAATTTTTCCTTATAGTCTGATGGGATATGGTTCATTATGATTGGGAAGACAGAGCTTAAAGCAACCCACACTATTGTTGACCTCACTGACAAAAAGCAGAATGGAGAGGAAGTTGGGCCTATGCTCCTAGTCATACACTTTTATCAAGGCTCTACCTTCTAATGGTCTCCCAACCTTTCAAAATAGTGCCACCAGCTGGAGACAAAACATTTAAATATTTGCACCTTTGGGAAACTGCAGGGTTAGATTTTTTAAAGCCTACTTTAATAAGGGTTCTTAAATGCTTTAACCACCACCAATCAGAGGTAGTAGAAAGGAAAGGTTAATAGGGCAAAGGAGGATGTGGAGCTGTTTAGAAATGGTTCTTCAGGGGAGATTCCAATCTTTGTTGTCAGGATATCAGCGGATCAGTTTACACGAATCAGCAGCGGTAGTGAAATCCACTTGCAACAGCAACACCAACAGCAACAGCAGTTCAATTCAGAAGAAACCACGAAGCTCTGTCAGTTTGCCTGAGTCCTTGGAAGGGGCAAGAAGCTGCCAGAATATCATGAGAAGTTATTTGGTGCATTTCTCTCTATGAAGTCACAACAAATGATGATCAGTGAAGAAGGCAAGGTGAACCAATGCCACAGTGTCACCAGCAAAGACCAACAAAGACCAGCAAAGAGTGGCAAGGTGAAGCAGTGCTATAGCATCATCCACTGTCTGTTGGGTTATACTTTTATACTCTTCCCAAACATCACATGTCCTCTCAAGCATCTGCTCTAGCAAATCATCACATGCCCTTTTCCCAGACACATTCCAGAAAAACACATTTCTATTCTCAGGAAAACATCCTCCCATGTGTCTACTTGAGCAAAAACATCCTCTAGTATATGTCCTCTCATAAGACAGTTTCCAGAAAAAAACAATCACACGACACAACTGAGTCTCCAATGAAACCAAAAATTTCTAGTTCAGGAAACATTTCACATTAAACCCCCCAAGTCTTTCCTAGAGCTCATGCTTACAAAGTATTTTAATAGGCAGGATGAGAATCACTTGGTCCTGGTACATATTAATTAAATGATTCCTATGAATCAGAACAAAACTGACAGTAAAGAGGAATAAGGATGAATAGGTGCTCTCATAAGTAGGTGAATCCAGTAATCAACTGCATTGCTGAGAGGGGAGACTAAAGCAAAGCCAGGGATGGATGCCACATGGGCTTTCTTAGAATATATCAGTAGATACATCCTGAAAAACAATTGGAAGAAGGACTAACATCTGTTTGCCTACACTAGAGAATGGGCCAACTACCCTCCAGTTTATGTAGTTCACTGGATTTGAACACTCTGAGAGGTTGAAGTGCCCAAGAAATATTCCAAAAGTTCAGTTTTAAAAATGATCAATGTCTTCAAATAAGATTCAATCAAGGGAATAAATCAGGTAAGGAGGACAATTTTATACTGGGACATTTGCTAACTACATGGAGGAGAAATTCATACAGAAAACTGAATTCTGGAAAACAAAAACAACAAAACAAAACAACTCAGAAATTAGAAATGAGAAACTTTGAAAAACAACTCAAAAAAATAGTAGAAAGTATCATCAATAAACTAGATAAAGCAGAATAAAGGATATCAGAAACAAATATAAAAATAAAAAATAAGGAATTGAGTGGGTGGCTGTGCACATATGCATGGAAAAACTATGTGTGGCATGCAAAAGCAAGCACAAAGATCCTATGCTGCTTGCAGCGTGTTTGGTGTATCTGAGGAATAGATTAAAAAGGAGATGGTGCCCCAGAAGCAGAGTCAGGAGGGATGATGGAAGGAGATGAAGTCAGAAATGTGTCAGGGGTCAGGATACAGGTGCAATACCATGCATAGGATTTTGACTTTGTATCTGAGAGTTCTGGGAAGCCACAAGAGAGCTTTGGATTGTTTTTCTTTTAATCTTTAACAGGATTATTCTGGTTGCCACAGGAGAATTTTGGAGGCATGAACAGAAACAAGAGAACTGGTTAAGAGGTTATTCCCAGAGCAGGGATGGTAGCTCAGTTGCAAACTGGTTGCTGTAGAAACATGTAGACTCAAGTTTTGTTCCCAGAACCTATATTTAAAAAGCCAGTCATGGTGGCATATGCTTATAAACCTAGCACTGGGCACAGGCACGGGAAATCTCCTGGGCCATGTTCTAGCCTAACCTATTTGGTAAGTTTCAGGTCAATGAAAGACCTTGTTTCAAAAACTAGGTGAATAATTCCTGAGGAACTACAATCAAGGTTGACCCCTGTCCTCCACATAAACACACACACACACACACACACACACACACACACACACACACACACACACACACATTGTTGCCAGTTGTTAGGTAAGTGTCTCTCCCCCTCTAGACTATCTGATAATAAAATATAGCTTCACATAGCACCCTCTTCTAAAGATAGTCTTTCCATTGTCTACTACATACCTCTCAAAAGCCAGCCCATTTCTCTTTGCTTGTCTCTGTATTTTTCTATGTATATTATCCCCCAAATACAAGGGCTTAGGCTTGGGTAATAATATTAGGAATAATGAATGACACTTAGATTTTAGATAAATTTAAAGATGGAATGGACAGGATTTGCTGTTGGAGTAGAGTTATGAAAGAAAGAGCAGTTGAGGACAATAAAACTCAGCCTGAGCCACTGGAGGATTTGAAGCAAAAGCCAAAGGATATGCAGATGTGAACATGCAGTAAGGCAATTCCATTTGCCAAGGATCTTTTGTTCTACAGTTCTTGAAAAGAACTACCTTAGACTCATCAGTTATCCTCTGGTTTGACTGACTACTAGAAGCTGGATCTGTGAAGTAGAAGAGAATTGCCTGGCATCAAGGGTATTTGGAAATAGGAATGAGAAGGGGAACTAAATACAAAACACAACTAACTCTTTGACTGCTTAGGCAAGGGCTAGCCCTGTTGAGAAACAGTATTGTCTCTCTAGAGACCCAACAGCTGTAGGTGATTCCCGACTTGGCAGAAGTTGCAATAGGCCTTAAGACTTCTAAACTGAATCTTTCTCTTCTACAACTTTTAATTGGTGAAGACACAGAACTTCATGAAATAATGGCTAAAAAGGTCATACATAGCTAGAAGTATATTTTGGCCAAAGTCTAAAGTCTTGAAGTTGTGAGATTGAAGTACTGTGACTTCCACATAGGGAGTAAAGAACAGCAAAGGTAGGATGAGAACTGGAGTCTCTGGCTCCTGGTCCAGTTTCTTTTTGCTGTATTAGTCTGAGGGCAAATTAAAGTCTCAAGTTGCCCCAATTTGGAGCAAACCACCTATTCTCAGTAAGTTCATGATGGCTTAACCACAAAAATCTCATTTCATATTCATGGACCCTGCATTTATAAAACAGGTCTTTGGCTGGATTTGCTGGCCTAATCAAATCGGAACTGTAACAATGGCCCCTGTTTCCTATGGAGATGGAATATCACTGTCATATTCAGGAAATGGTGGATGATCAGTATAGTGGTTGGAACAGGGCAGCAGTTAATGAACAGATCTTAGCACTGTGACTATAAGGATTGTTACTCTACAGGTAAATGCTATAGAAATATTTCTCTGGAGCAAATTCAGCAACTTTTAAAAGATTCTGAAAGAGACACTAAGGTGTGGTGGAGGAAGCTGACTCCTGGGGAAAGAAATAAAAGCAATGCTACATCCTGATAAATAGAGATTTGTTTGTTTGTTCCCATTGAGCTATTGTGAATATCCAGGGAGAAGTTTATGAATAGCCCCATACTGGGTATAGAGTCATTTCTGATTACTGAAGAGTCATTATATCTACATATCATTGAGAGTTATTATTTACCTCAAATGTACTCTTGTTCTTAGCTTCTGTCTCTTTCTTGGTGCTCTTGATCTACCCCACTCCCTTCAGCTGTATATATAATCAACCACAATGAGACATTCCAGAGTGTGGGTGGGCATTTATTTTGTCTTAGTTATTATCTATAACATCTAAGCATAGTATTAAATTTGCTTTTCAAGTTCATTAAATCTTGAACTAAGATGCAGAGGCCTGCTTAATGATGTGCCAGTTGGAAAGTAGCTGGTGCTTCTTTATTTTTAAGAGGGAATTATTAGATATCTTTGTTGATTTATTACTTGGGTGCAGTACTCAGTTGTTGTTCCCACCATGATTTCCCTGCTATCAGACCGGTGTGTGGCCTGAGAGGGAAAGCAAGGTGGGAACAGCCTGGGGTGCTGGAGACTTCAGGCATCACTGAGTGCAAGGAGAACAGTCTCTCTCTCTCTCTCTCTCTCTCTCTCTCTCTCTCTCTCTCTCTCTCCATTTAATTTGGGGAAACAAAGGCTATTTACACCTTTGGGGAGTGGATAGGGGCTGTCTGGATAAATGTACATCATTAGCCAGGGCTAAGGTACTAACAAAACCTTATTTGCATGGAGAAGAATTCCAGGTTCTGCTGGGGACCTTATAAGGGAAAGGAAGTTTAACCAGGCTGCATGACCTCCTCTGGCAGAGTGAAGGTAGGGGCACAGGTCCATGTGTCCTGGGACATGAAGACCCAGGGGAAAGGGCATCTTAAGATGAGATTTCTAGGGTTTGGACTCATCTCCACTTGACTCTTGCTCCAGGCCCTATCCCCATGGCTCCAGGTCTCCCCAGACCCCACATTCAGTGATGTCAAGGAAATAGAACACATGTGTGTGTCTATATATGCATATATATTTATTTATTCGAGGGGATTTAGTATAGAAATTGGCTATGTGATTCTGGAGTCTGAGGAGTCTATGATATGTTGTCTGCAAGCTGAGGAACAAGGAAAGTCCATGATGTAATTTAGAGTCTGGAGGCTCCAGAACCAGTAATGTCAATGAGAAGACAAGTCAGATGTGCCAGCTCAAATAACCAAGAATAAACTTGTACTTTCTTTACCTTTTTATACTATTTGAGTTCTCACAGGAGTGAGCAATACCCACATTGATAGAAGTGGGTCTTGTTTTACAGAACATCTTCACAAACACAACCTGTAAGAACAGTTTACCTGGTATCTGAGTATCCCTTAGCCACATCAAACTGACACATAAAATTAAACTTCATAAATCTCTGTCTCTTAATTTGACACCTGTACTCATCTCCATTGGCCACACCCAATGTCAGAATAAAGAAAAAGCAAAGTCATAACTCTACTTGACACATTGTAAGTATCTAATGACTACCCCAAATATTCTAATTCCCATCTTCAAAAAGAAAATAATATTGTTAAATGTTTGCTTTCTCCCTTGTTATCCCATAACTTGAATAATATAATATAAAGTTGATGATACTTAAATATTGTTATAAAGTCAATGTATTTTATGGAGAAAAAATAAGAAAGCATGAGAAAGTTGCCCCAGCATTAGCAGGCATGATTCCCTTGCTGGTGCTGTGACTGTCTTTCAAGGGCTTTCCTACCATTTTATTAAGCTATCTGCCCCAACATCGCAGGGAGTGTGGGAATATCTTTGCAGTCCATGAGAGGATCCATTGTTAAACTTTTTGGTCCTTCAAGATGGAATATTTCCTGTTTTTACTTAGGCTCATTGCCCTAAGGTCTATGCATTTGTTTTGATGACGTAGATCCCCAAGGATTTTGGAAGAGTTCATCCTTTTTCCCTTGGAATCTCAATGATGAGTCTGTAATAATAGAAGACCTTGAGCTAATTTTCTAGCAACCATCTGACTTATTTCTCTTGTTGGTGTGGCAGAATCTATGGTGAGAGTTTAGTTAGTCACATAAAAATATCTCACAGATTTGACTCTCAGTCATCTTCTCTGCTGTGCTTACCCAGACTATTTTTTTTTCATGTAATCTGTTGTACCATTTGATTTAGCTCCTACCCTTTGCCTGAGAACAAACAGAGGCCTAGACAAGTATGGTGCATTTTCCCAATGCTCCAGTCTCATACAAAAGATATGATATGTGAATTAGCTGGTGATGAGATGGGGAGAGGTATTGGGGTTTTGTACTCTGGACCTTGGGCTGCATATGTTACCCATATGCAGCAGTCAAATTCAAATTCTGTTTTCTTATTGGTACAGTCTACACACAATTGAAATTTTCACTTAAAATTGAAGACAATCTGAAGGTCTAGAAAATTCCAAGTGTACAGCAGGTATTATAGCTGTGTGCAAGCTTTGCTCATCATGCTCAGTCTTTGGGGTACATTGATGAAAAGGTTTGAAGAAAGCTTTCCCATGTTTTCCCACTTGGAACAACTCCAATGATAGAGCCAGAGGTGCTAAATTTTGGCTGAGGCCCTTTTCAGTTTTCTTTGCAATCCATTTGCCCATTTGTTCTTGCTCCTACCACCTTTTGTTCGCCCTTTATGAGTAACAATTACAAAGAGTTTTCAATGGATGGCATTGCTCCTAGGCAGCAGCATGAGTGCATTAAGAAAACAAGTGACAGTATAGACATGGAGTGTAAAACCTAGTGGGATTTGGAGGGAAGCAAATAGCAGAAGTGACATCTGTCTCTAGATTATTCCATATTAAGTCTCTGTTTCCTCATCTGTACTTCCATTTTACAATAGCCTCATTACCTGTGGGTCAGAGATGCTTACACAGGTAGCAGCTGTTTGGGGTATTTTCTCCTCCAATAGGTTTTGTTTGTTTGGGTTTTTTGTTGTGGTTTCTTTTGTATCTTCCTTATTGCACTTAGTAGTGAGGAAGATTTAAATGGCATTGGCACAGACTGTGGTCCTCTACTTGTGTGGTAGAATGTGCTGTAGTGATGGTTTGCGTATGGTCTTCTCAGGTATGGACTGGAGGCTAGAGATGCTTGGTCCATACTCAACCAGGATTGGCTTTTGTTGCTTCTGCTGCTGCTGCTGCTAGTGGTGTGTGTGTGTGTATGTGTGTAAATGTCACCTTTGTTTCTTCAGATGAAAGGATGAAATGAGAGGCATACCTAAGGTGTTTGAATTCATGGCTTGGGTTGAACCCAGTGTATTTCTATCTATCTTTAGGACTAGGCCTGGGAGCTTCTACCCTCCATACAATCTAATCTTCTTCAAGCCTGTACTTTAAAGGACTCAGAGTCCAGCCTCTGTCTGCTAACCTAGGTCTAGAATGTTTTAGCCTCTGAGACTTACTTCTGAATAAACTCACCATTTCTAGCTCTTTCTGACTATGGCTGGCTGGTTCAACTCACCTGTTCAGGCTCAAACTCCTCTTCAAAGTGACTGATTCAGATTAGCTTCTCTCACCTTCTGACTGAATTGCTCTACTTGGAAAGACTGCCTCTGAACTTCACAAACTGAACTGCTCTAAACTCAACTGAACTGAACGTAACTCAACTCTCTCTTCCTCATTGCTTTAAGTATCCTATTCTTCCTGTCTGTCATAGTGATAGTTGGGCATATTCTAATTCTGACTCAACCTGTCAAATCTTTCTCTGATTTCACACTGTCTGCCCCTCAATTAGACATCACTGTTTGGGATTAAAGGTGTGACCTAGAGGTGAGTTTATATTCCAGCTAGAGGAATTCTGTACTAAGGTCAGGTCTGTATTTCTTTTTTTCTTTTTTCTTTTCTTTTTTTTTTGCATTCCTCATTCTCTGCCTTTATTATTTTTTGATACTTTATTTACATTTCCAATGTATCCCTCTTTCTAGGTATCCTCTTTGGAAAACACCTATCCCCTCCCACTCCCCTACTTCTATGAGGGAATTCCACCTCCCACCCACCCGCCCACCCACTCCCATATTCCTACCTTGACATTCCCCTTTACTGGGGCCTCTCCTGCCCTTGATGGCCAGCAATGCCCTCCTCTGCCACATATGTGGTCCGAACCATGGGTCCCTCCATGTGTATTCTTTGGTTGGTGGTCCAGCCTCCAGGAAGACCGGGGGGGGGGGGTCAGGCCAGTTGACACTGTTGCTCCCTCTATGGGGATGCAAACTCCCTCAGCTCCTTCAGTCCCTTCTCCAACTTCTCCATCTGGGACCTCACTGTCAGTCCAAGGGTTAATGTAAAATGAAACTTGGGTATTCCAAAATTTTGGGCTAATATCCACTTATCAGTGAATATATACCATGTTCATTCTTTTGTGGCTGAGTTACCTCACTCAGGATGATATTTTCAAGTTCCATCCATTTGCCTGCAAATTTCATTAAGTCATTTTTTTTAATAGCTGAGAAGTACTTCATTGTGTAAATGTACGACATTTTCTGTATCCATTCCTCTGATGAAGGACATCTAGGTTGTTTCCAGCTTCTGATTATTATAAATATGGCTGCTATGAACATAGTGGAGCATGTGTCTTTATTACATGTTGGAGCATCTTCTGGGTATATGCCCAGGAGAGGTATAGCTGGGTCCTCAGGTACTATTATGTCCATTTTTCTGAGGGTCCACCAAACTGATTTTCAGAGTGGTTGTACCAGCTTGCAGTCCCACCAACAATGGAGGAGTGTTCCTCCTTCTCCACATCCTCATGAGCATCTGCTGTCACCTGAGTTTTTGATCTTAGCCATTCTGACTGGTGTGAAGTGGAATCTCAGACTTGTTTTGATTTGCATTTCTCTGATGATTAGGGATGTTGAGCATTTCTTTAGGTGCTTCTCAGCCCTGCGAATTTCCTCAGTTGATAATTCTCTGTTTAGCTCTGTTCCCCATTATTT
>CM052713.1:45165743-45229377 GCA_028551405.1 Uromys caudimaculatus
AAGAAGACCTAATACCAATTCTCTTCAATCTATTCCACAAAATAGAAACAGAAGGAACACTACCCAATTCCTTCTATGAGGGCACAGTTACACTGATACCAAAACCTCACAAAGATCCAACAAAGGAAGAAAACTTCAGACCAATTTTCCTTATGAATATCGATGCAAAGATACTCAACAAAATTCTCGCAAACCGAATCCAAAAACACATCAAAACGATCATTCATCATGATCAAGTAGGCTTCATCCCAGGGATGCAGGGATGGTTCAATACTTGGAAATCCATCAATGTAATTCACTACATAAACAAACTCAAAGAAAAAAAACACATGGTCATTTCCTTAGATGCTGAAAAAGCATTTGACAAAATTCAACATCCCTTCATGATAAAAGTTCTGGAAAGATCAGGAATTCAAGGCCCATACCTAAACATAGTAAAAGCAATATACAGCAAACCATGCCAACATCAAACTAAATGGAGAGAAACTCGGAGTAATCCCACTAAAATCAGGGACTAGACAAGGCTGCCCTCTCTCTCCCTATCTATTCAATATAGTAATTGACGTTCTAGCTAGAGCAATTAGACAACAAAAGGAGGTCAAAGGGATACAAATTGAAAAGGAATAAATCAAAATATCACTATTTGCAGCTGATATGATCGTATACATAAGTGACCTGAAAAACTCCACCAGAGAACTACTACAGCTGATAAACAACTTCAGCAAAGTGGCCTGATACAAAATTAACTCAAACAAATCAGTAGCCTTCCTATACTCAAAGGATAAACAGGTTGAGAAAGAAATTAGGGAAATGACACCCTTCACAATTGTCACAAACAATATAAAGTATTTTGGTGTGACTCTAACCAAGCAAGTGAAAGATCTGTATGACAGGAACTTCAAGTCTCTGAAGAAAGAAATCGAAGAAGACCTCAGAAGATGGAAAGATCTCCCATGATCGTGGATTGGTAAGATTAATATAGTAAAAATGGCCATTCTGCCAAAAGCAATCTACAAATTCAATGCAATCCCCTTCGAAATTCCAACTCAATTCTTCATAGACTCAGAAAAAGCAATTCTCAAATTCATTTGGAATAACAAAAACCCAGGATAGCAACACCTATTCTCAAGAACAAAAGAACTTCTGGAGGAATCAGCATTCCTGACCTAAAGCTGTACTACAGAGCAGCAGAGATTAAAAAACTGCATTGTATTGGTACAGTGACAGTGAGGTAGATCAATGGAATAGAACTGAAGACCCAGCAATGAACCCACACACCTACAGTCACTTGATTTTTGACAAAGGAGCTAAGACCATCCAGTGGAAAAAAGACAGCATTTTCAACAAATGGTGCTGGTTCAACTGGTGTCTCCATGTAGAAGAATGCAAAGTGATCCATTCCTATCTCCCTGTACAAAGCTCAAGTCCAAGTGGATCAAGGACCTCCACATAAAACCAGATACACTGAATCTAAAAGAAGAGAAAGTCTGGAAAAGCCTCGAACACATGGGTATAGGGGAAAAGTTCCTGAACAGAACACCAGTGGCTTATGCTCTAAAATCAAGAATAGACAAATGGGACCTCAGGAAACTGCAAAGCTTCTGTAAGGCAAAGGACACTGTCAATAGGACAAAATGGCAACCAACAAATTGGGAAAAGATCTTTACTAATCCTATGTCCGATCGAGGGCTAATATCCAACACATACAAAGAACTCAAGAAGTTAGACTCCAAAAAACCAAATAACCCTATCAAATAATGGGGAACAGAGCTAAACAGAGAATTCTCAACTGAGGAAATTCGCAAGGCTGAGAAGCACCTAAAGAAATGCTCAACATCCCTAATCATCAGGGAAATGCAAATCAAAACAAGTCTGAGATTCCACCTCACACCAGTCAGAATGTCTAAGATCAAAAACTCAGGTGACAGCAGATGGTGGCAAGGGTGTGGAGAAAGAGGAACACTCTTCCATTGTTGGTGGGATTGCAAGCTGGTACAACCACTCTGGAAATCAGTTTGGCGAACCCTCAGTAAAGTGGAAATAATACTACCTGAGGACCCAGTTATACCACTCCTGGGCATATACCCAGAAGATGCTCCAACATGTAATAAAGACACATGCTCCACTATGTTCATAGCAGCCATATTTATAATAGCCAGAAGCTGGAAACAACCCAGATGTCCCTCATCAGAGGAATGGGTACCGAAAATGTGGTACTTTTATACAATGAAATACTATTCAGCTATTAAAAACAATGACTTCATGAAATTCGTAGGCAAATGGATGGAACTTGAAAATATCCTGAGTGAGGTAACTCACTCACAAAAGGACGAACATAGTATGTATTCACTGATAAGTGGATATTAACCCCAAAATTTCAGAATACCCAAGTTTTACTTTACAGTAACCCCTGGACTGAGAGTAAGGTCCCAGATGGAGGAGTTGGAGAAGGGACTGAAGGAGCTGAGGGAGTCTGCAGCCCCATGGAGGGAGCAACAGTGTCAACTGGCCAGACCCCCCCCTCCCCCCGCTTCAGTCCTCCTTGAGGCTGGACCACCAACCAAAGAATACACATCGAGGAACCCATGTCTCGGACCACATATGTGGCAGAGGAGGGCCTTTTTGGCCATCAGGGAGAGGAGAGGCCCTTGGGCCTGAGGGTGTTAGAGGCCCCAGTAAAGGGGAATGTCAAGGTGGGAATAAGGGTGGGTGGGTGAATGGGAGGGGTATTTCCTCATAGAGGTCGGAGAGGGGGAGGGGAAATGGGGTTTCCAAAGAGGAAACCTGGAAAGGGGAAAACATTGGAAATGTAAATATAGTATCAAAAAAAGAAAAGAAAAGAAAAGGGTGCTATCTTCCTGGATGGTTTTAGGAATGTGAATAAATTCTCATAGTCAAAACTTCTTTTCTGACCCTTTGTCCTTAATTCCCATAAATCCTCCTGGTTGGTTTTCCAGTTATTTTTATTGCCAGCCTCTACTCTTCAGGTACCATAATAGGCAATGGAGATACAAAATGAGATCCACTTTCTGTTCAAAAGGTGAAGGAAGGAGTTCAGACATTATCATGACTACTATAGTTGTAATTTGAATACTCCAACACTTTCTTCACCAGCACAGAGGGAAGAGGGTGATATTCACTCAACCATGCACTGTGGCAAATAGAGCTTTTCCATGAAGCAAGTTATTCAAGGATACACCTTAGGAAGTATTCTTGAAATGTCCTTACCTTTTGTGGCTGGCAGTTGATTCCAAACTCACTTCCTTCATGAGCTTCCTGTGGAGTACAGCTCTACTTCCTCTACTTCCATTTTGTCTGGGTAAACTCCTATTAGCCTAAGGGTAGACATCACAGGTTGGACCAGAGTGGTTGTACCAGCTTGCAGTCCCATCAGCAATGGAGGAGTGTTCCTCTTTCTCCACATCCTCCCCAGCATTTGCTGTCACCTGAATTTTTGACTGAGTTTGTCACCTGAGCCATTCTGACTGGTGTGAAGTGGAATCTCAGGGTTGTTTTGATTTGCATTTCCCTGATGACTAAGGATGTTGAACATTTCTTTAGGTGCTTCTCAGCCCTACGAGTTTCCTCAGTTGAGAATTCTCTGTTTAGCTCTGTTCCCCATTTTTTGATAGGGTTATTTGGTTTTCTGGAGTCTAACTTCTTGAGTTCTTTGTATATATTGGATATTAGCCCTCTTTTGGACTTAGGATTGGTAAAGATCTTTTCCCAATCTGTTGGTTGCCATTTTGTCTTATTGACAGTGTCCTTTGCCTTACAGAAGCTTTGCAATTTCCTGAGGTCCCATTTGTCTATTCTTGATCTTAGAGCATAAGTCATTGGTGTTCTGTTCAGGAACTTTCCCCCTGTGCCCATGTGTTCAAGACTTTTCCCCACTTTCTCTTCTATTAGATTCAGTGTATCTGGTTTTAATTGGAGGTCCTTGAACCACTTGGACTTGAGCTTTGTACAGGGAGATAGGAATGGATCAATTTGCATTCTTCTCCATGTTGACCACTAGTAGAGCCAGCACCATTTGTTGAAAATGCTGCCTTTTTTTCCATTGGATGGTTCCTGTGTCCTGGTGGCTCTGTGAGGGTCCCTCTTGATCCAGGAATTTGAACAGAAGTGTTGGCCTTGCCTGTGCTCAAAGGTGTGTTGGCAGTTTTTGGAGACCAGCTTTCTCCTGGCCCTATTTGAGTATGGAGCCCTGTGTCATAGGATCAGCTCCCTGGCCACAGAAGGAAACTGGGCGGCCACTCCTCAGTCCCTGTGTCCTGAAAGTTCCGGTTGGGTCCCTCTGAGCAGAGGTGCTGGTTTTACCTCTGCTCAGAGGCTTGTCCACACTCCTGGGAGGCTAGCTCTTACCCTGGGCTATTTGGGTATGGAGCTATGTGGCACAGACCACAGGTGTAAGCCGGAAGGACCCTGTCCCAGCCTGTTCCTCGGTCCCTGTGTCCTGAGGGTTCTGAGTAGGTCCTGCTGAGCAATGGTGCTGGTCTTACCTCCACTCACAGGCTTTTCCACACTCCTGGGAGGCTAGCTTTCCCCTGGCGCTATTTATCTATGGAGCCCTGTGGCACAGGCTGAGGTCCCCAGCCACAGATGTAAACCAGAAGGCTCCTGTCCCTGGCTGCTGGTTTTACTCCCGCTCACAGGCTTGTCCACACTCCTGGGAAGCTAGCTCTTTCCCTGTGCTATTTGGTATGGAGCCATGTCAAGGTCAGGGTTATTTTAGCTGCAGTATTCTCCAGCAGAAGGAACATACCATGGCTGGTTACAGCTCCTCTAAAGCCATAGAAATAGCATAACATTTTTTCTATAACCTTCATACTTTACATTTGTTTTATCTAAGTCTGAAAATAGCTATTCACCTGCTAGAAGACAACTGTTTGTCCTCCATGGCAAAGGAATATGGATCGGAAACATCATTGGACTTTGTTGTGTCTTCATCTCTAAACAGAAAACAGTGCTTCTTGCTCCAGGACAAAGGTTTGTTTTTTCTCCTCCTAGTAGGAATTCCAGGAAAATAAAAAAACTCATTAAAACACTTAATCCATTTTTTTTTCTAAGTGACGCACACCTTCCTCTTTGCTCCTGACAAACATAGTGTCTTTGTATTGGGACATCAGGTTGCCTAAGGTTCCATCTTCTCTGTCTTGTAAAGATGAGCCACAGGGCCACTTTCAAGAGCCAGCTAAGGAGCATGCGCATCCACAGCCCATACCTGCTAGCCTCCATCCTTTCTGAAAGACTTTCTTACTTTTACACAAAGAACCTTGTGAAGGAGCTTGCTGTATTTTAACATTTCCTGCTTCATTTGCATCACAGAGCCAAAAGCGTAGCCCCAGTTTCTTCCAAGATGGTTTATGAGCAAAGAACCATGTGTTCTGCAATGGGTCTTAGCATAAGGCCTCTGGTTTCACGATTTGGGCATGGAAAAGAAAAGTAAATTTTCTCCCCTGTCTCTACTTCATGTGACATTCTGAAATGTGTGTTTTCTCAGTGCAATTGAAGTTTCCTAAATACCAATTGGGAGGAGGCCCCACAAAACACGCATGTCTTAATTTGGCAAATGACACAACTGTGGGTGTGAATAGGTCCAAGACTAGAGAATTAAAAAAAATATGCCATCAATTATGTGAACCGCCCTTGCCTCTCATATCCATCATTCCTGTCAATCTCCCCTGATGCAGACCTACAGGCTCCCAAGATGTCATCTTGTATGTGTTGTTTTCCCTTCCTCTCAAAAATGTGCTATGAACAAAGGGTTGGTGATTTCTTCATATAATCTTAAAATAGCTCACAATTTCTCCTTTCCAAGTAAATTCACATTTAAACAGGTCTTACACTGGAGGTCTATATTTCCCAGTACATCTGTCGTGGAAGATGAGGAAGTCAGAATCTTCTGTTGCAAGACACTCTCTTCTTATCCTAATTAGATACCTTTTATGGTCATCAGCATACTGAGTACACGTGACACATTTTGTTTTTTGAATCCTATCCTTTTCATGCATGAAGTAAAAGGAGAGAAAAATCTAAGGAGAACTTCTCCTCTTTGCTCCAAAAGTGATAGTTATATAAATATTTATAAGTTATTACATAAAAGCAATTATGTATAAATGAATAATGATTACTTAGACAGATAACCTAAACTGTAAGAAGCAGTGGATTCTGAGATCTTTAGAGCAAAAGTCTAGATAAGGAGAGCAAAGCCCAGACAAGGGCTCTAGAACCCAGCTAAGTTTTACTGAATTGGAAGTGACAGTGGACAGACAGTTGGCAATAACTTAGGAGCCAGCTACAGTGAGCAATAGCAAGGGATGAGACACAAGGACACATGCACACATTCCAAAAATGTCCACACTGAAGCTTTTCCTCCTCTTCTCTGCCTCTTTGCCATATTAACCACTTGCTCTTATTTCCTTACTGTTGCTGTAATGCTCTATAACCAAAGGTAATGAGGTGCAGTTCCTCCTCCAATGGAATCCCCACTGTGTTTTCTGATCTGAGTGAGTCCTCTGGCTTCAGTGTGTGAAGGCAGCCACTCTCATTTTGATTGGGATGCTACCAACCAGTCTTCAGCCTCTGATTTCTCTATACATCATTGCCAGCTGATGCTTTTCTTGTATTTTGTGTTGTAAACTTTTACTGAAGGTTGTGACATGGACTGTGTTGTATATAGCTCACTTGGGGAAGAAGAATGGAGAATTACATTGTCTGATATCCTCACATCTAATCCTATGGTTCAGCCTATTGATGTTACTGGAATGGTTAGCAATTAGAAAAACATGCCTGAATTTTGCCACTGTACAAAAAGGAATTGTTTATTTTAAATATTTTAAAATGAGGGTGGTGGAATGAAGAAAATATTTGACCACATATTTTTGGTCTATTTACTTCCAGTTAGTTAAATATTTTCTTTTTTTAAATTTTTATTTATATTATCAGGTATGGGTATGATGTATGTTTCTGTCATGGGACAACTTTGTGAGGTCAGTACTCTTTTTTCACCTTCATGTGTGTTCCAGATATTAAAATGAGGCTGCCAGGCCTGTGTGGAAAGCACAGAGCTGGTGCGTTCTCTCTCTCTCTCTCTCTCTCTCTCTCTCTCTCTCTCTCTCTCTCTCTCACACACACACACACAAACACACACGATATAGTTATATACACATAGTATATAGCATTTTATAAAGTACATTATTTCCTCAGAATTTTAAGATTTCTCACTTAGCCAATTGTATATGGTATTTAATGACAAAAATATATTCTGCCATTTGAGGTTGTACTTATGTTTATATATCACATCTCTTTTGTTATACAAAATATGTAAAAAAAATTTAAAAGACATTGCCATAATTTTTATATTAGAGTCATCAGTTTGACAAATTTCAATATGAATTATAGAATCAAAATATTCATAAAGCTCTGGTAGTTATTGTAAGGAAACTATTATGAATTTTTCTTTGGGGGCTGGAGAGATGACTCAGAAGTTAAGAACACTGATTGTTCTTCTAGAGGTCCTGAGTTTAATTCCCAGCAAAGACATGGTAGCGCACAACCATCTGTAACGGAATCTAACTCCTTCTTCTGGTGTGTCTGAAGACAGCTACAGTGTACTCATATACATACAAAATAAGAGCTTTTCTTTGTATAAGTGAATTGATTACATTGCTACCCAGGGGTGAGGGGAGAAATCATATGTTCACATTTGTAAGGTATTTAGGACAGATGTCAACACACTTTGTCCATTTAAAGTGCTTCTGCGTTGCGCAGCCTCAGTTAGCATCTATATCTAATGGGTTTGAAAGAATTCAATGAGAATTCCATGTTTGTTTTCTGCTATGCCTTTCTAGTCTCTTTTAACATCCTTGAGCTAAGATATTTGTATTTAACATCCACATTTCCTCACAATCCCTGAAGCATCTTGTCAGCGATATTGTGGAAAAACTTTGTTTCTTTTGGGAATTTCACAAGAATTAACTTGAATGTATTAGCTTATATAGAAAGGGAAAAGAAAGATTGCAGATGAAAGGAAGTCTAATGTTCCTGGGCTGTAAAATGGATAGTATTTGACATCTAGATGGACCCAGTGTAGTCACAGAGGTCTTGCACAATGGAAGAGAGATCAGAAAAGTAAGTACACACACACACACACACACACACACACACACACACACACACACACACACACATGTACATGGGGGCAGAAAGCAGTACATGGGAGGGTTTGGAGGGAGGAAATGGCAAAATGATGTAATTATAATCTCAAAAAAGTTTTAAAAAACAAAAAGATATTCAGCTTATGTTCTAGAAAGTCACTAAGTTTGTGGCAACTTTTACAGCATAAGAAACTAGCACATAGTTTTTATTGTTGGGAATTAAACTGTATTTCATTATTACTGTGTTTTTCATTCCCACAAGTTTACTTTTATTTTTCATTTATTAATCAGTCAAATTTTCATTGTTCTTATTTTGTTAAAACATATCTTAGTCCATGTTGTGTTGCTATCACAAAATATCTGAGTGTAAAGACAAGAGCTTTATTTGATTTGTATTTGTGATTGCTGAAAAGTCCAAATAGCAGGGTGCCCACACCTGACAAACTGCTCCATTTCAACATGGTGGGTGGCATCTCATAAAGAGAACACAAGCAAGAGAGGTCACTTGGTAGGTGAGCAAATAAGAACATGGAAAAACACTGGCTTTAAAACCATGTAACTACCTGAACCCATAGGACCTGATCCATTCTTGGAGTTCTAGCTCCCCTGAGATATATATTAATCTCTTCTATTGGTTGTACCTCCAGTGCCTAATTATTTTCTATATGGACCCCACTGCCCAACATCTGAATCAAGTGGTTTCTTAATCAAGGCCTTTAGTCTAATGTGAATTTGGATGGAGACAAACCATATTCAAATACTGAAAGAGAATTAGATCTTTTTGGTCCTTTAATTGTGCAGTCCCAGAAACCAGCATCTTCAGGAAGGTTTTCTAGCAATCCACCATCCCAAAACTAGGGGAAGCTAGAAATTCTTATGTTTCTATGAATTTCTTCATGGATATTGGGCAAAAAAATTGGAACATAGTCCACCTAGTCTATTGAAAAGAAAGATTTTTTTTAAAAATCTGCCCCGGAATGACAATCAGAGTGACAGGGCTGGGTGCTATGATTCTTACTTATCATGTCAGGAAGCTTAAGATTGAGTTAAAGAACTTTATGAATATGGTGTAACAGTTCCTCCACGATTGAAGCATTCCATCCTGCAGTGAAGGTTCTTAAGTAGTAAGCAACTAAAAGTAGCTTCAGGAAGTCCCTGAAGTTGACAAAATTCACCAGGCCCCTCCTTCTAAGAGTAAGCAATGAATACTGCTAAAAGGTACTCTTAGACAAGTCCAGCTGTAAAGAAGACTTTGAGACCAGGCCAGGTTCCTGGAAGAGGTTTAGAATAATTGAGTTCCTTGGAAGGGATACTCTTCATTGTGTTGAGCTGCCTGCAGGCTGTATAACATGCTCTGGTTTCCCAGCTTTTGTGAGCTGTCACTGTGCTGGGGTAAGCTTTGGTGATACAGCCTTTTCTGAGTCATTTCTGCCCCTTTAAATAATTCTTCACTGATATTCCTGTAAGTAATCCCAATAAAACTCAGTTCACCAAGTTGGACTTTCATGGTCTCTGTACTTTGGTCTGTCATGGATTCTTATCTGGGGATGGGTAGACATGTATGTTGGGACTCCCAGGGGAAAGTTTTGTCACACAACAATGAATACAGTAGATGATAGATAGCTGGGAGTTTTCAGTGTAAGAAACACTGGTCTTCTGGGAAGACTTCAGAATACTACTGACGTTTTCTTATGTGATGCCCCAAATGAGCATTGTTGTCAGGAAAAAGGGCATTTTGTAAGTTAAAGGGTACCAGTTTTTCATTCATGCTGTGACAGCTGATGATACACCCAGTTACAGAGTTGCCATATCTCATCCCCTGAACTCTCTCTCAGACCCTCCCGGTTGCTTTCTACACATTTTTATATTTCAAGCCTTGTTCCTAAAATTAATATCAGATGTTTTGGGTGAATCATGTAATTTCAAGGAAGGACGTGCCATTTTATTTTAACATGGAAAAGGGTGCGGGGAGGATTTTCCTGGGATAGTAATTGAGAAGAAATTCTCTGTAGAGCCAACCCTTTCTTCTTCCAAGTTTCTGTTTGAATATGTGTAGGTGGCCTATGACCCGGGGAGAAACTTGCTTTTTCCTGTAGGATGGAACCATAGCAAACTAAAAAACAAAACAAAACAAACAAGACTCATAAAATTTGTATTTGTGCATGTGAGATCTTGGATGGGCAATACTCAGGGATGCTGAGGTAGTTTCTTGTTCCTTTAAATTCTTGTGGTTCTTTGGGCCGATACTAAGGCACTAGGAGCAAGAGGAGGGATGAATTTATAAGGTTCAGTGGTTATGAGCACTGACTGATTTTCCAGAGGACCTAGATTTGATTCCCAGCTACTCACATGGTGGCTAACAACCATCTGTAATTTCAGTTCCAGTGCCTTCTTCTGTGGGTACAACTCATGCGCATGGTACAAATACACACAGGCAAAACACCCATATACATATAATTAAGAAAATAAATAGGGATGGAGAGATGGCTCAGAGGTTAAGAACACCGACTGCCCTTCTAGAGGTCCTGAGTTCAATTCCCAGCAATCACATGGTGGCTCATAGCCATATGTAATGGGATCCCATGCTGTCTTCTAGACACACTAGAATATAAATAAAATTATAAATAAAACTAAAAAGAAAATAAATAAATATGAAAAAATTAAAAACAAGATACAAAGAAGGGATGGTGGATTTAAAAAGACCGAGGTATGAGAAAATAGTCTTCTATAGTCTGGGTACCTGGATGGGTATAAATCTGGATCCCTGTAAAGTCTTTAGGGTATTCCTGGTTTAAAATTGCTGCTTGCAGTCTGCCTCACACTTCTTTGTTCCATCCTCCAATCTGTTCTGCGTATCTTCATGGAGTCTAAGGAGGACCTTCAGGTAACATCTGTCTCTCAGCATTAACACAAGGACCTCTAAAGGATCTTTACATTTTATTTATCTGCTAAAAGAATTCCCTAAAATACAATTTCAAATATGAAATAACAAATAAAGAATACATTTGGTATTCCTTCAAGCCCTGGTACCTCAAGTCCCAGGAAATTACTAAACACAAAGCTTGTGAGCTACACCATTGACCATGCTAATTGGGCAAGTCTCAAGTTCTTTCAGCCATGTTTTCTCTATTTTTTTTTTTTTTAAAGCTCTCGTGGGCTGTTAATGAAGATCAGATAATATAACATGAAAGTGTATGGGTTTGAAAACAAAAATAAACTTGAGTACTCTGAAGGAAAGGTTAGGGGAATAAGAAATAATTAATTTTTTGTTTCATAGTAAGTTTTACACATGTTGAAGAGAAAGACGCTTCTGGGGAAAAATGAGAGGAAATGTTTTAGAAAAATAAGAACAGAGGAAAGACAGGTTTGGAAGCAACTGGGAGGTAGAGGAAGGTGTATTTTCTTTAAAGGTGGATACTTAGGTTTGCTTGCTATGTGATTAGCTTCTCCATCTTGACATGAAATCTCCAATAACATTTATGTTATTGGCATGTTTGTGTTCTAGAACTAGAATAGGGCCAATCCATTTGAGGTCTCACTATTTGACCTTAAGAAATATTGTCTGTGTTCATCAGACTTCTTATGCTTCAGTCTTCTTTGCTGATGAAGTAAAAGAGACTTGGTGGTTTGTGGATCAGGTTTGATAGGCCTCAGTTTGCCTATGGGTAGTCTGAACCTTAGGATCCTGTTTTGATACTTCTATCTACTCAGAGTCCCTTCTATGGTAGCTGTTTTTCTCACTAAACTTCTGAGTCAACCCATTTTACATCCTCTAAAGTTAATAAGAGATATCTTTATCTATATACAATTAGGTAGGCACTTAGCGCCCCACTAAACAGTGTAGAATTTGAATACAAAGGAGAATCTATTACTTGAATGTGTACCTAAAAGTTGATGTATTAGACATCATAAGTATTGGAAACTTAGTCTCTAGTGGAATATTGTTGAGAGATGAGCTTAATAAAAGGTTTATTATGTGATAGATTTGCACTCAGAATCGATTCATGATCAGAGAGCAAAGTAATACGATATTGAAAGTATTACAAAAGTGAATTTACTGTGTTCTCTAACAAACTCTCTCACCTTGTGATACCTTTCCCTATGCTAGGATTTGGGTCAAATGGGGGATCCACAGAGGGTGTATGTGTAGTCTTTATAAATTATCTACTTGGTGGTGTTTTACTGTGTCTGTATAAACTAGGTTGGGCCGGAAGACCAACTTCAAAACTTAGAGATGAACCATTTAAAGACCATTTGGTCTTTCCAGACCAAAGGAAAAAAAATGTATTCTTTTATAAGAAGTTGCTACTTACATTTCATTCTTTTATAAGAAGTAGTGAAACCTGAAGCTAGAGGTCAAGATACCTTCAGACAGATTAAAGAAGGACTCAAACACTTGAGTACTTTTCTCGGCTCTATAAAGCATGTGAGAGAAAGTTTCATGCTCTGGCCAAGTATACCCTCACTGGAGCGGATGCTTGTCCAATTGGATCATAAGTCTCATTCAACACAGTAATTATAGACATGAGATTTGGGCTGAAAAGGAGAATTCTGGGTTTCCCATTTAGAATGAGTCACATTAAAAACATTTTTATTAGCATCCCTAAAAACCACAGCATACCTTCAGATGTTATTAATTGCAAATCTACATAAGCTTTAAAAAAAAATCCTCTACCGTGGTTTCTAATGTACTAGAGACTAAAAATAGTTGACTAATAGGTTAAATTTCTGCAAAGAACTTCCAAGATTTGAAAGATTTATTTAAGTTTCAATTCAAGCCTGGGAATTAGTATTGAGCAATTAAAAGACCAGCTTGGAATGACTGAAAAACCATGATACCTGTTTAGGTCTGTGTTCTAGAAGTCTTCAAGACTCATGTATTTCATCCCCATCTCCCAAGAGAGTATATGTATGTTGAGGCTCTGTGGCTATTACACCAAACTCCGTTAGCATCTACTGTCTGTAGAAAGGGAAACCAGAGAACAGGTCCACAGGTTCCATCTTCACCATGTATAACACTTTTCTGACATAGCTCCTGTGCGTGGGAACAGTTGGCTGTACTTTACCTTGTTCCAGAAGAAATCATCACAGCTTACAAAGTCACATACATTAAGACTCTAGAGTAAAATAAACGAGAAATAAGGGTGTGTGTGAAAAATGGAGCCAGAAATGATGCTTAAAAATGCACATCATAACGTATACACTCAGTGTGGGTGGAGATAAATTTGGCACTGGTTTTCTAGGAATCTGACAAGGAAGAGAAACCTGGTTACAGTGCTACAGAGATAAACACAGTTGCTCAAATAACCAGTCAGAACAGTTTTGGAGAGAAAAATAGTCAGAGGCTTTCTGTAGTGTCGCAATAATGAGAATGCATACGGTACAATAAGGAACATCTAGCAACACAGGGCACACTGTGAGAGTCACAACTAATTCTTATGGTAGACTTCCATGTAGGAATTATAACAAAGCATGCTGCTACAGCAAGATCTAATAAAATACTTGAAAGTAGTCCAATTATTGTCAGATCTGCAAAAGTCTGAGATTTTTGCCATATGCACAAGTAAGCACTCGTTTGCTCATGGATGCTGGCATGAGATGCAAGATTCCTGGGTTAAAGACAAAGGCCAGCATATTACTCATAGTAATAGCAATAGCTCGAATATTGTTTAAATCGGAGCTTAGACTGCCAGTCTCTATAGAGCAACATAAATAATAGGTGATACCTGTATGTGATGTGGGTAATATTTCAGAACAGGAACAACTCTTTTAAGCCAGGAGAAGACATGTATTCTGTTTGCTCTGTAATAACATAGTCCTGTCTTTCAAAGCTATTGCAGTGTACTTTTTTTGAAGAGGTAGTCTAACATAGGGAGTTGGTGCCTCTGCTCATAAAATCTGCAAAAACAAGAAGCTCCTTGAAGAAGAATTGACTTTTAACAACTGCATTTTAAGTTGTATTCCAGGACTTTCTGCATTAACCTAGGACTAACGGTTAGAGAATTCTTAGGTATCTGTAAATTGTATGACTTTTGGCATTTGCTTTGCATGTCCCCATTGCATTCTTCTAGAGAGTGAGGATGGTGATCAGCAAGATACAGATGACCTATATTTTCAGAAACTCTACAGGGTAATTATGACATTTTGTGTTTCTCAAATAGCTCTTCCTAAAGATTCTTTTGACTTATTTTTTCATGAATATTAGTGACAGTGAGTTTGGTAGTCTCCTACAAGTATCTGGAGTTTGGTATTTCTCCACTTTCAAATAAGACAGAGTCTTAAATAGTCATCCTTTAGTGAAGATGGAGAAACCAAATGGAGTCACACAAATAATTTCAAAGTCATCTCTACTAGGTCCAAGGTCAGGTTCAATTTTTCCTTAAGAATAGCCTCAAACCTTCCTACAATTATGTGATCCAAACCCCAAGGCCTTACTCATGTGAGAAAGGATGTGTTCATGTTGTTTGTACTGGGACTCTAAAGGCAGAAAAATTTCTAGTCATTAGAAGATGAAATGAAATGTCCTATGTGTGAGGTCCCTTCTTCAAGTCACTTCCCCTCCCTGACCTGAGCCCTTATATTGTCAGTATGTCTGTTGAATGTGTGTTTGTACTACTAGCTAGAATATATTTTCCTGACAAAATATTAGAGGCTGGCCTCGATTTAATTAGTGTCCAGTTGGTTCCAACCAGCAAATAATAACTTCTAACATTGACTGGGTTTCATCTGCTCACCAGGCAGAGTCTTAATCCTGAATTCCATTACCTAAGTCTCCCATCAGCCTCACACTGTTTTGATCGAAGGGCCTTCTGTATAATATTTCTGCTAAGTTTGTTTCCTTTGAAATCTGTCATTTCCTCTAATACTGTGGCCTTGCTGGTGTAGCTTGGTGGCTATATCTATAGACATATATATATATATATATATATATATATATATATATATATATATATATATATATATATATATATATATATATATCCCAGAAAGATGAGTCTGAACTCAGGTTGGAGCTGAGAAAGACATGTTAAATACCCCACCCCCTTTCAAGACCAGTGCCAGAACATTCCTATGGTGAGGGCTCAGGCTGTCAGAAAGAGATGCCCTGAACCTGTGCATCCTCTCATTTTACTTGAAAGATGGCATTGTCTCTTTAGGTTGCCTTCTTCTTCTTCTTTTACTTTTTGGTAAGCTACCCCATCATCTGCATTTGTCTGATGTCATTCTACTTCCCTCTGACTGATTTTGGCTTAGTTATAGCAACTGCTGAGAACAGCTATTCCCAAAGACTCCATATAAACATATAAACAGCAGTCACTCAGAGTACATTGTGAACCCAGATGTCCCAGCAGTCCCAGATGTCCCACTTGAATTTGGGGCAATGCGATGTCGCAGAAAAGGACTTTACAGATAAACACTGTCATTGCGATTCTTCTTAATTAAGGGCTTTGCTGTTGTTGCCGTTTATTATTATTTACAGTAACTGCTATTGTGTTTGTTTTCTGTGTACCAGACACTATAAGAAATATAAAAATGCTGCTGTCGAATTTACAGAATTGGTGCCATCCTTTCTTTTTGTTTGCATGTAGGTGTGCCTGTGTGTTTGTATGTATGTGCACTTGTGCATGGATATACTTGTGTACCTGTGTGTCTAAGTGCCTCTGAAGGTCAGGGGCTGACATTCGGTGTCTTCTGCAGATGCTCTTGCCCTTAGTTTTTGAGGCAAGGTGTTTTGCTGAATCTCTGTGAGACTGGCTGCACAGTAAGCTTCAGGACTCCTCCTACCTCTGTCTCCCCAGTGCTAGTCCTTGTGCATGCTGTGATGCTTGGCTTTTTATGAGAGTAGTAGGATCTGAACTCAGATCCTCATGCTTGAATAGCAAGCCATGTTCTTGGTCCTCATCCTTATTTCAGAATTTAAAGTTTAGTAAGGTTGACTAGATGGCTCTGGTCCCATGGCCTACTTCAATGCTGCCAATGCTTATTTGTGCCATGATATTGGGCCTTTTCCTTCACCTCCCTTTACTTGGTTTTCTATCAAAAATGAAAGTGGTCGCAATGCCTTCCTCATAGATGGATCCTAAGATGATGCCTTAGTAATGTGTAAATTGATTAGATCAATGTCTGTTGTGAAGCAAGCCCTGTAACATAAATGGTATTGACAACATAACAAAGAAGTTTGTTTAAAGCAGTTAAGTGGGATCTAAATGAAAAACCCCGTGGCTCTGTTACAAAGCCTGTCTGGATTATTATCTGGTAGACTCTACCTGCTTGGTGGGGCCACCTCTTCTTTCTACAGCTCAGCTTTTCTTACTAGTAAAATGGAGATGGATCACACTATAGCCCCAGCACAGCCACTATGCCAAAGGTCGTTGCAGAGGCTAGCCCAGTGTGGGGCGAGGCAATGTGCTACCTCTCTGTCTCTACATCCACACCTATGGAATATGTGGATATACATAATACATATATGTATATATTTGTATGTGTGTATATATGTACACAGTGTATAACTGCACAGCTTAGGACTCTCTTGAAGTTCCTCATAACATTATAGCTTCAGAATAGTTCAAAGTATATTTTTATGAATTTACTCCCATTTAAAGGAAGGGTTGGATTGGTATCCTGGCTAATTGAAAACCGTTTCCTTCTTAATAAAATATTCATTTTATATTTTACTGTTTTGATGGGTTTAAGTGTGCCTTTTTATTCTTTAAACTAGTTCATCAAATGTTTCAAAATTGCCTGGGTAGTTCTTTCACGAACACAGATTGGTCATAATTTCAATTCTTATACCGAGGGGAGAGAGAGGAGGCAGGCAGTTGCAGGGAAATGTGATGATATGTTTTTGCTGTTGTGCCTACTTTTTTTTTTTTGAGTGTGTGGGAAAGGGTGTGATGTCATCTTGTCTCCACCCCCTGTGAGTAAGCTCACAGCAGAGCTCAGAGCAGCCTCCCGCCTCTGTTAGTGGAGGACTTCCACTTAAATGCAGTTCCAGGGTTGCAAGCAAGGCACCCAGCCGCATCACTCCCCGTGTGAGCAGGCAAATGCAACATGCTCTCCAGCCTGGGGTATCTACTTCTCTGTGGAAGTATTGCACTTGCTCTGGGAAATGCACAGAAATTGCCAAAAGGCAAGTAGCTGGGATGTTTTGTGTTTTAAAAGTAAGCTTAAGAGTTGCTTGGTTTTAGCTGTGGATATGAAATGTGATCTGCTGTACAATATGGGGGCATTGAACTATTTTGCAGAGAGTCAAAGGTCATATGTGTGAAGGGGTGATTCAGGTGTTGGTTTCTCTTGCACCCGGTTATCTACTTTGAAAGCTCAGCTCCTCCTAATAGCTTCTATCGGAGGATGTTCACAATAACTGAAGTGGTGTAGTTTCAAACTACAAATCAGATTATATAAACGACTATTGCAGTTTGTTATAGTTATTTGGTGCTTTTAGCCCTGTCCACAGAGACATTGGAGCGTGGCCGAAGCTTAAGTTTGTTCTACAAACTGGAATCTTTTGCAAAACTCTCAAATATACCTGTGGGATAGGGGCTGAGGGAATCTAGCCAGGTCAGACTTATGTACAGTCTCGAGCTACGGGCAGACAGGGCTCTCCAGTGGAGTTTGGCAGAGAATTTGATTTGCTGGGCAGGACACTCCCCCTTCTCTTGACTAAATTGCTTATTTTAGTGTTGGTATTTTGTTTACAAAAGTCATCAAAAGAGAAGTAAATTTTCTAAGTTTAGACCCTAGAAGCGATCTTTGGAACGCCTTAGCACTAAATCAGGAGTTTCTTCCTTGTCTCATCTGTGAACATAAATGTGTGGACTTTTGCTTTTTACACAGAGACACTTTAGGTCTGTGGAGGTTTTTCTTTTTAACTGCTACAGACTGCTGTAGTCAGCAGGATTATAAAGAAAAAAAAAAATGGCTGGAATTTACCGTACAGTTACGCTGAAAAATCTTAGAGGTAACGCACAGCACAGACTCATCAAAACGGAGTCTGAAAGAAAGGCTGGTCAGAACGCTGAAAGGACATTTCTGCGTCGTCCTCTCTCCATAGAGTTTGGTCTAGAATCATCTTGTCTCAAAGGCAAAGCCCCCACCCCCACTGGGTACAGTGAAGCTTGAATCCGGAAGGCTGAAGCGTTTGGCTAGTTAGTAGCTCACACTAGGATGGGAACCGTAGCAACAGGCAAAGGAAACCTCAATTCTGATCAAATGATTATACAAAGAAAAAAAATCAAACACCCTTAGTTTTTCTTCCTTCCACGAGTTTTATTCCTCGGTCATAATAAACCGTGACTTAATCCATAATTAATTGTTCACATTGATGCAACTTTTAACAACTTTGACATTTGAAAGAAGCCGGTAGCATTTTTTAGTTTCAAAACTTATGGGTTTTATTTTACTCTGTATTTACTGTGTAAGGATGATAGACAGATTTGGTCACTACAGAATTATGTAAACTATAAATGCCTAAGTTTTTCTGTTGTCATCATTAGATACAGAACTTTTGATACAAGTTGCCTTTATTTGTGATGATAAAGAAGAATATATAGTTGTAAATACTTGGCACAAAATTTTTATCTCTTTTCTTTTGCCAACCAGTGGTTTGCATCCAGGTTTCTTTGGTAATGTTTTAACAATCTATAGTTTTGGTTAGTCTGAACAAAACACCAAACTATAATTATTATAAAATAAATGGTAAATTTCATTGGTTTTATTTTCTTAAAAGCTATTGAGGAGCTTTCTTTAAGTTGGTCCCCTTTGTTAATGTGTGTTCCAGAATGCCCTAGGATAGATAAGCAGAGCGAGGGTGGCAGATACTTTCGTCAATAACTACCGGGACTTTTCATGCGTGCTGCTTTTTGGGAGTGTGTGTGTGTGTGTGTGTGTGTGTGTGTGTGTTGGATTCCACAATGGATGCTACCATTCTACATGATCTAAGTGTTTCTCAAGAAAAAAGTATCCAGCCTTTTAACCCCTTGTTTTCCAAATCCATTTGAACGGCAACCCCCTTTCTAGTCGAGCAGCTATGATATCTTTCCAGACGCTCTGTAACAAACAGATCATGTTTTAAAAAATGCTGGGATAGACAGGCTCTTCCTTACAGCTTTAGAGTTTAATACCATCTGTGCATTAAGGAGAAGTTAAGAGCCAGAGATCAATGATGGCTGAACATAGTCCATCCCAGACCTTTGCATTTGTGGACCAGTAACAATGCATGCAGGTTTGAATAGCAGGGTTCTGTTAATCGGGGTCACACTTGGCTTTTGCCTTGTGAGGATGCTCGAAGCTAGGGAGAAATCCTTGCCGTTAAATCAAGCCATTTTCATCAGTTTAAAGAAATAAGTGCATTTAACCAGACAAACAACTCAGTCTAGTGTCCATCTTTTTTCTCATTTTATTAAAGAGTGATTAAAAACTCCATCATAGGACAATATCTAGAAAACACTGGCCTATCTTTTTTTTTAATGTTATCATTTTTTATTGGATATTTTATTTATTTATATTTCAAATGTTATCCCCTTTCCCAGTTTCCCCTCCGGAACCCCCCTATCCCATCCTTCCTCGCCCTGCTTCTATGAGGGTGCTCCCCCACCCACCCACTCACTCCCACCTCCCTGCCCTTGCATTCCCCTACATTGGGGCATCGAACCTTCCCAGGACCAAGGGCCTCTCCTCCCATTGATGCCTGACAAGGCCATTTTCTGCTACATATGTAGCTGGAGCCATGGGTCCCTCCATGTGAACTCTTTGGTTGGTGGTTTAGTCCCTGGGAACTCTGGGGGGTCTGGTTGGTTGATATTGTTGTTCTTCCTGTGGGGTTGCAAACCCCTTCAGCTCCTTCAGTCCTTTCTCTAACTCCTTCATTGAGGACCCAGTGCTCAGTCCAATATCTTAACTGTTTATATAAATGAAGACACCTACAATAGGGGGGATTTAGTAACTTTCCCATGTTAATGGCAGAGCCAGAACTGAATAGCAATCTTGCTTTCTTCTGGGTAAACAGAATCCCTGACTATGAATCAGGTCCACAGCACACATGGGACAGCTACCTCTCCCTTGAATCATTCCCTTCCTCATACAGATGGAGGAGATCAGACTAGAGCTCCTTAAAATAACCTTGCAGCAATTCCTAAAAACATACCATCATTTTATATATTGGTATTATATATTTTATATATCCCATTATTATATATAAGCATATATATTTATTTGGTTAGTTATAAGAACTCACTTGTTACATGTCATGTGACTAATTTCATATCTAGTCACCTATCTTATTCTAAAAATAAGTTGTTAGAAAAATTTTGTTTTTAAACGTTTAAATGTATCTTTTCTTGCTTTCATAAATTAATGACTGTATTCTTTGGTAATTTATTTATTTGGATCTCATGTCCAAACTGTAAGAGTCATGTGCAATAGCAAGCAAGGTAGCATGTTCTTGATGGAGAGATGATAGGACTGACAAGCACTGTTTCGTTCATATGATGACATCGGGGGAAGGTATCTACTGCCTTGTGTCCTGACCATCCTTGGCTCAAAGGACAGATGTGACAGTGCACAGAAAGTTGTGCCACTGCTCCACTTCTGGGAACGCCAGTGGCTCTCTTGGTGAGATTTACTAGAACTTATTTTTAAAATTTATTTCTTTTTATTTTTTGATCTTGATTCTTTTCTAGGAGGAAAATTAAACCCTGATACTCAGACACTGGAGAAAACTGGCACATTGCTTTGTGCCATTGGAAGCCCCTGTGCCCCAGCTACTTCTAGGACTCTATTGTGGCCTCTATAGAATTTTCATGTCCCCTGGCACATGTACTAAAATAAAAACCACAGAGTACAACATGGTGTGAAGAAAGCCAACACACTCTTCCGTTCTTTTTTTTTTTTTTTTGAGACAGGGTTTCTCTGTGTAGCCCTGGCTGTCCTGGAACTCACTCTGTAGACCAGGCTGGCCTCGAACTCAGAAATCCACCTGCCTCTGCCTCCCAAGTGCTGGGATTAAAGGCATGTGCCACCACTGCCCAGCTCCAACGCAATCTTATAAAGGGATGCCAGAGGCTTGACAAACCTCTGTGCTGAAACTCCTGTGTATGGAAGGAAAGCACTAGCTCTACTAGGCAGCTCTGTTACTTCTCCTCGTGAAAGTTACATGAGGAAAGTCACAGAGGAACGTTCGAGTTCTGGGTGTGACAACATGACCAGGGGACATAGAAGTCTTGGGTATATGGGAGACAGTGAGCAACTGGAGCCTTGCCTTGAGTTCTTACTCAAAAGAGTAGAAATCCTTGACAAATGCACACAGGCCAACTGGAAAGATGACTCAGCAGTTAAGAGCGCATCTTCTTTTTGCAGAGGACCTGAGTTCACTTCCCAGCACCCGTCGGTCGGAGCAGTTCACAAGTGCTGTATAAAAACCCAAAACTCCAGTTCTAGAGGATCTAAAGCCTTCTTTTGGTCTCCAGGATTCCCAGCACATGTGGTTATATCCATAAATAGACTTTGACTCTCCCTCTCAATTAAAAACAAAATCATCTTTTCTTTAAAAAAGTGGACAGATGAATAGCAGTAATCAGAGCTATTTACTGCCACCTATTATTCTCTTAGGTAATATTTTCTGAGTGAGTAATGTTACCACATTTAGTGTTACATATTTTTGATGTAGGAAATCTAATTTCTAAGTGCTTGTATGAAGCAAGCATCTTATTACTCTCATTTTATAGAGTATCAGATTATGCCTCCAGGTGTTTAAATAATTTGCTCCAAGTTATTTATCCCTGACCCCTGTAAAGAAATACTAATTTGTTCAAATAAAAAGCTATGTGCCATGTTTGGAGTGAAGAGACTGAGAGACAAAGCACGGATATGTCTTCCGGTAGCTGACTGGTTAGAGGGGTTGATGAGAGAGAAGAGGTAATTTCAGTGCAGTGAGATCTTTCTCCTTTGCACAAAGCCCCCAGGCTTCGAGAACAGCTTGAGGGACTCAATCCAGATCAGAGGACTGAAGCATTCTAAGAGACACCAAGGACAGGGCTGAGAGACAAGCATATTTGGGGGCAAGGAAGAGTGTGGCTGAGAGATTGAGAGCACCTTCTTTCTTAGCCTCCAGTGAACTTTCCAGCCATTCACTTTGGGGCTGGCTCCCACTTTCCACAGTGCCCTTCTGAACAAAAGGATTCAATAAAAGAATGTGTCACTCAGAAAGCCTGGCCTGTCTCTCCAAGGGACAGATGAAGCAGTGGAAAAATGGGAAGGTTAACACCCAGTGGCTGGAGGGCTGATTTTATTTTTTTTGTTGTTATTTTTCAAGACAGGGTCTCTCTGTGTAGACCTGGCTGTCCTGGAACTTGCTCTGTAGACCAGGCTGGCCTAGAACTCAGAGATATGCCTTCCTCTGCCTTCTGAGTGTTGGGATTAAAGGTATGCTCCACTACTGGCTAAGGGATGATTTTGTTAGAAAAACGTATTTGTACATTTCTGGGACAGTATCAAAGAGTACATAGGAAGACAATATTCAATTGAAAAAAGGTTCTAAAACACAGTAAACTTAGTGGATTTTATAATTCTAAATGTTTATAATTTTAGTTCTAATGATTTCTTGTTGTGTTTGTTTATTCAAATACTAATTATTGAACATCTAGGTAAAACTGAATGAGACTAGCTATGCTTTAAAAACTGTATACTAGGAATGAACAAATAATCAAATATAGTTCAGTTGAGGCTAAGTTTAAAAACCAATGTCTTAAATTAGATTTTGCTGATGTTGATTATATAATCATTAGTTATACATTCAATAGATTGCTTTATTGGGCTATGAGATACAAAATATTAAGCAATTTTAGCTCTCTGCTTTTCTTCAAGTTAATGGGTTACAAGAAAGTGTTTGAGAATACAGTTCATTAATATCACAGCAAAAAAAAGATTAAGTGTTTTTATAGGTTATTGGTTGACAAAAAGTTTGTTTAAGGCAGAGGTGGAGTGTCTTATACAGGGAGAGCCAGTGAAGTCACATGACTGATCCAGCGGTTCTATGTGGGTGAGCAGCCTCAGAAAGAATTCTCTTTGGCTGTTCTCTGATTGCCACTGATAAAAGCAGGTGCAGAAGAAAGAGTGATCTGAAAAATAATGTAAACTTAAAACGTAAGATAATCTAATATGAGAGATTACTAATAAAATAAAACAAAACTTGTCTTTTAACAAGCATCATAAATTAAAATAAACAGCATCAGTTACAAAAGGAAAGTGCTAAGTATCGAATGGGAAAACAATGGTTTAAGTATATACATTTTATTAAAATAACATTAAACATATAATCAAATTGTTACCTAGCATGATGAGTAATGGTGTGTTTACATAAATTATCCTCCCACTTATGAAATATTTTAACTTAATAAATATATAATATTATAATAATAAACTTCAATAATATATTATCTACTGCGGTGTAAAAGTTTTCATCAAAGTGGCAGCTCAAGAAAATGCATTTATTGTTGCAAAGTTTCTGGCTTAGTGGGAATTCTCTCATTCAATGTCTTACGTAAGGCTGCAGTGAAGGTTCTAGCACTAGATTTCATCTGAAGGCTTGGCTAAAGAAGGATCTTTTCTAAGATCGTATGGTTGAAAGGATTCAGTCCACAGAGGGCTGCTGGCGTGAGGGTCTCACTGGGTTATTGTACAGAAGTAACCTCAGCTCTTGGCTATATTGGCCTTTTTTCTGTGGCTGTGTGCCTACAATAGTTTGCAGTGGGGACATAAATCACACCCTTATGTAGCATAATTGCAGGAGTAAACATCTGGAACTTTTGCTGTGTGCTTCTGGTTAGAAGCAACTCAGAGGTTAGACGTAGTTACATTCCTTGGGTTAACTTAAAATCAACCCACTGTAATTGCCCCAAAGGCTGTTTTGTGTCCCTCGGTCATACCGTGGAACTGTGAACACAGGAAACGTAACTCTAGAGAACACACTGGTTTGAGCATTGGCACGCCATCAGCTTCCCACAGAATTCAGCCTTCAGTGACAGATGCTTCACAGGTGAGGTGCCAGTCCCCTTCCCTATATGGCTGCAGTTAATTCTGAGCAATCCTTGAGAACTGACATAAGGTCTTATTAGAAAAGTGAAAGTGTCCAATGTGAACCTTATTTTCTGTTTGAAAGAGTCCAGTCAATGCCTAGATTCCTGGGTTTATGTGGAGAGACCCATGAAGCACATTTTCCCAAAAACCCCTTTTCACAGATGTCACGTTTCTCAAAGGGGAAGACATAAGAAACAAGAGCTTCTTAAAAGACAAACAAATTTTAAGCAGTCCACACTTATGACCTTGCCATACGGTCCTTGGAATAACAGGCTTCTAAGATGTTTGTGCGGTAGCTCTAAGAGTAAGCATGGAAATTACCACAGGTCCCATTAAATATGTGTCTCACAGAAGGATACAGGCATCATTACTAGGTGTGGCAGAGATAACTTAGAAAAGCTAAAGAGCTTTTGTTCAGATGTCTTTTAGTGTTAATAAAGCAATTATACGTGCTCTCAGCACACAAGGTAAAATCTAGATGGCACAAAGAAAATATTCTTAGCGTGACACTGGAGCGTTTTATATCAGAAAGTATGATGTTTCATATTAGGATATGTGGCTTTTTCCACCCGCTGTGTTTCTTGTGTTGGAGTGGTTTATAGAAGGCACATGGCAGGTAAGGGTGGCCCTATTGTCCCAGACCAAAGAGTCTTGTGGACAGAAAGACTTGTCATAGCTCTTCATGTTTATTTGGGTTTCCCAATAAAATCCTTTCATCATAAGGCATCCTAGTGCCCTCCATGTTTTCCCATCTAATAAGCCCTTGACGTGCATTCCTAGTGTTGGCGTGGCACTTTGAGATGCTCAGCACTACACTAGGCTCTGGGCTCCCCTCAGCCCATAAACAATGAAATCTGCTACTGTTTGTCCTGTGGAATTTTGAAAATGAGGGTGAAAGAAGACATATTTGTAGACAGCTTGTCTTCATTTTCCTGTCAAGGGCTGTCCATCTGAGGCCCACCCAGTGGAAAACCAAGGCAAAATCACTCATTCCAACTATCTTCTGATCAGATTAGAAATTAATATGAGAGAGAACTGAGGTATAATTCATCATTTTCCTATGCCACAGCAATCTTTGCTGTACATGAGCAAAACTGAAAGATTTCAGCTCAACTGGTAAGGTTCTGCCTTCCACTCAGTTACTACCTAGTTAGTGTGGTGTGAGAGGCTTTAAAGATACTTCATGGGTGATCTGAGTGTGACCAAGGACTACTGGTCAATCTGGAGAAATATGGAATCAAAGATGAAAGCTGCAGGTAAATTACTTTGTCAGTTAGGAGTTAAGTGTGGATTTCTATACATTTAAAAGTGATTATCATTTTTTGTTACCTTATTTCAGAATTTTATGGCATTGCTTTGTAAAATGTTCAGACAATCTTATCAGCTATGCTTAAATTTGAGGCACACTTTTTTTTTCATAACTCTGGTTTCATAAATCTCCTGTTATTTCTCATTACTGTAAGGCTAAAACATAATATGATCCTGTCAGAAAACCTCAGAAGCCATGGCAGAGAAGCTGTGGCCATGTTCTTCTGGATTGAATGTAAACATATTGAGTTAATACTTTACAAATCATATTAATACATTTACTAGCAATACCTTTCCCATTTCAAGAAGCTTGACCTTGGCTCTATTTAAAAATATTTGGCATAGATGACAGTTAAAGGCACTTACTGATCTTGCAGAATGCTTGTGTCCTTTCCCTAACACCTGTATGGTGGCTGGTTCTCAGCCTCCAGAAATTCCGTCTCTAGAAGATCTGAACCTTCCTTTGGCCTCCATGGGCTCCTGTACACATGTGGAACACCTAAATTTACATAAATAAACACACATATGATTCATACAAATATTAAATTAGTAAATACATTTTAAAAAAATTTGGTTACAAAACATGTTCTCTTATAGGAACCTATTCTGTATCTTAGTTTGTGGATGCCCATGCACGCTCACATGTATGTGCACACACGTGTATGTGATGAATTGTGCATGGTACATGCACATGTGTGTGTAGGACATGCAGAGTTCAGAGGAAGATGTCAGGAATTCTGCTCTGTCACCCTCCCCCTTGGTTCCTTGAGACAGGTTCTCTTGTTGAACCTGGAAGTAGATGTTTGGCTAGCAGATCTCAGCCATCCTCCTGCCTCCATCCCAACTGGGGTAACAAGCACTTGTGTTTCCTAATTTTTTCATTCTCATTAAAATCAACATCTCCAGGGTCAGTCCACTGCACTGTACACTCATATAGAAATCCAATAGCTCTGATATATACAGAAAGATGACTTCCTGTGGTAATGCAGTGTACCTCCCTTCCCACCAAGCCAGGTTATATGAGCTAACTTGTTTTTCTCCTTTAGATCAAAGGTACATTTTCTACCTGGTAGAATGTTTTATATCGAATACATCTTTCAAATGGATGTGTCTGTGTCCCAAATAAAATGGTGGGTCTCTCCAGAATGAGGGGAGGAATCCTGGTAGGACCTCGGACCTCCAGCTTTGCTTCCAATGTGCTGACAAGGTGGTTTCAGATGCTTTTTCCTTAGATATCATCTCTTGGTTTTCCCATTTTGTTAGCTGGTAAGAGATTTTCCTGGTATTCCAGGGTCTTGCTGAGCATCCATTGTGCACACAGCATGTGGGTGGGGCAAGACCTAACAGGCCTTCCTTCTCTGAGAGCTTCAGAACCTGCCCTTTAAGGAGGGGTTTGGGATGGCTGCCAGAGTTTTGTTGGCTGAAACTCTGGAATTCAGTCCTGTTCCAAATAGGCTGTCAGTGGTGTAGTACGGTCTCATTCCAGTTTCCTGGATGGAGTTAAGCTATTCCTTGCCAGACTGGTCAGGAGAAAGCATCAGTCCTGTGTTCTTCTTCTGGTCCATCCTCTCCAGACACCCTGGTGACTGTGCTGTCACTAAATTCTTCGCTAAACACTCATATTTTCACTGGACTCAGAATACTGTACATGCTGCTCCATTGTGGTTTACTCTAATCTGTAGTTCATTATGAATTGGAAGGATAAATGTTCAAAGATATAGGTTAGTAGGTAAATAACAGAAATAAGAGCCTCTGCAAGTTAATAAACCCTCTTTGAACATCAGATATTTTCCCCTCTGATAAGAGAGCATAAAAATAACAGTTATTTTGCTTTTCCAAACAAATAATATTAGGGTAACTTTAATGAATCTTTTGATAATTGTTTTGTATATCTGGTGTGTGTTTATGTATGTGTGTGTGTTTATGGAGGTGGTGCTAGAAGTTGATATCGGGTTTCTTCCTCATTGTTTACCTTATTTGTTTGAGACAAGTTCTCTCATTGACCCTGGATCTCACTAATGGGCAAGGCTGGCCGAGCAGTGTGCTCTGGAAATCCATCTATTTCAATATTCCTAATACTAGTATTACAGACATGGGCCACCACACCAGGCTTTTACATACATACTGGGGATTTGAACTCAGATCCTTACCAACTGAGTCATCTCCTCAACTCCTGAGAGTTATGTTCCTTTTTTTTTACCCCTTTGAGACAGAGACTCACCATGAAACTTTGGATGGCCTGGAACTCATTATGTAAACCAGTCAGGGAGCTCTTCATGTCCCCAGTGCTGAGATTAAAGGTGCGTACCATCATGAAGGGATTTGATAGTTACATTCTTAAGTTTGGTGTAATAGTTATTTTTTTTTCACACCTGTGACTAAAATCCTTAAAAGGGGTTTCAGAGGGTTCATTCCATGGTGGCTTTGCCCCATGTGCTTGAGTGGGACATCACGGTGATAGGGCTATGTATATGATGTAGGTTCTTCACCTAAATGCCAAAGGAAGCAGCGAGAGACACAGGAAAGAACCAGAGACAAGATGCCCCTTAGAATCTATACCTAGTAACTACAACCTCCAGCTAGTATGTCCCTACCTTCTCTAATTTTTGGAACCTCTCAGACTACTATCCCAGCTGGGGACCTTGACTTCAACTCATGGGCCTGTAGAGAAATCCCATATTAAAAGTAGGTAAGAGCCTTGAAACTGAGAACCTTTTTGAAAACTCCATCCCCACCTTGGTAGAGGGAGATCTACAGAGCAGTCCATAGCTTAGGTACTGCTTGAAAATATGCTGAGAGCAAAGAATCCTTGGTCCTGTGGTATAGCAGCCCCACACAGAGACAGGATCTGGGGAGTGGAACCAAGGCTTTGAACATAACTTTAGCCACCAGCTTCCCACTGTTTCTGTCATCCATTTCTTCCTGTGAGAGTTTGGAAGGTTCAGCTCTGAGGAGACTGGCCTCTTACACTGAAAGGTCTTGAAGAATGAGCCATGGTCCTTGGTCATTTTTTTTTCTTGTAAATAACCATAGTGTGTAAGCCAGTAGGTGACCTGACTTTCCCCTGGAATGCCTGCTACTATTTGTCTAGTTGATGGACTTGATTGACTTGATCAGATTCCGATGAGTCACTTCATGGGATTCTTTTTCTGCACATGCTTTTCTTTCTTTCCCTTCCTTCCTTCCTTCCTTCCTTCCTTCCTTCCTTCCTTCCTTCCTTCCTTCCTTCCTTCCTTCCTTCCTTCCTCTCTCTCTTTCTTTTTTTGTTCCTGTTTATTCTTTTTCCTAAAGCTTCATCTCCCATCTTCCTCTTCCTATAAAAGTCCTCAGAGCATTTTCTGAGTTCCCAATTCAGCTTGTGTTCTCTCCTCACAGCTGACTTTCCAGCAGTTTGGAATGCACCAAAGTCATCTCTTTGGAAGATAATGCACACTCTGTCTTGTTAGGGAGGAAGGCTGTTTCTATGTTTCATGCTAAGAGCTCCAGAGGTTGAAAATACTGTTTCTTGCTCATTTATCTTAGCATCAGTGAGCTTGCAAAAGGATACACTTACATTTATCTGATGAGCTCTGTATCTATCACTCAACATAAACCAGAACTGTCTATTTCATGGTTCATTCTTAAATGATATTGAGTCTAGCATAAGACATGATGCCCTATTAAGAAGAAACAGTATATAATGACAAAACCCAGAGTTTATAGTGTCAGTTTCTAAAGGTTTTTTTTTTTACAATTGTAAAAGTTTTTCTATTTGATCTACTGTAGTTGTTGCAGTTTAATATTTTGAAAAACTAGCAGAGAATTGCTCTGTTTTCTAGTTGCTCAGTGAGTTACACCTGAAGTTCAAATACCATATTTCTCTTTATTTGACTCCCAACCAACATTTTCACAAAATGATGCTTCTATGTAGAGTGTCCTCGGCAAACATGACCCTTGCATTGACAGCCAGACCAGAGTTGTGAACATTTAATTATATCTCATCATGCCACGCGTCACTCCCTGATTTCCATGTCTTAGACTCACTGTCTTCCTGACCTGCACTCAACAGGTACTTTCCAATTTTTCCTCTTACTTTGTTTATAATAAACCTTCTTCTTTCATTTCTGCCTTTACAACTTCTAAGGTCTCTGGAAGACCACCCATATTGTCCTCCATGGTGCATTGATAGAGTCCACTGGCTCTTAGGCTTTGTATCAGTTACTGTTCTTCTTGTTGAAATAAAGATACTTGATAGAAGTAACTTAAAGGAGGAAGGGTTTATTTTGGCTCCTGGTTCCAGACAGTATAGTCATTTGTCAAGGAAATATGGAAGTGTTCCCTAGCAACCTACAATGTTGCTGGGACTTCATGAATCTCATCGGACCAGGCAACAGAGAGCCTGGGCCCGAAGTGGCAAAGGATAGCCCAAAGGCCAACTCTTTAGTGAATCACTTTAGCAGCCAGACCCTACATTCCTAAGGTTCACAGCCTCTTCAAGCAGTGCCATCAGATGGTGACTATGTGTTCAAATACATGAGCCTGTGCTGGTCCTTTTATGTTCAAACCAGTACAGTTCTAACCTTAACCCATATTAAGAATAAATATTTAAAAACCCATATATTCATCCCTGTATGTTCTACTTTGAAGCCACCAATCAATGGTAATACTGATATATTTGAAAGACAAACTATAGTTGTACTGAATAAGTCCAGCTTCATTTATTGCCACTATTCCCTAGACCACATAGTATAATCACTAAATGACAGCAGTTGCATGTTATTAAGTATTATAAGTAATGCAGGGATGGTTTAAAGTTTACAGAAAGATATGAAAGGGTTACATATAAATACTACACTATTTTATATTGCCATTTGTGTATCCATGAATTTTGATATCTGTGACAGGTCCTGGAACCAACCCCAATGGCTACAAGGAGATAACTATGGATTAGGTTTGTGGAGCTAGATGAGTGTATAATTGCAGTCACCCTGTGCTAGGTTATTCTGGTTTTCCTTGTGATAAAAATGAGAAATAGCTGAAAGTCCAGCAAAAACTACATTTTGAACTAACATGTTGAGTGTGACTTAAAATTTTTTCCTTTAGTCTTTCAGTGATTTTTAAAAAGTACTGTTTTGAGAATAGCAACTTAAATTTAAATATTAAATATTTAAAATAATTAAATATTGACACTGGTACTGAATTATCAGAATATCTAATTAGTTTTCTCTTTCTGTGATGACATATTAGACAGAATCAAAATAAGGAAAGAAACATTTGTTTTGGCTTACAGTTTGAAGTACATTTCATCGTGGCAGGTAAGGCACAGTGGCAAGGGTGAGTTAGACTGTGGCAACAGGTGTGTGGGTTGCTGGTCCCACGTGCTAGTTGGGAAGCTGAAACATTGGGATGCAAACGCTGCTTGCTTCTATGTTCTTATCCAGTTTCAGATTCCAGCCCACAGAGAGGTGCTAACCATCTTCAAGATGTGTCTTCACATCTTAGGTGTACTCCCTGGAAATGCCCTCACAGACATGCTTTCTGGCTGATTTTAAATCCTGTCAACTTGACAATAAAAATTAACCATCCCAGATAATAAGAAAGGATCATGATCCACTTAGAGGAGTAATACTGTGTCATACTATAACTTGGTCTACATTCTTTTCTTTTCACATATTTTTGGTAAGAAAATCCACTTTCATAGCTTGTTACCAACATGTCAGTGCTTTTTCATATTTTCAGGCACCCTCTTAACTGTTTATAAAAAAACAATGTATTTAGTTGTATAATCCCCTAACCTCGTCAGCTGAATTGTATTATATAACATTTCTTAGTCTGGCACTCAGCACAAACATCTGTTCTCACTTATGTCAGAAAACTAAGATGAGTATTTACTGTGGTGTTTCCCAAAGTCATCACAGTCCATGGCTCAAGTGTCCCATGAAAGGGCTTTGTGGTGTCCCAGCACCATTCACTTGAAACATTCCTTTGCATAGCTGGGGGTTCACAGGCCACAGAGAAACCACAGACACTAACACTAAATAAACTTCCTGTAAGTTATGAAATAATTTAAAAGACATTAAAAGATAAACATGGGCATATTTTAGGGATATTCTCTCCAGGGACCTTCCTATTCTATGAGCATGTCTCAGTAAAAGGAAAACCAGAAACCAAATGTCACCGACACCAACAAAAACTATTGATCTCAAAGTGAAACTAGGCTTCAGCAAAAAACTGTTGATCTTAATGTGAACCAAGTCTTCAGTCTCTCCTACCTGCTAGGCACTAATGGTGTTTGTAGCCTACATCCATCCTTATGGCTTGCTTGGGGAAGATTATTAGATGGATGAAGTAAAACAACCTTATAAAGGGCCAGAGAGGTAGCCCAGTGGTTAAGAGTATGTTCTAACTTTTTGCGGAGGACTTGAATTTACTTCCCAAGCCCATATCAAATGGCTCACAATCACCTATAACTCCAGCTGCAGAGGACTCTGACACCTCTGCCCTCAGGCCTCCCTGGGTACACATGTTCACATCATATACACATAATTAAAAATAAAAATAAATATTTTTAATTTAAAAAATAACCTTATAAATTTTATTACATGTATTACATGTTTAACAAGTCTGGAAATAATGTTTCACACATGAAGGACAAATATTCTTAACCAAATTCAAAATCCAAAGTGCCCCAAATCCTAAATTTTTATTTGACCAACCCGGATGCCATAAGTGGAAAGTTCTTTACCCGATTTCAAGTCATAGGTCACAGTCAAAATGCAGGTGTGTCAGCAGTGCAGTGTCAATGCTGTGTGGCACTACATGTATAAGGTAAACACGGGATTTATATGAGTCTTATGTTTAGATTTATGCTCTGCACTCAAGGCGTCCCATTAAGCATGTGCAAATATTCCTCCAACCAATAAAAAAGTTCAAAAAGCTGAAAATACATGTTGTCTTAAACATTCCGATAAGGTGCATGTCTTAGTTTGGAGTTTATTGCTGAGACGAGACACCATGACCATGGCAACTCTTATAAAGGACATTTAATTGAAGCTGGCTTACAGATTCAGAGTTTTCATTATTGTCATGGTAGGAAGCAAGGTGGCATGCAGGCAGACACGGTCCTGGAGAAGGAACTGAGAGTTCTATGTCTTGATCTGCAGTCAGCAACAGGAGCCTATGGGCATAGCTTGAGCATAGGAGACCTCAAAGCCTGCCCTGACAGTGACACATTTCCTACAACAAGGCCACACCTCCTCAACAAGGCCACACCTCCTAATAGTGCCACTTCCTAAGGACCAATTGTTTACACCCAGGAGTCTATGGAGGCCATACCTATTCAAAGCACCACAGTATGTTCCTTAATATGTATACTGAGGAACTGTGCTCTACATCAAGGTTCAGAATCCTGGAGTACTTGTTACAACACATTAGGCTGGTGTTCAGCCCCAGAGACTTATTCAGTGTATCTGAGTTGCAGTCCTTCAGAGAATTTTCAGTGCTTTCAAGTTCTGAGATGATGTATGTGCTCTGATGCTAGGGCTATAATTCAAAATCACAGACTTATGAATCTAGTAAATAGTCAGAGTCCTGACTTGTCTGAAGCCTAGTTTCACTGCATGTTGCAGGCTCTGATGGAGTTGCTCTGACAGTCTTCCTACTAAGTTGTGGGGAGTCTCTCCTCCCACTTAGGTCTTCAGAATAATGATCCTTGACAGATAAGAAGGCAGTTTGGTTCAACATGACTCAGGAGGCAGTGTTGTTTAAACTTCAAGATTCTGACACTGGGCACATTGTTTAAGGCATATCTAAGCACAGCACAATTTGGAAAAACATTCCCTGCTGATAACTCAGTTGATGTGCCCAATAAAGCTTAAGGCATAGCTACATCTAAACTCTTTGTGAAGTACATGTGATCTCTTCTATAAAGATAAATTCTATAGATTAACTACATGTTATACCTTAAGGGTGGTGGGGGAGGGGTGTGGATCTGGTGTGGTTTCAGTTATACAGATAGTGCAAAGGTCACCAGGCTATAAAAAACCTCCTCTCCTAACCTTCTGGGTAAAAAACAGGTTATACATCTCTTCTTTTGAGGAGACAACCCTGTGTGTTTAACATTCCTGGTTCCTCTAGTGTTTATCTGTGAGTACAAGAACCTCTGTGCCTCCAACACTAAGTGCCTATGGGTAGCTAATAGAATTAGCCATGTGCTGAGGGATAACTCCAATTTTTTTATGTAAACAGGGTGAAGCACTAGGGTACTGACCTGAAAGACAATGGTTTAATGTAACTTCACTAACATCCTTAGTATGTGATGCCCTTCTGCAGGAGAAAGTTTATCTTGAGATAATTCCTGGTTCTTATGATGAACTTGCTGACTACATTTTGTACTTACCAGTTTTACCATAGCTCTTACTTAATATAACCTCTTTTGGTGGTGAGCAATGTTTGAAACTTGAACTAAAAGATTCTGGCAACATCATGAACTATCATTGGAAGCCATTGCCTGTGTGTATAGAAGTTAGATATGTATGTATGTGTTGCGGGAAATATTATTAATGATATCCCATGCTACGCTGGGCACCGTTGGGCCACATGGCTCCAGCAGGGTGTTCTCAACTCAGTGCTCTCTGGCCTGGGGCTCCCAAAATGTCTGTACCCGACTCGCTAAGTTCCCTTGGCAGGTTGTTGCCACACGAGCCCTACGCAATGACCACCCACCCTGTGGTCAGCTGCCACAACACCTAGCAACCTGATAGAAAAAAAAAAACCTCTAAAAACTTATAATTAATTAGTCATATTTTTATTTCAATAAATTCTCAATTCACAATATGCCCACACAATAAATTCAGGGCCAATTGATAACAGTACAAGCTGTCCAGCTAGATTAGACAAGTTACCCAATTATTTTATCTCTATATGATATCATATCTACCTGTGGCTATTTAAAACCACACTGGTTCTGAATCATCCTGTCCATCGCCCTCCATCTTGCTTCCTCTCCCTCTTTCCTCTGTCACTCTCTGTCTCTGCAACTCTTAGTTCTGCCTTCCTTTTCCCTGTCCAATCATAGGCCTCCTGCTGCACTAATATTTTAATGTAATAATTGGACAGTAAAAATCCGGCTACATGTTTGTGTCAACTGCAACCCAACTCAAGGTCCACAGTATAAAATGTGGACCAATTACTTCACTAGGTCAATGAAGAGAAATGAAATTGTCAAATTAAGGAGGAATTTGATACTTAAATATTTTCTGCCATTTTTTATATTTATAGATTTAAGCTAGACCTTAATAATTGGAAATTTGCCTATTACATTTGTGATTGGTAGTGAGCTGAAAGCTTTGCATTTAGCTTAAAAGTTAGAGTTTCTTTCCTTTGCCTGAGGGGATCCATAAAATTCTTGAAGTTGTATGTACAGTAGTAAACTTGGGTTTCTGAACTTTTGTTGTTGCTTCTCAAAAAGTCTAAGAGTTAATGCAAATTAAAAATTATTTTTTAATGTAGAGCATTAGGATGGGTCAAATGAGTGATATGCAGTAACTGTATAATGAGAGTTCATGAAGAACTTCACATTTTATAACTAAGATGTGAATACAGTTTATTTTGGGTAACTGATCTTGATGTGCTGCAAACAATTTCAGTGAGGAAATTCAGTGTCTAGGGTGAGCCTCTGTTATGCTCATTTGGTATAGTCTTGTGTATAGAGTTCATTAGAGTAAAGCAATAAAGACGTGTGACCTCTGAGGCTAGGTTATAAAAAATACTGAAAGGAATTCCTTTCTTACCATCTTTTGATCATCCAATATGGAGAAGGTGAGTTGCTGTGTCTTGAAACGTAGTTGCAGTCCTGTGGAGCCCTGGTTAAGCTAAATGGATCACAAACCAAATCAAAAGTCATTAATTTGGGAAAGGACTGATAAGGAGGAAGTGGTGTTGATCGGGATGGGAGAGAGGTAAGAGGGTGGGGGAAGAGAGCAATTAGAATGTATCATACACATATATAAAATTGTCAAAGGAAAAAAATTAAAAGTACAGTGATAAATACACATAAGCTTATTTATTGCACATAGCTTCATAAGTATTGTCTTACCTGTGGGAAAAAGATACATAGGAATAAATTTGGGGGAGAATATTTAGAATAATTACCTTTTCCAAGACCTCAAAATATTAAACATAATTGGTACTCAAGGAGTAAATTGGAAAAATACACAATAAACATCCCTTCTTAAGAAATCCATAGAAAATATTTGATGGTTTAGAGCAGCTTAAAGAGTATCTTCTGATGCTTTCACAAATGGTCTGTGCTTTACTCCAGGGGCCATATCAGGCCAGGCCTGAGGCCAAGGGTGTGGATCTGCATTGGTTCTGCTAACATTTAAGAGTCAACCTGTGCCCAAGATAGCTTACCGAGAGCCAGCTCGAGGATCCACCCTTGAGCTGACCTACATCCCTTAATTCCCTTTGAGGAAGAACTGGATCTTCAAGGACAAACTTGATTCAGACCCAGCTCTTATCTCCTTGGCCTTTGCCTTGACTCTATGGTCAAGTTCATTCTTTATGTAATTATATTTCCAGGATAGGCACTAAAAGTGTCTTGTCTCTTATAGAAGTCATTTTATAAACATGTTATGAAGACTATAGATACAAAGAAGAAAAACCTAAGGGTTCAGGAATAGCTCCTTAAGTAATATTCTTGCCTTCTGTCTTAGTTAGGGTTTTATTGCTGTGAAGAGACCATGACCATGGAAATTTTTTAAAAGGACAACATTTAATTAGGGCTGGCATACGGTTTGGAGGTTTGGTTCATAATCATCATGACTGGAAGCGTAACAGTGTCCAGGCAGACATGGTGCTGGAGAGGCAGCTGAAGAGCTCTATATCTGGATAAGCAAGTAGCAGGATGTGTGCAGTAAGCCACCAGGTCTGGTTTGAGCTTCTGAGAACTCAAAGCCCACCTCCCAGTGACACATTTCCTCCAGCAAACCTATACCTATTCCAACAAGGCCACACCCCCTGATATTGCCACTCCCTATGGACTTATGGAGGCCAATTTTATTCAAACTACCATAACTTCCAAGCATGAAGCATGTAAAACAAAACAAAAATTAAAAACATGAGGGTGTGTGCTTAGAATCGTAGTATTGGGGCAGTTGAGATAGGTAGGTTCCTGGGGCTTCCTGGCCAGCTGGCCTAGCCTACTTGATGAGTTCTATGTTAGTGAGTGATCCTTCAAACAATCCAAGCCAACCAACCAACCAACCAACCAACCAACCAACCAACCAACCAACCACAATAAAACACAATGTAGATTGCTCCTGAGGAATGCCATTCTGACCTCTATATGTGTATGATTATCCTTCCTTGACACACATGTACCCGTACACACACGAACATGTGCACACATAGATGAGAAATAGCCACTGTCTCAGTGTAGTTCATATTATAGTGGAAGGGTGACAAAATATACAGACTACAATGCTATAATAGCTACATCTGCAGATAAATAAAACTAAACTGGGTACAAAGCAAAGGGGGCGTATTTTGCATGAGAGAGTTGAAAAGGTTTGTTTGAGTTAGGTCTTTGTGCCATTCTGCAATATTTTAATGACATTTTCACAGTGTTTAATTTTTAAAAAAAAAAAAGTTTCATAGAGAATAGACATAAGCAGGTGAACAAAGTTTTCTGACTCTAAACTAAACAGCATAGTATCTATGAACACAATTTAGAAGATATAGGAAGCATGTCTGTCAATCAGGCCTCTCCCAGAACATGGCATATGCCCTAATCATCTGCCTTCAGTAGGTGTCATTAATGGATGTCATTATTGCATAAGTCATCTACATTTGATCTTTCAAAGAAACAGCTTTATAAAATGTTTACAAAGAAATATCAGACTCTCAGCAGTTAATAAAATAGTAACAAAACAAAGCCTTGTTAATGAAGTTGGGGTGAGACAGTTTCCATGAAAAACAAAATTTCAGTCTGGATCTTGAGGAGTCTTTCACACTAATATGTAAGGATCCAGGGAATTTCAAGGCCTCATGTCATCTTTGGCTTTTGCTCTGATTCCGAGGGTCTAGGATTTGACCTTCTCTAAGGCTCTTATCAGACTTGCCAAGGAAGGGCTGTGTTAGCAATGAAAACAGCTCATTTCCTCTTTTATCTACTCTCAATAAACAAACCTAATTAGGCAAGCAAAATATTCAGGCTTTGAATAGACTCTGTGAAGGAGGCCACGGACAAAGAAAACAGTTGAAAATTTCAGAGCAAAAGCTTTGAGTCCTATCACAAAGCATCATCCACCTAGGCAGGTACCACTAGAAAAATCACAACTTCAATGAAGTTAGCAGTTGTCTAATCCTTTTCCTGTCCCCTTCATTCTAGAAGGCTTCCTTTTGAAGGTTGTTAGATCGTCCTGTCCGTGACCCTTCCCCCATAAATGTCTCCTAAGCCTTGGCACTTATGCTCTGATTTTGTTATCTAAAGTTGAGTTTCAGTATAGCAAAATAGGAACGGTCTCCAAAAAGATGAAAGGTTACTATTTACATTTAAATATAAACACTTGGGCTGGAGAGATGGCTCAGTGGTTAAGAGCACCGACTGTTCTTCCAAAGGTCCTGAGTTCAAATCCCACAACTACATGGTGGCTCACAACCATCCGTTATGAGATCTGATGCCCTCTCTTCTGGGGTGTCTGAAGGCAGCTACAGTGTACTTACATAAAAAATAAATAAATCTTAAAAAAATGTAAACACTTTCAATTTGTTCAATATCTTTATTTTTCCTGTCTTTTTCTAAGACAAGGTAAGCATAACAGTGTCTTAAAAGAAATTCTGCATAATTCTGTTAATGCATGGAGTATAAAAGTATCACATAATCTTCAGATTAGTAGATAAAAATTACTAACATCTTACATAACTGGTGAATATCTTTGACTTACAAGGGGTCCCCTAGCAAGCCAAGGTCTCAAACAGCACCTTGGTCAGATTTGGCTGTCCAAACTAGGACTATCATCTCATGTTGTACCCTGCAGCTAAACATGTCTCATTTTAGTATTACTCTCAGAGAATTAGTAAGTTCTTATACTGTTCGTTATTATGAAAAATAAGCAAAACACGACTTTCTTTATCTTCCAATTTTTAAATAAATGGTTAAAGGTGTCTTGTTTCCTATTTGTCTGCTCCATCCAACCTGAACACATTTTTAGCTTGTCACAGTTAATCAAGAAACAAAGCATTCCATTGTGCATTATGGTCAGTAATTGTCTACCACCAAGTCCCCTAGGAAGTGCTGCTCTAGTTTCTGCTCTACAGAAGGGTGTAGTAAATAACTCTTTAATCTATTTTTTCCTTCTTAACAGAGTTTTTAATATGCTTACATCATATTAATTCTTCCTTTTAGTCCATTTTGTGCTTACTTCCTCAATGATAAATGGATTATTTGGACTTTTTTCCTGCTTTAAGCAAAAAATGAATAAATGGTCTCTAAGTATTTGCTCATGGGTATGTGTGCCAAGAAATAGTTTCATTTTTTTCTTGAGTAAATATGGTAGAGAGTGTTTTGTCAAAGATTAAGTAAATGTTCAACCTTAAGGGAAGTGTCAAACTTTTCCCAAGTAGCTATACCAATTTCTTAATAGAAAGGTATGAAGATTCTAGATTGTTCTACACATTTTCCAGAAATTTATAGTGTCACCATTTTGGATTTATTTATTTATTTATTTATTTATTTATTTATTTATTTATTTATACTAGTAACTATTTTAATAGAAAAAATCCAGCTAAGTTTTTAATCTGTACCTCTATTCCTTATAGAGCTGCTTCCCATTTATTGAGCACCTTTTTTTACATATCAAGACACCTGGTTTAAAGGGTAAAGGTCAAATTAAGTTGCTAAAACTCACACTGATTTCTTATCAGATGAGATCTGGAGATTGGCTGTGTTTTCCTGGCACAGAGGCAACATTCAATAAAGTTTAGCCTTATCTCCTCTGCATGAAGCTTGTATTCATGAGTCTTCATGATCCAAACTTCTATAATGTGAACTCAACTATTATATATCTTTTTCTTTTTTGTCTTTATCGTTCAACTTAGGACTGATTTAAGCACTTCAAAAGACAATTCTTTATTAATAACAAGAATCCCAGTTAAATCTGGATACCTATATCATGCAGAAAAACAAGGCCACAGTGTGCTTGGAAAAGGAGGCAGGAGGCAAAGTAATCTCTGGACTTGGGAAGGAATGTATCTGTAGTGGCATTTCCCCTGCTTCTAGCTGGCTGGGTAACCCCAGTGCAATTAAATATGTGTTTCTTGGTCTTGTGAATTAGGGAATGTAATTCTGTTGGTCCTTATTTGAGAGAGTAGTAATCTACAAACTTTCTGGAAAACCAAGTTGTCGAATATTGAACCATTTTCTGGGTGACACAGTTAGCTTCCTCTCAGCCTCTGGCAGTATTTTCATCAGAGGACCAGTGTATCATCTTGTTTTATGAGTATTTTTCTTCAAAGACACCTTACTAGTATATGTTATTGATTCATTAATGTTAAATATTGGCTGATATATTGTTGCTCATGTCCAAATGTTTATCTAAGTTCACTCTTTCTTTGCCTCCATATGGCACATCTTAACCTTCTTATCAGAAGAGATAGCACATAGCCCAACAATACTACACTCACAGATCATTTGAAATCACCACAGAGGCATACAAATAGAGGCAGTATGGCCTTGATCACGTGATAAGGATATTTGTTTGCAGTCTAAAGGTTGAAACAAAGGGCAGAGTCTCATTTTGTTCAACATTAGCTTGGAAGGTGGGCATTGAATGACTCCGATCTCTCACTGATTTGCCCCTCCCTGTCTGCAAACAACTGTGAGCATACATTCAATACTGATTTGGGGGTTACACGTGCATTTTAGCAAGTAGAAACCTTTGCAAACACATAATCTGTTGGTAGTGAGGATCCACTCTATCTGCCACATCCGTTCTACTGGATGGATCATGCATGTCAGTGATGTCACATTACAAGGTTACTCTGGTATTATATAGCATGAACATCTTTTTCTATTTAAGGGCTGAGGCATCTGACCACTCATTAAGAAAGCAAGAAATATCAGCACTTAAAGACTGGACTTCTACTACCCTAAGCAGATGAAGGGGAAGGGAAGGCCCAATAGAAGTGCTTATTTGTTTTTAAAATGTGCGTTAACACAGTGATAATAACATCAAGATAAAGAGCCTTGACTTGGGAAAAGGATAACTTCCGTTGTCGATTCTTTAATGTGATTAAGGACTTGTTAGAACATGATTGCTTTGTGCGCATCTGTAGATTACTACAGAGCCATTTTTAACTGAGTGGTCATTTCTCTTTTTGGCCTAGGGAGTACTTTTTATATCTGAAAGGTACTTAATAAATATTTGCAGTCACTGGTTTATTTGTAGACTTCTTTCAGCCTAGATAGAGATTTTTTTCTATATAAATATTTGTCTCTGCTTCTCAGTTTACAAAGAACTTTCACATACTTATCTCACTTTAATTTTCATAGTATAAATTTTATTTTTTAACTATAGTATGGATGTTTTAATAACAATGACCTTAGACTTAGGGGAATCTAAGCTCTTCAGCTCATTGAGCTATGAGCTGAAGTTACCAGGTGATAGAAATGCCTTTGTGGGCCTTGAGCTGTTGAGGGGGAGATGACATTCCATTCTTAGTTGCCCTCCTTCTTACCCCTTTTTGGGAGGCACACCCTTCTCAGCCCACATTTCTGTGATTTTTCTGCTGAGAAAGTACATGTTGATTTGACTGGCAAGAACTTTCCCATCTCCTTTCTGTTTGAATTTCCATTCTCAGTTCTATTTTGATGACCTTGTTAATAAAGCCTTTTTAAAAAAATACTACTTGGTTTTGTTAGGACAAAGAGAAACAAATAGCTTGATAAGCAAACAAGACACAGTCAATAATCCGTGAACATTTATTAAATACCAATGAGCGAACTATACTTGGCAGTTTCTTCATTTCTATTGTATGACTTACATCTTATCTGAGGCATTAGAGAGAGAAGATCCAGAGTGGGTGATAGGGGTGTAAGTGGATGTGTGTTTACCTTGTAAGACTCTGGGGAGCCTTAACTTACTGGAGACCCCCCGAGTGAACACATGGAGTTGGGGATCGATGCGAAATGCAAGAAGAATTTATTGATCCAGCATGCTGGGGTCACTTTGCACACCAAGGTGAGAGAGAGCGGCCCTGCACAGCCTGTTCAGTGAGCTTTTATACGATTTTTAGAGCAGCAGCCATTAGGCACAATGTGATTGGCAAAACAGTGTGACTTTTAAATTGATTGGTCTTTAGGGAATGAGGTAACAGGGGCTTAATCAGCTCCTCCCTTCCAGCCTACATGCTCTCTAACCTGTTTCTTCCAGGAGGGAAGGGTGCCCAAATTTTCCAAAGTTCCTGAGCTGACTTCTCATTCCCCCCTTTTTCTTGTGCATGCTTCAGTCCTGAAGCTATTGTTGATAGCTATGCAGCTCATACTACTGGTCTTCTGTATCTAGTTCTTTGTATTTCTGCTGTAAGATCATTAGCTGTACTGTACCTATTCATTCCTTAGCAAAAGCAACCAAGCAGTTCAAAGTGTAGGGGCCAAAAGTCAACAATAGCAGGAAAACAATTAAGGTCTTAACTAGGTAGATCCCAGAGGAGAAGTTAAACCAAGACTTGAACCAGTCCTGATTCTGTTCTCCTCCCCCCCCACACACTTGGCTAACCCTACTCTCACCTTGGCCATTGAATCTTTAACAACCTCAGAATGGTCTATATAAAAGCAACAGTCTTCAGCTAAGGCAGCACATAGCCCTCCTTGCTGGAGGAAAAGTTAAGTCTGATCTCCTATTCTGATGACGAAGTCAGTAATTCTTTAAGATGACTGATAGAATCTTCTATTCTCTCTATATCTAAATCAATGGCTGCCCTCAGACTGTCATAATTTTCCCTTTGTAAGACAAAGAGGGGGTCCTGGTGGCTGCCCCAGCCACCCCCAACCACAACAGAAGGGAGACAGTGAGTGCTGTCCAAAGGTACCACCAGGCAGTCATGATCAAGGTCGAGTGATCTTGAGTTTGAGCAGATTGTCCATCTTCTGTACCATCCAGCAGAGGTCTCTGGAGAGCAGGGCATCTGCAGGTTTCACATGGGAAGCATGCACTCAGGTCTTAATACCATCTACCTTAAGAACTGTGGAAGTAGCTAGCAGCTCCAGGAAGGGTCCCGTTCATTGGGGTTCCAGTGACTGTGCCTGATGTCTCTTTACATAGATCCAGTCACCAGTCTGGAAGCAGTGCAGGATCTCTGGCATTTAAGGTAGACAATTTGGGCCAAAACTCATGCTGTAGGATACCTCCTGGGAGGGTCCAGTGGACACCAAGGGAGTTTGAGTACCATACAGGATCTCAAAAGGGGCCAGGTTAAAATGGTAGGCAGTGTTCCGGGCTTGGAACAGGGCCAAGGGGAGGGCACCACCCAGTCCAAGCCAGCCTCCAAGGTCAATTTAGTTAAGGTCTCTTTTTTTTGGTTCTGTTCATTCTCTCTACCTGCCCTGAGCTTTGGGGACAGTACTCACAATGAAGTTTTCAATCTGTCCCCAGTACTTTTGCCAACCCCTGGCTTACCTGAGAGACAAAAGCAGGACCATTGTCTTATCCAATTACCTTGGGCACTCCAAACCTCAGGAAAATTTCCTCTGATATCTTCTTGGATACCATGGTAGCTGTTTCCTGCTTGGTGGGGAATTCCTCAACCCATCCAGAGAAAGTATCTACAAACACCTGAAGGTATTTGTAACCATATTTTCCTGGTTTAACTTCTGTAAAATTGACCTTTCAATATACTCCAGGCTGTACTCCCCTAGGTCTTTTGCCCTGTTTATTCTTGGCTACATAAACATTCACTTGCTGGCATACCTTACACTGTTCTACTATCTTTCTGGCCCAAAACCTGAGTCCTATTATATATACTTTAGGTCCCTTAACTGCTTGGACAAGCTTTTTATCCCCTAAATGAGGCCATCTGTGCATTTGGCCTAGTAAGTCTTTCTCTTGCTTTCTGGGGAGCATAGTTTTCTTTCTAGTGGGTGCCATTGCCCTCCCTTCTCTAGGTAATAGTTGGCTAGCAATAGCCACTCTAGGTAGGGTGGCTAGCAATCTGAGTCTCCTCCTCCTCCTCCTCCTCCTCCTCCTCCTCCTCCTCCTCCTCCTCCTCCTCCTCCTCCTCCTCCTCCTCCTTCTCCTTCTTCTTCTTCTGTATATTCTAAGAGAGGCCATCCCTTAGTCCAGTCCCATTTCTCAGCAGGTGTTTCTTGCAGGCCCATAACCAGGATAGGCTTCCGCATAGCCACTTCTTGAGCCACTTGATCTGCCTGGTTATTGCCCTGGGTCACTGAGTTTCTCCCCTTCTGATGTCCTGGGAGTGAATAATATTCACATTTGCCAGCTTCATTAGGGCATCCAAGAGATCCAGAATTTCCTTGTTTCCTCTGGTATGAGAAGTCCTTTCTCTTGGCATATAGCCCTGTGGACGTGGGCTGTGGCAAAGGCATACCTGCTATTCATGTAGATGTTGATCTTTTTGCCTGCCCCAGGTACAAGGCTTTGGTCAGAGCTATCAGTTCTGCCTTTTGGGCTGACATTCCTGGAGGATACAGTTCTGCCCAGACCACCTGGTGCTCATCCACAATGGTGAGCCTGCCTTGTGTTGTCCCTCCACCAGGTAGCTGCTGCCATCAGTGAACTGGGTCACCTCAGCATCGGGAAGCAGCCAATCTAACAGGTCCTTTCCCCATCCCTGGCCCTCATCTAGAATCTGCTGGCAATCATGAGCTGGCTGGTCAAGGCTGAGGTTGGGCAACCGAGTGGCCGGGTTGAGGGCCACTGGTGATGTAAAGGTCACCCAATCTGAATTTAGCAACAGAGTCTAATAATGAGTCATGCAGGCGTTGGTCAGCCATTGATCCAGGGGCTGGCGAACAATGATCTCCAAGGCATGTCACAGCCAGGTTCTGCCCCAGAGTCAATTTATCAGTGTCTTTAACTAGAACCATGACCACCGCCACTCAGAAATCAGACCACCCAGCAGTGATAGGGTCTAATTTCTTTAACAGATAAGCAACTGGGTGCTTCCAGGGGCCTAGTCACTGTTCTCAGCCACATAAAGGTGGAAAGGTCTACTGGCATCAGGCAGTTGTAGAGTAGGGGACTTCAGCAGAGCCTGCTTAATTGTTTCAAAAGCCTGTTGCTCTTCTTCCTCCCAATGGAAGGGCTGTTCATTCTTAGTCAGGGGATGGGGGGCAGCCAATTTAACAAACCATGGGATCCATAGCTGGCAGAAACCAGCTGTACCCAAGAATTCCCGTACCTGCTTGGGGCTCTGTGGAGGAGAGATGTGCAGGATGGTCTTTGTTTGAGCATTGGTGAGCTAGCACTGGCTGTCTTTCAGCAGGTAGCCCAAATAACTTACTTTTCCCTGACAGGTTTGGAACTTCTTGGATGAGGCTCTGTATCCCAATCCTCCTAGCTCCTCCAAGAGGCATTTAGTCCCCTCTAGACAGTCCTCCTTAGACTTGGGTCCCAGGTTTCTTCACAGGCGGGGGGGGGGGGTATTCCAAGCCAATTGGCACTTCTACAGGAGACCTTGTTCTAGGAACCTGGTAATGTGGGGCCTGATTCCATCCCGGGCCTCCCTTGACATTGGATATTGGCACAAGACACTGGGGAGGCTTGGGCTTTGAGCTCCACATGGATGAGGAGCTGGTTGGTGGCCCTTCCCATCCCTGCTGTGTCAGCTCAGGCCTGGGGAAAGGCCTTGAGCCACCAGTCTAGGTCCTGAGATGCCCTGTCCGAGGTCTCAAACAACTTGTATTCATCCTCTAACTTGAGAGTCAGGACTCCCTGTAGATTCCCTCCCAGTCACTTTTCTTCCTTTCTCTTTCTCTGCTCCTTCTCCTCCTCTGTCTCCCTGTTATGGTAGACTTTCTCAGCAATCTGCACTAACTCTCTCAACAGCCTATCCTGTCTTTCTAGCCTCTGAAGCTTTTTGCTGTTATCTCTAGTAGCATGGTCTATAAAAGCTATTGTTACAGTAGCTTTGTCCTCCTTGCTGCTGGGGTCTTAGGGTATGTATTGTCGGAATGCCTCCATGAGCTACTCTAGAAAGGCTGCGGGTGACTTATCTCTGCTTATTCTCACATACTTTGGTCAGATTTTGGGTCATCATGCGCCCCCCCTTGAGACCTGCCAATGGAGTCTTGTGGAGGACCTTTAGGTGCCTCTTACCTTCTGCCATAGTCAGGGAAAGTCCGCTGTGGACGATAGCCTGGTCAATCGATGGTATCTGAGGGGGCATTCTTTCTACCTTCCTGCATTATCTTCTCTTGCTCTTTGGTCATGAAGAACACTCTCATGAGTTGTTGGATATCATCCTAGGTGGTTTGATGAGTAAATAAGACAGTCTCAAAGAGATTAATTGGCTCCTTGGAAAGAGGGAGGGGGTCTCCTCCCAATCCTCCCTCCAGGGGTACAACGGCCCTGGTCCCATATGGACTGAGGATCCCTGGAGCAGTGCTGGTGCTGGCAGGGCCATAGGGACCAGGGTAGGGGGATATGGAGGAGGAAGTCTTGGAGTAACAGGTCTGCTGTTGAAGGGTCTTGGAGGATTGACTTCTTCTCAGGTCTGGATCTCTCCTCTCAGGCTTCCTTTTTCCTGATGGCCAGAACCTGTGAGGTGCATCTTTTGGGGAAAGAAAGTCCTTTATCTATGAGGGGGAAGAGAGGTCCTCCACTAGATTCTCCTCCTCATAGTTTTCTCCTCTTTCTCTAACTTCTCTCCAGGGGTGAAATAGGATGTTTAATGGGGTAAATTCAGTCTGTCCAATGTCCACAAACAAAACAAAAAAAAACAAAAATGTAGTCAGTCAGTTTAAGTTCAAGAACACAGAACGAGATACCAACAAACACAGAGGAAAACAATCAACACACAGACAGCTTGACCCTGCCACAGGCAGGCGTCTAGGTTCAACAACACACACACACAGAGACAATCAATACACAGTTCACTCCTTCCATGGGCACAGACAATTTGTCCCTTCCATGGATGCAGAACAGACTTTCTCAGCCAGCTCTGGCTACACTGAGATAAACCAAGTGGCCCTGATGCATGCATCAACAGGAGCCAGATAAACCAGGTTGCTGTTTTCAGAAGGAGAGGAGCCTTCCCAACTCCTTCCATGGGAGTCTGAAGCGTCCTCCAGACCCCCAAAGTTGTGACATTAAGGCATGTCTACCTGCCGTACTTGACCGCCCCAAAACGTGTGGGCTCTCCAAGACCCTGAAGCAAGCAAACTGAAAGTTCAAACAAACTTATAGACTCTGACAGTGAGACAGACAACTGTGGTACCTGCTTGAGCCATTCCTCCAATCTGCTGCTCTCAGGTGTGTCCTCACAGAGGGTTGATTCCCAGCCAATGCACCAAATGTAAGACTCTGGGGAGACTTAACTTACGGGAGACCCCCAGAGTGAACACATGGAGTCAGGGATCGATGCAAAATACAAGAAGAATTTATTGATCCAGCATTCTGGGGTTGTCCTGCACTCCAAGGTGGGAGAGAATGGCCCCATGCAGCCTGTTCAGTGAGCTTTTATATGGTTTTAAGAGCAGCAGCCATTAGGCACAATGTGATTAGCAGAACAGTGTGACTTTTAAACTGATTGGTCTTCAGGGAATGAAGTAGCAGGGGCTTAGTCAGCCCCTCCCTTCCATCCTACATGCTCTCTAACCTGTTTCTTCTAAGAGGGGAGGGGTGACCAAATTTTCCAAAGTTCCTGAGCTGACTTCTCAACCTCAGTGTCCTTTCTTTGTAGAGCTGAGGTGCCTAGCATCTGAAGACTCCTATTGCCTTTTGCCAGCAGTACTGTCAGCTCCTGGCTGTCCCTTCCCACACTCCAAATGTCCCCAGGCAGTACTTTTTTCCCACTGTCTTCTTTCCTTTTATGCTAGTAACATATAGGAACTGGGCAAATAATGAGGTCCACTGTGATACCCCAATATACTCAACCGTAGTAAAGGGCTAATACTTGTTAAGAGCTTAAGCCTCTTTCTCCTAGAATATACATGTTCCCTCTAAAAAGTCTTTCCTCTACAGAGTCTGTATGGATAAAAAATTAATCCCAGTGAACCAGATTTGTTCTCTCTAAGGAGATGATTTCAAACAATATACACATACCCACAAAGATAGGTTTGTTAAAACCTAAGAGCCACCCTAATACCTCTTAAGTCATATAAAGCAAGTGGCTACTCTATTTACACACCATCTGGGTGCTGGAAAAGGCAGCTGGCAATATCTTCACTGTAGAAAGTCCTGAAAGATACAAATGTGTGTTTAAAATGTGGGAGGGAGATGGTTGTGTGTTGAATCTAGTACATGATATCACCAGTTGCCCAAATTCCCTAAAATCATTATGATACCCAGAAAACATATTTAAGGACCCTTTGCTTGACTGACTCCTTGAAATAACACATTTTAAATTAGGATTTAAATAGAAAACTCTTGGCGTGGAATATGTGACAAGAAACCTTGTGTATGTCACCTCTCAGTCTTTTCAGATACTGAGATGAAGTAACAGGTATTAACCAACAGGTGGGGCTCACAGCCTTCCTGTTCTCTCTCTGCCCCTTGAGGTTTCCTCTCCCTCCACTCTCTAGCAGCCCAAAAGAAGAACCCCTGTCTCACCTGCTTGTGCTGTGGTAGCAAGCCAGAGATCATGGCTTCTAGATACAAGAAGAGTCTTTGGACTTGCTAGAGTCCGTGAGAAGATATATATGTTAGAGAAGTCACCTGGCTTGAAGTTCTTGGACTCTGAATAATTGCAAAGGATTTAATCCTAAGTACTAATGTGGGTCCACACATTTCTAAATATCATACGCTCTGACCGGATACTTGTGTCTATTTTATGAACTCCATCAGTTTTTTAAGTGTGTTTGTTTTGGAAGGGACTATTGCTTGCCCCCAGGTTTCCAGCTTGGCCTACAATTTTCATGGGAGCAAAGTCCAAGACATTTTAAAGGCGCAAAATAATACTGATTTTTACCAGTAAGAGCTGTTACAGAGTTAGAGGTTTAATCCCTGCCTCAAGCAGAAAGTCAGTGATAAATCCCATAAATACTTGTGCCTTAGGTAGTTTAGGCCCCATGGGAGATTGGGTGTGGATAATGTCCTTTCCCTCCCTTTGTAATGTACATATGCAGCTGTTCATGCATTCTGTTCACTGTCTAATCATGTAGAATGGAATCTGAGTTTCAGCCAGATTTCAGAGGCATGGCCAGGACTAGTTTGACATGCACATATGAAAACACCCCCACAGGAGAATTCTTTTGGAAGAAACACTATAAATCCTTATGTAATATAATGTGTGCAAACAAAGGCCTCTTAATAATGATTCCCTTTGAGAAAGATTATGGAACAGATTTTTTTTATTAAGGTTAACTTTGCATGGGTGGATATTGGGGAGGGAAAAAGTACACGCAGACATCTTCAACCAAATCTTTAAACAACACCGCCCTCCCCAGTCTTCTCTTGCTGAGTTTCCTGTGGATTTCCTCTCCTCTGAATCTTGGCAGATGATTTACAAGAATGAGTTAACAGCCTCAGATGTGGGCTCTTCCTACTCCACCCTGACTGGATTCCAGCAAAGTCCATTTCTTTTCTTTTTCTTTTTTCTTTTAAAAAAGCATGGTTTTATTTTCTGTTGGTGACACAGGTCTGCTTTTCCATCTGCTCTGGGCGCTCTGCTTTGAGATTTGGAGGTCCTGGGGGGGGTTTCTTCTCTGTCTTTCAAATGCACACGTTTGGAACAAGATGCTGTTCTGAGTACAGACCTTAATATTTATGATTAATGGGGATATTTTCAAATTTATAATAAAATCCAGAGTCAAGGACTTGTTGTATGAACCCATCCCCTTCCGCGCTCAGCATTTGCTTTCTCTGCATGGAGTGGTGGGGTGGTTAGTATGGCATTACATTCATAGGCAGGATCCTGGTGCTTCAATTTTGGGCAATGGCACTATTTAGTTTCAGAGCCCTACACAAGTCACCAAACCTCATTTGGCTTCAGTTTCCTCCGCTTTCAAATGAAGATCTTACACTCTTTCAGCCACCTCTCTAAAATCCAGGGTGGGGTATCGGATCACTTTGGGCACTGACTTTTGGCTCATTGCAGGCTGCATGCATGGACATCTTGGCTTTGATTCAAGTCTGTGACATTTTCCCTTGGTGATTTGCATCACTTACATCATGTCTGCACCTCCCTGACCTTTGTATCACGCACTGGAACCAAGTCAATGAGGCACTACTGACAGGACTGGCATCAGACCTTTGAAGAAAGTCATCAAATCCCACAGGGCCCATGTTTGCAGGGGATACTTGTTTTCCAGGGTAATTTGAAGCTGTTTTGGTACAACAAGATCTGTGAAGTGGATATATAGGATTTGTTGTTCTTATTATGATTCCAGGCTCCTAAGCTGTAGATTATACTAATAGAAGGCTGGAAGCAACTTCCATTTAAATGGATCACATTTGGGCATATTGTCTTTCAGAACTTTTCAATCTTGCTTATTATAGAAGTCTATTCCTGAAGTCAGAACCTTCTGAATCTCATTCATTTTAATGAACTTTGTTGTTTGTTTGTGGCAGAGTCTCACTATGTAGTGTAGGCTAGACTTGAATTCAATATTTAGCCTATTGGGGCTAGCCTTGAACTTAGAAACCTTCTACCTCCATTTAAACAAATGATACTGGGCTTCCCAAACTAAATTTCTTCTATCCGAATAATGTTCAATATTGTTGTTTCATAAATACCTTACAGAGTCTTATCTATGAAACATGGGAGTTCTTTAGTGTAAAATCCTTTGTTCATCAGGGTGGAAGATGGAGAGTTATAGAATACATTCTCTTAGACCTATAGACCAAAGCCACTAAGCATGGATTCTAAAATAATACCCCATGATTTAAAAGTGTAAGAAACATTTTCATATACCTCTTTTTCAGTGAGCTGAATGGGGTACATAAAATTTTATAAAATTCCTATCTGTGCCATGATTTCAAAGGTTTAAGTAAGTTAGGAAACCAAGTTTTGCGCATTTTAGCAGCTTCTGCTTTGCAACATGCCCATAATGTTGTTGTTTGGTTGGCTTTTAAGGATCTGGTAGCAAGATTTTTCTGTGAAAGAGCTGTCGGTAAACATCAGAGTTGGCCACAGATGGGATGTGTCATTCTTGACTCTGCTGTTTTCACTAAAACAGGTGATGGACTGCATTTGGCCGTGGGCCATAGTTTGCCCCTTACAGGATGAAACTAGCAGACAGTGTTACCTCACTGACTTCTCATCAGAGAAGCTAGCCAGAGCTAAACTGATGGATGAAGGTCTTACCTAGTTTTCTAACTAATCAAATTAAAGAGTGGGCTTATTGATAACAGACCTCTTGTTTGTACTCAAACTCCACACATGAAGTCGTGGTCCTCTATTTTCAACACAACAGCTGTGAGCTATGGAAACAATGCTGTGAATTTGGTGTTGGGTTCCAGAGGCATCTTTAGGTGAAGGATGTCTTTCTTGCTTTCATGTATCTCTCCTGGGATTAAGTTAGAAGAAAACCTAAGTTAGACATAGAACTGGACCTGGTTCATTGACTTTGTTTAGGCGCATTTGTATCCTTTTGTGAACTCCTTCCTTAATCTAGAGATGTGATAGGTACACGCACTCCTACATTTCAGATGCCTCTATAACTGTGGCAGCTCTGTTTATATCTACATTGAATTGAGCATGGCGAAGGTAAATACTTTGCTTTAATTCTAGCTGTGACATGTTGGCAAAGACATTCAACAATCTTGGCCTTTGTTGAGCTCATCTGTTATGTCCCCAAAGTCCTTCCACTCCTCAAACTCCTTGATTTTATTCTCCAGAGAATCCAGAATAATGCAGGGACACAGAAGTTTCTCAATAGACTCTTTGAAAATGATTGATATATAAACCCAATCCTTTCCTCACTAAAGCCCCTTCTGATGGTAAATCATATGCTTCCTCTGCTTTTAATAAGGACTTTCAGGTGTTCACTATATAACTGTTTTGCATTGGTTTGACAATAATTGACCATTTTGACAGTTAATGTACTGTGGCATTGAGCACTTTTTAATAGATGTTGTTATTGAAAGAAATGAGTGGTACTGATTTGAAGAACTCAGTGTTTTGAGACAAGATCCACAGGATTTCTGGATGATTTTGGTCTTGAAGCAGACAGGATTGAGAAAAAAGAGGCTGGATATGAAGTACCATGGGCCTCTAAGGCAAATTTACTTGCACCCATGATTGGACTAATTTAGATGTTTCTAGTTTGGCTTTATATACTTACTTAGGGTTTGTCTTGTGGAAAGGGAGTTGGGCATAGTAAGGAAATTCCAAATAACCAAGAAAAGACCCTCCAAATTATTTCTAATCTCTTGAACTTAGGTAATATGAGTAATTTCCCTTTCTAATTAATACACAGGACTTAGCATGAGATTAAAACTTCTTAATTCTTTATCAGTCTTTAGTCCTTAAGAGTAATTAGATCTAAAACTCAGTAACAAAGTCCAGGCAATAATTATAAATTTTATTGCCAGCAATATATAAATGGTAGTTATGTTTATTAGAAATGAATACAAGTACAATGAATAGGCTTCAAAATGAGCCCCAAAGACCTCTATATTAATGACCAAGTATATGAATTTGAAGTTTGTCTGTTTGCTTTCTATTGCTCTGATAAAATATCATAACCAAAAGAAAGTTGGGAAGAAAAGGGTTTATTTCAGCTTACAACTCTCAGGTTATACTCCCCTACCCCTCCACAGGGTTTCTCTGTGTGGGCTGTCCAGGAACTCACCTTGCAGACCAGGCTGGGCTTGAACTCACAGAGATCCACCTGCCCCTGTTCAGCTCAGATCACACACTGTTTTAAAAAATTATTCTCATTTTATATTTTACAATTTATATTTATTTATTTACATCCCAAATGCTGTCCCCTCCTGGTTCCCCCTCACAGAAATCCTCCCCTCCATCCACCTTCCCCTTCTCCTCTGAGAGGGTGAGGCCTTGATGCACCAGGGTAAGGGAATATCCAGGTCACATTCATCACTGAGGAAATTCAGGACAGGAACCTGGAGGCAAGAATAGAAGGAGATTGAGCTAGCCAGTAAGCAGTTTTCCTCAATTGTTTTTGCTTTCTTTCCTGAATCCACAGGGCAATCTTATGGAGGAAGCATTTTCCTAATTTAGCTTCCCTCTTCTCAGAAGACCCTAGCTTACATCAAGTAAAAAACGAAACAAAACGAAACGAAACAAAACAAAACAAAATACAAAAAACCCAAAACAGGTGATAGAGATGGCTCAATAGTTAAGAGCATTGACTGCTCTTCCAGAGGACCTGAGTTCAATTCCCAGCAACCACATGGTGTCTCACAACTGTCTGTAATGGGATCTGATGACCTCTTCTTCTGGTGTGTCTGAAAACATTGACAGTGTACTTATACATAAGATAAATAATTCTAAAAAAAAAAAAGAGCCAACCAGGACAAGGTGACTTAGAGATGATTAGAGATGAGAAGGACCAAGTAGAGAAACAGGTATTTGAAGAAGGTGAGTTTGACCACCAGCATCCAGTGTAGTCACTGCTGACCTTACAGAGTGCATTTGTTTATGGAACTGATGCAGGAGCAGTTTCATAGTAGGTTTCAGATGGAAGACTGAGCGAAACAGAGATGGCAAGGAGACACTGTTGAGAAGTTGATTGGAGAAGGGAGAAGAGGCAGGGCTGAGAATCCGAGGTCAGTTAAGGAGAATGTTCTCTTGCTGTTGTAAGAGGAGGGAAATTTGACTATAAAAGTCAGAAAAAAGTATAATGAAACTGAACAGAGTAATTCCTGGAAAAAAGAGAATGAATAAGATGCAGACTCCAGCCAAAGGAAGTCTCTATGTGTGAAAAAGATGATTCCTGTTACACAAAAGAGGAGAGGATGGGCCCCGAATCAGAAGGGCTAATAGTTTGAGAAGCGAGAATCTAGGGGAATTCTTATCCAATGGCTTCCATTTTCCCGTGAATGGGGGCAGGGCAGGAAAATCTGACATGGTTGTCAGATGGAAGAGGTAAGCAACCTGTCCTGAGTTATGGAGACCTACCTTAGATTAATGACCATGGATTTGTTGGGACTCCATCAATGCTGTGTGATCTTCATTAGATATTGGAGGCAGGTTAAAGGAAGGGTTGATTCAAGATACTGGGCTCATTCAGGGATTCTGTGTGAGACATGGCTAGAAGCTTGTGATGAGGGAAGGGGTGGTCTGTGGCTCAGTGAAGTAAAGAAGCCACTGAGGCTGTTTTCCAGTGATGGTCAAGAGGGACTGCAGCAGGGCAACTTAACAAGCAAGGAGAGGAAATCAGACACAGGGCATTTTGGAAGAAGGACGGATTTATTGGTGGAAATTCTAAGGCTGACTTGCATGAGAATGTCTGAGACAGAAAGTTATGTTTTTGGTAAGAACTGACATTTTCTATTTATTCTTTTGTGTCACAATAGAGATGATGTCTGGATCTGCTTTGTGAGTTGCCGTATCCTAATAGCTAATTAAGCTTGGTTTCCCCCTTCTTTTGCTATCTTACTTTCATCCTGGTATCCCATCAACTCTGATCTCCAGCATCCCTCTCATGCTGTGATTCCTCTCTCCACAAGCCCTTGGATGGTCTCTATCCTTGTCAACCTTAGCCATGGTACAGCGAAGTATCACTTCCTATCACGTGTGCGGTCTACACCTGAGGCCCGAGATTACTCCATTCTCAGCCTTTCTTGGAATTTCTTTCTTTAAATTTAAAGTTAGCATACAAAGGGATGGGTTTCCTTACAGTATCTTTATACACACATATAAGTATTTATTGTTTACTCATCTATCTGTGTAATTAACACACGTTATCTCTTGTCTAAAATCAACTCTGACTCATGACCAAAAATCAAGCTATGATGTTGGATAACTGGGGAGGTTAATTTGGTTGGGTATATCCTTTCCTTTCAGTGCCTGAAACCAGACTTTAGATAATTTCCTTTTTCACTAGTGGGCTCTATGTGATATGTTTGGGAGCACCACTGTTTTTGAAGCATATCTTCAAGTAGCCAAACATAAAGACACTTTAGTAGTTTTAATTGCTGCCACAACAAGCGACTACAAACTCAGAAGTTTCAAGAAGACCAATGTATTATCTCATAGCCTGAAGGTCATGATCAGGGTGGGCCTGACTAGTTTCTTCATGTCAGCTCTTAGAAAATTAAAAGAAGGGTGTCAACAAGTACAGGAAAGTTCCAGAAGCTCAGAAGCAGACTTGGTTCTGAGCTCAATCATGTTCTTCAGAGAGTCACACCCAACATGGTGATAGAACTTAGAACTCTGTTTTCCTGTTGGCTACTGGTTGAGAGTCGTTCTGAGAATTTAGAGGCCACCTGCATTTATTGTCATGTGACCCTGTGATGGTTAGATTCTTGTCAACCTGACACAGGCTAAGATCATCTGGAGGAAAGGAGCCATAGTTAAGAAAATGTCTTTGTAAATTGGCCTATAGGCAAGTCTGTGGGTGTGGCCCAGCTCGTTGTTGGTGATGCCATGCCTGGGCAGGTGGTTCTGTGTTGTGTAAGAAAGTAGACTGGGCAAGCCATGAAGAACAAGCTAGTAATAAGCATTCCTCAATGTTCTCTGCTTCAGTTCCTGCCTCCGTGTTCCAGCCTTGAGTTCCTGACCTTACCCCAATTCATTACATTAATTACAAGCAAAAATTATTTTAAGTGCCTTGTGTGACAGTTCCAACATCTGTGTAACATCAATGCCAGGCTCTATTGCTAGCTTTGTTTTTGGTGGTGTCTTATCTTCCTTTTTTGTGTCTCATTATTTATTACGTGTGTGTGTGTGTGTGTGTGTGTGTGTGTGTAAGGGGGGTACTTCTGCCACTGTGTGCATATCAAAGGCAGAAGATAGCTTTGTGGAGTTTGTTTTCCTTCTACCTTAACTTGAATTCCAGAATCCAACCTAGGTCAAAAGGCTTAAGGGTAAGTGCTATCTCACTAGCCCATTAAAAAAAACAAAAACAAAAATAACTGGCATCTTGTATATGACTGCAGAGACCAAGAAAAATAGTGTACATTTTCTCTTGTCAGTATGTTTGTGAGATGTATTGAGACACTAGGTTAGCAGTTTGTTGAACTGGGTTTATAGTTTGTTCTTTACATTGTTACCCTCAGTGCATTATTAGTCTCAATTTCCTTTGACATTATTTTTAAGGTCAAGACTGATTTACTGAAGAATATTTCTTTTCTTTTTGTTTTTATTGTTATTGAAGCAGAGTTGAAGTTAATTAAGAAAGGCTTTTAATATATTTTTAAATAGGGGTTTTAAAAGAAAAAGAAATAGAGATGGAGAGAGAGTGAGAGATTGATAGGAAGGGAGGACAGCTGTACCTCTCTCTCTCTCTCTCTCTCTCTCTCTCTCTCTCTCTCTCTCTGTGTGTGTGTGTGTGTGTGTGTGTGTGTGTCTGTGTCTGTGTCTGTGTGTGTCTTCTCATGACAAAATTTCCTTCATCCCTCTCTTACTCCTTCAACTCCATCATTTTTTGGAGAAGAGGTGTTATTTGGTTTTAGACTGGGCCTTACCATGACTTACCATGACTGGCTTTGAATTCTTAGTCTATGATGAACTTGAACTCACACCACAACTGTGAGCCCCGTACTGGGGCTCTGCTTCTTGTCTAGTCTTTTCTTTTCAACCCCGCTTCTCTCTGCATTATGTATGTGTGTATGTGCGTATTACTGTGTGCACTTGCTTGCCATGTCTGCATGCCCATGTAAGTGTATACAAAGGCCAGAGGAGGAAGTCAAATGCCTTCCTCTACTGTTGTCTGCCTATTCTCTAGAGACAGAAAACTTCAGTGAATTGACTGTAGCAGTTTCCTCTCCTGGAATCTGTCTGCCTCTGCCCCAGCGCTGGGGTGCAGGCAAATGCCACTATGCCTGGCTCTCCTTGTGCATCTTTAATTTTCCCTCAACTTTTGCCCTTTTTGCCCTACTCCTCCAGTAAACTTTCTCTATGTTCTCCTAACCCTGATAGTTCTTCTTTGTTATTCAGTGCTTATTAGTCTATGAGCAGGGGTGTGGAGGGTCCCTCTGCCTTGTTCTAATTCAGTCTCTGTCTTAAGCAAACACTGGGTCATGGAGATGAATTAAGCTAAGTGTTCCTGTCCCTTCAAGATCTCTAGGGGTGTGGGTCCAGGGGGTATTTTTGTCTCTCTCCCAGGGGAAGAATTTAGGCCTCTATTTCCTTCTCCCAGATGTAATCAATGTTCACCTGTGCTCTGAGGCAAGCTTGTCCTTCTGTGGATTAGGTTGTGTCTGTACAAATGGTGGGTGGTGGGTGAGAGGCTCTGGGTGGCTGCTTTCTGACGTTGCCTCTCTTAGTCTTGAACCTCAAAGGAGACTTCCCAGGACTGTTGCCCCTTCCAACCATTCCTGTAACTGTGAAGCTCATGGAAGAGTTTCTGTCAGGCCCAGATCATGAGTCCCTAGCTCTCGACGGGGGGTTCTTTGGGAATTCATTAAAGTTTTTAACCAAGTTCTTTTTACAAGCAGAGGCATCTCTCCTTGTGTGTTCTTGTCTTTTCTTAGATTTCAGGTCTTTCTATAGTTTCAGCTTTTATCAGTTTTAAATGTGGTAAGTATTTAGGCTTATCTTGCCATTTTTTATTTTCATTGTTGTAAATCTGGGAAGGAAGTTCTGTTAAGCTTGTTAGATAGTTCATGGAAATTAGAAGTTCAGTGTTTTTAAGAAGGTTTGGAACACACACACACACACACACACACACACACACACACACACACACACACTCCTGATTTAGAACTGTGGATATGCAGAGACCTTTATTAATGGTAAAATTACTGTTAAAAATTCTGTATATGGCTTGCATCTCTGGTTAATACATCCTCAAAGAACATCCTTCCTAATGAAGCAAGGCTACAAAGAGCATGTTGGTTTTCCTGGCTGTTGTGCTCGCTCATTCGCCTGCCCTCTCCCGCTCTCTGTTGTCTTGGTTGATTTATCATTACAGTGTAAGCCACATGTTTCCAATTTGGACTAATTTTATGGTAAATCCCACCAATGCTAGTAAGCATGTATGCTGAGCTCTGGCACAATTTCTCTGCCTTATGAGTTGAGCTGTGAGCCCTTAGCCCAGGATCAGAGTCACATGTGATTCTCCTTGTCAGGTGGCTTCATGTCTCCTGGCTTTTCCACATTTGTCTGCTGTGGCTTCTTGCTCACTGGCTGCTCCTCAGTCTCCTTTGCTGATTCATTCTCATCTCTCCAGTTTCTTAAACTGGAGTGTCTCAGGACTGAGACGTTGGATATCTTCTCTCATGTCCTCGTTCTCTTGGTGATCTCATTCAGTCTCATGATTTTAAAATGATCTAAATACAACAAGCTGAAATTTTCTATTGCCAGCCAGGATCAGATCCATTTAACTGACTCCCTATTTAATGTCTCTCCTTGGTTTTCTAACCAATACCTAAGATTCAGAATGTCTCAAATGAAGTTCCAGAAAATATTGTACCTCAACTTTTCTTCTGCTATGGTCTTTGCTAATTCTATTAGATACCTTTCTGTTCGCTCACCTGAAGACCTCTAAAGACATCTGTGACTCCTTCAGTTCTTCCCTCACGCATCACACTTGATGCAGTTACAAGTCTCTGAACCTTTCTTTTTCAAATTTTACACAGAATTTTTGGTTATGTTTTTCTCCATCATGTTCTCTCCTATTCAAAGTAGACCCTCATCTATTACGTAATTGCCGTCACTCTGTGACAACTCACATGTACCTTCCAGAATAGCCCCAAAATGCAGCACCCAGAGTGAGTCTGATAAACAAATGGCTGATGGGACCTAAACATTCATGAGCTCACAGAGCCAAGGACACAGTCTGCCCAATGGTCTATGACTTTGTCTCAGTTTACCTCTAGTGGCTTCCATTCCACTTGCCTTCTTCAGCCATGTCCCTCTCTCTGGACTTCACTCTCATGTTCCTTCTGCCTAGAATGTTCTTCCTTGATGTACCTGAATGATTAGCCCCTTAATTTCCTTTGTGTCTCATCCTAAAGGGAAGTTGTCTCTCTTCTCAAGCAGCGCACTCACCCCTCCTACTGGGCTTCCGGTTCTGTTTTTCTTCACGGTGTTTTCCAACGTCCGTGGTTGTCAGACTGCTTAGATTATGTGTTGGTAACTATTTCAACTTCTGTTGGCTTCAATACAACAAAAGCACATGTATTGCTCAATCACATATTTATTAATATGACTAGCCTTCAGTTCTTCGTAATAACCAGGAGCAAAGCTCCCTCTGGTCGGTGTCCTCTGGCCAGTGCAGCAGGGAACGCAGGTAACAGTTCTTACACTAACACTTCTCGCTGCTAACCTGAACGTTTCGTGTCTTCCTTTAGTGGATGGCCTAGTACTGAGGGTTAGTTACATGGCCATGACTCATCTCAGGAAGATGGAGACATACTCCTTTCACGTGCCCAGAGTAAGGAAAGTATCATTTGCTGGAGGAAACAGTTGTATGGATGTGTTGCAAGGCAAAAGTGGGTCAGCACCGTCATTGACAGTAGAGTTCAGCCTCCAGTTTTAAGAGTCCCACCCATATCTAAGGAAGGATGGCTTCTAGGGCTAGGCCATGCCCTACCCTAATGATGCTATTATGACAGTCCCTTGCCACGCAGTGGGAACATGATCTCCATGTTTCCTTTCTGGGCTAAATCCTTTACTGGGCAGACAAGAAGCCCCTCGTGCTAGAGACAAACACATAGCTTGGATTCTCCATGTGCAACCTACGCCTCCTTCCTGCTGACATGTGTGCTGATTGCTCTCTGTGTGGTTAAAAAAAAAGAGTCTGTTGATTTGATGAGAGGAGGCACGTCTTAGTTTCCCTGTCTAATCCTCACCAGCCAAGTTTTATGATCCTGTAAAAACTAAAAGTTAAAAAAATGCAAGGAATGATAAGCATATTTGCTCTTGCCTGGGCCTAGTGGAAACACGCTGTTTCTGATAACAATAAGCCACTAACAGAGATTTCTCACACGTACTCCCATGCCTGGAGGACTCTTATATCAGGCTTCAGTTTCAACACAGAATGACTGGGGGATGTTTTGCAACCCATCAGAACTAATACAGATAAACTAATCCCTTGGCACCAAACAAATACAAGTTTCGTTCTAAGATTGCCCACCAGGATCTGATAGCATGGCCTCAGAACTGTCTGGGTCTTGTTTAGCTTCATGCCATATGCTCTTTGGAAAGTAGCCGAAATGCACTGTAAAGTACCTACAATTGCCTGGTTGAACTTGGTCTATTGCTACTTCACTTACTTCATTGGATCACAGCAGCAAAGAGGAAAGGACTAAAGAATGATGGGGAAGGTGCCAGGGAGTCACCATCCTAAAAATAAATGTAATGAAAGGAATGTAGGAAAAGCACACAAAAGAAAATAATCCTTAAATTGATTATAAGTGATTCCGTGACCAATGGCTGGCTAGCAAAATTCTGTCCAAAGGACAATTCCAGGATTTTATGATTTCCAGCCCTCTTAATCCTGTCTTATAACTATGCCAAAAGCCCCTAGAATTGTTGCCTTTTTGTCTGAAGTTAGCACTTCCTGTTTGTGTTGCTGATTCCAAGTTTGAGGCTATTATGCCACATTAGCGAATAGCTGTACGCCTTTCAGATGACCACTGAGCTATTTCCAAAGACAAGCATCTCATGCCTCTTGCCAAATGCCATGTTTGCAAGGAGAATGGACTGATGAACACCAGAAGTGCTGTGTCTATGGTCAGTGAATCGAGGCCTCTGTTAATCAAACTTGAATTTAGGATGGAGAAAAGTGGTTCATTGCTAAAAAAATCCAAAATCCTCAGTCTGGCCCTGGCATATTTGCCTAGTGTCTTCACAAGAGGGACAGAGGAGAACAGACAAAATGGTTTGCAAGATTTTTCCAACTCCTCTGCTGCCAGTATTTTGAATATGATCCTTACATCTCAACCAGAATGGATTATTTGCTTTTTGTAGCTATGTTCAGGATTTTCAGTTCTATGTGGGCGTGCCTTGACCACTTTTCTTTTCTTTTTTTTTTTTTAAACTGACTGCTCTTCCAAATCCTGGCTCGATTTGACACTTATTCTCAAATCTGAGTTGAAGTCCATTCTCCCCTATGAGCATTTCTCTGTAAAATACTCTCTGCTCTCTCTAAATTCAATAAATCTCAGTCAACCCATGTATTGGTAACCTCTCCAACTGTCTGCTAATGTCCTCCAGGACAAAAATAGTATTGCTGACTCTGAACAGTGTTTGGAAAAATAGCGTCCTGTGTGCCTCAGAGAAAGATCCACTCTTCTTTTGCAAATGTTTTTCTCATGGCTGTTATTGTGTTTACAAATTAACTCAATTTTTATTTTTTATGTTGTTATGAGTGTTTTGCCTGCATGAATGTATGGGCACTATGTGCGTGCCTGGTCCATAGAGGTCTAATCTAGAACTATAGGCATTTGTGAGCTGCTATGTGAGTCCTAAGAACTAAACCAGAGTCTTCTGCAAGAGCAACAAGTGCTCTTAACTGATGAGCTATCTCTTCATCCATCAAATTAACTCTTTAAGAAGTTCCCTCCCTCCTTCCCTCCTTTCCTCCCTCCCTCCCTCCCTCCCTCTTCCTTCCCTCCCTCCCTCCCTCCCTCCTTCCCTGCTTGCCTGCCTGCCTGCCTGCCTTTTTCATGTACACCCAGTATGGTGCACATCTGGAAGGCAGAGAACATTTTTCAGGAGCTAGTTGTATTTTTACCACATCAGACATAGGAATTAAATTCAGGACCTCAGACTTGATGGCAAGCTCATTTATCTGATGCACCACCTTGGGGGCTCTCAAATGAACTCTTTACAAATCAGTATCTCTCTCCCCTGAGGTGTGAGGGTATACAGTATTTTATAGTCACACAATACTATTTACCCTACACCTGCATCTTATGTTGCTAATTTAATTTTTCCTCCATTTATAAGCATCGATTTCTAAAATATCTTTATTCTGTAAGGACTAAGGGCTCAGCTACTGTTTTTCCAGCCTCCAGAAAGAAGCAAAAGGAAGTAACAGAACTTCACAGTGTTTTGTACTTGATCAACCCGGACTAGACAAGGATGAGTAAGAAAGATGATGAGCACAAAAATGTGTAAGACTGGATGGTCTTTGGGGCCTTCAGATATTGTGTCTATCTAGAGTCTGGGACCTGGAGTAGAGCGTCCTCCTAAAGGGGAGCAGGTGCCCTCTGTAGGCCATGATAATCTATGCTTCATGAGAAGGGTCAAAGGTGACGGCCAGGAAATACAACATGAGGCTTTAGAGTTGGAAAGAGAGACAACGAGAGCAGAAAACAGAATAAGTAAGCATCTCAGAGGAGTTAAGAGGGTTTACAGACATAAAATTAAAGTTAGTATAGAAAAAGTATCTCTACTTTGTAACAGAGAGACTGGCCATTCAGGGATGAATACTCCTAAGTTCTTTTTTTGGTTTTTTCGAGACAGGGTAGCTCTGGCTGTCCTGGAACTCGCTCTGTAGACCAGGCTGGCCTCGAACTCAGAAATCTGCCTGCCTCTGCCTCCCAAGTGCTGGAATTAAAGGCGTGTGTCACCACTGCCCGGCTTACTCCTAAGTTCTTACAGAAGACTTTGCACAGGGGTCTCTTCCTAAAAGATAGTCAATTATAAAAATAACCATTCTTTTTAATTAAAAAATTGAACCAATAAATGTCAGTAGACCAAATTATAAATTTCATACTATCATTATAACAAATTATAATTAGGGCTTTTAAGCATGAATAATACAGTAAACATATACATAAAAATAGATTTTTTCTTACTGTTTCATTATCTTTTGGTTGACAGGTAATTGTTATATTTGTGACATACAATATGATGTTTTGAAATTTCATTGTAGAATGACTAATTAAAGCTAGTTAAAATGTTAATCTAAAGATTTTATATGGTAAGAAAATAGAATATATCCACAATTTAAAAGTATATCATATGCTGTTAAAAGCAGGATAAAAATGTTAATCATGTCTATAGATTTTTCTGTGGTAAGAAAATAGAGTATATTCATCATTTAAAAGTATACAATATACCATTAAACACTGTAGTCTAAAACTACCATTTTGTATAATAAATGCCTGAAACTTATAAAGATTTCATGCTAATTGAAAAGGAAGAGAGGCAGTTTTGACCAAAACATAAAAGATTATTTGTGCCATTATGCCATTTCCTACTAGAGACCAGAGTGCCATCAAGGAGAGCTTTCACTGAGTAGTACCACGCACACTGACATAAGCTGGAAACAGTAAGCACTGGCTTATGGGGAGGGTTAATAACGAAGGTGAGTGGGAATCCCTGGGAGCACAGAGTCACTTAAACTCAGACAGTAAAATGCAATTGCTTTGGGGAACAGAGTAGATTGAGTTGTAAGTAGCAAAGTCTACAGTCCATGTCAATAGAGACAATTAAGTGCCAATTGCTTTATTTTTTATTTAGCTTTTGGTTAAAAATAGAATTGAGAATAGCCAATTTAAACAGCACATTTGGTTTTCAGGGACTTGGCTTGGTTGAGTTTCATTAAGCTGTCAACTATAAGATATCTTCAGTGCCTTTCATCTGAAAGTGTTTTATTTAAATATGGCTCTGAGCACTTGTGCTGTGCTAAGGAATCAAGAGGCAGTATTTTTACCATATTTATCTGTAATTTCCTACTATTTAAATTTTGTATTATTAATTTATCAGAAATGTGATATGTGTGTGCTTGTGAGTAAGCATGTGCATGTACACACACACACACACACACACACACATACACACACACACACATACACACACACATACACACACACACACATACACACACACATATACACACACACACA
>CM052713.1:45229477-45271282 GCA_028551405.1 Uromys caudimaculatus
CTGTTCTACCCTCCTTGACCCATTATACCCTGACAACTCAATAACAACCATTCTGCCTTCAACACCTCTGCTCAAGGGGTGTCTTATGGTCAACAACATTGTTCACGCCCTTCCTTCCCTACACACCCTTCTAGTTCAGCTGACTAGTTCCTAACCATTCTCTGGATGCACTGCTCCCTCAGGTCATAGCAATTGCTTATTGATGGAAGACAGGACCACTTCAGTGGTATAATCTTGGATTTTTATCCTGGTATTCACATGTGTCTATTTCCCTCTACCAATGAATTGTGTTTTTGGAATCCACCATTTTCTCAGCATCATGGTTTCTACTACCCACTGGTCTTTATTATCTCAACCTCAACTCCTCCAGCCTGTTGTGTCTCCTAGCTTCTCTCCCTGATTATATTAAAAATCAATTTATGCCACACTAGGAACTTCCATGACCTGTGTCTAAGGAATGATCTCCCATGAATAATTCTTGTAATACCTAAAGGAAATCTCATGTCTTTATTTCAAATGTAGAGTTTATTTTTTACTAGAAGGGATGAAATTTCTTTTAGAATACGTGTTCTACATATGAGAAAAAGAAAACCACAAACTTTTCCACGCTAGAAACCTGAGTCTAAAGGAACGTACAACTTACTTGTGCGATTTAAAGAATCAGGATGATGTTTGCTTTTTCAAATGGCTTCATTCAGTTCAATTTTTGCTAATATTTAAAAAATGTTATAAAATTCTCTTTCAAGCCAAAGCTTGAATCATACCCACCTTGCAAAACTGAGAAATTTTAATGTGCGACCAGTAGGACATTATGCCAAGTCTCAGGCTTTCTAGTCCTTATCTACAAAAAAATTCAAATGCTACATTAACCAAAACTGCAGCAGATGTTAGGAATAACATACACACATATTACATTTGTTTGTGAACTAAAATTTTACATTTTATTAATATTTTAAAAATAGTTTAGATGTTTAAATTATGGTAGGTTTTACTACGAAAAAGAAACAAGAAACAAGGCATCAAAATAGCAATATCTCAGACAGGAATTTACCATCACAACCAGAAGAACCTCAGCTGTAGCCTTTGGATATTGAGGCCAAAGTTTACATCAAATACCACTTTAATTTTAAGTATATATAACACTAAAATTAGTATTTCTTGAATTGATTAATTTGGAGATAAATAAATATATAATTAATATGGGCTAAAATATAGCCTTAAAACTGAAATAACTTAGAGAATATAAAAACAAGCCAGTGCTTTAGACTATACTGTAGCTATTGGTAAGATTGCCAGTGTTTGTTGGACTGTTTTACTAAAGGTCCTGTCTCCTAAACAAATTGGAGTTATTGTGTGTTAAAATAATTATTGAAATAAACTTAGTCAAAGGAAAGGAGTCCCAAATCCTTGTTTTATGCTGTTGTAACAGAAAACCACAGACTATATAATGTTTATCCCAGAATCCTTTCTGTTTCTTTTATATCAGTAAGATGGGACTCCGTGATTGCAGAGTCAATGTACAATGGACTTTCTTAAACCCCCCCTAAGTCTTAGGGCCTATTATGTCTTAATACGTGAGGTCAATTGCTTATGCCCTATGACAGTTTAGCCACTTCCACCAGTCTAAGGAAATTCTTTTAATACTGTGAAATGTCAAAGTATTGTTGTCAACACCGGGCATTTATGTAAACAACTCATGAAGATACACATGAATGGCTGAATAACCAATGGCCCAGGAACCGACTTGTCCTCGCTCCATCTCATGAGTTCAAGGCCAGCCTGGTCTACAGAGTGAGTTTCAGGACAGCCAGGGCTACACAGAGAAACCCTGTCTCAAAAAACAACCCCCAAAATGAAAGAAATGGTCCGAGTTATTGAAGGCAGTTTTGTGACTGGTCAGTGATGATTTTGTTTTCATGAATGATGTCAATGTTTTATTGTTATTGAGTAAATTTACTCCTTAGAACAGTGTCTTCACAGTGGTCATGTTGAGTCTTCTGCATGCAGGGGTTCTTGTAATATTAGTGGTGTGTTTTCTTCTTTGTTGAATGAAAATTATTTTATAGCTAATTTGGAGTCACTTGAATTTAAAAAAGAGAAAGGAGCATCAAACTCTTTGGAAAGTTAACCAAATAGGTTGTGTGTGCAAAAGGAAGGGAAATGAGTTAACTTCCATAGCCTATTGATGTATTCCCTTAAAACAACAACAACAGCAATCAGAGTGTTTTTTTTTTTTAAATTGCAAAGGAACTGCAAGTTTTCTCAGTGGTTTTCAACTTTTGTATGTGCTTGGAATATTGCTAAATGCTGGCAAATAGTCTTCTTGGCCTCTAAGTCTCTTGTTGGACTAAAAGACACTTAAATTAGAAGCTGTTTGATTCCCAAATTATCAAACATATTACTTTTGTCTGTTTCCCAAAATTATAGCTCTATGAAACCATAATTCAGAGAATTTCTTCAAAAAGACTAGGGGTTAGTTAGAGGAAGGAAAGAACGATTTGTAGATATGATTAATAATATATATATATATATATATATATATATATGTATATTCATTGAACATTTCATACATGCATACAATATATATTATATAATATTACACACACACATATAGTTTCTATGATAAGAAATTTAGCAGAGTTGTGGTTGAGTTCTTTTTTCCCATGATAGTATCTATAAATGAAGTCTTTTTAAAAGATGATTTGGGGCTCATCAGCTTTGTTTTTATGCATCCAATTTGTAAAGAATAATGGTTCTCAGCTGGTGAACTCTGCCTTCACCTACTCCAGAGGTGGTCTCCCAGGTGATAAGACAGCAGGAAGGCCTCGAGGCTGAACTTCGCAACCTGTGAACTGGCAGCTGACACATTTCTGGTTATTGCTGCTTAAGCAGTTTCCATGATATATGTCCATTTGCTGGAGAAGGGGACGATCCTTAAAGCTGTTGCCTGTACGTGGGATATGTTCTTCTAGCTGGGCTGCCTTGTCTGGCCTCAGTGGGAAAGAAAGGGCGTAGCCTCGCAGAGACTTGAAATGCCAGGGTTGGAGGATACTCAGGGGACCCTCACGCTCAGAGGAGAAGGGAAGGGGGAAAGGGGAGGGATTGTGGGGGGACTGACAGGGAGGGGGCATTGAGTGGGATGTAAAGTGAATAAGTAAAAAAATACAATTAAAAAAAACAAAACAAAAACAAAAGACAACAACAAAACCTATATATTCTTTTAAACAATTAGAAAGAATCTACAAGTTTTCTAAATGGTAGGAAGGTATCACAAACTGGCTTTGACACCGGCATTCCTCTTAGTTTCTCACCATGACATCTCGCATGGCAATGCCATGGATCAAGAATTTTGTGATTTGCTTATTGAAGGAACTTTTTCTTTGTACATCTTTTCTTTTAGCTGCATTTAAGAAGTCCTTCTACCGTGGCTATACTTGTATCGACTCTATTAGTCATGGGAGACTCAATTTACCTAGTTGTCAGCACAATATTCTGGGATCCAGTCATTGCATTCAAAGAAGTCATTAATACCAAGTATCTAGTGGTTAGAGAATAGTGGAAATTGAAACCCAGATGAGCAAATGTATGTAAGTCATAGAGACTGGGTAAGCAGAAATGTATCAGCTCCCAGTTCACAGGTTGTGGAGTTCAACCTCAAGGCTCTGCTGTGTAGACAGGCCTTCCTGCTGGCTCATCACCTGGGAGACCACCAGAATAGCAGCAGAGTAGGAGAAGGCAGAGCTCACCTTTGGATAGTGGCATTATTGAAGTCTAATAGGAGTTAATCTCCCACTGGGTCCCACACCCTGTGATGTTTTCAGTAGGGCTTAGGTTTCTGCATGTGTTTCAGAGGAGATGAAATTGGTCAACCCACAGCCTTCTTCCATGGCAAAGGTAAACTATGTACATATTTCTTGTCATTGGAAGACTTGCCCTCATGAGCATGCAGCCAGTTTATGGTTGTTGATCATACATATCTGTCATTCCCATCATCTCCCTCACCCCCTTCCTCTCCAAACTATCATTGTCCAGACTAAAGAGCAGCTTTGGTAGAGTCGGATCAAAGGCTTATGTGTGGGTGAGATGGTCTCCATCTTAGGATAGGAGGCCTTCATGAGAATGCTAGCTTGTTGAGTTAGAGTCATCTATGAAAAGTAGTTTTCCTCCCTGGCTCTCAGTTGGGTTATAATCCAGGCCATGCAGTTATTTCTCCCTTGGTAAAACTATTAACATTGTTGAATGGTATTGGGATGTCAGCACTGGCAGGTTTGCTCTATCACTCATTCCTCTAGAGTCACCAGATGGTGAAGTGTTGGCCCGAGCAGTCCAAACGCTGGATTCTGACCTAGGTGGAAACTGTGGCTGCTTTATCTGAAGTGAGACCCATTTTCACCACAGCTGGGCAAACATTTAAAGTGTTCCATTAGGAGGAAAACATTTTCCCCTTCAGTCTTTGGACATTGCTGGATTCAAGCATTATAAATTTAATAGCAAACATCTTCTGGATATCTGGTGTATTTAATGTCCTTATAAATGGCAAGCTGGCTCCTTAGAATCATGCCCTGTGGGAGTCACTCAGGAACATTTGTTTGCGTAGAGGTCTCCAGGTAAACAAGTGTGTGTTTCCTACATTCTGAGAGTTCATGTTGCCCATATGTTGTCCTAGAGAAGGAGTGTCCTATTTTGTCCCAGAACAGGGATCACGATAAAGTACAGCTTGTGATGTCTACAAATAGATCAGCATGGATGAGTAAATTCTATTTTTGAATTTTTATTTTTATTTAAAGACCCAGTTCTCTAGCACTGGGGATGTTCATGAGGTTCATGGAACTTTTATCACAATATTTTTCTCTCTAATTTTTACCGTGTCATTTTTCTTTAGAGTTATCAAAATCGTTCTTTACAAGTTCATTGTGTTTTCGTATTTGTATTGGTAAGTCACGTATAGGGTTGCTTTGTGACTGTCTTGGGTACTGTGTGCTGTTGTTAATTTATCTCCTGAACACTGTGAACTCTTTAACTTCACTGTCCGTTTATATCTCTGCTTCAACATGTGTTTTATATATATGGTGAACGCGTTTCATTTGTAAGTTAGGGTTCACAGTGTCCAAAGGGCTTGTCCCCATCTCACTATTTCAGGCATGCTGCCACCAGCATCCTTCAACTTAAAAATCACAAAGAATTTTCAGGACACCAACTCTGGGAAGGTTTATAACATTAAAACTCTTTATAACAACAACAGTTTTGTACACACACACACACACACACACACACACACACACACACACACACACACACATACACACACACCATGGAGGTAATCTGATTTCTTCCACATTCTGGTATAGTCTCATGCCATGACAGAAGAGACCCAGTTGTTCTCATCTCTATAACTACTTCATTTAGACTATACTACTCAAGGAAGGTCAGCCAAGTATCTGGCTATTTCAGAACTGACGAAAGCAGTTTAAATAACATTGAATATTATTTAATTAATAGTGACATTAAATCTTTGTACTCTCCTTAAGTTATTGAACTGAAATTACCTTTTGTCTTCATGTAAAATTTCCACCAGGAAGCTGGAGAGAGGACTCAGTGCTTAACAATGCTTGCTACTCTTCCAGGGCCTCAGTGTGGTTCTCAGTACCCACACGCTGCCTCACGACTGTCTTTTAACTCCAGTTTTAGGAGATTGGGCATCCTTTTTTGATCTTGGTAGGCACCAGGCATGTACATACATACATGTAGGCAAAATACTCATGCACATAAAGTAAAACAAACCTTTTAAAAAATTTCCCACTAGTACCCTCAGCTTTTAGGTTGTTGTCATTGGCAAGGAGGTCCTGCCATCTATCACACAGGAGCAGAAACAAGTCAATAACTGTCTCACCGCCTATCCCTCCCTGGCCACTCTGTGGATATTGCAGAAAAAGTACCAGAACTTTTAACACATTTCTTTGTCCTGTAAAACCAGAGCAGGGAAAATCAATTGAGCAGCAAACCCTTATTCCATGATCCGAGTTTCAATCCCTAAAAAACAAGACAAATGGTAAATTATTGCCAAGGCTTACGTGAACATTATGATTGGTACATCTTAGCATGAGAATTTGCTGGAATACAATCTGTGTTCTCAATTACATTCTTGAAAGCTTTTGAATGTACTGTCACATATTTACTTACTAACAAATACTAAGATGTGATGTCTTGATAGCTCCTTAATATTCTGGGTTAGTAAAATATTAGAATGTTTAAGTAGAGTGCATTTGAAAGTTCGTGCTTTCTGACAAAACTTGATTTACTCTATGTGTGTGTGTATTGAATAATAAATAATACTAGATACTACTAAAGCTAACTCTGTCAGTGCTGTAATGGCAACACGCTTGACTGTCCTTCTATTAGAAGGAGTTTGTCTAAGGAGGAAGGCTCTCTCCCATCCTACAGTGGCAAGGTGGCATGCCAGAATAAAGCTTCAGCCTGTCTTTGCATATATAGGCAATTTGTTGTTTTTATTACTAACATATCCAATTGTATGAATATGACATAGTTTGTTTATCCTCTCAGCCACTGATGGATTTTGGGTTTGTTCAATGTTTCTTTGAATGTTTGAATGTTCTCATACATATTTTACATAGACATGATTTTACCTCTCCTATGTGCAATAGCTAGGGTTGAAATTGCTGGGCTCTTTGGTAACTTTTCAACCCTTCTCCCACCAACACTCACAATCAAAATGTAAAAGACCTCCAAATTGTACTTGTTATATCATAACTTATTGCTACTTTAATTTTAACCATTACCCATCATTGTGGTTTTAATTTTTATTTCCCTTTGATTAATGGAACTGACCAAGATATGGTAAATTATGACTTCAACATAGTAGAACAACACACAGCTATGTCCACTTACTTATATGATGCCTACAGCTTCTCTTCTCTCTCTCTCTCTCTCTCTCTCTCTCTCTCTCTCTCTCTCTCTCTCTTCCCCCCCCATGTATGTGTATGTGTGTATGACTGTCTGTCTGTCTGTCTCTGTATGTCTATGTATCTGTATGTGTGGTACGTGCTTGTGTGCATGGAATATCCATGTGTACACACATGTATAGATATGCAGAAGCTAGAGGAAGATACCTGGTTTCTGTTTCAAGCATTTTCTGCCATCTTCCCTTGGAACAGGGTTTCTTCCTGAATTTAGAGTTTGGTTTTGGCTAGGCTGTCTGAAAAGCAAACATCAGTGATCTTCCTGTCTCAAGAATTTTATCATCTTGACCAGCATGATATCAACAAGTTTTACTATATTGTATAATACTTGAAGAGTATAAGATGTCTTTATGAAAGATTAGATATGAAAAGAATTTTGCTAGACGTATTTTAATGTTTCTTTTTCTGAGGTCTGTGACACGATGGCTGTAATGGCTTTGCTGCTTTTTACCAAAGTATAGGTTTTGTTGGCAGTGTTGATGGTATTGTTTTTGTTGGTGGTGCTTTGGTTTGTTGTTACTGTTTGTTTTGGTGTTGTTTGAACTCTGGTACCCGTTCTGTGACTGAGCTTTATCCCAGGCCAGGCTGTTTCTTTGCAAAACTAGACCCTGTCCACAGCCCTCAGCAGCTGGGCGGCCTCCCTCCTTTGGTTATCTGATGACCCAGAGTTCTTTGAGCTGACATTGCTGTCTCCTCCTTTGGTCTGGCTTGCCAATCTCACCCCATGTTTTCAATGCATATATTTACCTTTAAGGTTTAAAAATGGGGTAATTTTAATTTGGAAGACATTTTATTTGTTTTTAGAATTTCGCAACACTTTGAAATATTTAGAGATACTGTAGGGTGTTGCAAATAGAGGATTAGAAACCACTGTCATGGATCCAAGAATGTACTGTGCCAATGTGCAGCTTTTCCAAAGGCAATCTATTATTGATTTCCTAAAATATATTTTTGTTTTCTCTCACATGCAATAACATTTTCTTCCTGTAAACTTTTCTTCTCTGTACTCTTGATCATTTTTGGGTAATATATTTGTTGTTTATTTATGTGTTATTTTGGTTAAGGTCATATTGTAGTGCATTATTTTCTGTTTTATCTACAGAAAATACTTGCCAGAAATGTAACTATGACTAAATGCCAAAGGATAATTTTTATTACGTGAATGAGCGTTAAACCATCAGGCATGTCCAACTAGAGGCCCTCTGTCCACGTGCAGTCAAAGATATCTATAAATCCAGATCAACTCAAAATCCTAAACTCACCTAAATAAAGCATTATGAATTTTTTGTAACTTGATTACACAGTTTTTGAGTATCGACTTTGTTTTTTGGTTTTTTTTTTTTTTTTTTTTTTTTTTTTGGTTTTTTTTTTGGTTTTTCGAGACAGGGTTTCTCTGTGTAGCCCTGGCTGTCCTGGAACTCACTATGTAGACCAGGCTGGCCTCGAACTCAGAAATCCGCCCGTCTCTGCCTCCCAAGTGCTAGGATTAAAGGCGTGCACCACCACTACCCGGCTGAGTACCACCTTTGTAAATGACAATGTTATATCTAGATCTTTGTCCAGAAGTATAAAGTACCATTGAATATTAATACAAAGAATAGTGTCAGGGATTAATCCCTGCCCATGGGGTGGGTCTCAAAAAAATTTTTTTTTAAAATATCCTTTCAGCAGAATACTGCAAACAGCCTGGCTGTGCTTCAACTTTTTGTGAGAACTGACAACCATCTAAAGCAGGAAAATGTGTTCTTGACTTACATGTGACCCGTTCTATTGAGAAAAAACAACAACAACAACAACAGAATAATACTGGGGCCAATTCAGGAACATTGAATAAAGGGAAAAAATTGAATTAGACAAAATCTATTTTTTCTAAATTATATACCATTTAATTAAAAACTGGTGAAATTAAGACAAACCAAAGCCTTCAATGTGAGGCCCATGGCTTGACTACTCCTAACTTCATTAAGTAATAGCAGTGGCCTTGGTGAGAATAAGGTTGGGCTAATCCAGGCAGCAAGAACCTTGAGACTTAGTTCTGACCCTACAGCAAACAGATAAAGTGATAGGAACCACGAGTGCATCCAGTTGCTGTTGTCATCATTTAGAAGAACTAAACTAGGTAAACTGTGAAGTTCCTTTTTTTGGTTTTCAATAAGTCACTCAGTGTCTTAGGGTTTTAGTACTATGAACAGACACCGTGACCAAGGCAACTCTTATAAGGACAACATTGAATTGGGGCTGGCTTACAGGTTCATAAGGTTTAGTTCATTATCATCAAGGCAGGAGCATGGCAGCATCCAGGCAGGCATGGTGCTGGAGGAGCTGAGAGTTCTACATCTTCATCTGAAGGCTGCTATAAGGAGACTAACTTCCAGGCAGCTAGGATAAGGGTCTTAAGCCCACATCCACAGTGACACACACCTACTCCAACAAGGTCATACCTCCTCATAGTGCCACTCCCTGAGCCTAGTATATTCAAACCACCACACTCAGTGTCTATGGTTTTCAATAACCAAGAATGAAAGTGTTCATAAAATCATTTTGTTTTGGGGAAGTGGAAAGTAATATGTACATACATTATCCTCCTGACTGCTGAGGTAGAAGTGAGTCCAGTAGTGTGGTTCTCCCGAAGGGAATACTTTTCTTCTTTCAAAGGCATAATGCAATCCTTTTATGTACCTGTGCTAGTTAGCTTTTTGTCACTGTGAGAAATATCCAAAAGAAGTATATGAAAAGGAAGGAAGGTTTACTTTAGTTCATGCTTTGATAGGTTTCAGTGAATTGTCAACTGGCCCGGGTACCTTGAGTTTGTGGTGGGGAAGAACACTGTGCTGGAAGTGCATTGTAGAGGAACGTTGTTCACCAAGAAGCGGAGAGACAGGGTGGGGCCGGAAACAAGATGGAACTTTCTAGAGCATGTCCTTTGGACCTTTTTCCTCCACATAGATCCCACCTTCTGCTTTCCTCCATTTCCTATTAACATCACCCTATTACAAATCATTCAAAGGATTAACCTACAGATGAAGTCAAAGTTCTCACGATCTACTCTCAGTGACTTGATCCACCAGCCTGGGACCAAACACTTAACTTGCAAGGTCCCGGAAGAACATTTCCCACACAAAGCCTAGTAGTCCTACATTGATCAAAATTGTTCAGAATCATTTGGGCTGAGGTACAATAAAATCTTTGGTGTGACCGTTGTGGGAGGCTCATGTTGTACTGATGTGGTGGTTAGTATTTATTCAGCATATGACTTTGGTGAATAAGAAACAGGATGTGAATTGTTAAAGGGCAAAAATATTTGCAGAATGAGGAGAAAACCCATGACCCTAATCTTGCAAGGCATATATGTTTTATAATTTAGAAGTTTGAGTCACCTTAGAAAAATATTAGACTGTATTTTATATAACCTCATGAATGAGGCCTCAACTAGCAAGCACCATTTAAATAGGCATGGCTCCTCAATGAAACAAATTATCAGTGGATTAAAGAACACATGTTGGGCTGGAGAGATCTGATTCAGTGGCTAAGAGGACTTCATGCCTTTATAGAGGACCAGAGTTTATTTCCCAGAACACATAAGTTAGTTCTCAATCACATGTAACTTCAGTTCTGGGGATCTGACACCCTATTTTGGTTTTCAAGAGTTGTTGCACACAACATCACCCGTTTCAGCACCCCAACAAGCCCTATACCACAAACCTTCTTTCTTCCTCCATACCGTGCTCTATTAGTTACCAAAACCTGTGGGTAAGGGTCTAGAGAGCATCCCAAGGATGCAGAGATATTTCAAGGTACATTGGTTAAATTTTACCAATAAAAAACTGTAGTTCCTTGCACCATATCTTAGTAATATATATAAAGTGAATATTCTGGCCTACTTCGGATAAAAAATGAGCCCTCTACCCCCCCCCAACCCCCCCCCCCACTCACCCTTTCAGTAACAAACTACCAAGAATTAGACCTCTCAATATTTTGATTTTTATTTTAGTGTGATTTATACACTATTAAGCACATTTTCCTTGATTTTAATGTTAGCCAATGTTTTGGTCAACTGAGCATACTAAGTAGTCAAAGAGACAGCATTTGTTCTATGAATAACGCCTTCAGCAGGCACAAGTTGCTGAGGGGCGGTGGTTGCGGTATAAGGAGGGGGTGAATATCAGGCACTTACCTATGTTTCTATGATCAGGTAAAAAGCCAAGCCTGAAAGTGCACATCAATACCACCAGCGACTCCATCCTCCTGAAGTTCCTGCGTCCAAATCCAAATGTAAAGCTGGAAGGTTTTCTCCTGGGATATGGCAGCAATGTGTCTCCAAACCAGTACTTTCCTCTTCCCACAGAAGGGAAATTTACAGAGGCTGTAGTCGGTAAGGTGTTTGGGGACCAGACTCATGGATGGGTGGTAAGAAGTAAAAACTGTAACAAGATGTCCAAAAATGAAAGATGAGAAACATTTCTTCTACATCCTTGGCTGAGCCCAATGTGGCAACACAAATCACCTTTGTAACTGCGACCAGAGCCCAGGTTCTTTATACTGAAGCTTTTTATTGCATGAAGAGATAATTGTCTTAATAGCTGTTGAACCTGTAATCCCTCCCCATCTAATTGAATACATAAGGGAAAGAAATAGCTGAGATACTGGGCTTAGCTTTTGTGACACTGTTTACATGACTAATTTTCCTTCTGTCATCTATTTTCTTATGATAGAAGATGACAACTATAGATTTTGGGTTATCTTTTTCATAAGATGTTATCATTGAAAAGAAGACATATTACTTTAAAATTTTTTAATTATTTCAAACAAGTAGATTAAAGCTCAATAAGGATTATAAAATCATGCATTTCTTTGAAAATATTTTAATGGTGTATAATTAGAGTTTCGGGATGTGAGCCATCTTCTTGCTTTTTCTGTGAAAAAAATGTAAATAAAATCCTTTTAAAGGATTAAATGCTTTGAAAAGGATGATTCATTGTAAGAAATTTGAAAGTCTAGAATGAGATTCACATTTTTTCTCCCTGCTAAGATGCCACTTAAGAGGCTGTCTCTGAACTTTAGAAGTTTGATCCCATGTGTTCAGCCACTTTATATTGGCTCTAACATGTGTATCGAGAATGCCAAGATGAGTTGATTTTGTCTTTTTGCCTATTGCTTCTCCCAGAGAAGTCTCTGCTGTTCCTTAATGCCAGCCAAGAGATAATATTATTAATTAGTAACTAAAGACAATGTTGTTAATTAGCAAGTAACTTGATTTTACATAAGAAAACCACTTTAAACCACCTAAGAGTTTGTTACCCTTGAACTCTGAGAATTAGGCAGTTTTGACAAGTATAATAACAAATTCCATGAAGAACTTGAATGTTTACAAATATTCCCTGGTATATATTCAATCTTCACTATGAACAGTGACCAGAAACCACACGCTTACCCTCATACAGAGAGTAGATCTTCCTCCCCGTTTACAGTGTTAGCATTAACATTGTATTTTTGCTAGACCGTTTATTTTGTTATTTAGAGAATTTGGTCATTTGTTAGCTTTCTTTATAGCCAGTGAAAAATTAAATATTAAAATGGTAGAAGTCAAGTTACTAATTAAAAGTTGTATAGAAAACTAAAGAGAATTTTCAGCATAAACACTCCAACCTTTTATTGTTTTAATAAAGATGGTTGATCAAATAGGCTGGGGACCCCCTATTTTATTATTTTTGTCCCTAGTGTTTTATTGTATAGATTTCCACAATCAAGGGAGAGAATGTTGATGAATGGCTTACAATGCACCTTGAGTGCATATCACCATGCTAATGTTCTATGTGTACATGCATAATCATTGTGCTAAGGTTCCATGTGTTTATGCATACTGCTTAATGGATATGATTAGCACATTTGACCTTCCCAGAAGACCAACGTCTCCAAGAACAAGGAAGATACCATCTATTTCCCAGAGTATTTTAAAGCATAAAGAGATATACTTTTAAAATCAAGTATGCATCTCTAACATATGAGAAATATTTTAATAATTCTATACTTTTATTATATTATTACAATTAATACTACAATACCATTTAATACCTAGTCCATACTTAAAATTTCTCATATGGTCTTACAACGGTCTTTAAAATCCTGGCCTGTTTGAATCTCTATCTAAATTAAGTTCACATGTCATTTTAGATTATGGATCTTAAATTCCTTTTCTTTTAGAATATCATTGGTATATAGGGAAATTGGAATATCTATTGAGTGGGCTGTCCAAATCCTGCATTTAACTGGCTATTTCTGTTGTGTGTTTTATTTTGTAGTACAAGTTTATTGGAGAATAGAGACAACCTACATGTTAGATAGGATTTATAGTATCTCAAATTCTCCAGACCAGACAGGTTTTCGTAAAGAGTATTTTCGTGTTCATATGTTAGGAGATTGAAATTTGACAGACAGCTTTTGGCCACATGATAATCTTATAAGGTTCAGACAGTTGTCTATTAATAAACATCCATGCAGTTCCAAATCCACCCAGGCCAGAGAGATGATTCGGGCCCTGTTCTTTGAGCTTGATATTAGCAAAAGTGCTCCCTCAGCATCAGTGAGGATATCCAAATTCATACGGTTTTCTAGAATTGTTTTTTTTTTTTTTAATCATCTTTTAGACTTCAGAATGAAGAACAGACATTCCCTGTACTGTTCTACTTAAAGCATCCTCAGTATATTTATTAAGAGTTTCAATATATCAAATGCTGTTCTCTGGTCCCATAGCTGGTATGAAAATGGAGGCTAGGTAATAATATAAAGGGAAAACACTCCACATCTGGAGATGCTATAATGTAAGTGTATTTGCAGAGTGACATAGAGTTTTTAACCAGTCACTCTACTCAAAGAAATCCTAGTGGATTTTGCTAATCCATCTTAAGAGTAACTAAGACTGCAGAGCCATTGGTGTTCTTAGGAGATGTCCACCATCTTCCTAGTCTCATGATCTACTCAGCAGCAAAAAGGCTTAGGCTGAGATCTATATGAAACTCTAAGGAGGGGTATTCGCTAAGGACAAGTATTATCCTCTAGTTAAGCTGTATCTGCTGCAAACCTTTCCAATAGATATGATTAGCACATTTGACCTTCCCAGAGGAACAAGGTCTCCAAGAATAAGGAAGATAACATCTAGGCCCCAGATGTTTAGCTGCAGGGCATGTGGTCTTATAAACCAAGGAAATGCATGATCACTTTGAAAAAATTTCAGGAGGCCAAATTGAAGAATAATTTTAATGGTCAACATTGGACTATTACCTGGTGACTGGAAGGGAGAGAAAAGACCAGAATAGAGGAACTTAGTGACCAGGGATTGATGTCTCTTGGCTTTAGGCTGTAGAAAATATTGTTGACATTTAGAGAAAGAGTGGCATAGGATATAATAGACTCAAAGCTATTTAGATTTCAAGAGGTTGTTTAATTAAGCTTGATTACCAGGGAAGTCAGTACCTATGCCATTCAGGGGAGATGACAGACAAATCACTATGTTTTGAGGATCCTTAGGGACAAAGATTCAGAACATCTAGTAGGCCATTTCATGTGACATTCCTAAAACCTTAACTTGCCCTTTAGATCAATGCATTCTGTTTTATTAAGCCTTTTTCTTTTCTAACATTGTAGGAAAAGCATGAAATAGTTCCACAATTATCTTTTTTATATTTCTTGCTTTTAAATTTTCTTTAATAGAATTACATCATTTCCCCCTTTTCCCTCCCCCAGCCCCTCCTCCTTTCCTGTGAACCCTTCCTGTACCTTCTCATTCTCAAGTTGATAGCCTCTTTTGCCTGGATTATACTCATTATGTGTGTGCATGCGTGTGTGTGTGTGTGTGTGTGTGTGTGTGTGTGTGTGTGTGCACATAAACGTATACAAATAGAACCTGCTGCATCAGTTTTTGTTGTTTGTGTGTATATAGTTTTAAGACTGATCACTCTTTATTGAACAACCAACAAGGGGACTCATTTTATTTTATTAGTTCTTTGAATGTTTTTATATGTTTTGAGCATGTTTACAACCTCTTCTTGAACCACTCCCAAATCCAACTCCCTTCTGTATCCATCCAACTTTATGTCTTTAAAAAAAAAAATCTTTCAAGTCCAATTCTTGCTGTCCAAATATTCTTGGTTGTGTGGTCTTCCATTGGAGTCTGGTCAACTTAGCAGGGGCTACATTCTCAGAGAAAGTCATCTTTTCTTCTCCCAGCAGTTAACAATGGCCAATAAGCTGGATGTGGGAATGTGTGCCCAACTCCCCTGTTCACTCTGAGATCCCATTTAGCTTGAGCTTGCATGGGTTTTGTGTATGCTGTTGCAATTACGGTGAGTCCCTAACAGCTTCCATCCTGTGTCCAAAAGACAGTGAATCCTTGTCCGCAAACCCTTCTGTGGTTTTTACTCTTTTCAGCCCCTCTTTATGTTTCTTTTTAAAAAATTACTATTATCTTTAATCTCTTATTACAGTTCAGTCATTATCCCTCCTGTTCTGCCCTCAGACAGTTCCTCATCCCATTCCTCCTCTCCTATATCCAACAGGATAATCCCACACCCCCACACACCCCACCAGGCCTCTCTATTCCCTGGGGCCTCAAGTCTTTCAAGGGTTAGGTTCGTCTTCTCTCACTGAGGCCAGACGAGGCAGTCCTCTGCTGTGTATATTTCAGGGGCCTTGGACCAGCTAGTGTATGCTGCCTGGTTGGTGGCTCAGTGTCTGAGAGATCTCAGGCATCTGGGTTAGTTGATGGTCTTCCTATTGGGTCATCTTCCTCCTTAGCATCTTCCAGCCTTTCCTTAATTCAACCACAGGGGTCCCTGGCTTCTGTCCATTGGTTGGGTGTAAGTATCTGCATCTGACTTTTTCAAGCTGCTTGTTGGGCCTCTCGGAATGCAGCTATGCTAAGCTCCTCTCTGTAGGCACAGTATAGCATCAGTAAGAGTGTCAGGACTTGGAGCCTCCCCTTGAGAGGGATCCCTACTTGGCCTGTCACTGGACCTCCTTTCTCTCAGTCTCTTCTCCATTTTTGTCCCTGCAGTTCAGGGACAATTCTGGGTCAGAGTTTTTGACTGTGGCACCCCATCCCTCCACTTGATGCCCTGTCTTTCTCCTGGAGGTGGCTCTACAAGTTCCCTCTCTCCATTGTAGGGCATTTCATCTAAGATCCCTCCTTTTGTCATCTAAGGTCCCTTCCTTTGTATTATTCTTTTTCTAAAGGTTTATTGTTATTTTTAACTACACACACACACACACACACACACACACACACACACACATGGGTGTGTGCAGGCATCTGTGCGTTTGTGTGTGTGTATACATATGATTTTATATGTTTGCAGAGGCCGGAAGAGAGTTTCAGATCTCTTGGAGCTGGAGTTACAAGCAGTTGTGAGCCACCCAACATGCTAGAAACTGAACTGAGTTCCTTCAGTCTTCTACAAGAGTAGCTCCTGTTCTTAGCTGCTGAACCATCTCCCCAGCTTTGTTTTGTCACACTTCTCTATACTAAGAAATCTGTGTGCATTTGTTTTTATTACTTCAGAAGAGGCTCATGTTCTAAATCAAATGATCATTTTTCAGGTCATGAGATTGATTGCTCAGAGTCTTGCCTGACTGTTTGCATTCATTATTCCTGGTTCATTAGCCATTACACATTAGCTTTCCGTTGCTGCAACGAGTCATCACAAACTTGGAGTTTAAAACAGTATAAACATCATCTTACAGTTGTAGGTCAGAAGGACAGCTGGGTCTTAGTGGGTTAACATCAAGGTGTTGGCTGGATTACATTCTTATCTGGCGGCTGAGCAGAGTGTGATTTCTTGCCCCTTTCCAGCTTCATGAATGGTCTGCATGCCTCTTCTGTCTTAAAGCTGTCAACGTCAACAGTAGACGGGGCTGCCCTATCACAGCAAGTCACCCTGGTCTCTTCTACTTAAGGAAAACTGTGATTGTACTGAGCCCATCTAGACAAGTCTGGGTGCTGTCTTTATTTCAGGCCAGCTGATTAACAACCTTAATTCTACTTGCAAAGTAAATGTCCTTTGTTGTGTAACCTCACACGTCACAGGGGATAGGATGGCAGTCTTTGGGGACTGCCATCCTATCTGTCACAAACTGCAATCTTCACATTCGCATTTCCATTGTCTTTCTGCTGCAGTTTCCTATAAGGCCAGTGTCTATTCTGTTCATTGGCAGTGGGTCAGTTTCTCACAGATATGCTGTGGGCAGGTGATGATTTCATGATTGTAAACTGGTGAGCTGAAATCCCTTGAGAGTGAAGGAGCAAGGAAATTTTATTTCTTTGTGCAAAGAAAGCCTCTTTCATAGCGCCGACTCACGCCGTTGTAATAGAATAACAGCATATCTTTTTCCAGTGCACAGGACTTTAGCCAAAACAAATAAACTATTTTTATTTTCAAAACAAGGACTATTATGCCACATTGCCTGACATACTTCAATAGTTGAATGATGTGTTTACTATAATATCTCATTTGTGACATGAGAAGTTGTTGTTTTAAAAAAATATTTGGGGTTGGGGCTAGAGAGATGGCTCAGCAGTTCAGAGCACTGACTGCTCTTCCAGAGGTCTTGAGTTCAAATCCCAGCAACCACATGGTGGCTCACAACCATCTGTAATGGGATCCGATGCCCTCTTCTGGTGTGTCTGAAGACAGCTACAATGTACTTACATATAATAAATAAATAAATCTAAAAAAATGTTCAGGGTAATATTTAATGATATGTGGATATTGGTATTTTTTACTAGTTACTGATTAACCTATCTATATTTGTTTTCATACCTTTATACTAAGTATTAACTGGCTTTTTGCAAGTCACTTTCTACTCTTACATACAAAGTAAAGTTAATCATTCTTTTTGATATTTTAAAATTCATATTCAGATAAAATTTGGCAAAACCTGACTTAAGTAGAGCTTGTGGTAGCTACCATTCATTATAGCCACCAGGAAACTGAGGTGTAAGGACTGCCATGAGTTTCAGTCCAGCCTGGTCTATGTGATTAGACTGAGTGTCAAAAACGGGGTGGGGTGAGATCTTAGTAGATTGATTGAAGCAGTAGAAAAATTTACCTAATGCCCGCTAGAGTCCATTTTTTGACTCATATCCCAAATCAGCCTGGCTCTGAAGTCACAGAAACTCACTTGTGCTCAATTGAGCAACATGATCAAAGGCTGTGCCACTGTGCACAGCTCTTGCCACGCAGTTTTACGTTCTGCTGCTGATCATTTTTTGTAAATGTGCTAGAGAGAGGGGGGTGGGAAGAAAGAGAGAGGTAAAGACAGTGAAGGAGAGAGAAGGAGAGAGAGGAGAGAGAGGGGAAGACAGAGAGAAGAGAAGAAAGTGACAATCCATCAATTGGGTAGCATAAGGCAAACAGCTTTTCTTTGCTGGCTCAAATAACAAATGGAAAAGAGTCTTGTCTACTCAAAAACCACTGCAAATGCTGACTGAAGAGCTTGCCTTCCAGCCAGGTGCTAGGAATCTAGTGGTTTGGTAAGAGAAAGAGTTTGCATTCTTACAGCTGCACTCGTTTTTCACGGAGCACATTTTGTGCAGCTGCGGGACTCTCGGGGCACTTCCGGGCACCATCTTGTGGGTTGACTCCGGGACTAGTGCTGAGTCCTATCAGATGCTGTATCCCGGAAGGAGCCCTGGGCCAGAATGATGACTCCTGTGTCCTAAGAACGTTTACCCTTTACTTGAGAGGCAGCAGATAGAAAAAAAAACTTTTGAGTCAAACAGACTTGGATTCAAATTGGATATCCCTGCTTACTGTGGAATGGTTTGGAGTAAGGTATTTAACTTCTCTGATCTTCCAGAAGTGTTGTGAAGACTGAATAAAGGATGCACAGAAAATTATCTAGGTCCTAGCATAGAGTGTGAATGCTTTATACATTTTTATCATTTTCTCATAGAAGAAGTTAAATGGCCTTGGTCTTGACTACTTCATGTTTCTAAGCCTTGTTGCAGCTGCTAACAAGGGTTGGGCTATTATATGTCCACTGCAGGGTTGGTTTATACAAGATTTTATTGTCTAGTGTGAAAACGCTTGGCCAAAGGGTGGTTGTGTGATTTAGTTTGGTTTTATATTTGGCACTGAGAAGTGAGGTCAGGAAATCATAGAAATTATTTTAGCAGAGGTATAGTAATGAAAAACAGCCTATTCATTTTACTTTTTTGTCCCAAGCACGTTTTCATGACAGGGCCAACTCTCAAAACAAAATTAGGAATCAAAAGTCAAAGCAAAATGTCATGGCATCCATGGTGGCTGCCCATGGTGCTCCTCTGGGCACGGTCTAATCGTCAAGGGGAGACATATACTGAAGCTGCCTCTTTGCACTTGGTGACTGGACACTAGGTGCCGCTTTAAAGCCACATCTGTAGTTGCAAAGGAAGAGACTGGTGATTCTCCATTTTCTAGATTTCATATCTTCCAGCATCCCTAGCAGATTATTTATTAGTAAGAATATATAATAAGAAATTTGACTTGCTCTACTAAACACAAATGAAAATGAGAAACAGTTTCATTAATCAACTAATAACTTTGCAAGTTTAGGTAAAAATGTAATCATTTCTTATTTTGATGTGTTTCACTTTTATTTTACAGAGGAAAGTCAAGTTTAAAAACATTCTGAATATAGTTTATTTATAGAAATGGAGACAGGAATAAACATAAACTAGATGCTGCACAATTTAACACAGCTTATACTCTAATACATTAATAATGGCTCTTCAAAGCTTGATCCTTGACTTTAAAAGCATTTATTACAGTTAATTTTCATGGATATAGGGTACAGGGCTGGCACTCATGATACAAGATCTGAGAACCATTTCTTTCTTTCCAAATGTGAGTCCTGGGGATTGAGGACGCATCTGTCTCAGTGGAGAGCACTTTCCTGACTGAACCATCTTGCTGAGTCTTCCCTTAATTTTTATATTTGACTAGACAACAAGAAAAAGAAGTATGTGTTACTTTCTTCTATCATTGCAATTTAGACTCATAACTTCCCTTTTTTAATCTCTATGTAATTATGCATTCGTGAATCATTTTGTGCAGAAGCGCCATAAAGTTTAAAATGATGGAGGTTGTCACCACTTACTCTACTGAAGGCAAGCATCACAAGGAAAGTGGTTGTGGATTTGTTGGTAAAAATAGCTAGAAGTGCAGTTTGGGTTGGAAGAAAGCTGGTGGGAAGGAGGCAGGAAGAACAACAGAAGGGAGTGATGCAGACAGGCTGTGGAGACCAGGTGAAGCCCCCCTTCCCTGATAGTTAGCAAGAGGCAAACAGCTGTCAGCAATGAAGATGGGCTCTTACCAAACGCCCCAAGAGACAACTGTTTTGAATCCTCTTCTCCAGCAGTTCTCAACCTGTGGGTTGTGACCCCTTTCAGGGTTGAAGGACCCTTTTCACAGGGGATGTATATCAGACATTGTGCATATCAACTAGCTATTGACATTATGATTCATAGCAATAGCAAAATTACAGTTTTGCAGCAGCAAGGAAAATAATTGTATGGTTGGGATCACCACAGCATGAGGAACTGTATTAAAGGGTTGCAGCATGAGAGAACCACTGCTCTTATCCATAAGGAAATCAAAGCTTAAGTTCATGTCTCAAGGCTATGTAGCTTGTCAATTCGCATCCAGAATGTGACTCTAGCAATCTGGCTGTGAACTGAGTCTCCACATTTTATGACCGGTCACCACTCTAGAGGGAATCTTTTGTTTTACAATTGGCTCTCCTAGTGGTTTGCTCCTGATATCCCCTATACAAATCTTCCTTTTTTTTTTTTTTTTAAAGAGGGCAAGCATCAGAGTTACCTAATTCTTAAATATGTAAGAGAGCTTCAATGTGTTGACAGCTGTGCCTCCAAGACTTGTGCTTTGCCACCACCGTTGCCTTTGTTATGGTTGCCCACATGAACCATGGTAGTGCCTCATCTCCATGGGAGGCCAGGGCAGAAACCATTTATGGCCCTCTCTGTGTGTATCAGACTGTTTTCTTTTAGCGCACTCCATGTGAACTGCTGGTACCAATGGCCGCATCAAGGGGACCTTCTGTTTCAGCTTCCTGGGTGCCATTAACTACAGGCACCAAAAGCTTGGGTACCTGATTTTGGCATCACTGTTAAGGTTAAGTGTGTGTGTGTGTGTGTGTGTGTGTGTGTGTGTGTGTGTGTGTGAGAGAGAGAGAGAGAGAGAGACAGACAGACAGACAGACAGACCTACCTATCTTCCTTTATACTTCACCTAAATAAAGTCCCATTAGTTGACAATCCTAAGGGCCTTATATTTCTTTTCTCTTTCATGTTGTTTTGAACTTAGAAACACAATAAATTAATGAATGGGAAATGGTTGGAGACTCACAAAGTCTGGAAGAGCTATGAGTACCACTTAAGATAGATTTTTTTTCTAAAGCCATTTTCTGAGTTACTTATTTTTCTAGAAATAGATTTACTATGAGGTAAGTATTTGGCTTTAAATCTTCAAGATAAATCCAAATTTTATAATTAAAAATTAGAAATTGTAGAATAATTTGATTTTCTTCCAAGGCATAAAATTTAGCAGAATTGAAGAAAAATTTTAAAAAGGATGTATAAAGTTATTGGCAGAGCAGGTATCAACTTCTGAATAAATGAGGAAGTTCTTAATAAATGCATACCATCTTTTAACCAGCTCACCATTTGTTAATTACCAGATAGGCCTGTTTGGAAAAGAGACAACTATTTCCCCATGTGGTGCTAAAGATAAATCTTTTTAGTACTTTTTTTTTTTTTATTGGATTTAACTGGACTTAACTCATTTGCCTGATCTCAGAAAATAATATACAATCTCTAAGTCAATCTTTTCTTGGAAATTCGCTAAAAGCAAATTTGCATTATCTCACTGTAAAGTGTAGAATTTTATTTTTCAGTCATAAGGTACTGAAATCAAAATCTAACTTTTAAAAATTCATTATGGGTTATTTATTTAAATTGTCCTTCGTTGCCATGGGCTAAACGAATGTTTCGGTCCAGATGTACTATTCCAGAGTCATTGCAATAGTTGGACTATTAAGGTGGTTTTAAATGGAAAGCTAACTGATGATAAAGGTTAAAATTGGGGGGGGGGGTTGTTGGGAAAGGGGGCTAAGGGTTACCCAGGGAATGGAAATACAAGAAAAGAATTAGATACTAGACTTTCCTTTGCTTTAGTGATATTTCAAAACCAAGGACAATAGTCTTAACGGCTTTCTTAACCACCATGGTATTTCCCTTGGAATGGGTCACTTGCCCAGCAAACTCAGTGTTCTTTGGCTCATGTGAGTCAGACCACGTGCTGTGCTGTGAAAGCCTGCATTTGGCTTTATTGTTTTTTTGTGCTCATATTGGGGTTTTTGTGCATGTATTCATCTGTGTCTTATTTTACCAGCCTAATGAGGCTTCCCAGAGGCAGAGCTGGGCCTCATCATCCGGATGTGCTTAATAACTAGATTTGATGAATTCGAGCTATACTCAGTTCTGCAAACAAGGCTCATTGGCCACAAAACAAAGCATCTCTCCTGGCCTATAGTAGTGGTCTCTGGAGAAACAGTTATTTGAGTTTAGGGGTTGACTCTACCATTGGCAAATGCCTGGTTTGCCTGGCATGTCAAGATTGACACCTATTGTCTTGTGTGGTTATTAAATGTGTCTCATTTTCTCAGGCACTCCCACTCTAGTTGGAATGATACCTACTTAATCTATTTGCAAGTGAAACCTAGTGGTCTCAGCATGATTCCCAGGTCTTTCACAGTCTGATCAATAAGTGACAGCCAAAATTCACTCTGCTACTGATGGTGCTCTGTGAGAAGGGGAATCAAGGGAAGATGTTGGCTCTGAGCTCTCTGCTGTGTCCACTCACCAAATGGGGTGCATAGTAGCTAGCTAATCAGCATATGCTGGGATGGAAGTTTTCATCAGCCAATGCTGTTTTTAGTTTCCTCAAAGTCCTAGGTGGAGTAATTGGTCAGTTTGTCCTCAGAGTTGCCCTATAGAACAGACACTGTTAACAGCATCCTTTTATTAGAGGGAAGCCAGTGGATCCCCGGAGGTTTAGGAATATGTCTGCCCCGATCTGGCTTGGTCTTAGCCACCACAGTGATGTGCTTTTCAGCCCAAAGGTATACACATTTCTGGTTCTTTTTAGCTCTGTGGAAAAACTCCTTTTAGGGAACTGTTCTTGGCCCTGTATCTCTACCTGATAATGCCAACTAAAATTTTTTTTTTTGGTTTTTCGAGAGACAGGGTTTCTCTGTGTAGCCCTGACTGTCCTGGAACTCACTCTGTAGACCAGGCTGGCCTCGAACTCAGAAATCTGCCTGCCTCTGCCTCCCAAGTGCTGGGATTAAAGGCGTGCGCCACCACTGCCCGGCCCACTAAAACATTTTAAAAGAGAGGGAAACAGTACCCTGCTGTTTGAAGTCTTTGACTTTGGACACTATTCTTTGGAAAAATGTCTCCAAATGAAGTCTCTCTCTCTCTCTCTCTCTCTCTCTCTCTGTGTGTGTGTGTGTGTGCGTGCACGAGAATAGGCCCTACTTCAAAAGCTAGCCCTAGACAAACATTAAACCAGCTAATAGACAACACTCCATACTAAGCTCTGTAAGGTACACATCTAAATACAGGCAAAGAGAATACTATAGACAAGAAAGCCAGCACTTTAGTATCTGACAGGTTCCATTAAGTCAGAAAGGATGTGTACTGGCCATTAGGACAAGGGTCAGAGAATTATGTTACTAAGTATTTGTGATATCAGGAAGAGAAACTGAGTGGGGAAGTGGAAGAGGACTAGTTTGAGACAGTTGCTGGATGAGACATATCAGACTCTAAGCCAGATCACAGGAAACAAGATCAACCTGGGACAGAGACACACCCAATGTGCAGGGACAGGCAGCGAAAAGTCAGATCAGTGCTGGCTTCATGAGCAGGTGACAAGTGCCCTTGGAGGACCTCGTGTTCAGAGTTAATTGAGCCATTACCACTCTTCTCAATCTGTAGTTTCCTTTCCATTTCATTTAGTAAGTGACATCCTATGGGCCCAGGCTGGGGTGTAGAAGCCTGAACTTCTGTGCTTTGGCCTTCTACACCCCTCATCTTCTCAGTTCAGTTCTCAGTTATTTTGTTTCCAAGACTCACAAGTCTCCATTCAATGTGTCCAGCATGGCTTGGTACTGGAAACCTGACTTAGGCAACAAGGAAATGAAGAAATTACAGAAGGACAGAGAAACAGACATGCAGATACAAAGACAGACACACACACTGACAGACACACTGAGCACAGACACACACTGAACAGACCACAGAAAGACACACACACTGACAGACACACAGGCTAACAAGCTGGAGTCAGGCATGCTGGGCTGGAAAGGTACCTGCTACACAACTGGGAACCTTGGCATATTTATTATACACAAGCTAGGTAGGAGATCTCTGTAGGGAAGCAGTCTCAGCTTGCAGTCATTCTTGAGGAGGAAGCTTCAACTGCTGATTTCTACACACACTGACAACATTCATATGCCCAACCAGAGGGAGGAATTGCCAGTTCCCTGAGCCTGACCTGAGGAGGGCTTTGCCAGTTCCCAGGGGTCTGAGACACTAGGGTCGTTGACATGGCTGTGCCCATGTCAATGATACACAGTCACTCAATACTTTATCTACTCCCCATACATTCACTCAGAGCCTCCACCCTTCTGTACACATGCTATCTGATTGGCTGTTCATGTTTTGCTCAGAATCAACAACTCAAGTGTGCTTCCATGTGCACACACATTCCTTACGCATGAACTCAGGAAAAGCTAGAGTATGTACACTCACACTATGGTATCATATGGCCAGACATGGTGGCAGTTGTGCTTGTTCTAGCTGGAGGTATCACTATACATTCCTTGGGGCATTTGGATGAAGCAAATGTCATTCCAATCCTAACCCATATATGAAATCCTCCCACCGAGACTGCAATCACAGAGGGGTATAGGTTGGAGTGACAGATCTGTGGGAAAGACAGCTTGAGTTTAATGTACTGAGGGTTCAGATAGGGAGATAAGAATCTTTGATATTGGGGTGCCACTAGTGAGACACTTTTTTATCTTAGCCTATTTTCTGTTACTATAACAGACTACCCAAGACTATGAATTTATTAAAACAAGATTTATCTGGGCTCATGATTCTAGAGGCTATAAAGTCCAGGACTAGGCAGATGAATCTAGAAAAGTTCTTGTGCTGCACCACAGCATGGAAATGGTGTCAGGTGGTTGGCACTTATGTGTAGATTGAAAGCTGGCACATGTACAAAAGAGGGCATAGAGTGTGTACGTGAGAGTAAGGCTTGGTTGATACTGACATGCTAGGGTTCCCAACTGGCTCTTCCTCTCATATATATTCATACATACATATCTCATGTAGGAATTGAGCCTCATAGTGAAGCAGAGCAAAGCTCAAATTTGTTGGGAGTCAGAGGTAAGGTAGGGTGTAATTAAAGAGAATGGAGCCTAACTCCAGAGTATCACTTTAAATGGCGAATAAACACTATGACCAATCAAGGCAAAGATAGGGAAAGAAAGGAGAAGGTATTCTTTTATATGTCCTTAGTAATTCTTTCTCTCTGCTTTTTTAAGCAGAGTTTTACTATTTGTTTTTTACATTGGGTTCAGAATTAACATAGGTAATCCTGGGTGAAATATGTCTTTAATAGGGTTGTCTCCCCAAATCTCATCAGATTCAAAGCAGGACCCCAAGTGAAACTCCAGAGATGTCTCTTTCAATGGGATGGGGTTTTGAAACGACGCCGTTTTGGAGACACCACAAAAGTGTTTTCTTCCAGACATGTTAGTAGACTGTGAGGAATGAGAGTACAGCAGAACTCTGGGAACATTCGGTTCAGAAAGAAAAGCCTCCCCCCCCCCCCCCCGCTTTGGATCTTCACGCCATCAGAGCTGAGTTTCCTTTCCATATTTGGAGACTCCACCCATTTCACTGAATGGAGAGCAGGTGATTCTCACTGGTGTCATCCACCCTGAAGACTCATCCAATGGCATACACTAACTGAGCTTTTAAGTTCCCTCAGATGAGGTCTGTGACCATCTTCAGTGGCAGATATCCAAGTCCTTCTTGCATTGCCAGTGGTGGCTCTCTGATAGAGCTGGCTACACTTCTGTAGATCTTTTATATTTTGTTTTGATTCCAGTCCTGGAGGCTAAAGAAGCCAACATTTTCTTTGAACCAAGGGGCATTGCAGTGTGTTCTGTCAGACTGGGCACACGTTCATCGTTTAAGTGATTTTGTAATATTTGACGGAAATAGTTACCAAACAGTACAGAGTTTGCTTTCAAATTGTCTCCAATTATGTTTTTTAGGCAGAAAAGGAGAAGGTTTATTGATCCACACTAAAACACATGCCTGCTTTAAACAATTTTGTTAAGTAAAAGAATCAGTCCTGTAAATAGATTAATTAATTCTCTGCTGAAAATGTATGAGGTTTCAAAAAAGCTGGTTTGCATTTATGGACTATGCTGGTTCCCAGTCCCTCTATTCTTCCTGCAAAGTTCCATTTACTCCTTCTTTCAGAATGTGTTAATTAGATAAATGCTGCTTTTCAGGGCTAAAGATGCATAAATAAACAAAAAATAAACTCAAAGTGTGGCCATGTCTAGCCTGAGTTCAGTTCACCAAGTCTTTCTATAGAGATTTAGAAATATTCTAAAAGGTGCGCTCGTTTAGTTTCTGATAATAATAATAGTTCTATAGATAATGTTTTTCTGCACCACTAACAAAAAGCTAGTAGTCTAAATGACTTATTAAATTTACTAAATTATATTCATAATTTAGCGCTGTGCTAACCTCACAATGTTTACTAACACTTTCCTTCAGCTGTCTCCCTGGACTCTTGACTACCATGGGGCTTTGCCATTGGATGACTGGCGCGTTGGCTCAAGTGAACAGCAAGTGCCCTCAAATATCAATGTCTTCTTCAAAGAGAGCCTCCACTCCTTCCTGAAATGGACTCTGCATCTTGCCAATTGTGTTTTCAGGACCTATAGATGTGGTCTTACAAATCTACCTTATGTTTGTTCACTGTAATAACTTTGCCTAATTAGATTGTACCACCAGCTTCTGTCTGACAATATACTTTGAAGACTTTTTACAGTGGTATCTATGAATGAGTCTGCTGTGTAATTTGGGGAGGGGGATTTGTATTTTCGAATCTGTGATGCTTGTTTTTATTCATTATTTAATTATTTTCCTCTCATATAATCTGCCCTCCGATCCCATGGAACACATATACTCAAGAAAATTGATAATGTTGCTAACATAGTCAATACAAATTAGTAACTAGCATATCATCTGTATAATGACAAATACATTTAACCACCATGACATGCTCTGTGAAACTAGCCACTGTGATTGTTTCCACTTAGCAAAGGAAGAAAATCAGAAGTACGCAGTAAAGTCTCTGTCTTGTCCCACTATAGCCAAACGGCATTGAATCCCAGCCTCAGAGAGAGAAAAATGCAGTTCAACATAAAACCAAGTCATTAGAATAATGAAGAGGAGAGAAAGAGAGGGTGAGAAAGAGGCAGCTAGAGGGGCAGGAAGAGACAAGAGACATATGTATGTATGAATGAATGAATGAATGAATGAATGAATGGTCTAAGCTCTTTACGTGATTTTTTTGGAAGGGTTGCCCTGGCTTATTTAATGTTTCTGTAGACATCTACATGGTAGAAGCTTTACACAACAGAAATGCATGCCATTGTGATGCTCTGAGCAGTGTCCCTTGCAAGACTGAATAATAATAATAATAATAATAATAATAATAATAATAATAATAATTCTTCTTCTTCTTCTTCTTCTTCTTCTTCTTCTTCTTCTTCTTCTTCTTCTTCTTCTTCTTCTTCTTCTTCTTCTCCTTCTTCTTCTTCTTCTTCTTCTTCATTTGTGGATATTTACTTTATTTACATTTCAAATGTTTTCCTGTTTCCAGTTCTCCCCTTTGGAAACCCCCTATCCCTCTCCCCCTGCTTCTATGAGGGTGCTCACCCACCCATCCACACATGTCTTCCCTCAATAGCATTCCCCTACACTGGGGCATCGAACACCCTCAGGTCCAAGGGCCTCTCCTCCCCCTGATGGCCAACAAGGCCCTCCTCTGCCACATATGTGGCCAGCACCATGGGTCCCTCCATGTGTATTCTTTGGTTGGTGGTCCAGTCTCTGGGAGCTCCAGGGGGGTCTGGCCAGTTTGACACTGTTGCTCCCTCCATGCGGCTGCAAACTCCCTCAGCTCCTTCAGTCCCATCTCTAACTCTTCCATCCAGGACCCCACACTCAGTCCAATGGTTGGCTGTGAGCATCCACCTCTGTATTTGTCAGGCTCTGCTGAGTCTCTTGAGAGACAGCTTATAGAAGCAGATCTAGAATTTGAGAGTTAGAATTTAAATGGGGGAAATTATAGTAGGAGTATATTCTTGAGTAAAAACAATAATATATGTGTGTAACTGATTTTAGTGTTGAATTTTAGTAAAAAGTAAGCTCTCTTACTCCCTACCTTAGGATACTTAAAATACTAAGCAAATTAAATTTAACTGGGCTGTATCAGTATGTAGGATTAGCCATCAGAATTACAAATTTAAAGTAACTGCATCCTATGTAAATTTTCTTGTACTGAGATTTTAATTGCATATGTTCCCTAAATAATGAAATAATTACTTTTGGCAAAATGTCTGCTAAGACCAATGTGTAAATATTTTCAGTCTGCTACAAATCCAAAAGAAATTCATGGTGCAGAATGGAGATATTGATTAGCTGCTCTACCTTCCCATGTCTGTATCCCCAAAAGAGCATGAACATTGCTGAAATACTGGAGGTTGGGGGTATTTAAGGAGCAGTAAGGGTGAATACACATGCCCTGGGTGTCGCTTCTGTTCCAGGTCTTGACACACTGCCACAGACTATGCAAAACAACTGGGAACATAACACAAACATTTTAAATTATTCCCATGGCCATGTTGGGTTCTGGGCACTGTCTTTGGCATCTGTATTGGTCTAGTATTGCAAATCCTTTTCAAAAAGCCACTAAACCATAATTAAATTAGTCTGTCTTAAGAAAGTAATTAAAAGTTAGCTCTAAGAAACTTGACCACAATGAGCAATTTAGTAAAGCTCGAGATTGACCTGTGTTTTCTAGAAGTGCATTACTGAGACTTTTTTTTTTTTTTTTTTTTTTTTTTTTGGTTTTTCGAGACAGGGATTCTCTGTGTAGCCCTGGCTGTCCTGGAACTCACTCTGTAGACCAGGCTGGCCTCGAACTCAGAAATCCACCTGCCTCTGCCTCCCAAGTGCTTGGATTAAAGGCATGTACCACCACTGCCAACCTATTACTGAGACTTATTAAAGGTACATTTTGAGGACTAGATTAAGATATTTACTTTTTTTTGTTTGTTTTTTTGTTTTTGTTTTTGTTTTTTTGTTTTTTTTTGTTTTTTTTTGAGAAAGGGTTTCTCTGTATAGCCCTGGCTGTCCTGGAACTCACTTTGTAGACCAGGCTGGCCTCGAACTCAGAAATCCACCTGCCTCTGCCTCCCAAGTGCTGGGATTAAAGGTGTGCGCCACCACTGCCCGGCTAGATATTTACATAATTGTAGGGCCACCTGCCCAACTAACATAGAAAGCCCTTGTTTCCAAAAACAGGATTAACTGTTATTAAAGAGTAAACCTCTTTTAGCCATAGTCTCTACTATGATTTTGTCATGTGTTATTTACTAATTAATGTAATTTTAGAGGATGGAAATTGTAAATTATAGGACTTAGACTTTTGACCTTGGTAGTGCACAATGCCCATTTTGAGTTTGAATTCTAGGTCCTTTAACTCTCAGCAGCATCGCTGGAAGTGCATAACGAGCATCTTGTAGTTCTTGCATGCAGAGGAGTGCCTAAGCAGAATTAAGGAAAGGCTGCATGGAGTCCCAACTTTTATCTCTCCTTTGACCCAGGCATGCATACTGGGTATGTGTTCTTTTTAACTTAGGAATGAGGGAGAACTGAAAGGGAATTGTCCCATCTTCCCCATTTCTTCCAGGTTGGCTAACACAGAAAAATGGGCACAAAGCAGTTTCTTGCTGCCTGTGTTTCTTTAAACATCACCACCTCATTTCTTACCTAAGCAACTTCTGGGCAATGTGCTGTATAGGGGCTGCCAGTGACTCCTCCACTCCCTCTCTCTTAGCCAGTGAGAGGGTGTGCTTGCTCTCTTCTGTGTTGTGTAGTATATGTCCACATGTGTGCACACACGTTGGCCTGTGTATGCTCATGAGGAAGCCCCAACTCTACTTCTAGCACCTTCTACTACTTTCCCCCTTAGCTTTTGAGGCAGGGTCTCTCTGAACCTGGATCTCGGAATGTTTGATGTGAAGAGAGAGGCAGAAATCCAGGGACAAGTGGTATATTTGGCTCCATTTGCTCTCATGCATGCTCCATTGTCCTATGAGACTTACTTTTACAAAATTAAAGTTAAAGATCAAAGTGATAATAATTGCAGTGGGTTGGCGAGATGACTCAGAAGGCTAATGTGATTTTCCCTAAGCCCTGTGACCTGTTTGATCCCTGGAACTCAAAAGGGTGGAGAGAACTGACTTCTACAAGTTGTCCTCTGACCTCCCCTCCCCACACATATGAAAGAGGTTTTAAAAAAGTAAAGGAATTTTAAGATGGCGTAGGGCTTAAACCCAAACATGGAGTCCCTGTGACGGGTCCAGCTGTATATGCTGCATGTCTGTGAAGCTGACCTTGTCACAGTGAGCTCACTATTACACAACGTAATCACCCGGGATGTGTAGGATTAGCATGATGTATCATTGGTCTATAAAGCTATTATCACAGTTTCAGCACACAGAAAGCATGTGTTATACAGCAGTATAACCTGTATTGTTCTACATCCCTAATAAGCTCACCCAATGGTGACTGGGTTCCTGTTACAAAATTTGGAATGAGAACTTCTCCTAAGTGAGTTTCAAATAAGCAAGATACACTTTCAAACCTATGAGGCTCTGAAGAGCTTGAACACCTTATCTGTGTGCTGGTCAAGAGGCAACTAGGCAAAAGAACCTGAGGTGAGTTCCAGTAGTTTCCTGGATTGCTTTCCACAGCAACTAATATAGCAGATTATATATAATATAGCAAGTGGTAAGATGCCAAGCAGTCTCCAACTATAAATGAAGTTGGCTCCATGTAGCCTTGGGAAAGAAGGCCTCTTCATAACAACAAAGGGTGAATGTAAATTCACATTAAAAAGAAAACAAAAGGGTCTACCTGAGCAAGTAGTGCTGCACTCTAGTTGTTGCAGCAGCCAAGTCAAACTTGATGAATCAGAAGTCTCAGGTCAGCAGGGAGGTGGTGGCGCACACCTTTAATCCCAGCACTTGGGAGGGAGAGGCAGGTGGATTTCTGAGTTTGAGGCCAGCCTGGTCTACAGAGTGAGTTCCAGGACAGCCAGGGCTACACAGAGAAACCCTGTCTCGAAAAAAACAAAAAAAAACAAAAAAAAAAAAAAAAAAAAAAAGAAGTCTCAGGTCCCAAAGTTCTTCAAGAAACATTGGGCTGATAATTCATCAACTGGTTAGTCCAATAGACTTGCTCAAAGAATGCTACTTTACAAGTCCTAAATGTATTTCATTTGTTTGTTTATGTATGTTTTACCAATCAGTTATCTTGGGTATATTAGGTTTTTTTTAATTTTAATTTTTTGATACTTTATTTACATTTCAAATGTTTCCCCCTTTCCAGGTCTCTACTTTGGAAACCCCCTATCTTCTACCCCCTCCCCCTGCCTCTATAAGGGTATTCCGCCACCCACCCACTCACCCATTCCCGTCTTCCCACCTTGGCATTCCCCTATACTGGGGCCTCTAACACCCTCAGGCCCAAGGGCCTCTCCTCCCCCTGATGGCAAACAAGGCCCTCCTCTGCCACATATGTGGTCCAAACCATGGGTCCCTCCATGTGTATTCTTTGGTTGGTGGTCCAGTCTCCAGAAGCACCAGGGGATCAGGCCAGTTGACACTGTTGCTTCCTCCATGGGGCTGCAAACTCCCTCAGCTCCTTCAGTCCCTTCTCCAACTCCTCCATCTGGGACCTCACTCTCAGTGCAAGGGTTACTGTAAAGTGAAACTTGGGCATTCTGAACTTTTGGGCTAATATCCACTTATCAGTGAATAGATACCATGTTTGTGCTTTTGTGACTGAGTTACCTTGCTCAGGATGATGTTTTCAAGTTCCATCCATTTGACTTCGAATTTCATGAAGTCATTGTTTTTAATAGCTGAGTAGTACTCCACTGTGTAAATGTACCACATTTTCTGTATCCATTCCTCTGCTGAGGGACATCTGGGTTGTTTCCAGCTTCTGGTTATTATAAATATGGCTGCTATGAACATAGTGGAGCATGTGTCTTTATTACACGTTGGAACATCTTCTGGGTATATGCCCAGGAGTGGTATAGCTGGGTCCTCAGGTAGTAGTATGTCCAATTTTCTGAGGGTCTGCCAAAATGATTTCCAGAGCAGTTGTACCAGCTTGCAATCCCACCAGCAATGGAGGAATGTTCTTTTTCTCCACATCCTCGCCAGCATCTGCTGTCACCTGAGTTTTTGATCTTAGCCATTCTGACTGCTGTGAGGTGGAACCTCAGACTTGTTTTGATTTGCATTTCCCTGATGACTAAGGATGTTGAACATTTCTTTAGGTGCTTCTCAGCCCTGTGAATTTCCTCAGTTGAGAATTCTCTGTTTAGCTCTGTTCCCCATTTTTTGATAGGCTTATTTGGATCTCTGGAGTCTAACTTCTTGAGTTCTTTGTATATATTGGATATTAGCCCTCTGTTGGATGTAGGGTTGGTAAAGATCTTTTCCCAATCTGTTGGTTGCCGTTTTGTCCTATTGACAATGTCCTTTGTCGTACAGAAGCTTTGCAATTTCATGAGGTCCCATTTGTCTATTCTTGATCTTAGAGCATAAGCCATTGGTGTTCTGTTCAGGAACCTTTCCCCCATACCCAGATGTTAGAGACTTTTCCCTTTCTCTTCTATTAGATTCAGTGTATCTGGTTTTATGTGGAGGTCCTTGATCCACTTGGACTTGAGCTTTGTATAGGGAGATGGGAATGGATCAATTTGCATTCTTCTACAGGTTGACTGCCAATAGTCTTTAAAAAGGCTATTTCATAAGTTACTTAGTCCTTAATAAATACACATACATATCTTAGCTTTATCATCACTTCTCAGCCTTTGAACTGAGATTAAGTATAGTACATGAAGGAGTTTAACATAATTTTACTTAAGACTTAAACTTTTTAAGAATTGTCTCCTATACATCAATGATAAACTCCTATGGGTGGCCCAATACTCATGCATTGAGCAGCAAAACAGGACTCAGAGGAATATTAAAACAAACAAACAAACAAAAAAACCCCCATAAATTGGGGATGGGAATGGACTGAATCCAGGAGATGTTAGGGGAATAAATATTATTAAAATAAATTGTATATATGTTTGAAAATTTCAACGTTAATATGTTAAAAATTCTATCTGGCTGGTGCAATGACTCAGAGGTTAAGAGCACTTGCTCTCTTGTGGAAGCTCAGGGTTTGGCTCCCAGCACCCATGTGGTGGTTCACAACATCTGGAACTGTAGTTTCTGGAGATCTGATGCCTTCTTTTGGCCTCAGAGGCCTCTGGGGAAGCATGTGTCGCATATACATACATGCAGGTATGTGTGTAAACAAGTGTGTTTGGTATATATAAAATTTAGAAATTCTTTCAAGAGGGCAGCAGTAGAAGTCTTGGGAGGGTGTCAGGGGAAGAAGAGGTGAGTCATGGAGGCTGGGAAGCTTTTTTTTTTCCTTCAGTTTCAACTCTTGCAGTTTTTTTCACATTTAGTTCTGGATAAATGCATATAATGTAATTGATAGTGAAAGTATAAAACACTAAGCAAAGCTGCATAGCTTCAGCATGGACATTCTGACCATGTAGACATTCACTGTGATGCATACCGTTTGTGACCTGGCAGGTATTTTGTGTGGTTTCCTTAAACTAGCTGTGTGATGTTTTTATTTGTGAATTAATAAGAATAAGGCCATTTTACTTTTAAAAGAAAGACCTGTGTAGCATTTTCTTTTTTAAAGACCTGTTCCCCACCCATGCCCATTTGGATTAGAAAATATGGATCTAATTTTCATTTCTAAAACTTAATGGGTTTTTAAGGAAGTATTAATTTTCCAGTTCCTGCATCATCTTATTCTCTGGTACAGAGGTCAGAGAGAGTTTAACACAGGAAATGTTCGTTCAGTACATGAGTATGCTAACACCCATGCTTGCTATGAAAGAATTTTGCTGAAAGATAATGTTGTTGTTTCAGATGCAGAGCCGAAGTATCTGATAGTCGTGCGACCTGCTCCTCCTCCCAGCCAGAAGAAGTCCTGTTCAGGTACCATCCTTACATTGGCTTCTCTTGTAGTTAACTTTGCACCATGCAACTTTGTCTTCTGCTACACACCAGAGAGGAAATGGCATGGGGACATCTCAGCTGTGTAGGTGTAAATGGTGTCAGTCTTGAGTCAACAGTTTACCTTGTTGGAGGAGTAGGATAGCCTAGCCTTAGAGACCTCTCTTATCACAAGTTGGCATTGCCATTTCTTGGGACTATTAAGCTGAGGGTTAGACAGTTAACACACCCTCTCCACCTAGGTTTTTGTGATGGGTAAGTGAGTTAACATAGCTCCTGGCCTGTGGTCACTATCATTTTGGGCTAGTTCCTGCTAGCCTGTTTCTATTCTGTAAGGGTGACCTCTTACCTTCTTGTGGCCTTTCAGATTTTGAGAACAAAGCTTTATGGTCTAATCTTGGCTTAAGGAAACCATTTATGTTTGAAAAGGGTAACTCATTTCTGTATATACTGATGAAATTGGCGCTTTGGTTTTATTTACTCTGACTCTCTCCCTTTTGGACATCTCTCAGACCAGGAAGGCTGGAGACAGAAAATGGACAGCATACATATGAAAAGATTAAAACTTCTGTGTTACTGTGATGCCACTGCCAAGTCAACAAGAGCAGAGATCACCTTGAAAACATACCTCTTGGCACAGCAGTGAGATTAGCCTCTAGGCTTGCCTGTGAGGATTATGTCGATTACATTAACTGAAATGGAAAGACCTGTCCTAACAGTGGGCAATACAGTTCCCTGAGTTTAGGTCCTGAACTTAATACAAAAGAGAAAACCTCTGTGTGCATGAATTCATCCTCTTTGCTTCTTGATCTTGGTTGTGCCCTGACCAACTGTTTTAAGTTCCTGCCATCTTTGATGCTACCATAGCATATCCTTCTATGCTATGATGGAATTGGCCTTGAATTGCAAGCCAAAGTAAGCCCTTTCTCCTTTAAGTTCCTTTTGCCAGGGTATTTAATCATAGCAATGAGGGAAAACTCTAAAGACAAAAGATTAAAAGCTTTCAATGTTCAATTAGTATGGCTTCATCAGAGCATCGCTATGAAGGAAAGCATGTAAAAGTGTTCATGGGCATCTTCTTTCTGCCTTTGACCATGAGATTTTGCTTTGTTTTTTATTTTTTATTATTTTTTATTTTTTTATTTTTTATTTTTTTGGGTGTGAACTCTTTCCCACTCAGTCATTCCCTAACCACTTCTGTCTTGTGAGTAACCCTGGATGCCACACAGAAAAGCATATTTGTGTATGTTTGTTATGCTTATCTGGAGGAATAAGATAGAGGGAACAGCATTAGAGTCTTCAACCACACCAAGCATAGGAACCTTGGCTACTCTGAATTTGTACTCAATATACCAGCACAGGGCTGGTCACCAGAAATTAGTTTCCAACACCTTCCACTCCCTTTGCTTGACTTCACTATTTCTTTTACAAGTAGCATTGGATAATTAAGCATTTGGATCTATCTATCTATCTATCTATCTATCTATCTATCTATCTATCTATCTAATCTATCTGTCTAAATGATGTCTAAAGTATTTATGGATATCATAATCAATTAACTAGCTGTAAACATGCAAGTACTATTCTCTATAAATCACTATATCCCATGTAGATAGTGACATGAATGGTCTGCATGTGAGCCCCAAGGAGGAGAGATGAGACTCTTGATTGACAGTAAGGGCATACACAGCTTGGAAACAAACATGAGGCGGTTGTACTGTTCTTCCTGTTTCTAAGTTGATTGTCCTGGATGTAATACAACGGTGTTATGTCATAAATGAACAGGAAGAGCCAGAAAAGTTTCCAGGGTGTCCAAGGTTACATAGAATGCAAGTTCAAAACTCATATCTGGGTTTCCTTGACTGGTTTCTAATTTTCTTTGAAGGACATCCTTGGCTCAGCTCATGGTATATGAAAAGATGAACTATATATGTTTATATATAAAAATATATAAATATGTATACATATGTAAACATATAAATATATACATACATCAGTGTATATATATATATATATATATATACATGCCTATAAAAATAAACATACATTCATATAACATATACATACATATATATGCCTCTTGTCTCAAGGCAAAGGGGAAACTCAGTATCTCAGGTTAGTGTTTCAAAGTTATGAACATTAAGGTCAAATGTGAGTATGATAGTTTTAGATTATGGTTTCAGACAGCTATTCAGTGAACTGTTTGTTTATATAACTCTGATCATATAAATAAAAACTTAAAGGAAAATCAGACTCCTGAAGCTTTTATAGTAATTTCTACCTTCATTTCATTTCGAAGTTTCTGACATCGGCCGTGGAGATTATTTTTAATTTCTTATGCTTAGCTCAGGATATGGTTTCATCTTGCTCAATAGCCTGCCTTTCCTCTCCAGCAATGGATAGCATTTCTGTTTTCTTTCTTTTTCTTTTTTTTCTTTCTTTTTTTTTTTTTTTTTTTTGTATTCTGCTTCTGGGAGAGATGGATCAGTGACTCATGGATCAGTTTGATTTGCTTTACGTTTGCATCTCTCACATAGATAATTAGCTAATCTTTCTCATATTGTAATCACCAAGTTAGTGACAAGATTGTTTGATCATGCAAGCTTAAGATCCCTTGGGGAATAGAATATACATTTTTCATCTCTAAGCTGCATTTCATCTCTTCATACACAGTGAGCTGAGCCAAGGATGCACCTCAAAGAAAGTTTAAAAAAAATAATCAAGGAAACTAAATATGAGTTTTGAACTTGCATTCTATGTAACCTTGGACACCCTGGAAACTTCTCTGACTCTTACTGTTCACTTATAAAATAATGCTATTGTATTACATTCACGACAGTCAACTTAGAAACAGGAAGAATAGTATGATCACCTCATGTTCGTTTCCAAGTTGTGTCTGTCCCTACCTTCCATCAAGATTCTCATCTCTCCTTGGCGTTCACATCTGGACTATTCATGTCACTACCTGCATGATGGCAGATGCACCTGGGAAGGTTTACAGAGAAGAGTACTTATAATGTTTGCAGCCAATTAAATGACCATGATCTTCATAAATACTTCAGACATTATTAAGAGATCAGCTCTCTTAGTTATGTTTCTAATCTTCTGTTACTATGTCAAGTACCTGAGATAATCACCTTATAAGGAGAAAAGGTTTAGTGTGGCCCAGAGCTTGGAGGTTTGATTCCTAAATCACTGGACCCATTTTTTAGGACTATGGTAGGACATGGCAGCAAGACATTTATGCTCACCTAATGAGCAGAATGCAAAAGACAAGAAAGAGAAAGAGATTGAGATTCCATGATTGCCTTTTTAGGGTATACTCCCAAAGATCTATACTCTTTCTGTTATCTGCTTCCTTGTAGTAACTTCTGGTTCCAGCATGAGATGAAGACCAAGCCATTAGCTCATAAACTTTGGGGAGACAGTTACTTAAATCATACAACCATATGTAATAAAATTTACTGTTTATTTTTTTAATTGACGGTGTTTGACAATTTACCATTAGGAAATGCCAGATGGTTAAGGATATTGGCTTACTCTGCTTGAACATTACACCATGTGAGCAGGTATCGAAAGATATAGCACCCCATAAATAAGCCAACTGCATTAGAACAGGGGCATTTTTATACCACTAGGTTGTGTAGATCCTGGACTCAGAGGCTTTATTCCTGGAGTCATAATTGAAAGAACATAATGAAGCAGATGTGACACTTTTCAAGAGCATTTGATTCAAATAGTCACGGTTGCACTCACTGATGGGGTCCTATCTTACCCACTTTAACAAAGGTCCCAGGCACTGGACTGTCTTGTTCCAAGCCCATTAGGTTGAAAAAACAGAAGTTCTTCCCATAATAAACACAATATGCCCAGTCTCACAAAGTAAAGAAGGAACTCAGTAGGGACTTAATGTTATAAGATTTTAGTTTTAGAAATTTGATTTTATTTCCCCGGTTGACCCTGTGTTCAAGGTCCTTCCTTTCCCTGTCTTCCCAGTGCTATAGATTCAAATGATTTTGAAAATTGGAATGTTTACTCCACATCTTTACCCCCATGGGTGAGAAGATTCCATCATCATTCATTAGTGTAATTTGTGGTATTTCCCAGACTCAATTAATCCCATCAGAACAACTGTGCTTTCTATATTACTCTCACCTTACTAGCATTATTAAAAATGTGAGACATGAAAGCCAAAAAAATAAATAAAAAAAAAATAAATAAAAGCATAACAAGCATCAAAACTTTACTAAATAAATCACTTCATACAAAATAAAAAAAAAAGTGAGCACCTTTTTATTTGTGTGCTCACTGTAAACATATGTCTATTACAATAGTATATCAAGAGAGTTTACAGTTTAAGTTATATTTGGAAATATAATGTAACATTATTATGCTTAATATTAAATTATATAATAATAATTAGTATAATATTAATAATAAATAGTATGACACAAAACTGCCATCATAATTTTATTTTCTTTTTGGAGGATGTTAATTCATCTTAAAGGCATATTTTTAATTTATCTCTGAAAGAAATGATGCAAATGGCATGTGAATATCCACAGAGATGAAAGTATTTGTCTGCGTGTCTACTTCATTAGCCATAGTCAACATCTCCATAACTATATGACTCACAGAAAAACTGAAGCTAGGTATCATTATATAGCATATGGTTTATGTATGGATATATATGTGAACATGTAGTATGCATATGTGTACACATATAAACATGCATATCCAAGATCAATAAAGCATTTCCTCTGACTCATGTTTAAATTCATGAACAAAAATCAGTTTTGTAGACAACATGAAAAGCTATAGCATTCTCAAAGAATTTATAAAACATATATTTTTTAAAAAGCACACTCATGAAGATCAGAAATGACTCAGAAAAATATCTTGTTAACAGTATAAAAGCTAAACCAAATAGGAAAGGAATATCATCTTTCTAAGTCATCTTTACACATGCTTTTTACTCAAAACGTCAATTGAAAGGCACTGTGTCTAAGATTAACTGTGTGCTGCCTCCACAGGGAAATCTCGCCCTCGCAAACCCCTCCAGCTGGTGGTGGGTACGTTGACACCGAGCTCTGTCTTCCTGTCCTGGGGGTTCCTCATCAACCCACACCACGACTGGACATTGCCGAGTCATTGTCCCAGTGACAGGTAATTCCCCATATTGGAAATTATTTTTCATTTCTTTTGATGTAGTGACACGTGTGTAGGAAAATACACAAACCTTGGACCCTTAGCATTTACTATCACCTAGTAGCTATATAGTTGGTCTATGTATGAGGGGTACATTAATATATAAGACAGGGACCCTACCATTGACAGCACTAGGAGAGGGTGACCCTATAGGAAGACAAGCAGTCTCAACTAACCTGGACCCCCAAGATCTCTCAGACACTGAGCCAACAACCAGGCAGTGTACACCAGCTGATATGAGGCCCCCAGAACATATACAGCAAAAGACTGCCAAATCTGGACTCAGTCAGAGAAGATGTACCTAACCCTCAAGAGACTGGAGACCCCAGGGAGTGGTGAGGCATTGTGGAGTGTGGGTGGGGTAGGGACATCCTCTTGGAGGTGAGGATGGGGGTGGGGGAGGAGGTGTGGGATGTGGAACAGTGGGAGTGGGATAAAGTCTGGACTGTAAAAAAAGATTAAAGGATAAATTAAAAAAAAAAAACCATACAAATGTGTTTACCAGCAAATGAGTTAACACAAAAGAAAGGAGCAAATACCAAATGGACAGTATCATGCAAAAAACACAGAGGAGTGGCCTAAGGAACTAAAAAATTATATGTATATGCATATGTATATCATGTATATATGTATTTATATATACATACATAAATATATATGTATGTATAGTGATATATATGTACAGTGTGTATGTGTGTGTATCCTTTCAAATAATCTAAAATATTCCTTATTTCACTCACTAGTAAGCCTATGACTTATTTTGCTTGGTTGGTTCTTAAAAGTATTTATATTTTTTATGATAATTCCAGTTGTTAGTGTATGCCAATGCTGAAAAAATAAATACCTAGAGATAGGGTCTTACTTTGTAACTCAGGCTGATCTTGACCTTCCTGCCTCCACCCCCCAAGTATGGATTGTTGATCTGAAATTTGAAAAATGTTTGAAGCAGAAAACCTTGAAGTCTGGGCTCTAATCAAGCTGTGTCACTATTGCCATCACTGGGGAATATGTAGCACAGAAATGGAAGGTCCTCTGCCCCCGGACTTCATTGGATTAGAAATTCTGGGCTAAACTATCTGTTTCAAAAAGAGCTCCAAATTCTGATGTCCACTGATCCTGAGGAAACTGGCTTAGGAAGCTGGATGTGCACACATATGGAAGAATTAAGCAAAGGTGAAGCAACCGCTTTCTTTGGCAAAACCAATGAAAACAGTTATGTTTTTATATCACCGCAAATCATTCATCCTTAAACCCAACACAGTGTTAGGCTCTGTCTATAAATAAGCAATGTGTTAAACACTGAACCATGGTCCTAAGTGGCTTATATGTAGTGTTTGCTTTTCATAAATATTTACTGTATCAAAATTCAAAAGTTTCGACTGCATGGGTTTCCAAAATTTTCAAGCTTCAAGACACTTAAGATTTTTTAGTTCTTGTTTTAAATATACTAGAAATTATTTCAAATTTGAGAAAATTTTCATTTCTACTTTAAAGTTAAAAATCAAGGTATAATTTAAACACAGTAAAATCTATGAAATGGAGTCCATAGCCAACGAGCGCCGGAGAAAGCTACCCTCCCAGGAGCTTGGAAAAGCCGTGAGTGGGGTGAAGGGGAGCAACACCTCTCACCCAGACCCGCCCACATCCGCCGGGATCAAGGGCCTGAGAACCTGGGGCCAGGAAACCTCTGAACCTTCCAGTTTCATCTGTGGGTGGAGACCTCTGCCTGGGCCACCGGGGGCCTGTGCCTGGGGACCTCAGCCTGGGCCACAAGGCTCCAGGAGAGAGCGCGTATCCCAGGAGTGCTGACACACCTTTGAGCACAGGCAAAACCACCACTTCTGTTCAAACTCACTGGATCAAGAGGGACACTTGCAGAGCCAACAGGGCATAGGAACCAAGGGACAGCTGGGGACAAGATCCTTCTGATTTCTTTCTGCACCCCAGAGCTAACCCTGTGCCACAGCTTTCCAAACCCAAACACCTCTCAGAGAGAGCTGGTCTTCAAGGAGTACTGACACAGAGGCCTGCAGGAGGGGCAAGCCACAACCAGACAGAGTAAGATCAGCTAACATCA
>CM052713.1:45271782-45439445 GCA_028551405.1 Uromys caudimaculatus
GAAGGAACATGGTATGTACTCACTGATAAGCGGATATTAGCCCAAAAGTCCAGAATGCCTTAGTTTCACTTAACAGTAACCCCTGGACTGAGAGTGAGGTCCCAGATGGAGGAGTTGGAGAAAGGTCCGAAGGAGCTGAGGGAATTTGCAGCCCCATGGAGGAAGCAAGAGCGTTAATGGGCCTGACCCCCCCCCCCTCCGGTCATCCTGGAGTTTGGACCACCAACCAAAGAATACACTTCCATGGACCCATGGTTCGGACCACATATGTGGCAGAGGATGACCTCAATGGCCATCAGGGAGAGAGGAGAGGCCCTTGGGCCTGAGGGTGTTAGAGGCCCCAGTAAAAGGGAATGTCAAGGTGGGAATATGGGGATGGGTGGGTGGGTGGGTGGGAGGTGGAATTCCCTCATAGAGGCGGGGATGGGGAGGGAATAGGGGGTTTCCAAAGAGGAGACCCAGAAAAGGGGAAAAATTGGAAATGTAAATAAAGTATCAAAAATAAAAAAACAAAACAAAACAAAACAAAACAAAATCTATGAAATGTATACATTTCAAGTTATAAATATATGCTATTTTATATTTGATAACATGAAGAAATAGAATACAGTCTCTATTCTCTGCACCTTGGGCAGTTGTGGGTCTCTGCGTTAATTACCATCTACTGCACATAGATGTTTCTCTGATGAGTGTTGAGAGATGCCCTAATCTATGGGTATAAGGTTAATCATTAGGAGTCTGTTTAATACCATGTCCATTTAGCAGCCTATTAGGTTCTAGCTGAGAGCCTTTGTCCTCTCCAGCCCAAGGTTCATGGCCCAGTAATGGTGTCAGGTATGGGTTTCATCTTGTGGCATGAGACTTCAATCCACCAGAATGTGACTGCTTACTCCCATGATGTCCATTCCACAATTGCACTGGTGAGCACGTCTTCTTGGAAGGCCAATGGTGATGATTTTCTCTTCTGGTAGCATGCATAGCTCCTTCAAACACCATGAAAGGAAGTCAGTAGGGTAAGGACAAAACTTTAGGTCGGGACCAGCTTGATTTCTCCATGTTCTATGACTCCAATAGGGTCTTATTGTCAAGTTCTGGAAGGTAACAGAGCAGTAGCAATGTTTGGGGGTTTATGGGAGCTCATTGGCCAACATCCAAAGGACAAAACCCTTTCATTGCCATGGGATTTTTATCTACTAGCCTGTGGTGTCTAGTAACAATGACCAGCTATGGGTAGGAAGTGAGGGTGGTTCTAGTTCGGGACTGGGGGTGAAATGATCAAAACTTATTGTAGGTAATTCTCAAAAGAATTAATTTTAAAAGAGAGAAAATAAATAAATAGAATTCTAGAAAGTTCCCTCCCCCAGAAACATCCTCTGGTTGGATTTTCAGTCACTATAGATTAGTTTTGCCTCCTCTAGAAACCTGTTTAAATGGAATAACAATGTAAGGGAGGGTTGGTCTGTTTTCATTCTTCCAGCATACGTTTGAATTGCATTTCTAACATTGCAGGGTCAAACTCTATTCCCTTTTTATTCCTGAGTAGCCTCCTCCCTCCCTCCCTCTCTCTCTCTCTCTCTCTCTCTCTCTCTCTCTCTCTCTCTCTCTCTCTCCTAATTCATTATATAGTCTTCTAATAGTGTATACAAGAATCATGTTGGTAGGGCTGGAGAGAGAGCCCAGAGGTTAAGAGCATTGGCTACTCTTCCAGAGGACCAGGTTTTAACTCCCAGCAACCACATGACATTCTCAACCATCTTAACTCCAGTTCCAGAGGATCTGGTCCCTCTTTTGGCCTCCAAGGGCACTTCATAAATAAAAATGACACACATACATACATGCAGGCAAAATACCAATACACATAAAATAAAATTTTTTTAAAGTGTTGATGATTTTATGACTATAGCGTCTATGCACATTTTTATATAAGACTTTGAGTATATGAGTTAATCTCTCTCGGGAGGAAAGTACCTCAAATTGGAATTGCTGCATTGCAGGAGTGTTTGCAGGATGACTTCATCTGTGCGTGCTGTAAATCCTCTTCAGCATTGTGTGTTAGAGCATTTTTCATCGTTGCTCTCCTGGAGTAGTGTTGACCCATGAATTACACTTAACCTGCATGTCCCTTGCACTAGGGATAGCTGAACACATTATGTGAGCTTCTGCACTGTGTAATTATTTTTGTAGGGTTCTATTCTTGTCTAAACTGTGCTTGAAATGAATGCCTTTTAAAGTTGTTGTAAGTTCCCCAAAGTACCTTTTAAATTACTTTGATTAGGGAATCTAAATGGAAAAGAAATGAAATCAAATTTTCCTTCAGATACCCATGGTCCAAAAGGGACAAAATAGCATGCAGATGATTATTTCCAAAACTGTTCTTTAAAAGTAATTTTAAAATGTTTCAAAGAATATGAAATATTCCTTATTTTACCCACCACTAAGTCTGTGACTTATTTTACTTGGAAAATACACTCTTGAAAGTACATGTTTGTCTTACAATAATTCCAGGTTTTAAAGGAGCAATCCAGTATGCCAACACTGAGAAAATAATGTGCGGGTTGCTTTTTCCCTTTAAAAAAAAAAAAAAAAAACCTACAACAAAAAAGAAAAGAGGAATGGAGGAGAGAAGGAGAAGGAAGGCAATTTGATACTTTTACTAAATGCAGTTTGGTTTTAATGGCTGCTCAGCTTGCTTGATGGATCCTTGAAATGACATGTTCCACCACGATCAGTAGCAGCCAGGGGAATTCTTGGAGCATATGGAGCAAGTATCCTCTAGTCTCTTGCGAACTTTCTTCATTTATGCTTTGATAATACTAACCTTTCCATGAAGAATTTATCTACACTTGGTTCTGATGGTCATAGGTTGCCATAGTTGGCAGCAAAGATGGACAAAGAATTTAGAGACGGTCTGTCAGAGCAAATGGTTGACTATCTTTATACAGGCCATGGACTCTTAAAATTTATCTGCCTCTTAAATAGTGATGTATTTGTGTGTCAAGTTGACAAGGGGTCAATTTTACTGGCTGGTTTTGTGCCAACTTGACACAAGCTGGAGTTATCACAGAGAAAGGAGCTTCAGTTGAGAAAATGCCTCCATGAGATCCAGCTGTAAGGCATTTTCTCAATTAGTGATCAAGGAGGGAGGGCCCCTTGTGAGTGGTACCATCTGTGGGCTGGTAGTCTTGGGTTCTATAAGAAAGCCAGTTGAGCAAGCCATGAGGACCAAACCAGTAAGAAACATCTCTCCATGGTCTCTGTATCAGTCTTGCTCCTTGACCTGCTTGAGTTCCAGTCCTGACTTCCTCTGGTGATGAACAGCAACATGGAAGTGTAAACTCAATAAACCCTACCCCCCTGAAAAAAAACCCTCATCTGCCTCAGAGCTTAAATACATCTCACCCTTCCTCTGGCTCACCAACTCTGGCCCTGCCCTTATCATTAAATAAATGTAGTCATATATATATACCAAATCACAGTATTTAAAATTCTGCATCAAGTAAAGTGTTCAAAAGATTCAGTAAGTAAAATAATTGCATTTTTTCAAATCTGAGTTGGCAAACTAGGCACCTGTTAAGATATGACTTGGAGAAGAACTAGAGTCATGGGTGAGAAGGAATATTTTAAGTACTTGTGCTTTCTGCTTCCCCAGGCCTCTTTGCTCCCAGGTCAGCACAGTTAATAATGAGCTGAAATTCTAAAGCTTGTGTCATGTTTGAGAAAAATAAATAGTGCTTGTTTAAAAGCACTAGAAATACTGTACACATTGTAAATACTCACATGCATCTACCAGAACTGCAAATAATTAAAACAGACTTGGAAAGATCTACTCTCATATATTTGTGCTGCATTTTATGAGATTAGACCAATCTACTAGGTTAGAATAACAGCTAAAGGGGATGATTATGTTTTAAAAATTAGAAGACTAATATAGTCAAGGTTTTCTTTCAGCAATACCTTCTTAAGGGTTGCTTTAAGTTCTTCTGTAAGAGCTGATTTATAAAAACACTCAACATTGGTTTCTAGAAATCTCGTTATCCCATGCAGAGAATGTATCAGGGAAGTTGTTCCCTTATGCCTCAATTTTGGGCTTTCATAGCAAAAGCTCTGACTTAGTAAGTTTCCAAAAATGAAGCCTTGTGTTCTGCTTTTTTGTATGTGCTCATGGGCTCTAATTTCTATTCTTGCTTGCAGTCTGTCTGGGTCTCCTGTGATTTTAGATACTTTTCATAGTTCATGCTGAAAAGTTTTTGTGTTTCTTTTGTGGCTTTGTGCTCAACAGGTTTCAATCGAAGAAGGTGACATTTGTTCTCAATCTAGTTAAGACCAAAGAAGAACTTTCCAAGCTAATGTAGAGGAAGTGATAAGATTGGTTTTTTTTTTTTTAACTGAAATTTGTTTTAATATTGATTGTTCCTTAGTCTTCCCCACTCTTTCAGCTTGCCAAAACTTTCAAGATGGCATTATCAGCACTTTGCCAGCTTATTAGAGATTTATAATTTACTCATTTGTCTAAAATTTTCATATTTTGGTTGCTTATTAGTACAAAACTAAAGTTCTCTCTTTTGATCATTCAAGAGTGATATTAACTTTTCCTATTATGATTTCCTTTTGCTCCTAGACTTCCCAAAGAAGTGGGCATGTCTCCTGTCTGTGGATGCTCACTTGACTGAGCTTATTATGACTTGCCTTTCAGGATAATGACCTGTGGCAGTAGGGGGCCATGTCCCTAGACCAGCAGTAAACAAGAGCTAAATGGTTAAGCAGGAAGCTCTCCATAAAATACAGAGAAAAGGGGATTGTGTTTTGTCTCCTGAAATTACTGTGAAGGGGGGGGCGCACAAGGAGGATGGAGCATGGGCAGAATCTCTGGGGTTGGGTCTCCAGTCGCTATAAAGAACAAAGGGACGTTAGGAGGAATCCTTAGATGCAGGGTACGGAGCGTTATAAAGGCACCATGCTTTGGGAAATTACAGTTGTGTCAAAATGCAACTCTTGATGTAAAAGTGTAGTCGACAGGGTGGCTAATGATGGGAGAGTTTGCAAGGAATAAATTAATTTTGATGTTCTCTACCTTTCCCCTAAGTAGAGTTCACTGCCAGCTGCTACATCATAAATTTAGTTGTTTTTTTTTTTCTTTTTGCCTCAGAGAGGGTTTTAGAATAGAATATCTAATCTGTTGCTGAAAAAAAATTGTATAAACAGAGTCTCAAAAGGTGTTTAATTCCAAACTGTTAGAGAAAACTTATTTGTATGAAGAAACAGCACTCCTGGGGTCATGCTGGTTTTGGTAGTGGGCTTATGGTCAAGCCACTACCTAATTTTGAAGTCCCCATGGATTTTCTTTTTAAAAGAGGCTGTTACTGTGTAGCCCAGGGTAGCCCAGGGTGGCCCAGGATAGCCCTCCTGATCCTCCAGTTTAGTGCTTCGGTTACATGTGAGCATCACCATGCTCCAACTTGCTGTCTGTAATTTAAAAAGACCCATTGCCTTTCTATATGGTTGTACTCAAACTTAATCATCCACAAAAATCTCACAAAAGTAACATTTGATCCTCAGACAATGAGGAGAATGTTGACTATGTATTAAGGTGAATACACAGTAAAAGAACAAGTTTTAAAAAGCCTTGAGCAACACCAAACTGTTCTCTGATTCTGGGTCATTTTATGTTTGCTTTCATTTACTTTTGCCAAGCTGCAGAGCAGAAAGAGAATTTAGAGCAGACCGGGAAGTATAGATTAGGACCCGGAACAGAGGATGAAGGATCTGATTGTCATCCAGCTGGAGCTGCCCTTGGACCTCTTCTAACTCTAGAAAGTCTTGCTTTGCTACGACTTTATTGACGAACTGAAATCAACAAGAATATGAAGTCTTCTGCAACACAAACTGTTATTATGTTTTGCCTCAAATTATGACAAATTTAGGGAAATGATTGGTTTTGTTGAGTGAGCAGGAAAAGTGAATTTGCAAAATATAAACACAATAGCTTAAATTGTTCTTTGCTGATGATTGAAAAACTTTACTGAGAGCACTTGCAATCTAATTTTAAAATGCCCCGAGGAGAAGCTAGGCATCTATCCTGTTCACTGCACAATCTTTACGGAGCACCTATGGAGTGTCGGGTTATAAAGCACTGCCCAGTCTCAAGAGGCCCATAGTTTGTTTTAAAGTCAAGAAGAATTTCCTTCACTACTTCCAGAATAACACCTGCTTTCTTTAAGACTTAGAAGCTGCCTACACTTATTCACTTGTCAATTTAGATGACACTGAGAAAGGTCAGCTTGAATGTTACAGAGGAAGGGAGGCACGGTGACTTGTATACATAAAATATTTGGTTTAAGGGAGGGTGTTGTAATTGAAACGGATGGACTTTTCAGGATGAATTGTGATTTTGACCTACAAGACACAGAGGACTCACATCCCACAACATTTGTTACTGGTGGCAGCGAGCATTCTGGCTGGAACAGCCTCCTTTACTCACTGAGCTTTTTGTTATTTTGGAAAGGAAGATTGGAGCCCAAGATTAGCTTTTACTGGAAAAAAGCAAGCTAATGACTGTCTGCAAGCATGTCCAGGCTTTCAACTACTAAGAAAGTAGACTGTATATACAAACACTCTACCCCCCCCCCCCTCAGTTCCTAAAATCTAAAGCCCCTGCCGACTTTATGGACCTGGGAGCTGGGCACGTATTCTCCCCCACATACACTTAGGTTTAACCTTTGGCTTAATACCCTCCTGGCACTGTCTGAAAACTTACTTTTAAACAAAGGTTCTGCCTTTTTGCTTTGCAAAGTCCACAACTTATGTTCAGTCCAGGGCCCCCTTCTTAAGATTCCAGGCAAATGTATTTGTATCATCAGGAAAGTGTGCCTAGAAAAGGTAAGGAACATTAAAGTAAACTTACTCATTAATGGGTATCTGGTAACTGCTTTTAGACAGAGGGAGCGACTTTAAAATCCTAAATAAAACCAGTAAACCTGAATTTTATTTAATTTAGCTTTAAAAGGTGTGGAGTAGGGGAATCTCGTATGCATATATATATATATATATATATATATATATATATATATATATATACATACATACACACATATATATATGTATGTGTATATGTATATATATACACATTCAATCATTATGTATGCAACTATTATTTTGTTCTATTGGCTTAAAATATTTCTTTAAATATATAAGGAATAACTTATCTGACAGGATCACCTCTGATACCAAATATCTCCTGGCTTGCTCACTAGTTCTATCTAATGTTAAAAACATATCCAGTGTAGCTTTCTTTGGTTTGTGGTCCCTCTACTATCCAAGGTTACACTAGCTGGCAATACTGGGAAAGCCTGGAGATGGTTTATATTCATAAAACGGGATTAATAATTTCTACCATTCAAGATATGTTTTGAGATAGTTGAATGAGACAGTTAAACCTAGCATAGACAAGACATGCAAAGCCTACTGCTGGAGCCTGTCCTTTATGACATCTAAGCTGGAGTATTGAGTGGCCTGAAGCAAATATGTAATGGTGATCTTAACTGTGTGCTTTACATTCTTATCGAACCTTTAGCTTAACTGTCAATTTTGCCTTTTAAAACAACAACAATTGTGTTTTACTCTTAAAACATAGCCCTGTATATACCATAAATTCTCAGATTTGTCTTTTACAAAATTGGAAAATATTACTTTTAATATGCCCTCCATGGAATGAGAAGGCTTGAATTCTTCAAGTAAGGAAAAGACCACACTATTTATAACACCTTATTTCTGTTCTCTTTGCAGTGGGAAAGGGATGAATATCTAGCATTTTCTCTTTCAGCTAAAAACTGTAGTGAGAATTCTGAAGTTATACCACTACGTTACAAACTGACTTGAAAATTAGAATTTAAAACAAAAGTATGGATTGTCTTAAACTATAAAAAAAAAAATCAGAACAGTCTAATATTTAATATAGTCATCTGATTGAAGTCTTATGTGTATTTAGAAACTTGAGGGAGTTGGACTGATGACTCAGCAATTAAAAGCTGTCACTGCCCCATCAGCCTGGATGTAATAAGCCATGACGCAATCCACAGACACCTGAGAGACCACCCTAGGCCCGAGAGATGCAGCAATGTTTTCTGGGTCCTCTGTACACAGACACATGAGTACCTACACACGCATGTGCACATATGCTAATATGTGAATATATGCATAAGTAAAATGAACCATAGAAACTTGGACTTATATTTTGTATGTCCCTGTGTTTTCAAACATGATATTTTCATTATTCAACAGATTTTATACAATTCGATATAGAGAAAAAGATAAAGAAAAGAAATGGATTTTTCAACTCTGCCCAGCTACTGAAACAATTGTGGAAAATCTAAAGCCCAACACAGTTTATGAATTTGGTGTGAAAGACAATATAGAAGGTGGAATTTGGAGTAAGATTTTCAATCATAAGACTATTGTTGGAAGTAAGTATTTATTTGGTCCAATAAAGTATTCTTTAATTCTTTTTTAGTTGTCTAGTTTAAATAGTTTCACTAGCTGTATAATACGAAATAAGTTCACTTTCATTTATTTTCAATAGTTAACATGTTCTAGTATTTAAAAAATGCAAAGTAAATAGAAGTTATGTATCACTATAATGTGTTTTTTAATAATGAACGTTGTGATGTTTCCAGCTATGTCACTGTCGTACTTTTAAAACTATATTTAACCTATGAACAGCGGCTGAGGTGAACAAATCCAATGTCAGTATGTGTAAAGATCACAAGGGAGGGTAGGCCAGTGGAGTGGACACGGCCTACTCCAGGGAGCCCTGGGCTTCTCTTTCTTACCTCTGTGCTCACACAGCAATGGAATCAATATTTGAAATGATAGTAAATGAAACTACAAAGACTGTTACTCGGAATTGTTCCCACAGTGAGCTAGAACTGATGGAGCACGAATAATAAAAGTAATAACATTTCCTCCTTATTTTCAGGCAAAAACAAAGCAAATGGGAAAATCCAAAGCACTTATGACCAGGTCCACTCAGTGGTAGGTGCCAATTTATTAAGATTTTTCTTTAAAAGTGATATAATTGTGTTTCTACTTAGAGGAGGGGAATCGCCCTACTGTGAGGTACTAAGATTATCTACTGGACACTGGGTAAAACACTTAATGATTTAGGAATTAGTAGCTCTTTTCTTGCAAATGATAGACATATGCTCCTAGACCCTTTCTAAGCTCTACAATTCACAGATTCGATGCAGTTACTCTAGTATTTTAGAGTATTTTGAGATTTTGTTCATTCTGTCTTATGAATGTTTTTAAAATATTTGTTCATTTAGTGTGCATGTATGCGGTGTGTGTGAGAGAGAGAGAGATAGAGAGAGAGATAGAGAGAGAGAAAGAGAAAGAGAAAGAGAAAGAGAAAGAGAAAGAGAAAGAGAAAGAGAAAGAGAGAGAGACTGCCTGACTATGTATGTACACCACATACCACATGTGTACAGGTACCTGTGAAGGCCAGGAGAGGGCGGACATCAAATTCCCTGGAACTAGAGGTAAGGGCAGTTGTGAGGCACATAACTAGGATCAAATCCAGGTCCTCTGGAAGAGCAGCAGTTGTTACTAACCACTGAGCAGGCTGTTTTACGTACAACACTTTAAGAGCTGGCTGATAGCAACATGTCCTAGGTACACTGATAAAGTTCAAATCTCTTTACGTTTTGAAATGATGAAACAACCAGCTTGATTTTGAAATATGCCCAACCTCCAGTCAGCTCTATAAATGTTTGTGTGTTTTGAGCCTTACAGTTCCCACCTCCAACACTCATGAAAACTCTTAGGTTTATACACCATCACCATTTTCTCTCAGTTCAGTAAATGGTCCTTACAAACCATCTTATCAATTACATATAATGTAAGGCATGGTTAAAGTCATCGGTGAGAGAGATGGTTTATATTTCACATCATATACTCAGGTATAAAGTAAAAGATGCTACATTATTGAGCAGGTGGAAGAGGCACTGGGGTGAGAGAATGAGAACTTGGTAGTGACTTGAGTTGCCATGTGTTGGAATTCTACAGCTTGAGAAGGAACCCTTCAACCAAATGGGCGTAAAGGGGCTTAGTGTGATTTTTCTCATTTTTCTAATCAGATAACTTGGACCCTGCTAGTCCCTTCTTTCTTACTTCCTGACTCCCTTATCCTGGCAATGGTCCCCTTTTATTTTTTTTTCACTCTGTAGTGACTCTAGGTTGTTTACTCTCTTCTGAAAATTTGGAGCTAGGGGCCTCCATTGTAAGAGAACATGTCAAGTTTTTTTTTTCTGGGTCTGGGTACCTAACTGATTATAGTCATTTATAGTTTTACCCCTTTACCTGTAAAGTTCATGATTTCTTTTTTCTCCACAGCTGAATAGTATTTTATAGTGCACATGTACCACATTTTCATTATCACATTGTGAGTCGAAGGATATTGGGTTGTCTCTATTTCCTGCCGATTGTAAATAGAGCAGCACCCTCTGCAGACAACAGATAAATGCACGTCTCGATTTTTAATTTTAGTTTTTGCAATAATTAAACACAAATCTCTGAATTTTCCTTTGCTGTTGCATACGGCAAGGGTCTACATTTTTCTAAGGGATCAGTTGGCTTACCAGCATGGCTTGAACCACTAGAGACTTGGAAGTATCTTGATTTTGCCTTTCTGGAGTCGAGAAAAACAAACCTGCTGCATTGCACAGAAGGAACAGTAGGATACAGTTCCTGTTTCATCCTCTTCTAGAACATTCTTCATTTTTTGTTGTAAATGGTTTCCTAGGAAGCAAATCTTATCCCATACTCTCTCGCCTGTCTTGCCTAATCTTCATGCAATTTAATGATGTCATCTTTTGTTCCCCCCTTTTCAACTACCATAGGTCAATCATTTTTATTTATTTTTGTCAGAATACCTCATGTACGATACATTATTAGTGAAGTTGGGAACAATAATTGGTACTTTGCCACAATAGAATTAATTTCTTTTTTCTTTTCATAAATAGCTGTGATAGGACTGGGGGAACTTCCTGCATCTGTGACACAGAGCCAGTGTTGTATCACTTCCAGCTGTGAGGTGGAGCACCCCCAAATCCAGCCAGCTGTGATGAGCTGTACTTGAAAACTCTTGGTTATTTCCAAAGGAAAACCCAAGTTCATTGAAAAGCTGTTTCAAAGTTCTGTGATACTCTCTTTATGAGTGTCCTCTGGATAGCAGAAAAGTGTCTCATGAGCTGACTTCTGTGCTCTCAGACAACCTGAGACACAGGAAAGCTCAAAAGACTCACACAGGACAGCCTTAGGCTATGATGTGGTCATGTAGAATCTATTCTGAGATTGAATTAATATTTCAGATGTATATTTCAGTCCAAATGAAGTCTGTGTCCAAATATTAACCCATTTCTACTCTGCAACCAATCTTAAAAGGTGGTATTTCAAGAGGCATGTGATGTCTTACTTTTAAGTAAAAAAACTTGTTGAAGACTCTCTTCATTCGATATTCTCATGTCTATCTAAACCATTGAAACCACAAAATATCCTAATATACTACTAAAAGGAGTATTTGATGCAAGAAAAGTATTTTTATATCAGGCCATCCTTTCTAAAAGATAAATAATAATTAAGCTAAAATTTTGTGCATTAATTCACCCCATCTCATGCCCATGGCCACATTGCATGCAGTAATTTATATAATCAGGCATGTATTCTGTTGGCAGTCCCCACTCAAGTTGTGCCAAGGACATGTGGCTGGGTCTCTTCTGATTGGTTAGTGCCTTTGTTCTATCAGCTGTTAGTATCTTCAATGATGTCATTCCTATCTTTAAATAACAGAAAGTATTAGCATTAGCAAAACTGTGATTCTTCATATACAACATAAATGAATCATATAAAATGCATATAAGGAAGAAAATGTTTATTATAATATTTTTGATGTTTTCTTTTTCAGAGTCTATTTTTAATGTAATATTTTTATTTATTCCTTGTATGCAATAGATTACACACTTTTTATTTGAAGTACATGCTCATCACCTAATGTTGTTCTTAGGTTTTATTTAAAAATCAAATGGACATTTTCTCTCTAAACTTTTTTTAATATACTGTATTCAGCAAACATCACTAATTATTGAAATATATATTTGAATATATTTTGAAATATAAAGTTATTTGATTCAATTTTCCTCAGAATCTGTGTTCCTGTAAACTATGGTGCAAATTCTACCATTTCATTTTCCATTCAAAACCAACTTATTTTAAGAAAGCTATTCCCACAAAATGGAGGATCCTTCAGAGTCTCCTCTTAACATTTCCACTTCTCAACATGGTTGTACTGAGAGTTAAGTTCCTAACACATGTTTTTGAAGGGCACATTCAAACCGCAGCACCATGCCAGCCCACACTGTGTGATGACCTGAAGTCTTACCTATACTGTATACTCCACGCCCAAGCCCCACAGAAGGTGTGATGGAGTCCATACCTATCACTCCAACACGTGTTCATAAGGGTTCACTAAAGTGGAATTAATGTGTAAAGTATAACACTGATCAGATAAATGAACAAAGAGAATTACCTTATAGTCCCACTTCCACCTTAAAATTTATATAGCATGAATATAACAAGCACCTTCATTCTTAACATCTGTTTTCTTAAGCAGAAACTTAAACACACACACACATACACACACGAAAGGTTTGTGTCTTATTTCAGTTAACCAGAAACTTGAACACTTTCTAAATGAGCATGCTAAAGTCAATCTTATCCAGATGTTAGACGGAAACAGTATGCTTTGTGACTTTCATTAGATCATCCTACGGTGAATTAAAAGAAGAATTTAAAATGATCAAGTGCCTCTTGTGTGCTTTGGCTCTTGAGCCCTTGCAATTAAATTTCAAACACACCGAAATGCACAGTTGAAACTTTGCAAGGCCTGAAAATAAGGGTAAATCCTCAATGGAAACTCTGATGCCACAAAAATGCGAAATGGACAAACCTTCTAATAGTCACCTTGATTAGCACTAATATGAAGTAAAACTGATTTTCAATATAGTATCTAGGAGAGAGTTGGTATGGTGCAAAAGGTGGATTAAACACTCTTTGTCTTGTGTGCTGTTGTTGCTGGATTTATTTCTGCACAATCAAAGGCTTTCTCTAATCATCATAAAATATAATAGAATGGCAACAACACCCCACATACACAAACACTCAGTTTATCTCCACTGGCTCTCCATTTCCGTTCCAGTGTCATTTCTGCACCAAGCAGCACCAACTTCTTACTCTGATTGTCTTGCTCAAGGTGTAGCACAATGGTTAATCAGTCTATCCATGGGTAGTGCAACCTGAGATGTCTATAAAGAGGCAAGATTTTTGAGAAAAAGAATTTATTTCTTACAGGGCAGTAAGGGTTATTCTTACTTTCTGACATCTTGTAAACATTCAGAAAATATTTGCTAAATGAAGAGGATAGAAGTTTTAGAAAGAATAGTGATGGAGGGCAGCAAGGTTGGGGGTCAGCAAGTTGCAGAGCAAAGATACAACAGAGAACTGCCTAAGAATACCACTGCTAGGGTGCTATTTATACCTATATGTATCTTATTTCATTGTTTTGTATAGGTGTAAGAAGATGCTACGGCTTGGGTAATTCATAAAGACCATTGTCTTAGTTAGCGTTTCTATTGCTGCCAAAACCCATCATGAATCAAAAGCAACTTAGGGAGGAAAGGGTTTATTCAGCTTATGCTTCCTTATTGCTGTTCATCACCAAGGAAGTCAGGACAGAAACTTAGGAACCTGGAAGCAGGAGATAGTGCAGATGCCATGGAGAAGTGCTGCTTCCTGGCTTGTTCCCCATGGCTTGTGGATCCTGCTTTCTTCTAGAACCCAAGACCACCAGCCCAGGGATAGAATCACCTACAGTGGGCTGAGCCTTCCCCCATCAATAACTAATTAAGAAAATGCCTTACAGCTGAATTTTTTAATCAGATATTTTATTTATTTACATTTCAAATGTTATCCTCTTTCCTGGTTTCCCCTCTGCAAACCTCCTATCCCATCTCCTCTTACCCTGCGTCTATGAGGGTGCTCCCCCATCCACCTACCCACTCCTGCCTCACTGCCCTATCATTCTTCTACACAGGGGCATCAAGCCTTCACAGGACCAAGGGCCTCCCCTCCCATTGACACCAGATAAGGCCCCTTCAGCTCCTTTAGTTCTTCTCCTAACTCCTCCACTGGGGTCCCTGTGCTCAGTTCAATGATTACCTGCAAATATCCTATCTGCATCTGTATTGGTCAGAATCTGGCAAAGCCTCTCAGGAGACAGCTGTATCAGGCTCCTGTCAGCAAGCACTTCTTGGCATCAACAATGGTGTCTGGGTTTGGTGTCTGCATGTGAGATGGATCCCCAGGTGGGGCAATCTCTGGATGGTCTTTCCTTCAATCTCTGCTCCACTCTTTGTCCCTTATTTCCTTTAGACAGAAGCAATTCTGGGTTAAAATTTTGGAGATGGGTAGGTGGCCCCATCTCTCAACTGGGGGGCCATGCCTAACCTCTGGATATGGTCTCAACAGGTTCTCCCTCCCCTTTGTTGGGTATTTCAGCTAATGTCATCCCCATTGGGTCCTGGAAGGCTCTTGCTTTCCTGGCATCTGGGACTTTCTGGTTGCTACCCCCAGTTCCCCATCCCCCATTTCTACATTGCTCTGTTCAATTTCCTGACCCTCTGTACATCTCCTCCATCTCCTTCCATACCTAATTCTTTCCCTTTTCCCCTCCCCCTCTTCTCAACCTTCCAAGTCCTTCCCACCCTCTACTTTCCTTGATTAGTTTGTTCCTTCTTCTAAGTAGGACCGAAGCATCCACTCTTATGGAGGCATTTTTCTCAGTTAAGATTTTCTCCTTTAAGATAACTCTAGTTGTGTGTCAAGTTGACATAACTAGAAAGCACAATTATAGATGTATGCTGTGTATAGTTCTAAAGGCAGGAAATTCTAAGACCAAGGAGCAGGCACCTGGTAAAAGCCTTTACAATATGTCTTCCTATGACAGGAAGCAAAAGGAAAAAAGGGAGATAAGGCAGGTTCAGTATTTTATTTGTTTCTTCATTGGGTTTCTATTGCTATAGTAAACCCCATGAGTGCAAGCAATTTGAGAAGGTTAGAGTTTATTTTGCCTCACAGATTATAGTTTATCATCAAGGGATGTTGGACAATGGCCCAAGGAGAAACCTGGAGGCAGAAACTGAAGTAGAAGCCATTGAGGAATGCTTGTTCCCCATGACTTGATCATCCTGCTTTCTTAGACAACTCAAGACCACTTGCCCAGGAGGGGCACTGTCCCCATGACCTGGGCCCATTCACATTAATCATTAATCAAGAAAATGCATCCACAGACTTGTGTACAGGCAATCTCCTGGAGACGTTTTCTTAATTGAGGTTCCTCTGTTCAGATAACTAGCTTGTGTTGAGTTGACAGGAAACCCAGGCATGATAATTAGGAAGCACATAGTATTGTTGGTTAACTCACTTTCCAGCGATGGAGGATCTCTCATGCCCTAGTCACCTCCTTTAGTTTATGCCTGCTAACACCATTGTTTTGAAGGTTAAGTTTCTAATGAGTATTTTGAAAGACATATTCACAGCATAGTAAAACACTGGCCCACACTCCCCATACCCTAGTTCCTTATTATCTACACTCATGGCCCAGCATCCATTCATCAATGTTCATAGGAACAAGACTATAAAAACAGGGAAGGGTAGTACTGCTATTTTATTTTTAAGATTTGAAAATAAAACTCAAATGAAATTGGGTTATAATTGATTAAATCTTGGTATCTTAAGAATGATTGTATTTTGTTTTCTAGTAATTTTAGGTGACAGATGTTTTCTTTGCCTTTTACTTCATAAGCAGACACAGAGGAAGAATTCAGTGTGGATTTTCTGGTGGGAACTTTTGTCTTTGGTAGACATTGACTAGCTGGAATTTCTTGATCCCCTTAAATCTATCTTCGGAGATGTAGATATTTGTTCACTGGTCTCATCTTAGCCTTTGGATTACAGCTTTGGCAAGAGAGCAATTACAGGTCTAGAATGAAATGCATTCTGCAGTTAAATCATTTCCTTATTTTTGGCAGCACACTCTGTACCTATATTCTTGTCATCAGCTTAATAAAACATCGGTCAGTACTCAAGCCAGAACTCAGAACAGAAACTTTGTTCCATTCATGTGATGAGTGGAATATTTTCCATTTGTCAAAAAAAAGTTTATCTGAAACAAATCAGTGCCATATAAGAACTGTAAATTGGCATAATTCAGTTCAGAGGGGATCAGCACAGCCATGTGTAGGCATTTCTGCTACAGTGTGTTAGCAGTCTTTGAGAAGTGTCACATTGTGCAGAATACTGTGATAGGACGCCTAGGACAAACTAGCTGGATATACAGATGTCTTTTAACTGTAGTTACAGACCTGACCTATTAGTACTAGGAAGATAATCTGGTTTCCTACTCAGGAGGCTCTCTTGTAACCGGAGCTTGCTCTGCTAGGCATGCAGAATTCTCAGAAGTCTTAATCTCATGGATATAGAGAATACTATGGTGGCTAAGGGTGGGAAGAGGGATATTGAGGAAGAAGGACATGCTAAAGTTTCAGTTAGACAGGAGGAAGAGGTTCTTGAGAATGATCATACAGTAGAAAGCAACAATTAAATTTATTGAAATGTACTTCAAATTTCTTACCACAAGAATGATGGGTCACAATGTATAACTTCGTCAAAACATCACAAATCTCGTAAGCATTACATGCTTATAGACAAATAAAACTATAAATGGCAAGAAAACCAGATATGAACTGTTCACATGTAAAAAACTTTCTTAAAAGTGGTAGGTAAAGACACATGCTGGGGATACTTCCACATTACCAGCAGAGCAGTGACTGACTGCTGTTAGGTAGGTGTGCGGGGCAACATGAAGTGGCGGGGATGGGTCTTCAGTGGGAACTGTGTATAAATGCCACAGTGATGAAGCCACAAGGGGACTTCCTGCCAGTGTGAGCTCATAGCTGATAACCTTTTTCTTTGCTATGAAGGTTTGTTTCCTTGTTTCCTTCTATTCATATGGTTTCCCTGTTCTTGCCTGAGAAAAATCATGGCAAAGTTATTTTTCAATCATTGCCCTGTCCACCAGTGGTGGTGACCTAAGTTGCAGTATGAAACATGTGTGACAGACAAAGTAACATGAAAACATTTTTCTCTGAATATAGCTATTGTAACACACTTATTTCAGGAACTTTGCAACTAAATGTATACGCGTAAAAATTAAAAATTAATGTCAGCCTGTAATAACTACTGCTCAAATTATGATACATTTCATTTTAGTCTGTTGTATGTATGTATATGTGTATATATTATAAAATTGGGTTATACCAACCACATGGCGTGACCCGTGTCTCCAGCCGCATATGTAGCAGAGGATGGCTTTGTCAGACATTAATGGGAGGAGAAGCCCCTGGGTCCTGTGAAGTAGGTGGGCGGTTGGAGGAAGACCCTCATAGAAACAGGGGGAGGGGGAATGGGAAGGGGTTTCCGTAAGGGAAACCAGGAAAGGGGATAACATTTGAAATGTAAATAAATAAAATATCCAATAAAGGGAAAGAAATAAAATAAAACTAGGTTATAATGTGAGTGTAAGTTTACACCTATAGTCTTCATATTTTTTCAGGATATTAAATAGAAGCAAACCATTTGAACTACAGCTTATTGAATAAAACCCAAACTTTGGGTAATGAAATTGTTTCAATTATAATAATAAATGTACTCACACACACAATTATCTATACCTGATTGAGTACTTGTGCTGGCATAGTAAGGTAGAAATTACTGGGTCAATGAGGAGAGATTTTCCTTTAAAAACAAATATGCCCCAGTATAGGGGAATGCCAAGGAGGGAAGACGGGAGTGGGTAGGTGGGTGGGTGAGAGAGAACCCTCATAGAGGTAGGGGGGATGAGACGGGGGTTTCCAAAAGGGAGACCTGGAAAATAATTTTTTAAAAAATAAAAATTAAAAAACCCAAATATCCAGTAATGGTAGTATATTCTTTTACAGTTCTTAAACATAATGTAGGAAGAGATAGCCAAGAGTAAGGGTGATGTTACGGCCCCTCTTTACCGTATCTTATACCACCCTGAAAAATAATAACATGTTATCATACCTGTACTGGCTGGTTTTGTCTGTTAACTTGACACAAGCTGAAGTTATCACAGAGAAAGGAGTTTCAGTTGAGAAAATGCCTCCATGAGATCCAGCGGTAAGGCATTTTCTCAATTAGTGATCAAGGGGGGAGGGCCCCTTGTGGGTGGTACCATCTGTGGGCTGGTAGTCTTGGGTTCTATAAGAAAGCAGGCTGAGCAAGCCAGGAAGCAGCATTCCTCCATGGCCTCTACATCAGCTCCTGCTCCTTGACCTGCTTGAGTTCCAGTCCTGACTTCCTTTGGTGATGAACAGCAATTGGAAGTGTAAGCTCAATAAACCCTTTCCTCCCTAACTTGCTTCTTGGTCATGATGTTTGTGCAGGAATAGAAACCCTGACTAAGACAATACCCTTTTACTCACAACTGTTAATATCTATTTTATTAGTGTCCTGCATTCAGTGCACATTCAGAATAGGCAGATCTGCACGTGTTGTGTGGATTCTGTGTGTGCAAGTTAAACCAGGTGCCAAAAATTGGCCATTCTAACTCTTTCAACAGCTCATCTCTGACCCTCCTATTTGGACTTCCTGCTATTCTCATTACCTCCTCTCTCCATACCTCTCTCATCTGCCTCACCTTTGGCCATGTGATTATGTCTGGCAGTGAAACCATTTTAGAGTCTAAACCTATCTCTAGGCACTGTGTAGAATCAAAACATCCCATGGGGCTTGGAAGACAGTTTAGGAGGGGGAAATACCTATCATTCATATCATCCTTGGGTCATGACCTTCAAATTCAAAATTCCCCATGTATAAATCAGGGCATCATGGCAGAATGATTAAGTTCAGGTTCAATTTTAAGAAATATCTAGTTCCAAGTCACTATTCTTCTCTCTTTGGCAATAAATGGTGGTGCTTAAAGATCGTGGAGCTTATAGTATCTGTAGTAACAGCAGTAGGCCATGCTCAAATAGATCAACTTGATTGCTTCTAAAAGATAATATGCAACCTGGCATGTTTTTGACAGAAAGGGTGAAGAGGATGCTTGGCTGGACCATATCTCAAACAAAATACAAATGAGCTCTCTCTATAGAGAGGACTTAGTTTAGTAGAAACTGCAATTTCTAAGTAAATGGGAGTTCTGAAGACTTGCTTCTGTGTGGTTTTGGCTTTCTCTAGGGAAAACAAATGAGTTCAGTACAATGTAGGCAAACATATGTGCTAAATCTATTCAGTGACTGCTAAGCCTCCGTCATGGGTGATTTCACTGAAGACAAGAAAGAACTTCTCTTAGAGTTCTGATTTTTTTTTAATTAGCAGTGATGTAAAAGCTGACGTTCTTTCTCTTTTTCCAGCCAGCATATGTCCCAAGGAAGCTAATCCCAGTAACAGTCATCAAGCAAGGTAATTAGTTTGTTGTATTCAGGAACTGTTGTAGTAGTCTGTTCAACTAATATATAGTGTCTGTTTTCTCAGTTTTTATAACAATGATGTTTGGAAAACATTTGAAGAAATTAGTGTAAGTAAGTTTGTGGTTCATACATAATTTTGGCTGTGGCACCAATATGAAAAACCTTAAATAAATCATACCATTTGGGCAACAAAGCAGTTGTATCATGTGTTATATTTAAAATAATAGTTAAACATGTGGATCTTTACTTATGATTAAGTTAGCATATGCAAGGAAAAGAATTAGTAGACCATTTAGGATATTGAGGATGAAAACTCTGATTTTGCGGTCACTTAGGGAAAGTAAAGATGCCCACATTTTAAGAATTGCAGTGCTGTATTTCACTTCAGTGTCTAGTTGTTTTGTTTTGGTTTCCAGCTTCCAAATTATTAAAATGACTCCATTATTTCCAGAAAAAAATCTCTTGGTAGAAGAGCTAAAGCCTTAAAATAATTCTTCCTTTTAAGAAAACACAATGTCCTAAGCATAAACTGAAGGCAGGGCCAGGTACTGCTGGAATCACTGAAAGGTTCTTTGATTTGAAGACATAAGTTTTCTAATTTCATATTGTCTTTACATTGCAGTAGTTTATGCTAGTTCTTATTTGCTCTGTGGAGAGGGCAGAATGCATAGAGAGTAGAGACAGAGAGAATTTCCCAGTATTTAGCATGGAATACTTAATGCTAGAATGATAAAGACAGGCTTTGTAACCAAAAGCAAGGATGGTAAGGTAATACATATCTAATTCTTCTGTTGACTTTGTAGCCAACCCATTGAGTTGCTTCTCTTAATTGATAAATTTAGATTCAGTCTGTACAAGGGATGGTAGCTTCACACCATTAGCTTTGTATTGGTTCCTATGTTCATCCCTACCACACTATTGTCTTTTTATATTTCACCAGTGATTCAGAATGTTACCCACAGGGCTTCAACCAAATCCCCAGACAAGACTCCTTTTGGAGGAACAATATTGGGTAAGTCCATCATAAAATGTATATATAAAATGGGCAATCTAGGCTATCTTTTGACAATATGGTTCTAATGGGGCTTTGTACTATGAGCAAGTGTACTAAGTTAGTGCCCATCCACTTCATTTTACTGTTTTAACTTTTTGGCTGTGTCCTTTCTAAGCTACCAACCAAGAGACACTGCCTTTATGTTAAAATGGGGCGGGGTGGAAATAACCATAGCCCATGGGATAGTTTTGAGTCTGTGAATTTGAACCCAGGGGATTTCTACTGATGAGTTCTAGATATGGGAAAAACTCTATTTTTAAAAAGGTACAGTCAGTTTTTCCTGCATTTTTAATGAGTTAAAGTTAACCAGGAGGAAAGTGTTAACCCTTAGGTTCTGCTTTATGATTCTCCATGGTTTGTTTTTGTCTGATATGTTTTCTTCCTCCTCTTACACTTATATTTATGTCCTTGCAGTTCATCTTATTATTCCGGGTCTTAATGATTCCACTGTAAAACTTCCCACATCCATAATGCTTGAGATTTCGGATGCTCTCAAGGCACAATTAGGTAAGCAATGGCTTTCCAATGCACACTAGCCCCGGATGAGATTGCACTGTGACTATGTAAGGAACATTTCAGATGAGCCATTTGAGGGCAAAATAATGAGTGTAGAGGCGGATGTTGGAGGTCAGAGACATAACTGTCAATCATTCTGTAAGGAACGCTGTTTTATACACACGTGTGTACATATGAAAGGGGAATAGGCAGCAGGGTCTGAAATGCACCTGTTTGAATAGGTATTTTTCAAGTAGAGAACTTTCCCTAAATTATCCTCATTGAACTTTGTTAAGAGCCACCATTAGGTATTTTCAGTGGGAACTGACATGAAAAGAACATAAAAATGATTATGTGCTTTCTCATGACATTGCTGCCTTCTTCTAGAAAGAATTGGGTACAGTTTATGTGAGTAAGAAAACACCAGCAAAATCCCTTCAAAGAGGGCCAGAGGATAATTCTGGCAGCCACATTTGACTATCAGATTGGGCTCAAAGTTGTTTCTCTGGCAGTAGATCTGAAACTTAGATGATGGTCATTCTGGCTGAAGTGAGACGGAGTAGAAGTATAATTTGAAGGGTAATGATGTTGGATTCCTTTTCTATTTTCCTGTGTGGTAGGTGGTGTGTATGAGTTACTGTGTGTGTGTTTACACATGTGAGTACAGACGTATGCATGCTCATAGATGTGTGACTGTACACACATGGAGGACTGAGGGAGGCTGAGGATTAAATCATCCTGAGTTACTCCTCCAGAGTATTCACTGAGGCAGGGCTTCTTAATCAGACATAAGCTTACTGTTCTGGTTAATCTTGCCTGCCAACTTATTCTGTTCTGAGGATCCTGTGTCTCTGCACAGAATAAAAAATGGGCCACCATGCATGCCTACATGGCATTTAGTGAGATTCAGGGATCTGAACTCTCTAGTCTTAGGTGACGAGTGTTGTCACCACTGAGCCATCCTCTAGGATGTCTTTTGAACATGTTTTAAATGGTTCTCCTTTTGAGAACTCTGTTTAGCCCAGCTTTACTTAGATTGTTTCCTTAATGTTTAGGTTTGTTTTTAGTTCCTTGTGTATTCTAGACACTAATTCTCTATAGGATGTATAGCTCAAAAAGTCTTCTTACTGCCTCTTTGCTGATTTATTTACAGTTACGTTTGCTATACAAAAGCTTCTGGGTTTTCTGAGACCCTATTTGTTGGTTTTGTTTCTTGGGGAGTCCTAGCTACAATATCCTTATCTATGCCTAGATGTTGACATTCTTCCTTTTATATCCTCTTTAGTTGGTGGTGATTATATATTTGTATATGAGTGATAGCTCGATATGGATATACAAAGAATAACAATCAGTTCAGGATAATTGCATATTTATAACTTCAGACATATTCAATGTCTTTGCATTGAGAATATTAGAACTACTCTCTATCTGCTACTTTGAAATGTCACATTAACTGCTGACAGTCACAATCATCCTATTGTGTTTTAAAATGTTACCAAATTATGGGGAGTATTTATGTATTTTAGAAGTTAAATCTATGTATGAATCATAGCTTCCAAATGTTTTGCTTTCAGTCTGTAAGCAACTTTTCATTTTGTTAATTGATTGTTTTGCTGTGCAACCCCCTTTTTTTCTCCACAAAATTTCATGGAAATAAACACTTTTTACATTACCAAGGGAGAAATAAACTTCCCAAAGTTAATTATCACTGCAATTCAGAAAAGTTGTATTTTTTTGAGGGAGTAAATCCTAAAAATAATAACCCCATTTCAGCAAAGCTCATTATGGGACATTAAGAGATGCAATAGCTTTTGTTCTAAGAACACATGGTGTGAATAAATAAACAAGAGAAGTCAGTATTGCACACAACACTCATCTCCAAGGGATTTACAAAGGGTTTGCCAAAGCTAAGACATCCCCTGCCAAAAGTTAAGAGAAATAACTGTGTTGAAAATAATATAAAAGAAAAATGGAGGACTGAGGTTTAGGCCATAGTTGGATATGGCTTTACTCTCTGTCAGGATAGCAGGTGTGTAGACAAATGCTCATGGGTTGCAAAGTGATGCTAGAACTCTCTCATCTAAATATATTTCCCATCTACCAAATACTCGGATATCTGGTATGCCATATTTGGAAATACCATATTCCTTTATAAGAAATTAGCACTGTATGAAGAATACAAATATATCTTGAGAAGATGGCTTGCCATGTTTTCCAATTTGTGATTGAATTTTAGGTTAATGTGATTGCCAACTAAAAGCAGCTCTTGAATCTAAGAACCTGGAACAATCTAGTTTCTGGTCCCTGATTAAGAAACTACAAGGGACACACACAGACACACACACAGAGACAGACAGACAGACAGAGAGAATGACAGAGAATGACAGAGAATGACAGAGGGACAGGCAGAGATGTGAACAGATAGAGACAGATGGATAGAGATATAGATATGGAGAATAGACAGAGAAACAGACAGAGACAGACAGAGAAAAGGTTCCAAAGTTAGGTTTCTTAGGTAGCCGTTACCAAAATCAAGACCATAGGATATTATTAAGGAAAAAGGAAAAAAGTAACAAAACTGCCCTAGTGGAGTTGGGACCACTGGATGGGACCTTATAATTTACACCAGAAGAGTTCATCTTCCTGTGGTGTGCATTGAAAAGAGGAGGAGCAGAACTCATGAGAAGCTCACGAGCCCAGTGATTCTTCAGTTGATAGCAATCAGAATGGTTCAAAGCTGTCACTATGGAAGATGTTCAGAAAGAAAATCTTGATAAATATTAGGGAAAAAAGATTTTATAAAATAAAAGGCTAAAATGAGGGTAATTACAGACAGACTTGTTACTCTTTCTGTCCTTGTAAGGAGATCGGAACAGGTTGGTGACTATTTCCGTGATGTGCGCATGCTGTGTAGCCATAGATACTGACTTGAGAGCCGCGGCCAGCACACTGCATCTGGCCACAGAAATGTATATGCCCAAAATCGATATGTGTCTGCTTTCTAATTGCCATCTAATCATGTCTGTAAGGAGTAAAGATATTTTGTGTCCACATTATAGAAGGAAAGAAACAGAGTCTTCAAGAGTGGTGGCAGCCATAGTTGGCTGCAAAATTTCCATTCTCAACAAGCTTTGAGAACACAAAGTGGATCAGTTTCTAGCTGGGGACCAGTGTGTCCCAGGGGACATGGCTGGAGATATTTCAGGTTGAAAATTGAGAATTTTTTTTCTGGTGGGAGTGCAATTCTGATTTAGAATTTATTTAAGAAAACACCCAAGGTTTAGAAGAAAAGTTTCCCAAAAGTTGCATAACAAGGAAGAAAAATTTCACTTTACACTGAACCCCCAAAGACTGAATGAGAAGATATATGTTAGCAGACATCTCAAATGAAGCCCATTCACTGTCATTGTGTTTTTTGCCACATAATTTTTCAAATAGCTTATTTTGCTTTGTCTCTTACTTGTGGGTTTCAAATTTTTCGGTGTTGTTGTTCGGGTTGTTTTTTTTTTTTTTTCCATCTGTAATAATGGAAAATCCCTATTGAATTTTTTTTTTAAATTAGCTGTCCAAGAATAAAAATAAAGGAACATTTGTAGGTCCAACTATGCCTTGCAGAAACTTTAAGTTGGGTGATGGGATTTATTCAAGTATTCTATTGTGCGTCTGTCGTTCCTGTACCTATTAAGATCTTAAAGAAATATTCTAGGAGTAATAGGGAAGAACTGTGAAGTCTGTGTTCTGTTCAGACTAGCCCTTGGGACAGTAGTGTAGACTGGCTGGCAGCAAGAGATGTGTATAAATACATTTTTGTTGTTGCTGAGGAAACCATTGGCTCAGTGGTTAAAAGCACTTATTACTACTTATTCCCCCTGGTTTGATTTCTAGCACCCATATCACGGCTCACAACCATCTTTACCTCCAGTCCCTTTTCAGACCTTAGTGGGCACTAGGCACACACATGGTACACGTATAATCAAATAATTCTGTAATAAATTTTGTGGTTAATTATATTTGCAATAAGGTAGTGTTGGACACTGTACTATGAGGAAATAAATTGATTTTTTTTTTTCAGCTAAGAATGAAACATTGGCTTTACCAGCAGAATCTAAAACGCCAGAGGTTGAAAAAGTGGCAGGGCAGCCAGTAACAGGTAAGGAGACGCTGTTGAGAAAGGCCGCAACATTGTTTCCAATAGTGAGTGAGCTATAAACCTGCTACTGAGAAAGGATATAACATTGTTTCCAATAGTGAGTGAGCATAAACCTATTTTTTAAAGCAAAGAATGAAAAAAATTAATCATAAAACAATAGGAGATTCTAGGGCTTCGAACTCGGGAAAGGAGCAGATGAAAATGGAACAACTGTTGGTGGATGCAATAAGTAGCAGGGAGGGTTTGACTTTGACGATGAATGAAGATGCCCTCAGAGCTGAGGGAGTTTACACTAAGGGTGACACAGCGCTTCATGGCCTTTCCTCTTGTACGAACACCACAGGCCATTTTTCATTGCCTGGTTAGCTTCGCAAGTGATCAACATAACAAAGTATCTTATATCCCTCATAAATCCATAATGATGACTATGAAAACACATTTGAAATTGTTTAGAAAAATGTCCCTGCAGATTAATAGCCCTAATATAGAGTGTGTGTATAGTCTGGCTCAAAAAAATAAAAATAAAAATAAAAACAAAACCTTTGAACAAGAGGGAAGCAGTATCCCCATAGTTTGTCACTGTTACTATCAAACATTCAATGTCTGCTCTCCAAATAAATGTACCCAGCCTAGTTCTCTGGGGAGACATTAGTCTTAGAAGTACTGAGTTTTGGCCAGAATAATGCCACCTAATCCAGGATTTTATTAAACAAACAACAGCCAAGCATTTCTTATAGCTCACCATTAGTTAAAGAACTCTCATCAAAAGTGAGCTTTTTCATTCATAAAAATTCTATAATTTGAGGTATTTGTGCCGTTTCACTTATACTAAATTTTGGGGTCTGTGTTTGGTCAAGAGAGGATAAGGTTAGTGCAGTAACAATAACTTGAAGAAGCAGATTGAACTAGAATATATCTTAACAGAGTATGACCTTACTGTAAGAAATGGGTCTATTTAAGACAAGGTAGAAACCATTTGAGCTACCAGCAGAATCCACTTGGGTAATATTCGAAGCTGATTTTTTATTTTTATAACTTTGATGTGATCAGTTAATACAAAGAAAAGCAGAGGCGTAACCAGCAGTTAAACGCATCTGTTTGTGTCCAACATTCTGCTCAGCCTTGATGGGTTAATACAGAGAAAAGCAGAGGCGTGACCAGCAGTTAAATGAGTCTGTTTCTGTGTCAAACGTTCTGCCCGGCCTTCCAAGTTACACTTTCTTCTCTTGGCACGATGTCTGATGAGAGTCTTCAAATTTCCCAGCTTTCTGCCAAGCTCTCCCCAGAACTTTCCACTTCAGAAATACTTGGGCAATCCCCAGAGCTTAGTATTGTTTAGTGTGTGTCCTTGCTGCAAAATTCCAGGGTTTTGCAGAATGTTAAAATTTCAGTGTTCGTGGTTTTATTTCTCCACATTTTCTACCCACAGCCTTCATTACCTTTAATAGAGAAGCTCAAAAAAACCCACTCTTGGGGCTGAACATTTGAGCACTGCCCACAATTCAGCCTAGGCCTAAGCTCTGCTGGTTATTTATGGGGTTTAGAGGAAATCTAGTAACATGATGGTTGTTTTATTTAACCCTGGATTTTTTTTTTCTACTTATGTATTCACTTAAACCACCATGAGCCTGTGTACCATTGGCACCACACTAAGCTGTGGAGATAAAGAAGACAAAACATTCAGATTGCTGTGAAAAGGGGGTTCATGGGGGAAGAGTTGGGTGAACCCAACCTGGAACGGGTAGATCAGGGAGGAGAGGCAGCCTGGCACCGGGGCAAGTAGGTCGCATCTCACTAGGAAGTTGAAAAGATATGTAAGCTGTCAACTGGTGTGCTGTGCCTGGGTGTCTTGCTTAGTTTATCAACTCTTAGCTCATAAAGTTGTCTTATGCTTTACTTTTCAGTAACTCCGGAAACAGTTTCAAGAAGTACTAAGCCCACCCTGTCTAGCGCTTTAGACACTGCAGAGACAGCACTGGGTAATACTAAAAACTGTCCATCTACTCCCCTCCCCCAACAACAGAACAGCAATAACGACAAACCCCAGCGCTCACAGGTTTAACGCTGCTTTATCATGTCATGCCCCTTCTCCCTCCTCCTTTGTTCTTTTCTTTTTCTGGGAATTAACATTCCCATTTCTTGAACAAGTTCTACTGAAGAGTTAGCACCATGCCTTGATCCTGGTGACCAACCAGACAGGCAGGTGTGGATGCTGCACACTAATTGCATGGCCCTTTTGACCTGTCTTGTGGGTTGGGTGGACAGGAGTACAGCGTTTCAGCCTCGAGAGCTCCTGGAAAATCTTGACTCTCTCTCTGGGATTTCTGCCCAAATCTGCTATGGGAAATCTTGTGCCAACTAAATTTGGGAAGAATTACTGAGAGACATGCTATTTAATGAGAATTTCAGTTGCTCATGGTAACTGCTGTTTCTATCTGTTGTTTTACCCAAAAGAATCTATCTTGCTTTTCATATTTCTTCTCTTCCCCTGAAGAGATGGAACAGCATGTGTTTGGCGGTTTGTGTATGATGCTGACCTAAAAGACATCTCCCATTTAACAGCTATGTGACCTTTCCAGGGAGACCCAGCTCTTTCTATGAAAGTCATGGACTTGCTCACTGCACGCTAGTCTGTTATAAAGCATCACATTGCTAACCGTGTCCTTCTTTATTGTAGTCCTCAGTGAGAAGATACCAGAAACAGCACGCTCTGTTCTAATACCTGAATTTGAATTGCCCTTGAGCACTTTAGGTAAAAGTTATCAAGCAATGCAGCATCAATGAATGCTACTTTGGGACTATTATTCGTGGCTAATCAAAATCCTTGGGGGCAACTGTATTCAAATAAATCTCCTCACAAGAAAAGAGGGACAAATAATACAGCACAATGAACTTTCAAAACCCAAACCTTAAATGTGATTTTTAAACATTTATTATTTAGGGTCTTAAAGAGGCTTTTCCTATGACAAAGCCACGGGTAGTTTTTGGTGGTGGTGACTTTGTTATTTTTTTTATTATTATTATTTTGTTTCACTCAGAATCATATGAGACTGAACAAATTGGTATCTTATCTTTTTATCAATGTTTTTAAAAATTTATTTCTAGCTTTATCTTTACAGATAAGACATATTAGATATCTCTATAGATTCCTTAGGATTCTTAGAATTTCTTTATGAATGAAGTATTAAGATGGAGGAGAATATACATAGAGTTGGATGGGTGTCTTATGATTTATAAAGCTCTCACACATGTTTTCTAATTCAATATGTTCAGAGCTTTGTTTGGATTAAAGGGAATTATACCTAAGAACACATAAATGACTGTATTTTCAGAACTTGTAGAAAACTAGTAAATGTAGATGAAAAAGCCTAAATGCCTCATTTAGTGGTTTGAATATAAAATGCCAGAAAAGGAATTGAACACTGGGCATGGTGGTCCATCCTGTAATAACTGAACATAAAGAACACAGACAAGGAGCATCATGAATTCTGAGACAGCCTAGGCTACATGATGTCTCAAAACAGCAGTTATCTTTCCTTGAAACAGAATAAAAAAATACCACTGAGTGATTGCTTGACCTATGGGAGATTTATTTTTAATCTCATATTTGTTGTTTTGGTAACTTTGAAACATTTAAAAACCTTTTTCTGTTTTTATGCCCTAACTACCTGTGTGTTTTATCCTAGCTCCAAAAGGGTTCCCAGAGTTCCCTGAGGCAAAACCAGCCTTCCCATCGGAGAAACCTGGGGGTTCTTTGGGTAAATAGACGTGCTTTGTTTTTGACGCTTTGAATGTGCATGATGGGCTGAGGTGGGTGACAGAATGCTGGCCTGCCGTGGACGCGGGCCTGGACCTGATCACAGGCATCACAGAAGGCCGGTGCTGATCAGTTCTGTAGAACACAGGTACAGAGTCCTTTCCCTGTGAAGCCAAATGCACTAATGCACATGGTTAACTCAGGGAAATCAGTAGTTGGTTGGTTGAAAAGGAAAATAAAAATATTATTGGATTAGGTTTCATACAGCATCATCAAAAGTCATGCCTGTTACTTCTGCATAATCTAGCTGGCTGTTTGCCTGGATGGGTGCACACTGACTTCTGTGTATGCAGTGACTGTCGATTGGATCCATGTATGCTTTGCCATGCAGTTTTTCCCACCCACTTACCTATCCCAGCAGTCTGTTATGATACATTCAGTACCTTCTGATTCTCTCTAATATAGCTTCAAGTGAAGAGCCATGGGTGGTACCTGAAGCTAAAACACCTGAAGATACGAGAGTTGTACAGCCTCAAACTGGTAACTGCATTTAAAAAAAAATTAACATCTTCTGGCTTTACTTACATAGGTTTCATTATTAGTTATCAATCTACTTAATGGCAGATAGTGCTACGTTTTCTTTTTTCTGCTAACATGCAAGCATGCATCTTTCTAAGCACTAGTTTAAATATTCCATGGAGCCATCCCAATTTATGTTAAGCTTTAAATTAAAATTTAAAATTAGGTTCTTTGTGATCTCAAGAAGTTATGCATTCAGGAGTTGACATATTTGTATTCTTCAGTAGTTGATATATTTTTACTTTCATTCACGTGAACCTTTCTTACTTGTAATTTGTGGTACATTTGTGCATATACTAAGCTACATCCTCTGCAGTTTTAATATATAGCATTAATGTCAAATTACTTGAGTAGCTTCCCTTGTCAAATTATTACAAACATGAAGAACACAGACTCTGAGGAACTGAGGATCTCTTAGATGCTGTTAGGAGAGGTTCATTTTCTGTCTCACGTGAAATGATCAGCAGAAGGGAAGAGACTCTTTGCCTCTCTTGGTTGACTGCATTCAGAAAGTGAGAGGGCCTGTGAGTGAGGATCTCCATACCTTGTAACTAGTCAGCACGATGACCCTGATGGCGATAAAGCCGTGGGTGGAGCACAGCACAAACTGTCAGCATTAGCAAGAGTTTGGGGATGGAAAAACCAGTGGTGAATACACAGCTTTGCCTGGGTTATATGTAAATACAGAATAATTTTGGTTTTTGTCTTGATCTATTTGCATGGTAGAACAGCATCATCTAAAATGTCCTTGGAGATTGCTGACATTCAGCAGGGGAAAGCCATGGGCCAACTCCTGTATGACTGGTGCTCTTTGACTAGTCACTAAATGAGAAATATTGTTTCCTTTTGTAAAATTTACTTTGTTTTGGAGCTTACTGGAAGTTTTGTCACCTTTACATTCTGCATCAAAACTATGGAATGAGTGTACTCATAAAGACTTCTATACCACTTTTTGAGATAATAAAGGACAACTGAGAATTCTAGCTTGCTTGGATATGGAACCTCCTGAGTTATTTTGATAGTTTCTGGCAATGAAGGAACAGGATACTTGAGGTTTGGAGCATTGCAAGAAATATGAGATACACAGTCACTTAATATATTCTCCCCTGTTCTCAGTCTGTGTGCCCTAATCTTTCACTAGTTCTGTATGCTGTGATTTTATTTTATAGACTTCCATTTTGTATAGCCTTCTGTAAAGTATGCTAACTAGGGTTGATTGAGCTTGATTTCCTTGGCAAATCTAATTTTCCATTAAAGTATATAAAGGAAATCATAAAAATGTGCTCTGTAATAGCATACCAGGATGTAAAATTACATATAAATCCTGTGTTTAAAGGAAACTAGCCAAATCTTTGAAATACTTAAGTGTTTGTGACAGTTACTCAGGGTTAATTCTGTCTTTCTAGTGATGCAGTAGAGTTAGACTTAGGTTCTATTAGACAGTGGCCAGTCTGCTATCCTGTGTTATAGCAGGAAGAGTTCTAGAAAACTCTAGACCTCCCACCATCTTAAGGATGGTGCACTTGTGTCTCTGGAATCCACATACTGTTGGGTCCCTCCCCCCTTAGAATTCCATCATTTCTACACTAGTATTCCTCTATGAAACTCAAAGGCCTATCAACCCAATGTCACTGGCATTTCTGAAGTTCCTTTTATAGTAAGGTGATATATGAGGGACTTAACCCTAGGATAGGCAGACAAGCAAAAGTTAGGCTCACCAATTTCTTTCATAATCACTCCACTGAATGACTCCCATTGAAAAGTGAAACAACGCCACGAAGCATGCTTTGGAATTTTGGGACCAGAGTTTCACAACAGAGAATTACATGTTCTCTGTCCCGTGAGTGTGGTAACCTGAGTCTGTAAGTGTTCTCTGGGGACCTGTGCACATTTAATAAAATGATGTCAGGGTCAAGTTTCTGTGTTTTCTGTGGGCAGCAGAGCTGGAAAAGCTCCTAAGTCACAGGCAGCATGCATGTGATGTCTAACATCCTAACACGGTACAGGAGATACGGGTGATAGGCGTGAAGTTCCTGTTTCTGGCTTGATGGTACTAGTGCTAAGTCTCCTTAATTTAGTTTAACAGTCTGTAAAAGGACTTTCATTTAGTACCACAAAGTTTCAGAATCAAAGGAAGAAAGTGGTCACAGCCTCAGAACGATTCAATGCATTTGATTCCAGCATTAGAAAATCCTTCTGTCTGTCCTTCCCCAAAGTTCAAACAACTGAATCACACACCCCAATATATTGAGAGCTATCACAAAAATGTCTTCCTCTAGTAAAATCATGTCTTTGTAAACCACAAGTCATCTTTTAGAGACTCGCCCTGATAGGTCAGGATGGCGGACAATCAGTCCTGATCTTTTTATTACACTCCACATTGGCGCTTTCTTTAAGAGGTCAGCTTTCACCATTTTCAGTGTTGAATTCATACATACTCTGTAGAATTATAGAAACTTGTATCATGTAGCTAGGCTATGTGAACCAAATAGCTCAGCCAGCACAAGGAAGAGTGTATTAGTTGGAGCATTCAGATCCTGGGTGATTTGCTTAGCATTGTTGAAAGGAGATAAACTCTGTGTTTGGACCTTACTGCCTGCTCTGTGAGGTGCTGATTAGCCCAGAGCTGGCCTATCCATCCAGATTAAACCCTAGAGAGGGTGGAAAGTAGGAACAAGTGGTAGAGTTGATGCTTCAAGGGCGAGAAAGTGGATTGAAGCATAGCAGATGGTTTACAGGCTCACTGTGGCCTCTTAGAGACTTATGGGCTCAATCTTTCACTTTATTTCACAAACTTCAAATACAAGCAGAGAGATGCTTTAATTTTCCACTAACAGAAGAAAGCATTATTTGTGTATTTAAACAGTATAGAGAATCTGTGTGGCTTTCTTAGTTGTGTGCTGCTACGTTCCTTCATTGCTTCTTCATATGGCTGTAGGAATTCTGTTTTCACAGTCATGCATAACAATGGCAAGTCTGGTAGTAGATATTTAGATACACACATTTCTATATTAGTAAATGATTAAAAGACATGTTTATCTTCCATCCACACATCTAAGCCAGAAGGTCATTACTCTTTTGAAGACCTTAACACATCTTCCAAACTAATTTGTGTGCTAAAATGGGGATTTTGCACATTAATTCTTCTGTTGATCTACCATCTACCCAGATCTAGAGTACATAAACCTTGTAAAACCAAATAGCTATGACAGACTCTCTCCCTAATAAGGACTTTTATCCATGAATTTATGTTTAAAAAGGAAAATCTTTCATATGGCTACTGATATTCAAGAAATCCAAGCAAAATAAAAGATATTATTGCTTATTTGGAATGCTTTGTGCATTATCCATGACTCCACTGGGGCATTTTATGTTGGCATTTGCATATATTTAGTTTTTCAACATAAAAATATATAGCAAATAAAACATAATTACCAAATGGTCTTACAAGTATAAATACTTCTGGAAAAGCAGAAATTAAAATGTTGTATAATTGTGACTCATTATTTCGCTTGTTATAGCTTTGAATTGTACTACCCATTTTAGCTCTCAAATTTGATTTCTCTTTCAATTCTGATCTACAGAGGCTTTGTGAATTAAATACCAAAGCCATTGCCTAGTTTCAAATAGCACCGGCGTTTTATGCAGTAAAGATGGTGATATGCACCAAGGCCTGGTGGCATGCAGACTGTCTGAAAAACAGTAGCACTCACCCCTAACTCTTGGGGCTGTTCATCAATTTCACACCTAGAATAGTTTGTTAGGAAACAGGCTAAACAATTCAGTGAAATCTACTCAGGCAGGTTTAAATGCAAAGTTTTGTAAAGAACTTTTAGATGCCAAGGTTTTTGTAAGGAATCTAGAACTCACAGTGATTTTAAAAGCATTTTTCAGAGAATTCCATTTCAGTTCTGCCCTTTTCTCTGACATCTGTAACTTCAGAGTCAAAGGATTTTGATCCAATACAGGAAGTTGAGGTGGTTGCTTTTCGAAGCTGTCTGAGTAGCATAAGACTTCTAGTATATAGGAATCTTTTATTCCTTTTCTTTTATTCCTTTACCAATCCACTCTCAAAAAGTATAGAAATAGACATATAGGAAGCAACTGTGCTGACAAGCATGTTATTTGAATCCCAGGTATGTTCAAGAAAATGACTTGAAATTCCTAACAAATGGAAACGTATAGACATGAACCATAATTACTAGAGGATAACAAAGTGTTCTCTTCCCAATGATGCCTCTAGTCATGACTTAAAGGAGTTGTCAGCCTGGCTTGAAACCTCAAAGTGTAAATATAAGAAGTAGGGTTAATTAATAAATACCCATTAGAATAAAAATATAGACTGCAGAAAAATTGATCTAACAGACTCGATAGATAGGAGATTTGGGACTTACCATAAATGCACCCATGGCATTTTCCAGAGGCGTGAGATAAAGTCAAGATATTAATTCCCAATTTCACAAGGTGAGGGGAATATGTATAAGTTCATGGCATTTCCTGACATTTGGGGGGGGGGGCAAAGCTGATGTCACTAGATGCTTGACTTGAGCCTTAAAGCAGGGCAAGGATTGAAAACTGGCAGTATTTTTATTCTTTAAAAGATTAGTCATTTCTATCTTTTAAAATCATGACTAGGCTAACTTTACATTTAAATGTTAGATCCTAATGAAATAAGATTCTTACAGCATGTGCTTATTTTTACATAGGATATTCTATTTCTGAGGACTTTGTAGGTTTACCTTCACATGTGACACGCTACTCCTGTGTCCTCTTATGGAATCGCATGAGCTATTCTCTTTGAGACTGTGTTCACTGTCTAATACCATCTTACAGCTTCATTTAGCATGAGTTCCATGTCATTAAATTGTCATTGGGTCCAATGAATAAATTATCTTGTGTGCTACCTCCATGTTATTAATTTTTCTACAAGCCAATTTGAATGCCCCCAAATAAGCATGTCTACCTCTAGTTTCTGCTTTCTCTGCCTCTTATTATCACAGTGACAGTTATTTGTGCATCAAGAGAAGAGATTTCAGGACTGATTTTACTTGCCAGTTCTTTTATGTGAGCATGAAATTTATTCCTATATTAAAATAGTTACATTTGAATGCATCCTCTTTTCTTCCTTTTATACAGAATATACAACTCTGCCTTCAGATCTGCCTACCTTGTAGAAGGGACTATGACTCTGTGGAGGAACGTACAAAGTTGCCTCTAAATAAAACCAAGGCAGGTGGTGCCAAGCATGCCATGGTCTTAGTCCTACTGTCCTTAGCTCTGATATTAGGGTGAAAATGCACTAAGTCAACAATCCCCCCCTGTGAACACTGCAATTATCATTACAACTATAAATCTCAACTTCATTGTCTAGAAAATGGACAAACTGTTAGCAATGCCTGTCTCTCCTCTATCTCATGGATGGTAACAAGGGTGGAGAGGTTAACGCATGAGACAATGTGAACTTGTAAGTACCATTTGCTCCTTAGGTACCGTACCAGAGACTTTCTTAAGCGGAAAGATGAAGCAATCAATTCTACAAATAGTTCCTTCTACTTCAATGTGCCTTCTCTTTCCTCCTCTAGAAGCCTCTCCCCAGATGACTCTTAGATTTCTTTATGCTTGTCAAAGTTCTTTGATTTAGAGCTGGCATCATTTCATTATAAACATAGGACAAATTTTTCATAGCATTTCGGGGCCAGGGCCATGGCATGGTAAATTCCTGCAGCTGCGACAGCAGTGGTGACTGTCAGCTCAGTCAGTAGTGAAACCTACACTCCAGAATTCAGTACCTATGTAAAACTGCTTTAGCCACCACTAAAATATATCAGGCAATCATGCATAATACAGCAAAATTAACATGTCTTTTATTTTACCTTTCTATTTTAAAGCAACTTACAATCTTATTTCAAGCTCAACAACTTTAGATGAGACAGAAATAGAGCCTCACACAGGTATACCCAACCTTTCAATGATGCCTTTGGATCTTAGGTGTTCTTATACCTAGCGGTTGCTTTTTAGTTTTTAAAAGATGAAGTGTGCTTCCCAGAGTTCCAGAGCAAGTAGTAGCTATCTCCATCTGTGCCAGGAAGACAGTTCCTGTCCATACTTCCCATTTGGGGATTACTCATTATTTTTTATCAGTAAACAAACTCTGCCACACAAGGGAAGAGTATACATAGATGAGGGCACCACCTGGGGAAAGTTATTTAAAGGCATCTTACTCTTCTAAAACTATTTTGTATTCCTAGAGAGTATTCTGTAGGACAGTGATTCTCAAATAGGGATGGTTTTGGGTCTCTCCTCTGTGCAGGGGCATTTGGCATTGCATAGAGACATATCTGTTTTTAACTATTAGGGGAGGTGCACCTACATCTAGAACATAGAGACTTGGGATACACAGCTGTGCACACAGCAGCCTCTTACAACTAAGCTTTCTCGGGCACTAATTGTACTACTGAGCTGAGAAGCCCCAGGCCAGGATGGGAGCATCACTTGTTTGTTACAGTTCAGTTGTGTCTAAGATTTACATTCACTTACCCAACTACAGTGGGTTGAGCTCAGTCCAGCAGCTTCTTTTAGCAAATGTGTATCAAGCATCTACTGAACCAGTCCTGGAGAACTCAATGTCAGACTGGTATCTGTCAAACATAGATGGGCACCTGTTTTTTTTTTTTTTTTATGTATAGTCTTATCTCAGCATTATTTGTATGGGAAGCAAAGATAAATAATTTTATACAGTAGAAAATTAAAAAGTAATAAAACTGAATCCTCATAGTAGGTTCCATTAGCAGTTATGAAACAAGAGAAGAAAGCAGAAAACAGGCACCTGAAAATAAGTTGAATGTGCACAGCTGTTCTCTCATGGGCTCTGATATTTCAGTGATGTGTGTTTTGCAGAGTGAGGCCATCTTCAGTTCCTGTTGAATCACTGGCTTAACGCATTGGCTAGCAATTCCTCAAGTGTCTGATATTTTCCTTTTATGGGGCACTACTTCTCACTCAGGAGTGTGTATTTTATTCCCAGGAACTTCTATTCCCTTTATAAATGTTGACATTTATTCCAACAGCAACAAGTGATACTCTTCTGGACTCTGTCCCACCTAAAACTTCTAGAACTGCCGAACAGCCAAAGGCAACACTGGGTAATGTTTAACAGAAAAATCGTGCTTTGTTTTCCATTAAAAGCTCCATAACCCATGTGGGTGCCTTTCTTCCAAAATGACCATTCCATCCCATTTCATCTAATCATTTACCTCTTTTCTATTTCTGAACATGGATAAATGATATATTTTTATACTTGCATATTTTATATTCCGTTTTATGTATCTGATACTTTCTCTCATACTAAATGAACTACAAAAAACAGATTTCCAATCTTTAAGTTGAAAAAAACCCTAAGGAAACTGCATGGACATCTTTGTCATCTGCAACATCTCTTGCCCTGTGCTTATGGCTTGCATCCCCTCATTTTGCTGGACCAAGTTAGCCTGTTCTGTGCAATTAGCATTCTAGCTTTCCTCTGCTATACATCAAGGGTCATCCACCAGCTGAGGACAACATGCATCTTTTCTCATCCTTCTAGCATGCAAATTATGCCATCTGAAAGCATGTTGAAAGCCCTAAAATACCTCATTTTAACTGAGATTGCTTGGTGGGTATTTATGTTTCCAGCTCCAAGTGAAGCATCATTTGAATCCCGAAATGTGGAAATCTTCACCAGTCCTGAAGTGCGACCTACAACAGCTGGTAACTGATATCATTTGTGTAATTGTATGCTTTGAGAAGACAGGTAAAGTGACAGCAAACAACCAGTGACATTTGCCTTTGATATTTTAATGAATAATCATTTCCTTTCTTTCTTTCCCATGGGATTCTTCAAGGAGCTGAGTTATTCATAGCTAGTCTTACAACAAACCTCAAGGGATTTGTACAATTCTGATGTGTATATATTTTGAAAAGTAGTTTTCTTGATTGCTTTCAACTTTTCTGATCATAAAAGTACAACAGAAGCAAGTGATAATTGTTTTAAGTATATTTCTTTCTGTGGAGCACAGTAGTAGCATTCAATCCATGGTAGTTCAGAAAGAACCAAGTCATGCCTGTAGTCCTGGATATGCTGAAAAAGATGTGAGAGAGCTCGTGCCATACAAAGAAAATTCAATAATGGAGTTCATTAGTGTCCAGTGAAAGTGCTAATGACCTGCAAGATAAAGATGTTCTGAACATCATTCCCCATTCCATAAATCCAAAATACCATATAAATCATATCAATATTGTATGTTATAATCTAAAAAGCCTCCAGGGTGCTCAATTACCAGTACCTTTATTTGAGTAGTATTTCTCCTCAAAATTTAAGTGCTCCTTTATAGAAACATAGTTCTTTTGGGCCCAGGGAACACTTAAACTTACTATGTACTCTGTAAAACACAGCATGGGCATCTAGGAATAAAAGGAGAACTATGTAGTCATTCTTGCATTCAGTAGGGTTCTGAAGTTATGTTTACAGCACAGTGTGGCTGAGCTTTGGGAAGTATCACTTACCAAATCTGTATTAACTCTTCTTGCAGCTCCCCAGCAAACTACATCTATCCCTTCCACACCCAAACGACAGTCAACACCCAAACCGCCAAGAGTCAAACCTGGTAAATAAATGTCTCTTTAACTTTTCAAGTTACTGAAATCCAAATAGATCACGCTCGTCTCCTTAGAGTAAAAAGGAAATTATATTTCTCTGTAGGACAGTTTCTTTACAAAATTTGAAAATAACTAATAGGAATATAAAAGAGAAAACAGGGGTCTCCTACAAAATGTTTCTAGATTTGGAGATAAGCTAGAGAATAGGTTCTGCCCCACAGCTCACAGTAGGAGATAATTACACCACTCTGAATGTGCATTGCAATGAAGCAGCTTTCATTTTTGCCCTAGGGCAGTAGTTCTCAACATGTAGGTCATGACTCCTTTAGGGGTCTAGTGACCCCTTCACAAGGACTGCCAAAAACCATCAGAAAACACAGATATTTATATTACAATTCATAGCAGTAGCAAATTACAGATATGAAGTAGCAAGGAAAATAACTTTGTGGTTGGGGATCACGACAACATAAAGGGTCATAACTTTAGGAAGGTTGAGAAACACTGCCCTGAAGCATTCTGATGTAGAGAGGATGTTATTCTGGTCTTTAACGAATCACCCCAAGAGTAATAATGAAAATAAAGCATAAGCTATAAACCCTCAACCTGTAGGGCTTATATAGAAGCTCCAAGAAAGATTGAGTTGCAGCCGTGAGCCTTAAAATATTTGTAGGATTCAGGTGGAAGAAAGAGGGAGGGAAAACATCTATTGCAGCCCGAGAAAGCTCAGGTAATTCATCAATGGGGGTGACTGTTTTCATTGCCTAGTGGTATGCCCAGGTGCTTCCTCAGCAAGCTGGCTTACTCCTCTTACTTTGTAATGTAAATATTTTTTCTGACCTAGATGTGTTATGATGGTTCAGAAATTCTTTCCTTCAAATTTTGTTCAGTGCATGCCTTATGGCTGACTACTAGATACGGCACGGTTTTGGAAGGTCACTCTGTTCTTGAAGGAGATTTTACTATCTTCTACGTTGTTAATTTTCCCTTCCCGTCACCAGAAAGAACTACAAGTCCAAGGACAAATGCTCTGAAATTTCTCAACATCCTGCTACTACTTAGTGCTGTATCTGTTCCTCCTTCTCACTATGGAGAACGCAGTACCTTGGCTCTTTTGTAAGCTGTCAGAGGCTGTTTGTTCTAATTGCTAGTTTGGGAGATGCTAAGTATCTCACGGACTGCATGGGCTCTATAGCTATTTTGGCTGTGAATAGCTGGCCCTTGAGTTAGCAGATCTGAGCTCAGATTCAGAGGTTGTCTATGGCCAGTACTGGGTAGGTACTGTTACTGGTTTTTCTGGATGGTGCACACAGTTCTAGAGGCTTTTTGGGAAAACACCTTCAAGCTCAACTTAGGAGTTCTCTGGAAAGGTGACTTTTAACTTGGTGCCATTGGAATTTCTTTGTGTTTCAGATCATAGGTTTATGCCTATCAGACAATTACTAACATCAAAACATACCCCAATTTTCTAGTAAATATGAAGTAAAAGTGAGAAATAATTAAACTGACTTACAAGCATAGATTAAACCCAGTCTTTGAGTAGTTACCAGAAAGCAGCAACACTCTTCTGTAAGTGATTCTCTGTGCCTGGAGTGTGAAATATTCTTTATTTTTCTGTATTTTTATTGATTATTTTATTTATTTATATCTTAAATGTTATCCCCCTTCCCAGTTTCCTCTCCACAAACTCCTATCCCCTCCCCCTCCTCTGCCTCTATGAGGGTGCTCCCCCACCCACTCCCGCCTCAGCACCCTAGCATTCCCCTACACTGTGTCATCGAGCCTCCACAGAATCAAGGGGCTCCCCTCCCATTGATGTCAGGTAAGGCCATCCTCTGCTACATATGTATCTGGAGCCATGGGTCCCTCCATGTGTACTCTTTGGTTGGTGGTTTAGTCCCTGGGAGCTCTGGGGGGTCTGGTTGGCTGATATTGTTGTTCTACCTATGGGGTTGCAAACCCCTTCGTGAAATATTCCTTTAATGGAATATTTCCAAAATCTTCCAAGATGACAAATTCATTCCGTTATTTAGTTTTAGTATTAGATTTATCTCTTGTGGTTTTATATACCAACATAGGAATCTGCTGGTTATTTTGTCTATTTTTAACTCAGTAAAATACAATTAATTCCTTTGAAACTTCAAATTCTCAGTCTAGAAGTGACACCATACGTGATAGTTTCTTTGATCCTCAGTGGTAGTATTCTAAAAATAATGCTGGCAAATTGATTTATGCAACTCTTTGGCTCAAGAAGTTCCAATTTATACGTTAGCATTTGATGCAGTTTTTCCATGGAAAGTGCAAAAACCCAACCAGATGACCTCAGCACAACAGGACCCTTTGGTATTATCATAGTGTTAGTCTGAACTTTGTGACAGATAGTTATGTTCATGTTCACAGAGAACCCAGAAATATAGCCACGGGGGTGAGGAGGGTCCCTTGTCTGTATTACAGAATACTTTCCAGTACCATAGTTGACTGGAATTCTGAATAACAGCCTTTCAGCTGGCAAGGCGGGCGTGGGTTCCATCTTCTAAGAACCCTGTTTGTTTGGAGCTCCTCAGTTCTGGTTGCAGGGCCAGAAAGAGCTGTTTCTTGAACGTGTTTCTTGAACCAAGCCTTCTTAGTTGAGGGTGATTTTTGCGCTCTGTTTACTTCTCAGGAGATTTTATGCTGTTTTTCTAAAGTCTAGAAGGCTCTTTGGTAGAAGTGGCACCCTATTTAAGGATGGTGGGACATATTGAATGATCCAATATCCACCTTTTATAGTTTATCTGGAACTTACACAACAGTCTTGGATATCAATTTATAAAATTAGCTGTGGAGAGCTTTGGTGGCTCTTACTATCATTATATAAATTTTAAACCTTTAGCTCTCGAGAGAATGTGCTATAACTCTGCTGTGTGAAGGATTCTTAACTGGGATTACCACCACTGGCAGGTTTATATAGCAATTCTTACAGCAAGAGGTTTTCTGCTTAAGCTGTCTTGATTTATTTTCATGATGGCATAAGGCAACAAAAGCAACTGCTAAGAAAACGAATTTCTGCGGCTTGGTCTCCAGATGCAGGTGGCAGGCTGAAGGAAATAGACTGATGTTCTCAACCTCTAGGTTACAACACTTTCAGGGGGGTTAAATGACACTTTCACAGGGGTCACATACCAGATATCCAGCATATCAGATATTTATATTATGATTCATAAAAGTAGCAACATTACAGCTATGAAGTAGAAACAAAAATAATTTTATGGTTGGGGTCACCATAACACGAGGAACTGTATTTAAGAGTCCCAGGATCAGGAAGGTTGAGAACCACTGAATTAGAAGCATGGGCCAGTATATGAGTAACCCTGGGTAAGGTTGCCAAACGAAGAAGCCCAGTGTATAAAAAACCAAGTGTCCTAGCAGTTGAAGTGGGCAGGAATTAATGTATATGAGTTTTAAAAATAATTTTTAGGTTTGGAATGAGGATGTGACTATTTATGCTGCATTCTGAGTAGGAGCCGACACCAGGCAGATGGAGAGTGGTGCTGTGTGTTTTGGTTAGCAAATTAAATAATCCTCCTCATTAATTATGTCTGTTAATTTCACAATAAAGTTGAAAAGCATTGAAAACTGCCTATAAATATTGGTTGACATTTATTTATGATTAGTCATATTATTAGATGTGAGTTTAAGATATTCAGTTGGAGGTTGTGCTGTTACTCTTTAAAATGGATTTTTTTTGTTGTTGTTTAGTTTTTCTGGCCAGAGGTTTTGCTTGGAAGCTGGTGTGGTTTTGTTCCTTTGATTTCTAAGCTTTTTCACACCTAGGGTCCTCACCCTCTCCAGCTCACAGTCAGGGTCACCACTTGAGGTAGTTAGCACTCAGACCTCTCAGTAAGGGATAGTGTGTGACCCAAGTGAGCAGAGAGCATGGGCTGGATCTCTGCAAAGCACTTCCTTAACCGCAGACTTTCGGTGTTATCTGAGCTCTGCAGAAGGTTTCTGCGTCCAGCTGGAGTTCACAAGAGCATGTAAGCCACCAAAGACTTCTCAGTGTGGAGAATCCCTGTCATTTTGCTTTCCACATGATCTGCTTTTGCTTGGTGGTCAGGTCAGTCAGTGAAGTTTCACATTTGTCTTTGGCTTATTTTATATGCATAACCCAGTATATTTCTGAAGACCAGAGCCTCTGCATTGTCCCTGTCTGTCCATACAATGAGCACTGTCACCATTCTGTGTTGATCCGCAGTGTAGCATCACACTTGACTCTGAATTACTGTACTTTCTTTCTTTTTGAATTCTGAAAGCAAGTCAGTTAGTTCCTAGAAAGTTGCTATATAAAAACCTCTGTTGTCACTCTCCACCTCACAGTCACTCCTTCCAAACCTGCCACTCTGTCTCATTCAGAATTATCAGGGTTAACTCAGACAAACTACTATCTGAACTGTATAGAGAGGAGGAGGGTTTATGTTGTCATGAAAGCTGATGGGTGCCAAATTGATTATTTCTTTTTATAAGAAATAAAAGAAGTTCTCATTTTCCTCCTGTGTTTGAAAAATACAGCTAATTTTAATTATCTTCTTGAAAGAAATTTCTTTTTATTGAGTAGGATAACACAAAAACTATTGGAAAGAGCCTGTTGTTCATTTTCCTTCCAGACATAGTAAATGCCACCCAACTATCGTCAGCAAAAAAATGGAATAGATTTCTCACTTCTCATTTGGCCATCAGAGGGGTTGTTACTTATCATAAGATGTTATTCAATTAGTTAAGCAGTTCGTGAAACCCGAGACCATACTTGGACACGTATTGATTTGCTAACCAAATGAATTTTGTTTACTAGCGATATGTACTCATAACCACGGGTAGTACCATATGACCACTCGTGGCCCTTTTACACTTAAGTATTTTATCTTTTGTGAAAGAACATGAGGTCCAGCCAAGCTGGAGATCATTCAAAACTAACAGAATGCAGGCATTAGAGCATGGTACTTTGCCTTCTTCTCACTTCCTGGGTTGAACATGGCTGCTCTGTAGGAAACAAAATGGCAGGTGGCAAGAACTTCAGAACACCCCCGAGACAGCCATCAGACATTTATAGTAAGAGCCACGGCAAAGATCAGCAGGACAAATGAGAACTCCTAACTCTTTTGCTGGGGTTTATGCAATGGATGTTAGGGGCGTGAACCTCAATATTCTAAGCTGGAATTGCCTATGCCTTCATCAAGGAGTGAGCAGACATGTATTGTGGTAACATGTTTAGTTTCTGCTTTCGGTGAACCCCTTAGCACTGCTCTGACATGACTTGCTTTCATTGCAGCCCCAGAACCTGAGACTCGACCATCTGCACAGTCAACAAAGGGTAAAGCTGCTTCCTTGAATCAAAGTGAAAGAATAGCCTGTATCACTTTCTGTGTTCAACTTTTGTCCTTAGATTTGCTTTACTTTAAAAATACTTAATTGTTCTTCAGATTTTTTTTTGCAGCTGTTTTTGCGAGAACATCTACCCTGTGCCTGGGCTTGGCTGAACAGAGGCTCTGGGACACCAATGAAAGCCATACTGCCTTGAATGTGACCTATTATATTCAAGGAGATTTTCCTTAGCTTCTTCTAACCTGTTATTTCCAGTGGAGACTCCTGGCATCCACAGGCATAGTTGTGCTTCCCTTTGGGAGGTGGTTTTTTTCCCCTCACTTTTCAAAGCGCTAACATTTGCAGACTTTCTTGAAAAGCAAGACGATCGTTCCAGATCTGAAAATTCTGATGTGTCACCAGATAATCCATTAGAAATCGGAAAAAAAAAAAGCTAAAACTTATAGCTTCTTTTTCTTCAAAAGAGAAAAAAGGAAACCAAACCAAACCCAAACCAACCAAAGAACAAACCCATCCTGCTGCCACTCTAGCCGATTACACACAGTTTCCTTCACACCAAAAGCTCCTGCTTAGAGGATTACATCCCCAGATTCCAAAAGCCCAGGCCTCTGCCCTTTTTCCATTTTCTTCTCCAAACCTTAGCTGGCTACATTTTTATTCATTTTGTCTAAAACCTCTGGAATTGATTTCAGTAGAAAAGCTTACATCTCATGTGGATAAAATTTCACTACTTATAATTTGCTTAAGCAAATTAAAAATTAAGCATATCTCACATTTTAGTCCATTTTACATTCACTTTTCCTTTGACTTGATTTCCCCCTTGATAATTTTGCATATGGTTTCAGGAGCCAGAGCCCTGAGAAAGTGACAGTAATAATGCTGGTTGGTCATACAATTACTGAGTGGGTGACTTCTTCAGATTCATGTTCAAAGAGTAATAATACATCAGTATCCATTTGCCTTTGTATTCTTGATTATTCTTAAAATTTTTAAATCTTACACCTACCTCTAGCCTATAAATATGCCTCATTTTTAAAAAAAGGCTTCCCTTGACATAATTTTGAAATTCAAGCTGCTTTTCCCCTATTGTTTACATGTGGGTTTCTTTAATACTAAGTAGGAAAATAATCTGCCTTGTAATATTAAGCCAAAATTTAATTTTACTCCTTGGTGCTTCTGAAAAATCAATCTTCCTCGTGTTCCTCCTGATAGTATTGCCTCAAAACTTTTGTGTGAACGTCTCCTCTAAACTGAACACTAATTTTGAGATTTTTCTCTGTCTGTCTCAAAGTGGAAGAATAAGCAGATCTTTGGGGAAATTTATAAATCTTTGGCAAGCTCTAAAGAACAACATAAAAAGCACCAAACTAACTAAACTCTACATTTTATGTAACTGGGTGATAATAGAAAGTGGCAAAGCACCAAGGATGCAAAGTGAACAAAAAAATTAATTAATTAAGAGGAAAAAAGGCAAGCAGAACAAGCGGCGGGGCAAGCCAGTATCCGTCCAAGGAACCTACCCTGCTCCTGCTTGAATTCCTGCTATAGCTTCCCTGAGTGATGGGATGGGGCTTGGAAATGCGAGTCAAATCTCCACCAAACTGATTTTGGTTTATACTTTATACCACAACAGGAAGCCAGATTAGGACAGGGTTTTGGTAAAAGGAATAGGGGCACTCCTTGAACACCTCTGGTGAAATAAAAGTATTCCAATAAGAAAAAAAAAGGGGGGGGGGGTTAAAACAGAATGTGTCCAGATGGAATCAAGAAGTTTAAATATGTGATTAAACTACATGTAACCTTTCTCTCAATTTGTAGCATTACCCTTTCTCTGCTAACTAGAAATTTTCCTTTCTTTAGCTCCACATAAGGCCAAAAAACCAGGTCGCCGCCTCCGTCCTAAAACCACCCGTAGTCCAGAAGTACCCAAGTCCAAACCTGGTAAATGTGACATTTAGGGTTCCGGTTACCATAGATGCAGTGATGTGACTTCTAGTTTGTTTGCTGCCACCCCTCCAAAGAGCTGGGTTTTAGAAAAAGTACGGTTGGTTTGTATACTTGAGATCTTTATATCTACTCTCTGCATTCATATTGTAAATAATGCACCCATGTCTTTATTTGCGATTAGTAACTGTACAATGTGACATGCTGGCCCACTAAGTGGATTATTAAAGCAAGAATCTTTAGAGTCTTACAGCTGATTCGTATGGAGGACAGCTGAGGTACGGGAAAGCAAGAGTGGATTGAGTAGGAAAAGCAAAAGGGAAAGTACATTCAGAAGATAATGTGTTCAGCTTCTGCCTTAGGACACAGTAAGCCTTCCTTAGGATGTCACTCCATGGTATAATTTAGTGTTGGTGCTTTGCTTCCATAGCTCTGGAACCTGCCACTGTACCACCAGAGATCTTGGCACCCACAATTGGTAATTCTGCATCCTCTCTTGCTATCTTGTCACTTTTTCTTCTCATGGTCTCCAACCCTGGCATGGCTGAAGTTCTGACACCCCATCACACCATCAACCGTGCTTTCCTTCATTTCCTGTATGGGTGGGAAGAGCCTGGAGGCTGGAGAATTCTCCCAGTACAATCAGCTACCCTAGTGTGAGAAGGTCTGTGGTCTTGGGCACAGCTTCCCTGTTTTCTGCTGACCCTCTGTCCTTCAGGCACATGTCCTTGTGTACAGAGAGCCATCTGCTCTTCCTCACAGATGTCTGTAGTCATCCTGGACTAAACAAATGGCATACATTTTTCCAGTTTCATGGTTAAAACCTCATTATCTTTCTCGTCAAGCTTCTAAGACGCTGAAAAGCTGCACATTCCCATTGGTGAATGGTTTTAGTATGTTTGGATTCCATAGACGGATTAAGATCTGGGGTCCAGTATAAAACTGGTGGTTTGTCTTTGCAACTTGAGAACATTCAGTGTTCCAAGATGATTGTTATTCTTTTTAGTAGTAATATTGTGACTATAATTGTTTTACTGTAACTTCTCAGAATTCAGTTTGACTCTGATCATTTTAAGAAATTCCCCCAAATTGTTAGCCGTGTGTCACTATTTCTTGTGTTAATAGCAGATGTTTATGGGTAATTTTCCAGGTTTCTTCTTGAGCAACTTTAAATTTCCCCATCTTACTGTTTTGTACCAAAGGAAAAGCAAAGCAGTAAAAATGATACTTAGTCCTTCTTAAATAGTGTATTCAAGAAGAAAGTCCTATGAAAGTTAATACTTTGACTCAAAGAAACATTTTAAGCATTTTCTTAAGATTGTTCTTCCATGGAAAACTAATGGTACAAATGAAGAGCTAAACTGAGCAGCATTTCCACAATTCTAGGGACTATTTTTATATTTGAATTGAGTCTACACAGAATGTTTCTCAACTTATACATCCTTAATTTTGATAGTCACAACCATGACCATTATGCTAATTTCAATACCTTCTCTTCTAGTTCCCAAACCACCCCAGAGACCTAAAGCCTCTCGCAAGCCCCAAATCGAGCCTGGTAATTAATGCCTTACATTTTCAATACCTTAGCATGTTCATGGGAAAAGAGTATACACGTGACATTGATTTCCACATTCACAGCTTAACTAATTTAATACCTTGGGAAGCTGTTGTTTCCTAAACCCAAAGCCACGCCTGATATGCTGCCAACTAAATCTGGTAAATGTAATTCCAATTGTCCTAGTTTAATACACTTTTATATTTGGAAATGTCATTGAAAGGGTTTCTATATGAAACTAATAATATGACAAAACACCATTATTTTGTTTTCTCCTGAAAGTATTCACACTGTGTATAGGAAATAAGAACATTTTATACCTGATAGTCTTATAAATTCCATGTGTTATAAAAAACATTTTTAGGCCTTTCTGAGTTTATAATGAATGTAAGTTGGACTTTTCTACACCTGTGGCAATTTGAAGTGATTTTGCTAGCTATGTTTTGGTACTGCACACAGGAGGGAGCATGTGTTCCTCTGTAACGGGCACAATTGAAAGACTTCTTACATAGGGATTGACTTCCTTTGAACTGCCTGTTGATATTTTAGATGGTAATTGGTAACTGGGTGGTTTTCTACAGCATTAAAAAAACTTATATAGTGGTTTTGAAAATTCTGATTACAACTGAAAGTTTCTCCTAAGATTCCAGCCATTATAAAACTCTCATTTACTAAAAGATCTTCTCATTATAAATTAAGCCCATCAAGAAAGCAGTCTGCATCAAGCCAGAGTAAACTGTGCTCTTTATCTCTGAACTAAATATCACGAGTACTTAAGGTTGTTTTCTCTTCATCTGTTTCTTATGTTTGATGCTGCAGCCCATGAGCCGGTCACATTTGGAAGTGAAGCCCCTGCCCTAACCATAGGTAACATGTGTCTTCCTAACTCATGTTGTCCTGAGACTTTGCCTCTCATTTCTCTCATCATCTATATGTTCAGTTCCATCATCATTCAGAGTTGTCCTGTTTGTTACTTGTTCGTTTGGCAGAGGCCATTTTAACATGATGATGCTAGGCATTCTTGCATCTGCTCAGCTAAAAGCGCCTAGATGTTATCCTTGCTTTGACCTTCAGAGTCAAACAGATTACTTACAGCACACACCTAATACTACCAAACTCCAGAGGGCTCTGTCCATCCATCTTTCAAAGCAGGAAGCTTTTCTTGTATGTGTGTGAGAACATAAAGTTGGTTCAAGCTTGTGACAGGCTCATCAGTTCTGATAATGGTCCTTTCTTCCTGGATTCCACAATCTTCAAATGTGAGTGGACCTTTCTGCTGAGACATTCAACATGTGAACAGTTCTAACAATGACTTCATCATCTTGTCCTAGCTTCCTTCATCGTCTCTGTATGTGATTAATTTGGATGCTGATCCCGGATGCCTTTTCATCCAGCTTCATGCTTTGCTTTCCTGAACAATCAGGGAAAGTCAGTCTCTATACCCATGCTTAGAGGACTTCGATTATGAGAAAATCAAAACTTAGATGAAATCTCCTAGATTTGATGAAAAGAAAAATACAAAGAGATACTGATTTAATACCAGAATTGTAATTCTTCATTTCTGGTCTGTGAAGAATTACTTAATTTATAGAAATCAGATATACTAAGGTAAAAAGTTGTATGATTTCCTTTTTTTCTGAATTATCTTTATTCTTTCAGTTGGAAGGATCTGGGAGTTGAAACTAAGTTTTTATTCATGCTACACAAGGGATCCTTTGCTGAGCAATAATGCCAGTCCTCCATATCTGATCACACACTGGATAATTATATGTAAACTATCCATTTAAGATAAGTAAGCACAGAAACCTAGTAAGCAACATATTTATTACAAAGAGAAGGCCATTGCCTTATATCTGTGTGATTGTCACAGATCTTCAGAAAATAGTGCGGTTGACAATACTTTTCCTATTCTAACAACCATCAAAAATAACAGTGGTGAATGTGTTTGCGAAACAACAAAAGCCTACATAGCCATTTTCAGAATAAGTTAGTATACCACATCATAGACTATAGAGCAATGGTCTATAGAATCAGATGGTCAAATATAGGGAAATACTTTCAGTAACTTCATAGTCATTCTGGGTGAAAATGGTGTGTGAGTCTTGCAGTATAAGTGGGCAGAGAAGCTGGTCAGCTCCTAGCAGTAAAAGAGTTTCCCTAGACTTTACAAATGCTTTTGAACATAACATTCTTACATTCCTTGATCACATCTGTGTCAGAACTAACATCTTGTGACTTCTTCCACCAATCCAAAAATCAAGAATGTTATCAGATAGCATATTAGACCTACAGAAAAGCTTCCTCCATCTTGCTATACCCACCTCTCTAATGTATCCACCAATGTATTTGAAATTGCCTTGATTTATGACATTTTTGTTCTATAAAACTATACAAACTTTGTGAAACTGTTTCTATATGGAAGCATGGAATTTGGGGTAATCTAAATCTGTGTTTCTGGGTCATGGTCACTCAAAATATATGCAAAATAAACTATCTCTTATTCCCTTAAGGACAAAACAGGCTAAAAATATTTCATCTTTAAGTATATTTAATATACTTTGTATATTTCTTAATTTCTGTCATGTATCACTTTTGGTCAGTTACTACTACAGACATTGAACTTATAATTATGAGAACCAAAGCATCAGTGACAACATTAGGTAATAACCTTTTAGTCTTTACCTTCTTCGTAGTATTTAGTCATCACATTCTCTGTTTATTGTCTAATTCATATCTACCTGGGTCAGGGGATTTTTCTTTCACAAAAATATCTTACCATTAACTGTATTTCACATCTTAAATATGTCAAGAGTACTTAAAGCACGCTACTTGGTTATAAGCCTCTCTGCAGCTCCTGTAGATATCGCCCCACCCTCACTATCTTGCTTTACAAATGCTTCACAGAGCCCATGAGTCTACTCAGTACTTAATTATCTACATTAAAGATAAATGTCAGACCCACTTCAGAGTGCCTACTCCTTAAGCTATGGTTCCTGAGTTCTTTTTATTTTGAAAATATGAAGGACTTGCATTGTATACAAGTGATTTTAGAAAGTGTAAAACACATATAAAATGCTAATTTTATGGGTTATATCTCTAAACTGAGTCTTTCTAAGGACAATTATCCAAAAGCAGGTTAGCCCAGGTCTCTTTGATATGATAATATACCATGCATCTGACTCTCTTTGGGTTTGGAACTTCTCTGATGCTAGAAACTAACAATTAAGTTTTCAGAGTAACAAAACAATGTCATTCAGTCTCTCTCAATGGTCAGCAGACCAAAATGGTTTTACATACATATAGCTAAGAAATAATTCCAGACCAAAGAAACGTTTTTTTCTCCAGAGCCGAGAGTCTCAGAAGCCTTACATTCACATGTTCATCTTTCTTTAGTCCTGATCTCATACAACCACAGTAACCACTTTGCTTTCTCTAGCTCCAAAAACATCACGACCAAGAACTCACCATCGACGTCCCAAATATAAAGCAACCCCAAAGCCAAAGATGCCTCAGACTAAATCAGGTAAATGTGGTTCTTGGCTCATGTAGTTCTTCTCTGGGTATGACCAAAGTGGTAGTTACCCGTGAAATTTAGGGTGAAGTCTTAAGCCATAGGAAGCAGCTACCACCAGCATCGTGTTCTGATCAATCCCTAGACTTACCTATGCTGTTTTCATGAGGAATTCCTTGATATCTGAGAATCTTTTTTGTTCTCTTCCTCTGACATTTAAATACACTTTGCTCTTTGATTATACATTGGAAAAAACTATTTAGTTTATTTGATGAAATGCCACATTAGCATCTGTGAGCTATGTACTAGAGGTAACAAGTGACTTAGATGACCAAAGGAGCAACTCTCATGAATGGGAGTAAAGGACAGGGGGCAGCAGGAGGTAACCACTGTTTTACCAACTGTTAGGCACATAAATGAATTCTTCAGTTAAAAAAAATGTATATATGAGCTAATATGTGTAACCTGAAACCTTTAGCCTTTATAGATTTGCCAACAAGAATAGGCCTGAGTCCTACAAACAGAGACAAGAAGTAGTAGAAGGCAGGGGAAATGGCAATAGAAAGATAGGAACTCGGAGTGTGGCCTGAGAAGGGTGAGATTTGCTTAGATGAACATGATGTTATTTTTGGAAAGCCCAAAAAGATCACAGATGCCCAACTTCAGTGATTGCCTTGAGCCCATTGGCATATCCTGCTACAGTTCAGAGCCCGATATTTTCTGCCTTGATAATGAAGAGATGTAGTAACAAGTTCCATGGACTACTGACATCCAGGGCTAGCTCTTTTTTGCTTTCGCTCAATCATAGGTCTTTATCTTTTTCTCAAAGTAGACTCTCAACAAAATCAAGCATTGTCAAATTTTCCTTCAGTACAGTGAAGTTAATATTCACTGTGTCTCCTTAAATAGATCAATAATCATATTTATCATGACTCTAGGATTTGTTTTCCAATATATCGTCTCACCATAATTGGCTTTCACATTAATTTCTCATAATTGTTATTTATTGTAATTGCTCTCATATGATCTTATTCATGCATAACATTGGTCTAAGCAGTTTCCTGTCACATTATTTGTTAATATCAAAGCAATCAAAGCTTATAGCTAACCCTGTAGATAAACAAGCAAAATGCTATTAGCTATGTATAAATGCCAAGGATAGAGCCATGATGTACAAACATCTGTGAACTTTAAGGCTTTTAGAATTTGTTGTTGTTGTTGACTATAGAACCAATACTAGTCTGGTAAACCTCATATTTGGGAGAATTTGATGGATTTTCTGATGGATTTATCATTTCCTTGTTTTAAATTGCCTTTGATCGTTTCTCACAGCAGACTTGGGACCCATCACTTCTCAGCCATCTTTAGGTAATGGTTCTTTATATCCTTCTGTGGGTACTTGTTTCTGTTCACTGTTGAGCTTTGCCATGGGCGCTGCGATAACAGTGACAGCCTTGGTGTCATACTGCTACAGGACTCATCTAAAAGTACTGAAATTTTTCTTACTTTTCAACAAAAAGGAATCTTGACTTAATTCAAGACAGCTCTCTGATCCATGTGCTGCCTTGAAATTGTGTCATCTCAGGCTGTCTCCTTGATTAGTTATGACACCTGGCCCTTCTTTAGGCCCCTAATGGAAGCACTAGTGGTGGCACAGTGAAGCTTGTATGAGAAGTTTGCCCTCTGTATTCAAGTTCTGTGTAACTGGTTTTGGCTTTGCAGTTGTTTCAGTGACTTTCAAAAACACTTACTCTGGTAAATCACCAAGTGCAGAACTTCTGCAGGCACAGTCATATTACTGTAGAATTGCTTCAAAATTCACACCACTAGAGATGAACATGGACTTATAACCAATCTGGGGTTAGAGGCACATTCGAAAAATAGGGATCACTCCTAACTTATATTTCTTAAATGTAATTACCTATTTTTTTGTCTCTGGAGGATTTTCAATTACTAAAGAAATCTGTTAATATACTAGGGAAAAAATTTCAAACCCCAATGATAGGATTTCTTATCTCAAACTATTACAGGCTTTTGGAAAAGGCGCTCAGAGTGTATCATCCAAGGCAGGGTTTACTGACTCATCAGCATCATGTTAATTCTAAATTTTCTTCTGTCAGCTTCAACAACAAAAAAAGTCCGCCGTCCACGTCCCAAACCTCAAACAACACCCCACCCAGAAGCACCTCAGACAGTATTGGGTAAATATGTGGTTTGCGATTTATTCTGTGTCAGAGGGTATCCTATATATCTCTTTGGGGTAAAACCTCCTGGTTTGCATAGCTAGGCAGCTTATGATTCCTTCTTAAGAGTTGTATCTCTCAATGGCCCTTTTATTTACTTACTCTCTGATTGTATTCGCATCTTAAAGATAAGACTGATTAATATAGTTTAGGCCAAATGATCTGCTCAAATCTATACTCATTAAGATCACACTTGCTCTCCTAAGCCACTTCAGCCCATGGCTCTGAAGTAGGAGGTGTGTCTCATTTACCAATTAGTTGGCAATACAGTAGAAACAGAAGCTGTTCCTGCATCAACAGAAAGTAATGTAAGGTAGCATGTTCATGCAAATGCAAAGTAAGTTGAGCAACCCAGATGCTACATATTAGGAGCTTTGTGAAAAGATCCAAAATATTTAGTAAGAAATTAGCATGGGATTTGAAGGTTGGAAGGATCAAGGAACAAAGGCTAATACATGACTTCCCAGGCAGGATAACGTATTGATGCTCTTCTGTCAGATCTGCCAGATGGACTCACAGAAGCAATCAAAGAAACAGGGGAGCTGAAATCTTCAACTTGATCCTACGGGACTTAATAGGTCTCACTTCTCCACATGATCATTCTCTTTCTGTTCGTAGAAGTAATGATAACCCAACCCAATAGTGACAAAACTAAGGAGTGATTCCTCATCTTGTTAAGTAACTGTGTTCTTAATGGGTGTGGTTTTAACTTCCTTATAGCTATGAACACACATCATAGACAAACTATAGTGTGACCTTAACACTTCCTACCTTTTTACTCTGCCTCCTTCTCACCCTATATACCTGTTTCTCTCTGTCTGGTTCTACTAAGTCATGTGTACAGCATATACTCAAGAGAGGATATAAATACAAACTTTATATCAATCATGGCAAAAAGTGTTAATGGCTCATTGTGAATCACCACAGAGTCTGTTAACCACTATGTATATCTGAACTGCTCATTGCATCTGGCATTGGTCAATGTTTATAGTGGATATATACTCTGATTTTTATGTTTTATAAAAGTTCTGGGTGTCTTTCTCTGATGATGAGTCATATTTTCTATATAGGTTATCGTGTTAGTTAAAATTGAATAATTAGCCAGCCGTAGGATTCTATACCTGAGCTTGAGGAGATACTCAGCAGAGTCCAAAAGCTGTGACTAATCTCTGAATCAAATGAGTGATTCTTTGGAGAAGTATTTAAAAAAACAAGATATATTCATTTTCTTCAGAGTTAAGAACACTAAAAATAATGTTGCAGCCCAAGAAACGATGCTTTTACTGGTAAAATGAATTTTCTAACATTCCGTGCATCCATAAGGTTTCTTTGATTCTTTCAATCAGTTCCTGCTACAAGCCTTGGACGAGTTATTAGTACCGAGGCTCCAGGGACAACATTAGGTAATGGCATACCACCTTCTCCTACATCTTCATTTCCTTCCCATTTTATCACCCTCATGACCACTGCTTCACAAAGCTTCTGCATCTTCTGGCCATTCGACTACTTAATATGTTTATGTGTGTTAAAAGGACACATTATTTTTATGAGAGTCAACTTACTGAAAAATTATATATATATATGCATATAGCCTCACTACCACACCTTAGATTTGTCTTGTCTCTGCTTCTGTGCATATCATGTTTTTCACATCCACATTTTTGCTGTAGGGCATCCATCTCTCTCCATGGCTACAGGGGAATCTATGCATCTTCTGGGCTGAGTTAATTTGTGCAGCTCTTATAATGTGATGGGGTCTTTTTGAAGCTCTCAGTTTCTGCATTTTCACTGTCGACATCATTTAGTTTTTGCCATTTTAGAGAATGATAAAACTTTGCTTTGTTTCGGATGAAAGTAGAAAGTGTATTCAAGACTGGTCAATTGAAGTTATTCAGACTACCATTGGCATGAAACACCCACAGCTGTACTTGTGCACGTTAGAACTCTGCAAGTCTTTGGAGCATTTCTTCACTCAAGAGTCCTTATGAGAAACTATAGGAAATATTATTGATATATAAATTCATATTTCTTCATGAGTTTTGTTTCTCAGAGAAATGCAAGTGACATTAAAAAAAAAAACAAAACCACAGTATCAAAAGAAAGACAAATATTCCAAAGCTCAAAAGTCTTGAAGCTCACAAAACCATAAGACGTGTATTTCTAGTCACCATTTCTAAACCCCAAATCCTGTATTAACCTGATATTTTCTTCCTTCAGTTCCCAAACTGCCTCAACAACCAGGCTATCCACATCCCAAACCCAAACCCACAAGGAGCCCTGCAGCGCCTCCGACAGAACTGGGTAATGTGTAGGTCTTGGGTTAAGAATTCTGATGCCTATCCAAGCAAGTCCCACAGAAAGTACGATGGCAACCAAAGGTCCACTCAGAGAAGAGATAAGGTGGGGGGAGGGGGCAGTGAATCCTTATGCTCTGTGTGCTAGGATTTTCTCTGCAATGGCTTTTCTGGCAATGCTAGTCATTATCAAGTGTTCATAGTGAACAATAAGAGAACAAGTATATGATTGTACTACTGGGGGATGACTTCTCTGTTACTGTCAAGTCCTGTGAGTCAGAGGAGGCATCGGGGAACAAGGCAACAGTGTTTACTGAGTGGTGCTAGGGAGTAGATACTTCAGGCTTTGTAGACCATATGGTCTCTGCAGCCTGTTGTTTTGGTTGCCATGTGTTTGTTTCCTAAAGCTGTTTATAAATGTAAAAGTAGCCCCTACAGAGAAGCTAGCATAGACTTGAGCAGAGGATAATGAGGACGTTCAGAAAGGCAGAGCATGCATGAGAACCAGTGAAACGAAGCAAGTTTCCTCTTACAAAAAAGATAAGGCTTCTAGGAACTGAATGGCTTTCGTGAGGCTCCTGCAACTAATGGCCTATAGGGCACATTAAAGGGTTTTTAATGTTGAACTTGGGAGCTTAGAGCTCATCAGATAATTGATTTATGGCCACATTTTCTTTAGGTGCCTTGCTATGCTACAGATAGAGTCCCTTGTGATGTTCTTTCAAGTACTCAAGTTGGGTATCTTCTCAGTGAGGTGGACTTGGTCTAGATATTACTCGGCTTTGTTCACTATAACAAAACTACTAGCATGGGCTACTTACAAAGGAGAGGTTCGTCTAGTTCAAATATTTGAATGCTCATATTTTAGTGACATATTACAGGTTCTGTGGTGAAGGCTATTCTAAGCTTGTATCACCTCATGATGTGGTGCTATGGTAGAAACATGTACAAGATCTAGAAGGTGATCATATTTCAAACCAGGAAGAGAACACTGGAAAAACCAGGTCTTTTTCCTTTTATGTTTATCCTCTCTGGAGAGCTCAAAAGGTTATACAGAATTATCAAGGGGTTGTGCAAGCCATGTCATGCCCTCAGTGATCTAAGACCTTTTCACTAGATCCCACCATCCAAAGGTGCCACTGCTTTCTAACAGGACCTAGACCTCAGAGGACACAAGCCTTAGCTATCCGTTCAGCACATTAAGTAGGCTCAGATCATAAAAGGATGAGGACAACTTTATAAGCCTTACCTACAAGGCTTTTGGTTCCCTCCTAAGAGATTAGTTCACATCTAAGAGTAAGACACTGTATTATCTTGGTTCAAAGTTAACAACATGGTTGAGTGTTTCAGATGTTTTTCAGACATATTTCTGTTCTGCTAGAATTTGTTTTAAATGAATACAGTAGGTTTTAATAAGCTTAAGGTTTGGATTGGAGTTTTTGTTTATTTTGTTTTTGTTATTTTTGGCTAGTTCCTACTCCAGTCTTTGAACCAGTTACTCCTTTAAAAGAGGATCCGGTGACCACAATAGGTAACAATGCCCCGGCCTCTGAGCAAATACATTTTCTGTTCATTGTCAAGTTCATCCCATGTTGACACCCGATCACATTCTTCATTTTATCTGAACTGAACATCCTTAGAAGTGCTTGCCCCTTATGTGTATAGGAGATCCTGGCATGGATCTAATGTGTGTGATCGGCCTGCCTCGTAAATCACTGTAAGGCATTGACATGTTGTTCTACAGTTTGGTTTAACCAAAATTCTTTGCTAAACCAGTTTCATGTATCTTTGCTGTGTCTACCTCTGATTTGTACATGCCAAGCTTCTCTTTTGTTTGTTAATATGCTGGCAATGTGATTTCGTACATTGAATGGCATATTATCAATCTAATTTAGTAGTTTGAATAGCATAATATCGGGTTGATATCTTTAAATAGTAAACTCCAACCTTACTATGAATTGAAGTCTTCTCTTTCTCCACCATAATTTAGATGATTTTCAGCCTTGTTAGCCCAATCAGATAATTTTAGGAGAATTTTTTTTAAAAATACTAGTCTTGACTTTTTGAACTAATAATTTCAATTGATATATTGGTATTTATTTGCCCCTCAAAAGTACCTCCAGTAACAAAAGATAATATAGTATTCTATGGGATATATAGCTTTCATACATGGTCTCGAACTCAAGAAAGTTCACCAAGCCTTGAAATCCCTAAAATTTTTTTTTAATTTTCTAATATGTTGAACCATAACTTTAAAATAACTCAAGCTTGTCTTTTTGTAATCTCCAAAAATTGTCTGAGAGAACACAAACTTAAAGCTACCCAACTCTAGATACACTAGGTCTCTGTGATAAACAAAGGGTCTTTGGTTTCAAAAGTCTGAGAACCATCAATGATTGCAAATATCACGTTGTTATAGGTGTCCCCTAAAAGGGGGGCATTATTGACTGGCAAGACCTTTACAGTTGGAAGGGATACATCTTAGAAGATGTCTTACTTCTCTGTTTGGCAGCTAATGAAGTCATGAGATCTGTTTTTTTTTTTTTAAAATGGCTTCTCATGTATTTTTTAACTACAGAACTTTTTATGCAGTCATATTTTCATGAACTTGGTAGTTATTTTCTTTTTAGTGTTCAAAAATACAAGTTAGATTGAGTACTTAGAAAACATTAGAAGCACATGTATGGGCATGGGTAAAAGTGTCCTGAAGTCTTCCCTGTTAGATCCAGATAAGCATTGTAACATGAGGAGCGGCTTGCCTGCAGCATTACAAAATGAGAACAAAGATGATGCCTGTCTGGGAGAGCAGTGCTAGCTACTGTTTGTCTGTCTGGACAGAAGGATTGGTATTTGCATTGAGTTTTACTAGGACAGCCATTCTACAGTGTTGTATATTGGTTTCTTAACAGTGATCTATTCTTATAGTTCTGGAAGTTACAACTCAAAGACCAAAGTGCTTCCATGTCTGGTTTTCCCTGAGGCCTCTCCTTGGATCATAAATAGCTGCCTTGCTATATTATCACATGGCCTTTTGTCTATATATGTTCATACCTACTGTCTCTTCTTCTAATAAGGCCATTTGACAAATTAAAGAGCCCCGACATTATGATCACTTTGTTACATCTTTAAACATTCTGTCTTCAAATACAACCCACTTCGATTTACCTCTTCAGTATATAAATTGTGAGGATACAATTCAGTCCATAATACACTTCAACCAGAAAATTATATAATAATAATATTATATATATAATATATGCTATATATTATATAATATACATTATATATATGTATATACATATACACATTCTAGATGCTGTGTTATGCTAGCAGAATCATTTTGAAACAAATGTTGTGTGCTTATACATGTTTTTAAAGAGCTCATATTTGTTAATTCAGTTCCTATTACAGACCTCGAACCTGTTACAGACCTTGAAACACCTGTTGCTTTTAGAACCGAGGCCCCTGGGACAACGTTAGGTAACACTCTCACTTGCCAAGTGCTTCTCTTGCTCATTGTATAATCCATTAAGCCTCCATCCCCAGGAGGTGATCTTTATACTTTTCTGAGAAAGGTCCCATCATCTTTAGCCATCGCCCAGAGAGTTCAAAGCTTCTTACAGACATGCTTCCTGTTGTGTTTATGAGAGCTAAGCATGAAGTTAGTTCAAATATTAATAGCCACATGGAACTACTGAAAGTGCTGTGTTGTCTTGTGCATCACAGAATTCTATATAACAACTGAGTTTTAACCACAGTGGAATGACTGCCCATCAAATGCTTCCTTTGAATATCCAGGTTTCTACACTTGTTTTTGAATACTATTATACAGTCTGTTCTTTCTTTGGTGATATAATTTAAATAATGATATGTGCATAATGATATATGTAAGTAATGCTTTTAGGAATGATATATTTTACTATAAATTTGACAAATTCAGGATGACCCATTTGAAATCTTAAATTATAGGCTTCTACCATAGTATGACCCAAATCTCTCCAACCCTTCATTAAATGACTCCCTTTCAATCATTTTCTCCAAAGTGGAGGCCATCTATGGCTTTCTCCAAATGAGTATGAGTCTTCTTGCATTGAATGAGCAACTTAACTATAAACAGGAATTTACTCCAAACTACCCATCGATGACAAAAAGACATGCTTCTTTAAAAGGAGTGAAAAATTCAAACTAAAAGAACAATCTCCTGCCAGTTTAGGAAATCTGAGAGCTGTTGAAGGCTCTCTTTTCAGTATCTAAGACCATAAGGTCCAAAGTAACACGAGGTTTCTCTTTCTTCAGCTAGCAAAATATCACAAAGAACCCGCCGTCCAAGACCCAGACCTAAAGCCACATTGAGCCCTCAAGCACCTCAAACAAAACCTGGTAAATTTGGGAGTTACATGGCTACTGGGTGAGCCTGATGGTCTGTCCCCTCAGAGACGCAAAGCAGTGCTTATGGTAGGCAGTAGCAGCTCCTACACCTCTGAGTGTGAGGACTAAAGCAGCATCAATAGCTTCTCTGTTGATGCTTTAAGGAAAATACAGGTGGTTGAGACCCAGTAGGAGCTGGAATACCTTTTGTTATTTCAATGTAAGGCCTTTTATTGCAACTTTGTATTTAGTAAATTTCAAACTATGCATTTCTATTCAAATCTAAATAGTGAAACTATACTAGCAAACTCAGTATATTTAGTTTAAGTAAACAAATCCTATGCCCTTTACATATTCCCTGACTCACATTTGCAATTGTAAAATAACAGATTTTCTGTAGAAAGTTTCTTCTTCTTCTTCTTCTTCTTCTTCTTCTTCTTCTTCTTCTTCTTCTTCTTCTTCTTCTTCTTCTTCTTCTTCTTCTTCTTCTCCTTCTCCTTCTCCTTCTCCTTCTCCTTCTCCTTCTCCTTCTCCTTCTCCTTCTCCTTCTCCTTCTCCTTCTATAATAAACTGAGGCCATGCTGCACAATATACCCACAAAGCAACATTCTGAAATCTAGAAAAAGGCAATATTCAGGTTGTCTGGGTTTGGACATTGAATACACTACAGGATTTTGATCAATAGAGGAAATAGAGGGTCATCCAGAGACATAGTCCAGTCCAGATGGACTGTAGGCGCTTACTCACTCTGTTTGTTGGTGATAACTGCATTTGAAAGGGTCTATCAGGCCAGTAGAAGAGGAACTATGAAGAGTTAATTCAGAGCTTAGGTAAGATACAGAGATACTACATTATACACAGACTCTTTGATTTTCACCTTTTATGCTCCTGGGGAAGACAGATGCTACATTAGGTGCTAGACTAGTAGCAATCTTTATGCTTCTCTCTTATGGTTTGCATGGAGGTGTCAGATTCCACAAGATTGGCAAGATCAACACAAGGCTTATGATTAATTTTCTTAATATATGTTTCAAACTTGAATCATGTTTACTTAAACATAGTAACTCATGCTTTTTAGCTTACTTTTTAAAGGATATATTAAATGAATACATTAAAATATTTTTAATGCTAGAATTCTTTTATTAAAAACCTTACAGAATGTCATATTGACTACCATACTTGTTTATATCTCCTCCTTCTCTTTTATTCCCCTCCTTTCTTCTAGTCAGCCAGGTAGTTAAAAAGCTGAGCCCAACAACTATCCTAACAAAAGTTTAGCAAACTTTTAAAAAGTAAACTTTCGTATAAAGAGTTAATTATAGTCTTTCCCTTGAGACAGTTGATATTTTAGATATATATAGTATATGCAAATGTTCTAACTAAATATGCATTTTTTAAATCTCTTTGGTTTGTGTTGTTTTGGCCAGTCCCTGCTGTAGTTCTGGAACCTGTCACTCTTAGACCTGAGGTCCAAGTAACAACACTAGGTAATGTTGCTAAGCTATTTTTGTAACAAGTCTTCTTGTCATAGCGATAGTTTCATCTCACTTCAGGTGGCAGATGGGTGGGTCTTTGTCGCCATTCACTTATATTCATCTAAAAATTATGAAGATTTATAATTATCTGCTCTTAAGATATTATATATGAAACTTCTTTGGGCCATTTATTTGCCATATTACTTACTTGAAATTGGGTCCTGTTTTATGTTTTGTTTGAAGGGTGCTTTTGCTGCAGCTGTGTTTCAAACATGACACAAGTCTCAGGTACACAGAGAAGACATTAACAACTTCTTGGTGCCCAAAGGGTCCATATTATATTACACTTTTTTCTGTTGGCATTATATTTTGTTGTTTTGTTTCTATTTAATAAGCTTTTATTTTGATAATTATATAGAGAACATATAGATTTTAAAGATTCAATTGTGCATCATGAATCATAGATAGTAGAAATGCACACTATCCATTCAAATTTAGGGATTGTTCCTATCCATTTCCCGCCAAGCCATCTTTTGAAACTTAGATAACAATTACTAGCCTTGATTTCTATAATTAAATAGTATTTCTTTCTTCATAAATTTTTTATGGTTGAAAAAAAACTAGATCATGAACATGTGAGAACCAGCAAGGTATCATCTTTGCACCTTCCATAGTTTCCTGACTCATAGATAATGAAAATACAAAATAATCCAATAATTTCTTCCTTTAGCTACCAAAACACCACAGAGAAAACATCGACCACGTCCCAAACCAAAGCCTATATCAAGTCCTGAAGTACCCGAGTCCAAGCCAGGTAAAGCATATGCACTCAGCAGTGTGACCTAGCAGGGTTGTGGGAGTTATTTGAATGACTGAGAACCTCTAATGTATCCCAAATAGAGCAAGGATACAATTCTGTGTGTGAGGGTGGGTGGCCAAGTATCTCCATTGTTCAGATGTCAAGCAAACAAGGTTGTGAGGGAAGTCTGAGGGCAATTGGATACCTACCACTTCCCATGTGCCACCTTCTCAATCACCACACAATTTTGTAACTTCCTGTTATCTCCTAAAAATAAAGGTTCTCTAGGATAATTAGATTTGGTTCAAATAAAAAGCATTATTAAATACCTTCCACCTCCTCCTTAACCAACTAACACCTTTGAGTGAATAGATGTAGAAGCTATATTTTGATTTTTGCAAGACAGAGTGGAAACCTTTATAAATATAGTTGAAGATGGTATAGGAAGAAGATGTTCATGTGCGTGATGAGTTTTGAGGGTGTAAACAAAAAGTCTTAGTAAATATTCGGAGTCAGGGACTAGAGATTAAAAAGGAGCAGCGTCTTGAAATCATACTAGAGCCTGCCTGATTAGAAGTAAGGAAGGGAAGAAAATGCAAAGGAGGAGAGATGAATGAAATTAGTGAGGAGAGTCTTTGGAGTACTGCTGATGAGCTCTCCCTTCCAGGCTGTAGTAATCCTTCTGTATCTCAGAGGATATGCATATCCTCTTGGACATGCACACCAAGGTCTTAGGAGTATGAAAGGGTGGGGCAGTGGGGGAATGGGCTGGTAGACATCAGCAACCTCTTCTTTCTCATAAGAGCGTACTCCCTTGTGATGAAGCAACCCTACTAGTTCATCATGCTGATGGCTCAATCTCCTACCTAATCTGAGCTCTAGGCAATGCCTTCCCAGTCCACTCTGGGCTATTAATTAGAGGAGAAATGAACAATGACAAAATAGCTACCTGACTTACAGATGATGGAGTTTTAAGAAGTCAACTGCTTACTTTTTCCAGATTAATGGTTTTTAAATGTGTCATGTTGTTGTAGAAACTATACTATGCTAGGAAGATTCATAATAAAGAAAAGATCTTAATTTTCCATTGTATAGAACCATCATTTGGTTTATTTTAATGCCTTTGCTTAGTTTCTTCAAGAGACCGTGAACCTGTGACACTAAGAACTGAGACTTGGGTGACAACGAAAGGTATTAAACACATTGTGATGCTGGCTATGTCGTCTCTCTTTCCATTGCCAACTCATCCGATCCGTGTCAAAGTCACATGTTCTCCTTCCCTTGGTGACGCCATCATTCTCTTTGCCATTCTGTGAAATCCTCGTTCTTGAGAACTATGGCTCTTCAAACAACTTGCTTCTTGTGAGACCCACCATAAATCTAACCCATATCATCTGTCAGGCTTGTAAGCACATGGAAACATTTCGTCATTGTGTTTGCTCTGGGGAATGTGACTCGCAAAAGCAGTTTTCATAATTCTAACCTTTTCTATACTATCAAGGAGTTTCCCTAAAGATCTGAAATTCTTCTCTTTATTTAACCATTTATTCACTTTTACCATGTGACATTTGTTCTTTGATTGACATTTCAGTTAGTTATGTGTGCAGTCTTACTTTCACAAACTCTCAAAAAATTTCCTAACCAGTTATCAGTGCCACCACCATGTGTGAGCTGGGGTTCTCAGCATTTTGTGAGAGTGGTTCTCCCTACACAGTCCAGCCTCAAGTTTTCTAAGTATCTCAGTTGGGTTGTCCTCGAACTAGTGCTCTTCCTATTACAACCCCCCAAGTGTTAGGACCACAGGTGTGTGCCACTATTCCTGGCTCCTTAACTATTTAATTCTATATAAGTTCTATTTTTGCTCTTCACTTCCTGACCTATCCAAGGCCTTTGAGTTAAAAAGTTGAAAATTTGAATTGCCTAAAATATGAGAAAATCTAGTACCATCCCCACCATTGCTTTTGAACTACAAACTTTGTAATAATGAAGATTTTCTTTCCTCAGCTCCTAAAACACGAAAACGAACCCATCGTCCACGCCCCAAACCTCAAACTACACCAACTCCTGAGGCTCCTCTAACTAAACCTGGTAAATTGAGTTTCTGGTCACAGGGGTACTTATAGAAGCTCTGGGGAAGCCATACGGAAGGCCAGTGGTAGAAGGGCGAGCTCGTGTAAGTGAAAGAGCTGCATGGCTTACTCTTGCCTCCACTCTCATGTGTAGAAAGAAAAACATTAGACTCTTGTGTGGCAGCGGATTTGCTTATGATCTCTGCATAAGTACCATCTCTATTACAGCATACCTTTTTGGGTACTACTGATTAAATTACATTTTTCTCTGTTAAACCGAAGTTCTTGAAGGAAAGAATTCATAAGTTTGGATCTGATCCAAAAAGCATTAGTGTTCTGCCTATCCATCTAGAATACTCTACTTTTATAAGGAAAGCAGAGAGTTAGCTGTTCACGTAGTACCACACTTATTAAAAGTCCCTTTTCCTGGTTTGCTGAGCACCCTTGTCATACATGAGATCTCAGCCCAACCCTACTCATGAGTTCTCAGAGTGCATTTGGTTCACTTGACTTATCGGTGACTGGATCCCATACAGAAAAACGCTTGCATTCCTGCACATTTAGACATGCTATTTTTTTTTAAAGCTCCTATACAAAAGCCCAAGTTATATCTGTGCAGCTTTGGTAAATGTTTATAATTTCTAGAACAGTCTTCGATCGTAGTTGGAATGAGATATTCCACATACCTAGAGGAATACTACCTTTACTCTATAAAGAGGTTTAGCACAAAGTATAGGTAGCAATCAAGTACTTCTTGAAATGTTTACCAGGGTACAATGTAACCAAATCATCAAATAACAAGTATTAAATTGGAAACTGTTCCTTAAACTTGTTCCGTATTCCAATAAGAGTGTACTTTTGTCTTACTGACTTTTTACATATGTTTCTCTCATTGTCTTTAATTAGCTGCTGCTACAGATCTTGAACCCAGTGCTCTTAGCACCGAAGTGCCTGCAGCCGTGGGTAATAAGAATGTGTGTCTTTCTAATCTCGGTGCTTTTCCTGCCATACCATCATGTCATCACTTTTGCATCTTAGGACCGCTCCATCACCATCCTCTGTCATCACTCCATTATATTCTTTATCTTGAAATTATCCTCAGTTCTATGCCAAGTTATTTATTGAATTCATGAGCACCGTGCATGAACTAACTTCAGGACACCAATCCACCATGTAACTCACTGCTCAACTGTGATGTGCATTTTTAAAGGGTGCTGACTAAGACTGTATTTTCATGTGAATCTCCGTCTGTCATGTTTATGCTGCGTATCCGTCGACAATTACAAAAATATGTTTCTTTATTCAGAATGCTTCTTGGTGAACTCGAACCTTTGTGACACATTGGAGCAATAGTTTTTAAAAAATTATGACTGTAGTAAGTTGTCAAACTTAAAGATGCATGCTCTTGAAGTGTTCCAACCCTGTTTCCATGATAGAGACTCCTTTTCTAGAAGGTTCAACAGTCTTTTAAAATCAAGGACTACTTTTCCAATGGGGATATTTCATCAGTTTGTCTTCATACTTTTCAACAAATGAACCTTTAATTTGTATAATTTTTTAAACAGTAGACAAATAAAGGCTGTATGTAGCTATCTCATGAGTTTCTATAGAAGCTCAAGGAGACTAATAAAGCTTTCATTAGTGTATACAGAAAGGCATCTATTGTGAAAACAGAAAAACGTGACCAGCAGAATTCAACAGTTGTGGGGCCAGTCAGTCAAATGTCTAGAAGAGCATCTCGTGTACTGTGACCTAGTTAGTTCTATAATGTGCCGTCTTGCAAGTCTATGTCATGACATAGTGAACACCCATCCATGGTCTAGCCAAATGTCGAAGAAACAAGTGTCTCTGTCCTGTTACTTTTGAGGCTAAAGATATTCTCAAAATTAGCCTAAACATGAAGTTTTAATTTGTCTTTGGTTTATCTTCCTCCTTTCTGTCCAGTTCTTGCTACAGCCCTTGTACCTGTCACTCTTACGACCAAGGCTCCCAAGACAGCGACATTAGGTAATGGCACTATGCTCTGGAATGCTTTTTTCACGTTTCATTCTTTTTTTCATGTGCATTCCATCTTCATCCTAACTTCATTGTCATCTGCTTTATTAGATTGTCTTGCCACCTGCTGCTGGTCATCCTCATATACTGCTGCTTCTTAAGACTATTAAAGGTTCTTAAAGTTACATCTTTTAAAAGCTACCCACAGACCTAGAATATTACTATACTTGTTATCTTTATTAAACATGTCATATCTTTTTGTCTAAACAGTGCTTCCATCAAAAGCTGAATTGCAAACTCAGGTAGCAGTGTCTATATCTTACCTAGACAGAGTAAATTAGAAAAATATCATGGCACAATGGATCCGTGGGAATGGTGAAAACTTTCAGTGTCAACCTAAGATCCTGCCACATGGAGTTTAGCTTAAGCATTGTTTGACGTTGGAGACTTATGGATCTCTTCATTCATTGACTTAATTTTATATTTTAGGTTTCTTTCTTAAGAATCTTTGGTAATTAAAAAAAAAACCTAACAAAATAGGAGAAAATATTTTAATCCAAAAGCATACATACCCCAAATTTCAAGGAAAGATACCTTTACCCCAGTCTTTTTTTTTTTTCAAAACCAAAAGCATGAAATTAATAGAAAGTTTCTTCCTTCAGCTCCCAATGTACAGCGGACACGCCGTCCACGTCCCAGACCTAAAACCACAGCAAGTACTGATGTATCTGAGTCGGGTAAATGTGGAATGCCTGGTTTAAGGGTTGCTAGCAGTCTGTCCCAGATGGGTCCCAAAGTAATACCTACAATGGGAAGCTCCTGCTATTTAAGTAAACTAAGGCATTGAAGAGCAGTTAACAGCTGCTCCTCCTAAGAGCTTCCCATAAGAGCAAGGCTTGGGGAAATTTGTCCCTAATTCCCCAAGTAACTTGGTTTGGATTAAATTCTTCTCTTTAAAGATGAGTTGATGGCAAGGTTTGTATTAGTTGTTCATGTTTATGCATTGCTATATTAGCATCAAACATAAGATCTGTTGCTTAGCCTTGGTTACATAAGCAGATAATTGTTTTCAACTTCCAAGAAGTAAAATACACTACTTCCATATATACTGTCATACACTACCTTAGGAAATTTCCAAAGCCATCTTCATATTAGTTATAGCCAGAAAACCAGGTACCTACGAAACTCTTATCTGGACAGAATTAGGAAATATATAGCCAAGCTCAAAGTGATTGTGACTGTTTTCCATAACCGTCTTGACTACTGTGACTGGCATTTCAGAAAGCAACTGTTTGCTTCCCGTTAGTTCTAGAATGTAAAAACATGTTTGTCATTTGAAACTCACGTTGTGAAAGAAAATTTAAGGCATTTTGTGGGTGTTCAACTTTCTTGTGTTTATCCATTGCTTTTAATTAGTTTTAGTTTTGGGCTTTGAACTCGATACTCACAGTACTGGGTCTCCAGAAACAACACTGGGTAATGATTTTTGTGACATTCAGTGAATGCTCTTTTTCTTGCTGGTTAAAACCCATCTTCTGTCATGTCAGCATTGCTCATGCCTCAGAAGACTGTGTTAGGATACCATTTCACACTTTGTAGTCAGTCATGGGAACTCTAGTGTCACCTACATGTTATTCCTCCTTGGAGCCATTGAAAGATATCAGTATGCCATGAAATTCTCTTTAAAAATCCAGAGATTCATATTGTTACTTCTCTCTTTAGTGGTTAGATCTACATAGAGCTACAATAATTTAGAGACATAAACTCTCTCTCTTAGCAACTTATTTTCCATAAAATCAGTGTGCTATGCTTATTGCTCTATTTTGAGTCATGAGATACCCTATTATCAACAAAATAAGTTGTGTACCAAAGGCTCCCAGCTCCTAAATCACTGAGGAGTTTCTCCAGGAGTGACTGATGGCCCTTGCTATTTACTAAGTAGCGATCTTGCTGGTATCCATGAGTATTAATATTTATTACTACAAATGAACATTGTAGCTTAGGTTCGTAAGGGAAACCTTGGGTGATGCTCAGAAACAAATAGTTTCTTTGCAAGGAGGATGATTGAAATCAGGAAGTAGCTATTTTCGTCTGTGAAGTGTTAGATAGGAAAAGTTGCAGACTTTGCAGGCCACTCAGTCTTAATCACAACTGCTTGTGCAGAAATTGTAGGTGCGAAGCAACAAGGTTAGTGTGTGAATAGGCCCTGCATCAATTTGGTCCGTGCTCCAGTTAGACTTTGAGTTTCATACCATTTTCATATTTTACATGGCATAAAATCTGGGTCATTTTACTATCACCTAAATTTGTTTTAAACATTCACAGGCTGACTTAAGTCCTTTTGTTCCAGCTCCTGCTGAACTGCAAACTCTTATTTTGAAACCAGTGACCTCACCAAGCCTAGAAATTACACAAAGTCAATCTGGTAAATAGATTGATTTATCTGTATAGCTGTACCAAGAGCTTCAGAAACATAATTCCCTCCATGTTGTATGTTCAAATATAAAAACTTCTCCTTCTGTGGTTGTATATTGATATTAAATTAGTAATACTTTATCTTCTACTGTTTCCTTGTATATGAAATACCTACCTTTGTTTCATTGAGTTTGCTCTGTGTCTGTTGGAGAATGATAAAGACACTGATTAAGCAGTCAGCAAACCTCTGTGGACTGATTACACTTCTTAATTCCATCCACAGTTATAAAGATGTGGTTCTATTAAGCAGTATGCTAAATGTTTGCTGAGCCACCTAAAATAGTGCTAATACTTTCGTAGCCATTGAAAACTGAGAACAGTATTTTAATACAATTTTTTTTACATTCCTTAACTATAGAGAACCTTTCAAAACATACTGCCTTTCAAATTACAAAGCAAATTTAATGTCAATGGAATACTGCTGCTGTTCTCTAGCGCTTAGATTTGAAAACTTGAATTCCATATTTCAGCATAGGGTTATCATTTCTTTATAGCATCTTTTAGTTAGATGAGATTACAGTTTGGTACTCCTGTTAAAGATTTAAGGTGTGTTTATTGATGGTAGCCAAAACAATTATGTTGTGGATTCAACTAAGTTATGAGAACTTCCTTAAGTACTCATGCTAATGAAATAGATTTTATCAGAAGCAGGCAAACTGAATCATTTATCAGGTATCCAACACTCCTCTGAATAGTTTGTTTAATCTACCTGATGCTTACACCTTTGACCAGTTGTGCCCTTGTTTTCTTTGCTAGTTTCTGATGACCTGGAATTGGTTGCATTTAGTACTGAGTCACCACAGAAGACGATAGGTAAAAATGTTCCCAGTGGAAAGTCAAGAATATGTGCTTTTCCATCTCATTGCAAAATTCGTCATTGGATGTTGTCATGCTTGTGCCATTTTGTGTCATTTCATAGTGGCCTGTTTCTTGTGTTGTCTCTGTGCTTATCCAATGGCTGTTGAAAGCCACCATGCATATGGCAACTCATGCTAGCTACAATCTGCTATATTACAATGCAAGTTTCATAGTTTCCCTAGTGTCTTCTCAGTTAATGAAATTCATAATTTAAAATTTTGTGTATTCTTTGTATATGTATACATGTATCTGTACACATGCGTATATGAAATTTGTCATCTTCAGGTCATTTCCAGGTTTTCTTGTCATGTTTCCAAAGGACTCATAACTTTTTTCCTTACTAAAATGTTCATGCAAAAATACATAAGGAAGTAAATTACCTACTCTCCTCTAGGTAATAATTGCTGTAATGGACCCTGATTGTCATTTGTGTGTGCATGTGTATCTGTCTTTCTGTTTCGCACACAGCAAACTTCATTACGTAGCTTCATTTTTACTCTACTCAATTGCAACAATTTTCATAATCTAGAAAACTAACCTATGTTTTCACCTAAATTCAGAGTTCCATGATAACCTGCTTTGCTCTACCCACCACTAACCTGCCATTTCCTGTTTCTTCCCCAGCACCAGCTGAAACAGATTATGTAGATACCACTACCAAAGAACCTCTCAGGCCAGAGGAGCCAAGGACGGAAGGTGGTAAAGGTTTTATGCTATGATTAACTCCTTCTGCTATTCAAGCCATGGCACTTGATTGAAAAGATTTGACGAGCTAGAGATTCACTTCTGACGCATCTATGGATCTCCTTACACCCCCTTACTAGGAATCAACCTAGAGAGTCACATTTATTTTGTATGTGGCTTAGCAATGAGCTATATACACTAGCAGCTCTAATGCTCTTGGATTCTTAAAATTAATGTGACAGTTGATGCTCTCTGAAAAAATACATCCTATTTATGTTAGGATCTGAAGATCAAGACATAATAACATTTGAAAGTCAGTTGTTGATAAAGTATGAATATCAGCAGTTTAATACTCTTCAATATGACTTCTTCCTTTTTGTCCCATCTAAAATATGTTGTTTTGTTTTTAAAATTATGTCATAAATTCTTGAGAATGAGGTGGCAAATACTCAAAAACCACTTGTGGAACTGAACATCTTATAGTTTTTAAACCCATTCTCCTTTGTTTTGATACAGTTGTGGATTCTCTTACACATGTGTCTGAGCTTCCAGAGACCACATTAGGTAATGGCGCCCTCAACAGAACAAACTGTATGTTCTCTTGTCTTCACTGTGTCACCCTGAGAGGCTCAGGATTGCCCTCACTGTGAACTCATGGCACATCCTTTCACTGTTGTGAATTTTCCTCCTTTCGTGTTCCTATGCATAGTCATTTTCCAAAAATGTCTTTGAGTTAGTGTCTCTGATCTTGGTCTCTGACTGTTCTTATGTCAGCCAAACTGTTGAATATAAAATACAGCATTTTTCCAAATAATGCACTCACTGTCATTGGAACTATTTGACTGAAGACCATGATCCACTCCTGCTTTATGACCCAGAGATATACTTTCCATTAACAGTCTTTTCATCATGTTGATTTAACATGTCTGGTTCTTTGTTCTCTGTCATCCAAGTGAAAGTCAATACCTCTTATCAGGCCTGTGCTATAATTGTAAAGTTATCTTTTCCCTTTGTAGTTCTCATTTAAGCTTTGTGGAGGAGGTGAAGATTATTGAAATAATGAAATTGTTTATCTTAAAAGTATTTGCCATCTGAAGTCTGCCCTTTTTAAATAGAATGAGTTATGAAGAAACATATTTATTCTTCACATTTCAAATTTCCTGTAATTTAACCATTCTCTTACTTCTGACATCTGTGTATTGCTATCCTGACTGTTGTCTGTAATCTAAGTGTGCCTAGCATTATAGTAACCCCACATAATTTCCTTCAGCTACCATAGAAACATCACCTCTGTCTTCCCAAACTATAATCCTACCCAGACCAGACGAGCCTCAGACCGAACCTGGTAAATACACTTTCTTTTGCATTTCGTATATGAGGTGAGTGTTTGCAAAATGACAACATGGCCTGTGCATGAGAAGTCCTGCCTATCATTCTTCTCAGCCTTTGATGGGTGAGCCCTCCTGTCCAACGTAATGTCTCTCTGTCTCTCATCAGTAATCTTTCTTGAACGGCAATGTGTAAACCTTTAACATACTACTGAAAAACTACGTCTCCACTACTCTTCAAGTTTTTGAGTTTAGAAAATAGGAATGTTTAGGAAGAAGATCATATATATTCTATTCTACTTTGAAGTATATATGTAAATTTATTTGGATTACTTTGTCTTCTTCACTAGCTTTATAACTATAAAGTATTTTGAGGTAGTTGACTTATTATGAAATTATACAATACTGACAGAAACAGATTTTGCTGTATTATGGGATACTGACCAGTCCTCATGCCATTATTTAGAGGCCTCTCTACTACCCACTCCTGCTTTCAGTAGCATGCCGTTTCACTCTATACTGCCCCCTGGTATTAGAGAAATAGCAATTAAACTGTTAGCCGTAAAGTTTTCCTTGATAGTGGAGTTTGATCCTAATGAAAATAAATCACCTTCATGGATAATACAATTTCTGCACTACCCACAGTTCTCTACGGGATAGGAGTTAGCCATAAATAGGCCCAAGCTTCTGTTCTAGTTGTCAATAAACTATTTTAAACCAGGTGTGGTGTTCATGTGCATTCTGTGAGTCTGAAACAGGAAGATTGCTATGAGTTCAAGGCCAGCCTCAGCTTCATGGTGAGATACTGTCTCATAACCCTTTCCAAAAACAAAAAACAAAAAACAAAAATCAAAACAACAACAAAAAAACAACCTCTTTTTTATGGTTCTATGTCCAGGGGAGATAAGTTATTATTTTTGATGATTTATTCTAAAACACTTATTAAATAATATTACCTAATAAGTGGTAGTTTAACTTTTTACCCAAATTCTACATTGACTACATGAATGAAATGTATCTCATATCAGTTAAAACTACCATTGCCAAAAATTCTTTCAATAGCCTATTAACATATTATTGAGTGTCCAATTGTATATACTACTTGTAATTTATTTTTCCCTTTTTGTTTTTGTTTGAGAACAAGAGCTTACCATGTAGACCAGGCTGACCCAGAATTCATGTTCCTCTTGCTTCAGCCTCCCTAGTCCTGGGATCCCAGGCATATACCCATGTCTGTCTGACTGTCATGGATAATATGCCCTGGAATTGCTTTTGAACATACCTTTGTCTTCACATGGTCTTTTTGCCTTGGGAAAGCAAATAGCATATTAATTGGGACTTTGGAAAGAAAGGGGGCTTAACAACGACATCAGTAATAAGCTCAAATAATTCATTTTAGGATTAAAATGCTTCTTAAATATCATTTCAGTTTGGGTGGCAAATGTATCTGTTGACCCTGACTAGCAAATGGTACTCTAAACTACTGTGTTATTCAGCCAAAATAACCTCATGTGTATCTTAGTATTTGTCTCTCTCCAGGCCAGAGAAGAGCCCTGAAATCGCTGTGTACCTTGTATATTTCCATTTATTATCAGGAAGAAGCCACTCTGACGCCTGCCCTAAGGACTCATGCACACTTCCAGTGCCTAACAACTCATTTTTAGTGAATGTTTCTTAAAGGTTCTGAAACTACATAGTTTTAACATCATTTTGTTTCTTTTTATCAAGCTTCCAATATCAAATGATTCTTATTTTCAGCAGTATTTTTCTTAAGGTGTCTAAAGCTGTGTGACACTGGGAATACCATTTTATATGTTCTGATCTTCATTATTTTAGTTCTCCTAAAGTCACCGTTGTCAGAGGCTGCAGCTCTGGCCCTGACAATTCCTTTCCTTTGTTGAGATTATACTTTTAATTTTCTCACTGAAGAAAACAAATTATCTTTATACTAATTTCTCCATAGCGTTCCTTAGAGTCTCTCTGGTGAAGGAATAACGCTGTGCAGAAAAGTATCTTTAGTGCTCAATTTTTCTTCGCCAACATAGCCAATAAAATTGTGCTTTAATTTTTCTATTTTTCGATTGGACTTGCTATTTAAATTATTCTGTTGAATTTTTGTTATAGTAATTTCTTTATTTAGAAAAGATGGGTTTGTATTTAAAGAATACATCTGCACATTCATGATCACATGTGGATTAGTAATGGAGTGACTTTGTTTTTAACCTATTTTAAAAGGATTTGAAGTAGATATTTCTAAAATACCAACAGTTCTCTTTTGCAAGCTGAATATTTGAGGTGTGTTTAATCTACCTCTTTTATCCTGTATGTTTAATCTCCCTCTTCTTTGTAGCTCTGGAGATATTGACAGCAATTATTGACTTTATTTATCTTCAGTCATTCAGCAAATACCTTTGAGCTTCTAGAAAACACTATAGTTCTTGAAGGGTCAAGGGCTCCAAAGCTGTGAACCTATGTCTTTCTTTTAGCTCCCAGGCAGACAACCAGCACACCTCCCAAGCTCAAAACACCATACTCAAGAATGCCAGCCAAAGAGCCAGGTAACTGCAAAGCTTATGCTTAAACTTCAGTTTTGTTTGTTTGGTTTGTTTTTTCATATTTGAACACTTTATTATGTAATAGGATATGTTATGTGTCAATTACATTTTTTATTAATTTATTCACTTTGTATCTGGATCGCTGCACCCCCTCCCTCCTCTCCTTTCTGTCCCACCCTCACACTAACACACCTTCCCCTTCTCCTCAGAGAATTGAAGGCCCTCCATGGGCACCAACCCACTCTGGCACATCAAGTCCCAGCAGAACTAAGGGCATCTTCTCCCAGTGAGGCCAGACAAGGCAGCCCAGCTAGGAAGTGGTCCAAAGACAGGCAACAGGGTCAGGGACAACCACCTACCTCCATTCCATTTTTTGAGGGACCCACATGAAGACCAAGCTGCACATCTGCTACATAAGTGTAGGGGGCCTAGTTCAGCCTGTGCCTGCTCTTTGGTTGGTGGTTCAGTCTCTGTGAGCCCCCATCGGCCCAGGTTAGTTGACTCAATAGGTCTTCTTATGGTGTCCATGATTCCTTCAATCCTTGCCCAAACTCTTCCACAAGACTCCCTGAGCTCTGCCTAGTGTTTGGCTGTGAATCTCTGCATCTGTTTCCATTAGCTGATAGATGAAGTCTCTCAGAAGACAGTTATGCTCGGCTCCTGTCTACAGGCATCGTAGTGCATCATTAATAGTGTCAGTGATTGATTCTCTCCCATGGGATGTCAACTTGGTCTCAAATTGGGCCAGTCATTTGTTGCCTATTCTCTCAATCTTCGCTCCATCTTTATCCCTGCACATTTGCAGGACAAATTTTGGGTCAAAGGTTTTGTGGGTGAGTTGGTGTCCCTCTCCCTGCTCTGGAAGTCCTGCCTGCCTACATGAGTTGGCCACTTCAGTCTCCATATCCCCTTGTGGTAGGAGCTTTATCTAGAGTCACCCCCATAGAGTCCCAGGAGCCTCCCCAGTCCCAAGTCTCTGGCTCATTCCACAGATGCACCCCCTCCCTAATTTCTGTTCTCTCTCCTAGCCCTCTCCCCCTCTCTCAGTCTAGTTCCCCTCCCTACCTCCCCTTCCTCCCAGTTCCCTCTCTCCATCCACCCCTTGGGCCCTCCTTATTACTTAGTTTCTTTGGATCTGTGAAGTATATCATGAATATTCTGTACTTTATGGTTAATATCCACTTATCAGTAAATATACACCATGCTTGTCCTTTGGGGTATGGGTTACCTCACTCAGGATTATATTTTCTAGTTCCATCCCTTTGCCTGCAAAATTTGTGATATTCTGGCTTTTAATAACTGAGTAGTAGTCCATTGTGTAAATGAACCACATTTTCTTTATCTATTCTTCAGTTGAAGGACATGTAAGTTGCTTCCAGTTTGTGGCTATTACAAATAAAGCTGCTATGAACATAGTTGAGCGTAGTCATCCTTGTAGTTTGGTGGAGTGTTCTTTGGTTATATGCCCAAGAGTGGTGTAGCTGGATATTGAGGTAGAGCTATTCCTAATTTTCTGAGAAACCATCAAAGTGATTTCCAAAGAGGTTGTACAAATGTGAAATTAGTGACTTAGTTACTTAGTTCCAGCAAATTGAGATTTTTAGCCATCATCAAATAAGGCTCCTTTTCCTTGGTAACTCAAAGCATTTATGTTTATATGCTGGATTTAATCAGAAAGCACACCACAGGGAGACCTCAGTCCGTAAAACCTTCCTAATGTCTTATTGTTTCAGAAAGGAATGGCCAAGAACAAGTTCTCTTAGAAGAGCCACTTACTCCCTTCCCCTACAATTTTAGGCTATCCTCCTGACCTTCCTGCTATCCCAGAATGTGCTCCCATCTCCTTGCCAATCACACAACTTAATGAGCATTCTAATCTGAGTCTTGCTTCCAAAAATTATCTTAGGTCCACTTGCCCACTAAACTAGGAAAGGAAAGCTACTGTCACTAATGGTGCCAAAGTAGGAAAAGAAAATATTTATTAGGATCATATTAGTCTCAATCCAGGTGACAATTCTTGAATCCTACCAGGAATAACTTAAATAATTTCAGGATCTCTGTTATTGTTTCAGGTATCACCTCTAATATTTGATCCTGTCTTCATTACTCTTTTTAAGAAAACTGATTTAAAAGACTATTCTATGTTATCCATCTCACTAATAATCAAAAACCTGTCCTACTTTGTATATTATTAAATCTGTTCATATTAACTACAAAATTCTATTATGACAATAATATTTTTGAAGTGTAAATATACAAAGATCCCAATGTAACATTCCCCAAAGAATTAGAAATTTAAAATCATAATCAATTCTTAGAATATTGAGATATGTGGTATTCTGGTAAAAATTAATGATTAATTAAAAATAATAATTAGTGAATAAAACAGGGCTAAAATATGTCAAATATTTTAAATGACTGTTATTAAATAAATCAGGTATGTTAAATTTGTTGATATTAATACTCTAAGAAATTGGATAGTTGTTAAAATTACTTGGCAAACAGCTATCAAGATTTTATTGAACATAGAACAAGAGTAATAGACAAGGATAAATGGACATTTTAAGGACAATAAAATGATAAATATAAAGTAAGACACACTAGGAGTTCAGACTTTTAGACTATAAATTCCTGGATACAAAGTTAAGTGGAGGGGATATAAACTACTAGGAAAAATTTATTAATTATTTTATCTTTTTGAAGAATACTTTGTACTTAATAAACTTCAGTAAATTAGACTCCTTCATGATTTCCTATGATTAAACCATAAATTTAAAATTTGCTTAATTTTTAATTAGCTTTTTAACCAACACAGGTATATAAGCTCAGAGTGAACTAACCCAGTTCACTCCATGGTAACCCTGGAAGGCCGGGGCTGACAGACTACAAGGAGAGAAGCTTTTGGTTTTGTTCCAACTGAGGCAGCTTCCATTGGCCTCTGCAGTGAACAGCAGCTGCGACCCAAATGTTTCTGACCTTGTCAGTGGCATTTAATAAGAGAAAACTAACAATGGAAATCAAAATGTGTTATAATGATGGTTTTTAATTGATGGAACTTAGATCTCTTTCAACATGAGAATATGTTTCTTAAAAAAACAAATCCAAATAATACATTAGATTTTATAGCCTTTCAAGAATGTGTGCATGTGCACATAAGTATTCTAAGATATTATTGTTTTATATTTTCTTTACTTTGTGTGTGTGTGTGTGTGTGTGTGTGTGTGTGTGTGTGTGTGTCCATGTATATGTGTGCCACGGCACAAGTGTGAAAGCCAGAGGAAAATGTTAGGTACTTGTTTATCTCAGCCATCCAACTCAGGTTGGAAGGTTTGGTGGCAGGACCCTTTACTCACTGAGCAATGTTGCCAGCCCATAAAATGTTTGAAAAATAAATATTCATATCCTAGTTTCTCCTCTGTTATCTTTGAATAGCATAAACTTTAAGAGGCCACCTGCATAAGGGAATAATCTGTATGTATGATCAGTTAGCCTATGTCAACTAACACTACTGTGTTTCTCAATGCGCAATGTTTACCCACCATCTTTTTTTCAGTATAAAATTTTGTAATAGGTAAGTTATCTTTCTAGATATTTCAGAGTATATCTATGAATTAAATTATAAAATTTATGTATGTGTTTAGTTCTTCAAGACAAGATAGAACTAAAAATTTGGAACAAATAACCACTATTTTATAAGCCAATAAAGCAAAGTTCTTTGCTCTTGGGCCATAATGACCCTAAAATAACTTTATACTTAGAGATCTTACAACCATCAAACAACAATTGGATTATTACAACAATAAAAATTATGAGTATGACTAATTTTGTATAAGCAAAAGAAAGCGTAAACCAGGCTATAGTGAGCTTCCTTAGTGCCAGATTTATAAAGATCCTGGGGAAGTTGAAGAAACCTTAGGGTAGTACAGTTATCACATCATTCATAGTCCATATTTGGTACTCATATTCACCCTGTAAGACAGGGTCTGATACTTCCTATTAACCATAAAGAGCAAAGTAAAATCTGACCCAAAGAACTTGGGTGTCGAAAGCCTGGATCTGGGCACAGTCATCGAATCTGGCCCTTGGAGTCTGATGCAACTACCAGCTCTGGAACGTAATGTGATCCCTGTTGTCAGTGCAAGTCAAGCAAGCATATCTAGAAAGGAGAGTGAAGCCTTATATTAATTCCTGTCTCCTTGGACATGAAGATTAAAAACAAACCACCACCCCCACCAAAGCCTGTTTATTCTGATGGCTTGTCAAACATGATTCCTCAGACTTCATTTTTCAAAAATGAGGAATTTTCATGCCCGGTCTGTTTGTAACATTTATATTCCCTTTTCTGTCTGTCTCTGCAGCTGCTGCCTTGTTTTTAATACAGTTCAAGCTTACTCCCTGCCAGGCCTGTTGTGTTAGCATGACTAAGAAACAAGAAATCTCAATGACTCACACAATCTGAGTTCTCTCTTTCAGTTCCTAAGGGATCTCTGCATACTACTTCAAAGCCAAAAATGCCAAGTCCTGAAGTAGCAGACACTACATCTGGTAAATATCTTATGCCGTGTTTAACCTGAATTGTACCATGCTGTCCCACACACGTGCACTGAATTGCAAGGGCTGAGGCATTATAGATTAATTCAATTGTGCCTCTATTGTACAGTATGGTGGATTTTATTTTTATAGGTGCCTCAAGAATTCCGGTTTCACATATACTAAAACTGTTATTACACTTAAAAGGTAGAGAGAATTATACCAAGGACAGAATGATTTTTCTAGAACCAAAGATTGTTGTTCGTATTATTGTTGGTGAGTTTTGTTAGGGTTGTTGGTTTTGAATAATTTTATAGGAGAAGGAACTTATTGAAAGAGAAATAATGAACTAATGAAAAAACTATAGGATAAAATGGCTGAACATAGCTCAGTAGTAGAGCATCTGGCTGCACCCATAGCCCTAGGTTCAGCCCACAGTACCGAATAAAATAAGTTACACACTTTTGTCTGGTCATGATACACGGTCAGTTCTTGGGAGCTGTAGCCAAAAGGATCAGAAATTCTAAGTTAGCCTCAGCTACATGGTGAGTTTGGGACCGGCCTGGGCTACATGGAACCCTATATCAAAAACTCTCTAAACAAGCTAATTGGGGTAGGACTAAATAATGGAAGCTAACACGACTTAGGGGTGATGGAAGGGGGTGGACCAGTGGTAACACAAGGAAAGCATAGGTAGATTCCTCGAAAGGGACATTTGGTCCCTCTCATGCTCATAGTAAAGGAAAACCCCACATAGTCTACATGTTTCGTGTTTCTAAGGGAGGCGATCTGTTTGCAGCCCATAGGTAGGGTCAACCCTCTTACAGACCATATTGTACCAGCTTTCTCCAACAGTGTTTGGATTGTCTCATTGAACTTGAGTGAAACATCCATGCATGTGTATTTTACAATTGTCCCCACTTGACACTTACTACTCAGAAGTGCCTTTTGCTAGTTAACTTTTCTATAGAGTGACCCAATTTACCTAAAAAGGTAGTTACCATGATTGATTGGACAGTTGATATTAATGATAAACTAGTCAGTGTAATTATATCTAGTAATGATATCCTAATGGTAAATACAAAGAAATCAAAACTGCCTTCTCAAACAAATTATCATCATCATATATGTTGATGAGATACCCTCATCACAGGACAAGTTTTAAGGATTCAAATCGTATTTGATTTAATACGCAGATGAGAGCCACAAAGGGGAGAAATTCTGACTTGCGTGGAGCAGCAGTGGATAAGTAGGGCGTGTGATTCATAGGCCTTTGCTGGGGAGCATTCCACTGCTTTCTGTTCCACTGACTTCACCTGCACTAGAAAGTTTGCTCTGCAGTTTATTAAATCACCACTTCATGCTAAAGAGGGAGGTGCCAACATTAGCAGCTGGAATTCACATCAGCCTCTTGCAAACTGCAGGGAGCTGAAGCAGCAGCCACTGATGTGTTTAAAGTATGGCAGGATTGTGGGGAGCACGCCCTTCCCTTTCCTCCCTTACTCCCAGCTCTTTCGTGTCTAGCCTAGAACTGTAATTAATAGACGGCTATACACAGCATTCTTCTTAGCATCTTCACGGCCTTTGCAGAGCTAAATCAAAGCACCTTTCCCTCCAGCCTCCAAGAAAATGTTTAGTTTGATTTAAAGTTGGAAATGAATTTTCCAAAACACCAAGTAGAAAGGGCAAGAGTTTGGTATTGTGGTGATTTTCTTCAATTTAATGAACTACTGATCCTTTCCTGTATTAATTAATTAATTAAAAATCATGAGACTTTCAAATTCCTCTGGATTTTTTTCTTTAAACTTTTGAACATTCTGATCAGGCTGGCCTGGAACTCAGAGGTCTTCTTGCCTGCTGCCTCCCAAGTACTAGCATTAAAGGCTTGCCTAGTCTGAGTAAAGTCTTTATTCTACTAGTTGTGTTCCAAATTCCAGAACTGTAATTGAGCCAGTATTATTCTAGAGTAAGAACCAATGTGGCATGTGAATTAAGCCATCCTTCTTTCCCCAATCAAAACAGAGAAAGTCCATCCTAGACAACCTATTTTAAGTTGTGCTCAGCCGCCTTAAGGTGTAAAGGTTTCTTCATCATCATTGTGAGGCAGAGTTCCCGTCTAACTCCTAATTTTTAAAGCTTCCAGTAGGATACAAGGAAATCACACTACCTACCAAAGAGACACTGGTGTCTTGCAAATCCTCAGTGTGAAAGGAAAGTTTTGCATTAAGAAAGTAGGACTAGGCAGGGCCTCCCTATACTGACCTCCTACCAAGGTTAAGGTTGTGCCTTGGTGATCTGATAAGAGAAACAAGATAACACTCTGGTATTTTCCCCAGTAAAGAGACAGTCAGTGGCCAATCTATTTCATTTTCTAGGCAAAGAACACAAACATTCAAACCCTATTGTATTTCTACTGTGTGCTGGTCTACTGTTTAGCTGAAATTATCTTAATATTCTCATATTTTAGGTATGTATAACACCTGACACACTAGAAGCCATGCTACTAAGGGAGGAAGAAGTTGGCAGTACTGTGGGTTTGTCTAGCATTTACTCTGTACTGATCACAGCCATAAGTTTCACACACAGCTTCCTCTAATGGTTAGCCATTTCTTTCCACAGTAATTTTTCAATGCCACTTGCAATGAAGTTCTGTTCCCCCTCTTAGGTACTCCAGATTTTTGTCTCTTGTCTTAGTCTGTGAACCATTTATCCATTTATCTAATTTAATGTATTTTCTACTGCTATCTGAATTTTCGTGAGTGCCAAATGGCATTACCCCTTGAGCTCAACAATTTCTTTTTGAAAGTTTTGAAAACAACAACCCTAAGGGAAAATTAATTCCCTGTGTCTAGATTATCCATTCCCTTTTCTCTCTGTTCTTCTCTCTCTCTTTCTCTCTCTCTCTCTGTTTGTTTTTTTTTTTTTTTTTAATGCATCTTCACCATGAACTTTACATGTGTTCCCTGTCACCAGGCCCTCCTTCAGGAAGGTGGAGCTTCTATTTTGAAAGAACGGTCGTTCTCTTTGAGCTTCACTCTTTAGCCTTTGCATCCTCTCCATGCTTTGGGGATTTATACCTAAAGATTATGTTCATAGTGTTTTATAATCTTTTTCTTTCAGTTGCAAAAGATGAACAACTTTCCCATAAACCAGATCCCAAGGTCTCTCACAGTGAAGCTGGTAAAAAACCATTTTATTTTCCTAATTAAAATATATACTTATATTTTTTAAAATCCTGGTGTAAATATATGAATAAAAGGGACATGATACAGAAAAGTGTGGCTATGAAGTTTGTTTCCTTGTAGGAAGTTCAATCATATAATCCTGTTAAAAAATTTTTTTCCTGGAATAGGTTTTATTTGCTTTGGAAATGTTTTTACTGAAGAGGAGATCATGCTGAAATTATACAACTTAATTATTAGCTGAGATAACTGTTTTACATTCTTTTGTAGTTTTTGTTGGTTGGTTGGTTGGTTTGTTATTGTTTTTTGGAAAAATTAAATGATTGGCCATTGATTCATGTTTCCCTCAAATGATGGATAATAATTTCACCTCAAATTGGTAAATGAAATAAAAATTTAGCTAAGTTCCTTGACTAGAATCTAGTAGCACTTTCTTATATTTAGTATGATTCATAGGGAATATTCAAGTTTTAAATAACTGTATCTATCTAGAAAAGGTATGATATGACTTTGTAGCAGTTCTCACAATTATTTCTTTGGTTTACTTTTGGCATAGTTCTGCCTCCTGTCACCTTTAGAGTTGAGCCACCAAAGACAACAATAGGTAATGTTTTTCTCATATTAACCAACCAGCTTACTTACTTTCTCTGCTACCCCCAAGACTTCGGGTCTTTCTCAATTGATTGCTAATTGAAAAGTCACCTCTTCTCAGTTCATTTCATGATGGCATTCTCCCTGCAGCCACTGTTTCCAATAAAGAGAAGCATGGTTTCATACTGAAAAACTGTGCTTTGGAGACCAGCCCAGAAAGGTTCATCATCAAACTTGCCCATATCTACCTCACTTATCTCCATGATTCTACTTTCCCTGTTCCCCATCTAGTTAATGACGCCTGCTGGTTTAATGGTTCTCAGCTGTGATGCTACAACACATCAGCATGTGTCAAAGCTTGATACATGATGCAAGAAGTTAATATTGGTCAAAATGTCAAAGCTGCCAGTGATCTGTTTCTTAGAGCTTATCCCAAGTTTTGTAATCCTTTGGGTTTGAGGTGATGGGTAGAGGGACAGAGCTACAGCCAGAAAACCAGGAAGGTGACTTAACCACATTCCATCTTGGCCAGGTCTCCTATACAGTGGGAAACCAGAATGCTATTTATTGTGCCTCCTGGTAAAAACAGTTAAGAACTATTACACTAGCATTCCATTGTCTTTCTCCTGAGAGTCCTGTGCACTCTTAACTTTCTTCACCATTCAGGAGACATTTTCTCTTTTATATTCAAACGAAGGCATCTCCTGCTGTACCATTCTGGTTTATTGCTGGCTTTGACTTAATAACTTACCAACTTAGTACTTTTCTTTTGCAGCACCTTTAGAGACAGGGGGCATTCCTCTCATACCTGTGATTTCACCAAGACCTAGTCAAGAGGAACTACAAACCACCATGGGTAAATTGTGTTATTTTGCTCCACGAGGGACTTATCATTTACAGATTGCCCTTAAACCAACAAGCTCACTTCACTCGACTTTTCCATTACAAGATTTCCCATTAAGGAAGAATCTCTACAAGCATCTTGGTAGTCAAGCTCCAAGTACAGTCTGTTCTCCTGAATGCAAACTACTTTGCAAACAATTGTATGGGAAGTGCTCATGCGTTTTCCTTGCCATCCTCTCTCAAGTGGTACAACAAGCAACTACTTCCATAACGTTTTCATCTGTTTGCACTTCACATAATCTAGAGAGGATTTAAGATATCAATAGGACACCCACAGAGCTTATAGGTTACCTGAGGAAAGATGATGGATCAGATAAGAAAGTGGTTGACATGATCTGTTGCTTTTGAAGAATTCAACGTACATATGGTCACAGCTGTGAAAATCATTTGCTGGGTCTTGATTGAAACTGATGAGAAAGTCCCAGCTCACCTCTGTTGGCTCTTCAGCCCTTCCCTTGTTGCATTCTGCAGAGTTGTTTGACTCAGTGGCTTTATTTTCCTATCTTTATCCCATTTCAAGTAAATCTATCATTGTGTGTTTGTGCACATGTGCATGCCTAACTGACCATATATTTAAATGAAGTTCGTTTGGAAGAAAACTTTAAATGGAATGAGCAAATATACTCTAATGATTAACAATATATATCATTCGAGTCTATGTCTGAAAAGTCATGAAATGGTACAGTTAAAAGTACTTTACCAAATTAGCGCCAAATACACTAATCATCTAATTTCCACTCTCTGTCTCGTTTAGTTTCACTTTTTAAATGCTTCTTGGTTTACTGAAGAAAGAACCATCACCTCACAGCCATCAGAAATTGGCTCTTTCCCAGAAATTGGCATCACAAACCTCTTCCCAGAAATTGAATCATGAGAATAAACTAGGTCAAGCAAAAAAGAGGGCAATACTACTTACCTAACTGGCAATTCCCTTGACCTTTAATGTGGCAGAATAAACATTATCTACCTTGTCGTTATGATGTAATAATTTCAGGATAACATGAAGGTGATATTTATTTTGCCAAGATGGACATGCCTGAATATCAGTAAACATACATTTTTATTTTGACACATAGAAAATGAAAGGATATTTCTTCTACGGTTAAAATAAACATCTTTTCACAGGATCTACTTATCTTTTATACGTAAACTGTGGAGTAGGGAAGAGACAAAAGACAAATACATGTAAGGTATTTTCAAGGATATTGTCAAGGACATCCAAGGCTAGCTACCTCCTAAGGCGGCTATCTCGGGCCTTTCGCTTGGTGGCAGGGCACTTGCCTGGCATACATATTGCCCTGGGTTCAGTCTCTAGGGCCATAAAACCAAAACTCAAACAAAAGGATTCTGAACTTAAAGCTGCCTTGGAAGTCCTTATAATAATCACTGAAACAATAACATATGACAGCAAAGTTAAGTCATTAACATATGCATTCGCTTTAGGTTACTAAAAAGGCTCGAAGATGGCTTGAGTTATCTGGTTTTTTTGTTTGTTTGTTTGTTTGTTTGTTTTTTGCTTTGACCTTGTTATGTTCATGAAGATGGTTATTTAAAGCTCAGCATCTTACTGTGTTTTCCCCTAGAAGAAACGGACCAGTCCACCCAAGAGCTCTTCACAACTAAGATTCCACGAACAACTGAATTGGCAAAGACAACTCAGGGTAATGCTGTTTCTCCTCCACTCTTGGAGGGAAATTTTTCCTTATTTTCTTTTAATCAAGACATTTTGCTTTCAGATGTTATTTCCTTACTGGCGTGAACTACTCAATTGATTTCATATTAATGATGAAGGACCTCAGGGAAACTGAATGCCATTTGTATACACAGCTTCTTTGATTGTTGCTTCGGATATACTGTTGGCTGCAGGATGCCCATATCTAATTTTAAAAGTCCCTTGGGCTTTTGGGGGGTTTGTTTTGTTTACCTTGCTGAACCTTCATGAGCCTGATTTTCTTTCTTTTTATTTTATTTTATTTTATTTTATTTTATTTTATTTTATTTTATTTTATTTTATTTTATTTTTTATTGGGTATTTTCTTTATTTATATTTCAGATGTTATCCCCTTTCCCGGTTCCCCCTGAAAGCCCCTATCCCCTTCCCCTTCCCTCTGCTTCTATGAGGCTGTTCCTCCATCCACCCACCCACTCCTGCCTCCCCACCTTGATTCTCCTACACTGGGGCATCTATCTATCAAGGACTTCATAGGACCAAGGGCCTTTCCTCCCATTGATGCCTGACAAGGCCATCCTCTGCTACATATGCGGCTGGAGCCATGGGTCCCTCCATGCGTACTCTTTGGTTGGTGGTTTAGTCCCTGGGAGTTCTGGGGGGGGGGGGGGTCTGATTGTTGATATTATTGTTCTTTCTATGCAAATCTCTTCAACTCCTTCAGCCCCTTCTCTAACTCCTCCATTGGGGACCCCGCACTCAGTCCAATGGTTGGCTGCGAGCATCTACCTCTGTATTTGTCAGGCTCTGGCAGAGCCTCTCGAGACAGCCTGATTTTCATATCTAATAAATGAGGAAGACCTTCTCCATCTTCCTACTTTGCTTTCACTCCTCAAGCCCCCTTTGCCAGCTTCATCCATTTATGACACACAGTCAGCTTCTATATGGCTACAACCCTCCCTGGCTTTGGTATTTGCTTCTCTTGTTGAAAATCACGTTACTGTCTTGAATGGCAGCAGCATCCTCATGTTCAAACAATGCACCTCTTCAACAAAATGGTCTTAGCAGGATTGTACAATACATTGTCATTTTTTTCTTGTGTCCAGACAACTCTTAGTTTGAGGCTCTGCTCTGCTATTCTAGGGTTTATGTTTTCCTGGTTTTGTCTCAAAATTTCTGTTTGGGCATACCCAGGATGCAGTTGCATGGAATTTCAAATAAGAACTAGGAAGGAAGCTATCTTCCGGGAGAAGAGGGTCAATCCATAAACTAGTGCCTTCCAATAACCCTGATTAGAAGTAGAGAGGGGCAGCTTTGGTGAAGACAAGCTGTGTGTTATCAGGACCCTCTTGATAAGCTGTGCCTGAGCTCTGAGGTACTTCAGGTCCATCTGGGACATTGGGGTTTTTTAATGCCAATCCGCAGATAGCACTTAACCAACGGAGAGACTAGAGGTAGAGATGAAATCAGTGCTCCCGATGTTGTGCTCTAACGGTGTGTGTACTACTGATGCATGAGACTGTGTATCGTAAACCCTCAGCAGCGGTACTCCTAGGGCCACAACAGAACCTGCTACCAGATTCACCCACATATTTTCTCTATGGCAACCTTGCTTCCACTTCTACTGAGACAATTCCCACACAAAGTGCTGTGTCTTATGCTCATTTCTCTCTGCCTTCCACTTTTGTTTCTACACGTATTTATTTTGTCTGCACATGGGGCAGATAAGAGGGTATTTATGGCCATACCATGACATGTGTATGGAGATCAGAGGGTGCCTTAATGGAATCTGTCCTGGTCCTCTCTTTTCACGCCAGGATTCTGGAGATCAAGGGGCTTGCTAGGTATGGCCCCAAACATTTTTACACAGTGAGTCATCTCTATGTACCAAGCTTTCTACTTCAGTACATTGTAGCAATGTCCTTACCCAAGGGCGTTTTTAGGGAGTCATGACTATTGGACTTTCAGCTCTTGATTTTGTCTCCATCTGGAACGAGGCAAAGCTCCCATCATCACTGTATATTTATTTCTGATGTTTTAAATACTTTCATTTTTAATACTTTTAGAGTTTTTTTTAAAAAATAGGTATGAAATATTTTTAAATTTTTGTATTATTGACCACCCTGCAAAAATGCATGACACGCTGTTTACATGGTTACATAGTCAGAAAGCTCCATCGTCTTTCTTTTTAGGTATAAAGTTAGAGCGGTTTTCTCAAGGTCATGTGCTGTCGGGTGATGAGCTGTCTGAGTACCTCACAGCCTAAAGTTCAATTTATTCCAGCTCTTTAAGTTCTTCCTAGAAAAACCAGAACAAACATTCTTACGTCCTGGTGTTGAAGTAACTATGGCACATGGCTGAGTATTTCTGCACCCTGCTCTGATCTCCTTCCTGTGTGAAGTTTGAAGATTCTGTGCTGTCTATGACAAGGAAAATAAGAACCAGGATCCTTTTAGTTCTCTTCAGCAAAAGCAATCAAATGTTCAAAGGAATTTACAGGAAAAGCAGAAATGGGTTAAAATAACTGGCACTTTTACCGTTCTCAAAATCAAAGGGAACCGTTTGCAAATCATCATGAGGCATTTTTGGCTCTGTGGGCATTAAGGCTTTATAACAGCAGTACTTGTGTTCACTGTGGTTAGAACCCTTGGGACGGCCCCAGGAAGGCCCCTGGAGGATCTCAGTCTGCCTCTGTTGTTGGCCTGCTGTATGGCAAAATCCTGCTCATCAAAGCCTTCACACTGGAAGCTTAAGCTATTTCACAGGTGGTAGTTTTTTTAAGCCTGCCAGACAAAACATTACTGATTTATGGTTAATAAATATCCACTCAAGATGTGAGCAAAACCATTAAATGATGTAACATTTATATAGTTTACAAGAAAAAAAAATTTGTTTCTGTCTATAGCTAAGGTATTACCAAAAGACTTGGTGGCAGGAATACATGGGGGTCTGCAGTGCACTCTCAGCAATTGAGGGACTCCAGAAATAGCACATGTGTTAAGTCTTTAGGAAGCACGAATAGTTCTGTATCTTCTCCCAAATCTGCCTATAATGGTCACTATGTCTTCATTCAGCAAGGCTTCCTTTCCACTCCTTCACAGGCAGGCGCCATGTACCAGGAGGTAGCATGTTAGTTTTAGGATTGCTTGCTCACTTTTCCTTGACAGGTGGGACACCAGGTGTGTTTTCTTTCACGCCTCCGTATAGCAATCACAGACAGTGAATATTTCAAAGTTCATAAGCAAAGACACATTGATAGAGACCACATGATATTATTAATTTTATTAGCTATCTAATTTTTCCTTTCTTTATCTTTTTGTCTTTAACCCTTAAGATTGCTTTCTTTGGAAAAGTAATGTTCCACAGGAAAAGTGTACCCCATTGAGAAGGCTGGCTGGCTGTGTAAATGGCTGGCTGTGTAGGCGGCTGGCTGTGTAGGTGGCTGGCTGTGTAGGTGGTTGGCTGGATAGATGGATGTGTAGGTAGATGGATGGCTAGGTTATTATGTATTTATTGTGTTAAGCAACCACTTGATAAAATTAATACTTTTGGCAAACATGTACTAAAATGATTGATTCTTAATACTGCAAATAATCTACCTCATTCTGTGCACTTTTGCCTTCCAGCCACAGTATTTTCATTTGTTTTATATCCCTTTTGCACGATCTAGGTAATAAATAACTGGCAATTTCAGAATTTTGTTTTTAATTTTTATGTGAAGTGTCCTCATTATTGGTCCCTAGGGTAACAAAGGTCAATTGGCTGGCTTTTCAAGTACTACTTATTGGGTATATATATAAAAAGTCTGTCTTCTATTTCAGCACCACACAGATTACACACGACTCCTGTGAGGCCCAGAATACCTGACAGGCCACATGGCAGGCCTGGTAAGAAAGCTTTTCTTTCTCTGATTACCCATGCAATCAGTAGGTTGGGGAAGCTACAGAGAACAAAAAGTCAAATTTCCCAAAGGTGGAAGCGTTGGGAAAGAAGGGATCTGGGCCAGGTACCACTAAGTTGAAGTAAAAGGAACATGGAACATGGACATTCTGGTCCTTGTGAATAACTGAAGGGCTTAATTCATTGACATGATAAGACTTAAAGGTTTTGTATGGATATTAAGATTCAGAGACCTCTGTGGAACTGAACAAGTACAAAAATATTTTGGTGAGGTTTATTCATAAGTTGCACACACCTTAAATTTTTTGGGACAATTTCAAATGTGGTTTTTTTTTTTCTTGCCTCAGAAAAACAAATGGTCTCATCCTAGTCAGCAAGGGCTTTCAGTTTCAAAGAGAATAGTTTTACTTGGTATCTTCTGTCATCAAAAGAAATATTTCTCATCTTTAAGGAATAAAGGACATGATTTATCCTGGAGTCAAAATTCTGAGTAACCATAATCCAGGAAAATACATTCCAGTCTTTGTTGGGATAAAATGTTTGTGAAGTACTTTCATGCATGTTTTATAGTAACAGAATAAAGAAAGTTGTAAATCAGGACATTTTAAAACAAGCTAGGAGGTACACCTGAGAGGCAGAATAGAGTGCAGGAAGCTGGGGAATCTCTTTTACAAGCCTCAGGTGCTACCCGAGAGTGACATTCTTAGCTTTTGGGTTGGTAGAGGCTAGTGGTCATCTTAGCTAATACCCCCCTGAGTGTTTATCTGCTAGTTACAGGATACACACGAGGTAAACAAAGAATGGTTATTTAGGGGCTAATGGTAGCCCAATATTAATCAAGCTCTGGACCTGCAACATTCCAACCTTTCCACATCATGGTAGTTTGAATCAGCCAATCACTCTTTGCTGAGACAGATTCCTTCCAGAAATTCTTGTTCACAATTCAAAGGATAAAAATATTTATAAACAACAAAAGTTATAGTTCTGTATTGAGATATATTTCATACTTACCAAGTTAGAGAGAGATTATAACTCTACCCTTTTGAGAATTTAAGGAAATGCTAATTGCTCAGTGTAAGTGGCTCTTGTGCTATGGCACAAGCATTTTAGCATCAGCTAAATCCTTTCTGGTTCTTCTTGTTTTCTTCCATTGTGATTCTAGCTATTCTCAAGGTACTGACTGAGAAAAGTCATTCACAGAGGTGCAATCTTTGTGAATGTATCTCCAGGTGTGTTTGGGAAACAAAACAGCATTCTTATATTCTTTGAATATTATATATGTAATATTCAATATATAATGTAATTATACACACACACTCACACATACACACACATATTGAAAGTGAAGTCATCTAAGGTTGCAGTAACAGTTTCTTTTTCTACACTAATCTAAAGAATAATAAGGCACAAAAGCTAGGATCTCATCATTCAACCAGATCTTGTTGAAAGCAGATACACAAAGACAACCAAGTACACAGAGGCCGAGTCCCCATATGGGAAGAAGACCCAGAGATGGAATCTAAGGAGTATGTGTGTGAGTGTGTGTGTGTGTGTGTGTGTGTGTGTGTGTGTGTGTGTGTGTGTGTGATGAGTTGTCTTTCTCTCTGGGAATTGGTTGATTTGGCTGCCCCAGGTTGTTGTATAATCTGGACAAAGAAAGGGAAGTAGATTACTTCCCTCCACACCAATGCTCCCCAACAGTTCCTTGGGGTGAAGAGGCAGTTAAACTCCCACCAAGTGTTTGTCTTGGGGAGGGAGAAGCAGGAAGTTAGCTATCTTAAATGTCCATGTGAAAATACATTAATCTTCCTAGAGTTTTTGTTCTTTGCCTGTGTGCTGGGAATCTGCTGACTCCTAGTCCATCATATAGAGAACTAATATTTTGGCTGTAATCTCTGACTCCTAAAGGTAATTAGGTAGAAAAATCTATTACAAGAAGAAGGTATTTCTAAGTGACTTTATGTTACAAAAATCAAGGAGTCTTTGATATGTGATTGAACATTTTGTTGAATTCAGAAATAGTAATGGCTGACAATGACTAAGTGCTTACCAATGTTTGAGGAAACTGAGGGGCTGAGTGGAATCAGAAATAGAATTAAAAGACAGGTAATCTGGCTCCAGAGCTTACGCATGTAATAACACTCAGTGTTTGGTTTTCTAGAGAACAGGAGAGAGGTTTACATGTTGGATCATGGCAATGTTCAACAGTAGATGCATACAAAGACTATTGTAATTAAACAATGTGTACAGATGTCCACAAAAGGATCGCCAATTTATGAGTGGCCTTGACATTAAATACATTTCAGGTCTCGGTTTTCACTTGATATAATGTAGCCCTGATAGTCCTTCTGTTTTGAAACGTGTCTTATAGCATATATAGGAAGCAAGGTAAAATATTTTCCACTCAGAATTAGAAATTCTCTTGCTACTTGCTTTTTTTTTTTTTTAGAACAAATATTGGAGCCCAGTGACCACCCCAGTACAGATTCAGATTTTCATTCTTATCTGTGAAAGTTTATGACTTTCATGCCAGACTGTGGTATCTATATTCTATATTCTGGACCATGTACTTTTTTGTATGCGAGTTGTCATTACTTTATTGCCTAGCTAAATTGTTTTCAGTTCTGTGAGAAGTTTTGTTTTCCTTGGCTGCAAACTTTTAATATGGAATGTCTAAACTGTTTAATCCATACTTTGTTGTAGCTCTGAACAAAACAACTGCAAGACCTGATAAAACCAAATCCAGAGGGATGTCCCATAAAAATGGAGTAGGAACAGGTAATAATCACAAATGTATTTCTCTTTGATTGTATTAAAATTAAATGCTGTCCATCTCATAATTTTGTTATATTCACACATCAATTTCTTTTTGTATAAGTTTTGGAGAATATTTGTAAAATTAGAATTTAAAGTTTTACCTCATTTCAAAAATCAACTTCAGATATCTCTAAAAATGTTAGAAAAAGAAATTTTCTCTTTTCTACACCTAGTCTATTAAATAAGTTGTCATATATAGTCTTGTTTCTCAAAAATAATTCTGGTTAAATATTAATTACAGAATGAAAATAGTAAAAATAATCGTTTTCTGTTATTTCAAACAACTTTCTATGCACAGGTCAGTCTTCATGGTGACTTGGTTTTCCCCTTTATAATCTCCCACAGGGGCCATCACAACATCTGAAGGGCCTCTATCTGTTAGCAGTGTGCAGTGTGAAATATAAGTAAGAAGAAGCAGACTTAATTCAACACAATTAACAACTGGTCACTATGGTTATAGTCCTATTAAAGTTTTTAAACCATTCTGATCAAATGAAACAGTTCTAACTTCCTTAGAGCTATAGGAATGGGCCTAATAAAAATTCAAATGCCAGCTTATTTATTCCATAGGCAAATGGATCTGCTGTATTTCCTTGAGATATTTTTAATAATATAAATCATGTATTTACATATGCAAAATGCTCTGTCGATAAAATTAGAACATATTTAATGTATATGTGCCATGTTTAATCAGCTCCTAGTAAGAAAGAGATGTAGTACTTAAATAGTCTGAAAATCACTCAGATTAACTTAGAATGTGTTTCCTGCACTTGATGAATATGGTGTCTAGAGTTCTGGAAATTTAAATATTTTTCAGAACAAATGAAAGAAATTTCTGAGACATTGCAGTACCTATTTGTACCAATTTCTTCCCACCTGGAAGTGGGAAGTGCATAGTTTCTCAGATTGGCATAGATAGTCTGGCTCTAATAAGAGCTATCTTCTCTCAGATCCCCTTAGGAGAAATTTAAATACACAGGTTTAATATTCAAATGATTCCTTGGAGGTTGCATAAGTAAAAATAGAAATTAGGTATTAACAGAGCAAATAAACAACAAAAAAAAAATGCAAGTTTCTATGGCCCTATTTGAGAGCTTTTTGCCTCCAAAATAATCAAACATGATTCTGGGACAGTGAGTATCATCCAAAGAGGGCAAATAGCATTATCATACTATGACTTAGCAACAGTTATGACTTTCTCTGAAGACCCACTTTTGAACCAATATCTGTCATTATCATCTTATGTACATAAGTCGTCTTTGTAATATCTTACCCAAAATAGTTTATAGAAGATAATTGCTTTTTGCGGTGTAACTCCTGGGAAGAAACTACTGCAAAACACAGGTGGAGCAAGTAGGATACCTTTCCCCCATTCCTTGTTTTTCTTGCAATGCCCAGCCAAATGTATTGACTTGTTCTACATTATGTTGTCAGTGTATTGTGAGCTGCGGTTGAGAATCATCTCATTGTTCATCTCAGGTAGTAGGACCAACAGACAGCATCCATCCATCAACATCTTCAGGGTCAGCCCTACCTAGATGCTCCCTTAAATAGTTCTTATTTTTTAACACCATTGTAGATACTTGCTTTGCTTTGCATAGGTTGGTTTTTATTTATTTTAAGGCTTATTTTAAGGTTAGAAAGTAGCCTACAGAGGCTGAGGTTTTATTACACTTATTTATTTGTGTGGGGGGGTATACACAAGTATATGTCTCTGTACATATAAAGAAATCAGAAAAATCAGAGGACAATCTGCAGAAGTTGGTCCTCTCTTTCTACAATGTGATTCTAAAATATAGAACCACTGAGCCATCATGCTAGGCAAGGCTCATAATTTGGATGGGTCCTTATTGTACTATTCTGCTTTTTTTTTTTTTTCCTGGTGATTTCCACACATAGACATTGCAGTTTAGTTAAGGTGTTCCACACATTAGAAATTTCTAAGTTGAAAAGTGATGAGAAACAGTACAGTTTATTGCCTGACTCTTTAGAGAAGAGACTTGTCTGACTTCTCTTGGAAGATGACAACTACTGGGCTGGTTAGCTGCTCAGCCATCACAGTCTGAAGGCTCCATACATACCCGGCAAAGTAGAATTCTGAAGCTGCCGTGGAGCTTGTGATCCTGCAGTCTCTGCTACACAGATGATCTCAGACTCTTCTCTCTATATCCTAATGAGGAAACAACACTTTACTGCCCCCACATGGAGTGTATCTCACAAGGAAAAACCAGACTCCTCAGGGTGAGATATGTGTTTTTCTGGCATGTGGCTAACTCTTCCAGGCTGCGGGATTATTGCTCAAGAACTTTTAGCTAGGTGCTAATATCTGGAGGGAAAATCACAGAGAACTGTCCTCCATAATATCATCCCTTTTCGTCACAGGGGGTAGAATCACTGTCATTGAAAGTAGATTTCCCCTGATACAGTTGGAAATCAACAAGTTTGTTTGCAAAGGTTTTGTTACTATGGTTAGAAATACTGAAAATCATTATTCCAGCTTGGATAAGAATTGCTAAGTGATGAATTACGTAAATCCGTAGACTTCTGGAAAACTCCCATATGGCAATGGTGGGCCACACTGAGGTTCCAGTCTTGGTGCCTCCAGAGCCAACTGCCCATTAGCATGTGTGCCCATTAATCCTATTTAAGAGAAAAGAATGCAGCTCATAGGCTGAGCTAGATGGCCTGACAGGCAACCCACAAGACCCATTCTCTACAGTGTCTTACACTGGCTTCCTTTTAAAATTTTTCTCCTCATTCTGATTCTGTGCTCCCTTTAACCCTGACTTGCCCATGTTCAGTGGTTTGTCAGAGCCCAGGGCCTCACCACCTGTCTCCTGCTCTCTCCAGTGAGCCCCAGAGCTACTGTTCGTAGGGCCCTTTCTAGTGACTCCCGATAATGCTATCTTCTATCAGCTTTCAAGGGATGATATGCTGTTGACTTGCTAATTTATATCTAGAGATCATAATGATATCCTGTTTTTGTCTCTATCTGTGTAGAGATCAACTGGGAAATTTCTAGTGTCCTCTAATTCAGTGGTTCACAACATGTGGATTGTGACCTTAGGGGGTAATCACAGATCAGATATCCTGCATATCATATATTTACCTTAAGATTCATAATAGTAGCTATGGTGTAATAAATAATTTTATGGCTTGGGGTCCCCACAACATAAGGAATTGTTTAACAGTCTCAGCATTAGGAAGGTTAGGAATCACTCTTCTCTAATGTGTTCTTCCTCCTCCTTTCTCTCCCGTCTTCTCACCTTCCCACTTGCTTGGACCCATGTCTGTCCCTCCCCTTTCTCCATAATCTCCAACTCACTGTTTACTTCCAGGCATTTACCTGTATTCATCCTGGGCTTATTGGATCTGTGTTTGCCTAGGAACTGATGAAAGCCCGCAACTATTTTTTTGTGAGTGCCACATGATGGTGGCATGGTTACAGGACAGATGCTTGCTAGCCAAAGTCATTAACTATCATATAGGGGGTACTGTAGCCCTCTCAGGAGGTGGAATGTATAGGTTATAGTCACTTAGAAGCATTGTAAGAAACAGAAGGAGAAGGAGCCAATACGAGGACTCAGTGCTTGAGAAAGAGGCTTCGGAGCTGTGAGCATGTGGTGATGAGTCCAGCATTTCCTAGCAGTGGACCTTGGGCAGCTTGTTGAGTCTGGCCTTAGGTTTCCTCATTTTTAGGTCCTGGATATTATATTTCACACGGAAGCTTTGTGAAGTTCACATCAAGTAATAAATATTCAGAGTGCTTAGACAGTATTAGAAATACTTTTGTTTTTTGAAGGACAAAATATTTAGAGAACGGCTTATAAGATATACTCAAAGAACACACAGCCTACTGGCACTCTAGGGTGTGTGTGTTTCTGTGTGTGTGTGTGTGTGTGTGTGTGTGTGTGTGTGTGTGTGTGTGTTACCTTTGAGAAATTATGGTAAATCAAACCTCACCAAACCAATGGAAGTATTTTGCTATGCCTATATGTCATTTACAGAATAATCAGTTACATGATCTAATTCCCTGATGCCAGGGTACCAAGAACCCCAGGCAAAGGAACAGCTTTTTTAGAAGAAATTTTCAAAGTCTTTCTCATTCCTCCAAAAATCAACAGGGTTGGGTTCTTCACAGAAACAACTTCATTCCATGGTACCAACTTCTGTATAAGGTACTCTTAGTTCCTGTGAAAAATACACCATGACCAAAATGAAATTAAGGAAATATTTATTTGTACTTACTATTCTAAAGGACTAGATGTTCATAAAGGTGAGAAAGGCACCGAGACAGGGGCAGGAGCTGAGAGATCACATCTCAACCACTCATAGGAAACACAATACAGGAAGGGAAGACAAGGCTATAAACTCTTTAAAAGTCCACTCCCCCAGTGATACCCTTCTCCCATCCAAACTCTATGACTTAAAGGTTCTGTAACCTCGCCCAAAACAGCATCATCAACAGGGGACCCCGTGTACAAATACATGAGCCAGTGGGAGACATTCTCACTCAAACTACAAGCAAAACTTTTATTTGTGATCAGTATATCTGCCTGTACATTAAATGTGTTTAAATAATGCCTTTTTACGTTCTCTGAGACATAACTGTAAAATCAGAGTTTTTGGCATTCAGTTACTATGGTTGTCATTGTGAATGTATGAGCTGGCACATTAAATATGTTTTCTTATCTTTAATATGCAAACGACCATCAAGCCATCAGCACATGGATTCTTTTTTAGGATGATTGTTTCTGAAGTGAGATTCCCTACTTAGATTCTGAAATCTGTTTCTGTCCTTTCTTAATAAAAACTGTCAGAGACAGGAATGGTGGCACAGCCTTTAATCTTCACACTCAGGAGGCAAGTAAATAATCTCTATGAGTTTGAGATCAGCATGGTCTACACAGTGAGTTCTAAGCCAGTTAAGGCTACATAATTGAGCCCCTGTCTCAAAAGAAGAAGAAGAAGAAGAGGAGGAGGAGGAGGAGGAGAAGGAATAGGAAGAGGAGGAGGAGGAGGAGGAGGAAGAGGAGGAGGAGGAAGAGGAAGCAGCAGCACATATCAGATAGAAAGCCTTACCAACATGGCTGCCTAAACAAGGCCTGAACAAGGACAACACCAATAGACATGCCCAACATGGAAGGGGAAAATCTTACAGGGCCCCAACCCTAATCAAAGAGCTATAAGCAACTAAGAAATATTGAAAGTGAGAAAAATAACCTTCCTCAGGGAAGAGCTGCCCCATAATCATATACATGCACGTAATATTAAACAGACTGGGCAGGTTGTATACATGTATATACATATATATATGCATATATATTTAGCAGTGTGTGTGTGTATTGTGTATGTGTGTGTAACAACAATTAAAAAAAGCCAGAGGTCATGAATTTGAGAGAGATCAAGGTGGGGTGGAGTACATGGGAGGAACTGAAAGGAAGAAATGGAAAATGATAAAATTATATTTTAATTTCAAAAGTAAAATTGTATAAAGCAAAGGTAATTTAAGAAAAAAAACAAAACAATAACACGAAGCTAAGCTGAGTCCCCGTGATCCCCTGAGCCCAGGGAGGCTTCCCAAAGCCTATCCAAGGTACTCAGGTGAATGACCAGAAAACTGCCATGTCCGAGGGAGATGGGAGAGAAAACTACCATACAAAGCAATGTTGAACTGGTTTCCTACGAACAGCAACTTAGTGTTCTATGCCAAGCCAGGACTATTTTATAAACCCCAAAGGTAAAGAGACAGTTTGTAGCCTCAACAATCTTAATACACCAGACCTGCACAGGGATATTTTTAAAAGCCAGTTCAATAAATATAAACCCAACCACACTGAATTTCTAAGGCTTCTTTATGGGCACTGGGGAGTTGAAGGAAAATTATCTTTTTAATCACAAAATATACTCATAAGGACTGGCAGAAGGTGACAATTCTCCCTTGGTAAAATCTGTCTGATGAAGCAATACCTCCCAGGCAGCCAGTGCCGGATTAATGCCATGGGAAATTATGACAAAACCCCAAACCACAGCCCAGTGCCAGCTCTACAAAGAAAAACAGAACCAATGGATATAGACTTTTAGTATCCTTATGTCTGGATAGCAGAAGACGATTAAAAAGTACCAGTGTTTATGTAAGAAATGCACCCTCTCCCAGACAACTCTTATCAAACGCCCATGACAAAGAACATTTATAATTATGACTGTTGATTGTCTCTTTCTAGGAACCAAGCAAGCACCTAAGCCATCAAGCACTGGGAGAAATACGTCAGTGGACTCACATGCCACAAGAAAACCAGGTAAGGCATCAGATGTGGAGCCTCCAGAACCTCAGCTCAAATTTTCACAGTAACCACAGTGCTGAATGATGAATAACATCTACATGGCTCCTGTGTATGAGAACCGCATTAGCAGTAAAAGCCAGCAGCTAGAGAAACATTCCAAAGACCACCATTGGGGAAAGAAAGTGCAAATTAAATCCTTTTAAAATCTTTTGCGGGATGCTAACCTAATGGTTGTTTCCTGTCATATTCTGAGGAGCCACCATGGTCAAGCAGTACAAAGCCACTGAGTTTCAGACGTTTTGTTTTTTCAAGCTTTGCTCTTGTGTGATTCATTCTGATATAATGATTTGGCCTGAAATGATTTATATTACTGTTTTAAGAGTAGGTTGTACATAATAGACATGTGAAGCTGACACTCCAGTCTCTGCCTTTTCAAAGGATGCCAGGAGAGATGTTATCGTACGTTCATGTTTGTATTGCCACCTTCACCTGAGCAGGGACACAGGCAGGCTCTCCCCTCCCTCTCTCCTGTCTTTCCTACCTCTTCTTTCTTTGTCTTTTCTCCTAGTAGCCTCGAAAATACCTTAAAGTGATATGGTATTTTCCTGGGTGGAGAATTCTTGATTATTTGAAATCCACACAAATAATGCAAAGAAAGAAATACATTTTAAAACTCTAAAGCCTTAAAGTTTGAGGTAAGGTGAGTTGCGCCAGACACCATTAACTTTTCCAACCATCCTGCAAAACAGACTTTATCAAATAAACTATAAAAAAAAAATGCTACTTTCCTTTGCCTACTAGGCAAACAAGGTTTAAAACTGTACCATTTATTGGGCTGGAGCCCTGCGACAGAGGTTGTGAGTGTGAGCAAAGGGAGTGATAAACTCGGCTCTTAGTCATGACCTCTAGCGAGGAATCCTTACACAGCTCAACACTCCAGTGCTTCACAGTCGCCACATTCCTGATGCTGCCACGAGTCCAACTTGATATAATTTGAGAAGTTCCAACCTTGTTTAATTATAATTATATTTTAGAGTTAGGGGATAGCGTGAAACACCCACAAAAAGAAAAATTATCAACATGTTAATTCAAAGTCGAAATGATAAAACAATTTGTAGGTTCACAACTACAGACAATTGGAAAAGATAGAGTTCATCGATGTTTCTGTTGTATCTCGGGGAAAAGATGTTCAACTCTCTGTATATGACCTTCCAAAACTTGTATGTCCACATATTTTATCTAAAGTTCCAAGAGATGATTTACATATGCTAATGTGATACATCATCCATGAATATAAGTTTAGAGGAATCCCAATATATATTACTTTTCTATATAGGTCTTTTCTATAAAATATGAACTCTCAGCCGGGCAGTGGTGGCGCATGCCTTTAATCCCAGCACTTGGGAGGCAGAGACAGGTGGATTTCTGAGTTCGAGGCCAGCCTGGTCTACAGAGTGAATTCCAGGACAGCCAGGGCTATACAGAGAAACCCTGTCTCAAAAAACAAAAAAATAAAAAAGAAATACACACTAAAAATATGAACTTTCTTAGCATCCGACTGTTACTCTGCTGTTTATGAAGGACTAATTATTTCAAACTGATTTTTTTGTTGTAAGTACTGACTTTATAATGTCTCTTAGGCCCATTCCCAGGGACTCGTCGCCCACCCATACCACATAGACATATGTCCCCTAGACCTGTGTCTCCACAGAGAAAGCCTTTACCACCGAATAATGTCACTGGAAAGCCAGGAAGTGCAGGTATGTTCACTTATCTTTTCTCTCTCCATGACTGAATTTTACTAGCTAACCCAACAAGATACTGCATGCATGACAGACACATGCTTGTGTTGGCCACAAAGACTGGATGCTATTATCCACAGCTTTGCAGACTGAAATATTGACTCTGAGTAGGTACACTGAAAGAAACCATTCCTCCATATCTTGGCCAGTTGGCTTCTGGGATGTCTTCATGCTTGGAGCTTAGAGAGAAGGTAACTTGGCTTTCAATGGCGGATGATTTCAGACTAGAAGTAAGGGATGCTGTGTATTGCCAACCCCTCAGAGAGAGTGGAAAATATGATATCCTGTCACTGACTTCGCCTTCTCGCCATCACCAGTGTTATGGTGCTTGGAAGGAATGTGAGCAGTCAAGCTGTGTCTTATTGCCATGTCTAGGTTTCTGTTGTCGTAGAATGGTCCCACCAGACCTGCATTTTCACATATGGCATCCATCTTCTGGCTCCACAAAAAAGTCACTATACTCTGTGTGGTTCTTGGTATCTATCTTTGGTACAACAAAAAACTAAATGGTTTTGCCCTATTTGTATTTTTAATCTTCCTCTCAGAGCTTGTGAGTTCTGCGATGACAGATCTTGGTGTGTTCTCTCTGAAACTCCAGAGCCCAATTGACTGCTGAGAATATAGAGGAAATTTGATAGTCATGACTGAATAATAAATGAAATGGAATTAAGAACCAGTGATAACTGATCCAGTTAAAAAAAAAAGAGCTTTACCTCCTTCCACTTAGGGACTCTATTAGGAAACTGTGTTCCTTGTCCTTCCTCCATTTCCACAGCCTAACTTCCTAAAGACTGGGTAGTTTGAAACTGCATACAAGTTTTACAGACAACTATGAAAGGTGAATGCATAGAGGATTTTTGTGAAGGGAGAGAAGTCGTTTTTTTAAACATGATAATGAGAATGGTTTTAGGATGTTTCATGAATCAAGGTCAATGGTTCTCAACCTGGGCATTGAATGACCCCTGAAGGGGTCATCTAAAACCATTAGAAAAAAACATAGGTATTTACATTACAATTTGTAGCAGTAGCAAAAGTAGAGTTATGAAGTAGCAATGAAAATAATTTTATGGTTGAGGGTCCTCACAACATGAAACCCTGTATTAAAGGGTCACAGCATTAGGAAGATGGAGATCCACTGCTCTAGGTTTTCCCCACTGTCTAAAGGAGGATTCAGCCTTTAGCTGTGCTTCTTGGGCCTTTCTGGGTCAAGGCCCAGTGAGGTCCTCGTGAGGAGACCAGGTTGTTCTCATTAATTGTAATGTGAAGCAGCTGTGACATGAGTGACACTGTGTTCAGGTCTTACTGATGAGTCACTGGGCTGCCTGAGCGTTCTGTGAGAACCCAGGAGGCCACCCCTGCAGGAGTTCCCCTCAGGGCGAGGCTGTGTCTTCAGCCACAGTTCACTGGTCCTACATTTTGGCTTATGATCCCTTGTTCTTCTCTGTCAGAAAGTGTAGCTCTGGCACAGCCTCTCTACCCATGAGCCTGAGGAGGAGCTACAAACACATCCCATCTCTAGGATTACCTCAGCTCACAGCTCTCTATGTCTTACCATCCCCCTCTAATGAAAATGAGTTCACTTCAAAACCCAGCACCTAGTACCTACAGTGCTAACAGTCCTGGTGATTCAGGAATCCACTGGATGTTTGGGACTACTCTGAGGCTCTCTCACAGTGCTTGTGAACAGTCTTGGTTCCCACATGACATCTACCATTCCTTGCCTATCTCCAAATCTCCTGAGGCTTCCAAATCCCATTTTGCTTGCCAGAGTGGAAATGTTACTCCCATTTCCAGCTGACTCTGTCAATCTGAAAAGCATAACTTCTTTTAGATTTGCCTGCCATTTGCTTACTGTTTTCCTGTGGCCCACTCCCTCTAGGACCAAGGGTCTGTGTCTGTAGGGGAAAAGCAGGGGTCCATCTACCTGACTTAGCCATGATTGCATACTGAGCCAAAGTCTTTAAGTCCAGCATAATTCCCTTGACTGATAGCTGAGGAAGAACTTCTTTTCCCAGGAGGAACATAAAACCCACTCTATATTACTCTTACTCTATTAAACCCTTAGTCTTGCCTGGACCTTGGGATGAATTCCATTGGAGAGACAGATGAGTAACTTTGGTGTAAAGGGTTTGGGTATAGCAACACAGAGGAGCTCTGTTCTGGCCCCCTGGCATTGCTTGGGGGATCTTTGTCCTCTTTCTCTGACTGTCTTCCATGTCAACCAGTTCATCTCTAAGCAAGGTCATGCCATCTCCCTGACTTCTTTCACAGCTGACCAAATGGCTAGGTTAGCTCATTGTGGCAAGTGAAATATCCATTTGTGTTACTTCACTACTGGAAATCTTTTCACAGTCCTGTGACCTTAAAATAACATCCATAGGAATGATGCTCAAGTTCTTTCCTTGCCCTCCATGTTTAAGTGGTCCTGGGCCTTCCCCCTCAACAAGCATGTCTTCCTGATATGATTCACAGAATGAGGCTCTTTTCTCTTCCTACTGATCATTCATTTATTGGCACTTCTGTAAAGCACTCTTCTCCACTGATACCCATGCTCCTCATAGACATAACCAATCCCTCTTTTTGTCCCCTCTGTGACCTTCTGTGTTCTTTCACAATATCTGTGATGTTTCAAGATTCTTGGCTCAGGCATCTGTCTCTATCGAAAACCAGGTCTTGCTTGCTCTCCAAGCCTGGCTGATAGTGCCAAGCCACGTGGTGAAGTGCTCAATAAACATTTATTGAATAAATAAATTGGAAACTTGGTGCTGTTCCTACAAAGCCTTACTGCTTTTGTTCTGAATTGCAGGAATCATTTCCTCCAGCCGGGTAACTTCCCCACCCCTAAAGGCAACACTCAAACCTATTGGAACAGCCACAGAGAGACCAGGGGCAGAAAAAAAGCAACCAACTGCTCCTGCTTCGGAAGAAGAATTTGGTTAGTGTCTTCATTCTCACTAGATGCATTGCTCTGGGATGCTAATATATTTCAAATTAGGGTGAACAAATTCTTGGTTTTGGGTCTTCTATTTTCACCAGTTTTAGGAATAATTGTCTTTTCAGTTTTAGAGTAATCTTTATTGTCAGCCTTTTGTTACAGAATATGCTCCTTTCCTTTGCAGACATAGAAATATCAAGTCTTTTTTTCTTTTAATAACAACAGACTTTCCAATTACTAATTTAAAAAATGTAAACTATTACCTGTTACTATAAACTACATATATTTTAATTTATTCATTAGTATTATCTTATCAGTTACAAATTTTAATCCACTATTATTACTCTCCAGAACACAATTAAAGGTCTTTTTATTTCAGATAAAAATGAATTATAAGAAATAGCAAGGGAAATCAAACTTTAAGCAATTTAGAAAGAATATTGTCTTTCATCTTTACTGCTTCTGTCAATGTATTGTTAATTTTTATTTATCTTTCACCACATTTTTCATCATTTTTTTTTTCATTCCTAGGCAATACAACTGACTTTAGTTCAAGTCCAACCAAAGAAACTGATCACCTTGGGAAGCCTAGATTCATAGGTATGTCTGGCTCTGCATTTTGGTTCTTGGTAGGACTATTCTGTAGGTATATCAGTCAGGTATTCACTCTGTAAATATTGTAGGAGCTTGCTATGATATGAATTTCTCATGTTTGTACAAGCCAGCTGGGCAACAGGTGCAACCTGCTTCTGATGGGCTAGCCTCAGACCTACCCTGCATGCTTGCCTTTCATGCTGGGACGAACAGGAGCAGTGAGCCAGGAGAAGTCATTCTCACCACGATTCAAAGCAAAGGAGGTGGGATCCAACTAGACACATTTTCAGATCCTTTTTAGGTGACATCTGCCAGCATACAATGGCCAAAACAGTCTCACAGCTAAGCTCCAACCAATAAATGGGAGAGCATGACCCTTTTTCGTGGATGCAGAGATGAAGTTTGAAATTACTGCAAAACCATTTTCTATCGTTGTATTGTTTGACATTTCTGATGGTATTGATAAGGGCTCTGGTTTCTCCACCCTCACCAGAACTTGGTATAATCAGTTTTAAAATGCCTTTTCCATTTTAACCGTTGCAAAGTGGTATATAATTATGCTTTTAATTTGACTCTTCTGGTCTACCCTAAGACAATTCCACAGACAATGTAAATTAGTTTTTCTCACAATTCTGTAGGCAAGGATTGGCCTCTCTCCTTGCCCTGCAGGTGGCTTCCTGCCTGTTGTGTGGTCACATGACCTACACACTGTGCCTGTGAGTCCCTTCTGTCCACTAAGAACTCCAGGCTGATTAGGATAACATTCCATACTCTTAAGTTCTTACTTAAGATTTTATCAGTCTCTTTCTATATTTAAGTCTATCGAGGTGAGGTGCAGGTTTAAATTATTTACAACTGTAATAAATTACTGACTGATGTTTGGATTCATTCTGCAAGGCATTTCCTATTTCTACTGAACATCTTTGCTCTGAAATCTGATTTGTTGATATTTATATGTCCAGTCATGCTCTGAATTACATCCTTTCTTCACCTTTTACTATAATTTAATCTCTTTATATTTCCACTGTATTTTTTAGACATCATATCATTGGGTCTTACTTTTCTTATCTAATCTAACAATTGCTGTTTTTTGTTTCTAGTTTATGGAAGCTTTCAAATTATTATTGATACTTTTAGGGGTAAATTTTCATCTTGCTAGTTGTTTTCTATTTATTTATTTCTTGCTCCTTTTTTTTTTCTTTTTCATTCTTCTTAAAGTTTATGGTTCCACGGTCTGTGTCTTCTTCCTCGTGACTCCTTGTTTCAGCTGTTCTGTGGAGATTGACAATGTGATCCCTAACTTCTCATCTGCCTTCCAGTGACAACGAAGAGCCCTCGTCCTTAACACACGGCTGCTTCTGCAGCTCTTTCTTTCCTTGTGGCTTTCTGCTATTATCGCCAAGAACCATTACACAAATTTGTTTTCATCTTTTTTAAGTAAAATAACTTTTAGTCTTGGACTAAAATACTGTTTATAGGCATCCACACCGTTACTGTGGCATACCTTCTATCCCTTTGTGGGGGGGCGGGATACCTTCCCTGCATCGAAACTTTTCCTTCGACTGTTGCCTTACAGTATGGGTTTGCTGGTTTTGAAAGCAAGTATTTTGCCTTTTTTTTTTTTATTTGTTTGTTTTTTGTTTTTTGAGACAGGCTTTCTCTGTGTAGACCTGGCTGTCCTGGAACTCACTCTGTAGACCAGGCTGGCCTCGAACTCAGAAATGCTCCTATCTCTGCCTCCCAAGTGCTGGGATTAAAGGCATGTGCCACCACTGCCCGGCTTTGCCATTTTTTAAAAAAGTATTTTTCACTGGTTTTTAAGTCTACATTGAACATGTGACCCCATTGTGAGGTTGTTGCTTTTTGTTTTTGTTTTTGTTTGCATTCTCCCCAATGAGACCTACGGTAACACTTTTATCAGTCTATACATTGTCTCTCACTCTCCTTTAAATATTGTCTCTTTTTCATTGTTTTTTGGGGGAAGTTAATTATGATTAGTATATGTCTCTTCATATTTATTGTTCTTAAAGGTGTTTTGATTTTTAGCTCTTTGAACTTGTGACTTAGATGTTTAGGTCATTTGTGTCATTATTTCTTAAAATATTTTTGAGCTCATGCATCCTCTCCCCTAATTCAGGTACTTGAATTATGTCCATATGAGAACTTATCAGTGTTTCCCAAAGCTCACAATTCCCATTATCCATTCATTCTCTCTCCCTCCCCCATACCCCCCTCTCTTATGTCTGTGTGTATGTCTGTCTGTCATGAGCTATATCTGTAAGGTCATTGTCTTTTGTATTTTGGTCTCTTGTGTACTACAGTTTTCATCTCTAGAAATTTGGGTCATTTTTATCTGCTTTCATGGGTCATTATTATATTGCCATGTCTTCCTTGTATAACATTCTAGCCTCTGTGCAAGTTCTAGGTGGTTTCAAAGGAGTGATTTTCCTTTGACTTTTATCTTGTTGGGTGTTGGATATTTAATTCCTAAAATACTCTTGAGTTTTGATCTGGGACACAGTTGATTATTCAGAACTGCTTGGTCCTTGTGGGTATGGCTTTGTTTAGAATGTTTAGTGTGGCGTCTATTCCTACTGCCTGAGACTCACTATCTATAAATTATGAGGTAGGAACCAACTCTGAAGAAATGAACCAGTATCCAAAGAGATCAACACTAGGTACATCTATAAATATAGTATCTTTATCAGATACCCCAGAGATAGGAGTTTTGTTTCTAAGTCATCCTCAGTACTACTTTCAAATGCCTTCTCAGGATGTGACTCCAAAGCCTTCAAATAGATGAATTTACCTCTTCTGTCTTCACAAGTTTCCAGTGTGCTAAGTGTCAGAGTCCTCTTTTTCCTACTCGTAGGTCCCCATGTTCGATATATCCCAAAGCCTGACAACAAGCCCTGTTCCATCACTGACTCCGTCAGACGGTTCCCTACAGAGGAAGCCATGGAGGGAAATGCCACCAGCCCACCACAGAACCCACCCACCAACCTCACTGTGGTCACTGTCGAAGGCTGCCCCTCATTTGTCATCTTGGACTGGGAAAAACCTCTAAATGACACTGTCACTGGTAAGACTATGACACAAGGTGATATTTTGGTGGGAAGCTTTGATGGCATAGTACCTGGACAGCATGGGTCACAAAAATCACATCTAAGGAGAAGTGAAGTTCTGTTGTCTAAAGAGTCATAGGTGGGAAAAGGTTTTGGTCTTTGTAATGGGCTCCTAGTTAACTGAGGACTTTAGAGCTGTATTCCTTCCTCCCTCTCAGACTCTCTTTCACAGTTTGAAAATACGGTATTATGATTTTACCAAGAAAATTACATAAAGTGTGTGAAGACTTGACATCACTGATAATATTTAAAATAGCTTTCTTTTCACCAACCCAGTTTCTAAACTGGCTGAGAACGTCCAAACAGGCTAACAATTATTTCAACTAACTTTGGAGAAATTGAAAATAAAATAAAAATAATAATAATAAAAAATAAAACGCCCCACACTTCCAGCAAACTTGTTACTTATCTGAGGAAAGTTTGATTGTGCTACATCGACCCAATTCCTGGTAGAAATAAGAAACTTGGAGTCATTTTTTAAATTTGTTATAATTTGTTTAGTATACCTTGATTTGACGTAAAGAACAGGAGAGTCAAACAAGAAAGGAGAGGAATAACAGCTGGGATTGCCAAAAGACATGACTCCTAGTCAGCCTGAGTCCCCGAGCAACTGCTGCCGGACCCCTGGTACAGGGAATAGAAGCATAGGGTAAGCATCTGTCTGGAGTAGACAGGAGCATTATGAAGGACCAGGGTGTGGGTGGAGAGACTCAGAACCCTTAGAAAATATCCATGGATAATGGGGGAAAATTGATCATCTCTCCTACAAAACCATGTGATCTGAGCAACTTCCCATATAAACATTGCCTGTGCTGAATTGTCATATTGTATTCGTTTCCTATCTTATGAAAAGCAGCCTCTGTTCTGCCTAGTCCTGCTTATTCCTTTAGAGTTGAGCCAGTAGATATTGCTATCTCCGTTCCTAAAAGCCAATCAGCTTTCAGATTATCCACATATATTAAAACATCCAAAACTCTGACTTTACTTTATTTACTTTATTTACTTTGACTTTGCAAATAACAAGTTCTAGTTTCCTGAAACCAAATGATAAACCAGATTTTGTTTGCCCTAAAGATGTGGGCTACCAAGTTGGAATTATTTAATCTGATTACCTAATTATCTAGCATATCTCCACTTGGATAATATCTGACTTAAAAAAATTAAAACTATATTATTTCACTTTCTGAATCTGTAACAATTATTTAAGTTGTATAAGTTTTTAGTTGTAATGAGTCATGAGTAGATTAAACTTTACTTACCTGTTTCCATAATTATTTTCTTACTAGATGGTAATGAGCTACTTGGAGTCTTTCAAAATTAAATTTTTTATGTCCAAGGATTACATTTAATTCTTTAGCTATGATTCCACATTTAGGCATTGTCCTCTTAGTCTATATTTAAACATCAGAATATCTATCTCTCCTAATGACGTGCTCCATGTCATTTTTAATTTTAGTGTTACAAAACTATGGATTACCTACCAGCTAACTGCTCAGTTAATACCAACTAATCCCAAGTGAGAAGTAGGGAAACAAGTTAACATGTCTGTCAGATTATCTTATTCTAAAAGTCTTTCCCTGTTGATAAGTGAGCCCTGTAAATTCATATTAACATTCCATTAAGGGAAATTTACATAGACAGTTGTTGTTTTTACTTAATACAAAGGAAGCTATCCATGGAACATAGTTAAAATAAGCATTAGGCTCCAACTCCAATTTCACAACTCAAACAGTTGCTATTTACACAGCTTTAAGGTCAAATTTGTTGTAGCTGGACACCATACTCCATGCCCTTCCCCCCAAACAAGAAGATAGCAAGAAACATGTCTTCCATTCAAGCACTGTTCCTCATACAGTGCTTTCCATAAACTGGCCTTTCTACCAGCAGCAAACCATAAGCTACCTATCCAAAGCAATGACCATCACCAGTTCTCAGACCTTCTTCCACTCTGATAAAGCATGAATGGTTACTATGCCATTCCCCAAATGCTCTGAGAACTTCTGTCATCTGGTGACTGAAAATTGCTAAAATATGAGATTGTGATGTCATGGGGCTAGAGGATGGCTCAGCTGTCAAGAGCACTTCTCTTTCTTTCTTTCTTTTTTTTTTTTTCTTTTTTTCTTTTCTTTTTTTTTTTTTTTTTTGGTTTTTCGAGATAGGGTTTCTCTGTGTAGCCCTGGCTGTCCTAGAACTCACTCTGTAGACCAGGCTGGCCTCGAACTCAGAAATACACCTGCCTCTGCCTCCCAAGTGCTGGGATTAAAGGCGTGTGCCACCACTGCCCAGCAGCACTTCTCTTTCTTTTGGTACACATGACTTTGGTTTCCAGCACCCATGCCAGGCAGTTCATAATTACCTGTAACTACAGCTCCAGGAGATCCAACACCATCTCCTGGATTCCACAGGGACCTGCATTCACATGTCCCACTTCTGCCACCAAAACACACACAGGCATATACACACACAAACATTTTTTAAGGTCATGTTTCTGGAACTGCAGTCAATCTGTCATCAATATGAGAGTGTCTTTAGCATTCCATTAGCCAGGAACAGTTAAATCAACTGAGACATAACACATGTCTCTACTGTTTTCTTCCATCTTCAGAATATGAAGTCATATCCAGAGAAAATGGGTCATTCAGTGGGAAGAACAAGTCCATTCAAATTACAAATCAAACGTTTTCTACAGTAGAAAATCTGAAACCAGATACAAGGTAAGGCCCAGTACTATTCCAGACGACTTCTGAGAGTGCATAAAGTGCAGCCACATCAAAAGGACAATGCCTTAAAGGAGGGTCTCATTTTAATTCTGGATTTCTTTAATGTGATTCTGAATACCTCATATCACATTTTCAAAATATCCTTATTAGGAATAGAAGGGCTAAATAAGATGGTCTTATAAATTAACAGAACAAATGGCTACATAAAATAGGCCATTAATTGGAAATATTGATTTTAAATATTTAAATTTAGAAATATCTGTGAACCAGTATAAATGGAGCAAGCACGGCAGAAATTAGACTCGATGCCTTGACTCTGATGCTGGAAAGGGGAAAGCAAAGAATGCAAACTACTTGACAAAACACAGATGACGATTTTATTTAAAATAGCTACCTACTGCACCAGGTTGTATTAGTTACTGTTCTATTGCTGTGATAAATTACATGTGATAACATGACCAAAACAACTTATGGAAGAAAAGTATTTAATTGGGAGCTTGCTTCCCATTTCAGAGGATGAGTCCATGGTCATCATGGTGGGAAGCATAGCAGCAGGCAGGCATGATGCTGGTGCAGGAGCTGAGAGTTTATATCTTAATAGCAAGATAGAGGCACAGAGAGCACAAGACTGGGAAACCTCAAATCCCACCCCCAGTGGGAAACCACACCTCCCCCCATAAGGCCACACCTCCTAATCCTTTCTAAGCTAGTCCACTAATTAGGGTCCAAATATTTAAATATGTGAGCCTATGGGGGGCATTCTCATTCAAACTACCACACAGGTACAGCATCCCTTTGCTTTGGAGATTTTACACTGAAAAGGAGAATAAAATGTTGGCAATGGATTGCATGTGATTTCTTTTTTAGTCTAAAATATCTTATCAATCCACTTTATTTCTGAAAGAAAAAGGCCCTTGGACATTCCTGATTAGTTGTAGAGAAGTTCCTAGATGGCCTTTGCGCCCTAAGCTTCCATTCTTACACCCGTCTGTTATCTTCTCACTGTGGAGGGTATGGCTAGTGATGTGAGAATGAGCCTGTTTGGATTCTGGCCATAGGGACATTCTTCCAATCATTTTAGTTAGTTGTTCATTTTACATAGTTAACTATGTATAATCTTTTTAGGCCTTTACTATAGAAAAAAGTATATTTCTTCCACAAATATGATTTTTTTAAGTGCTCTGCTCTGAGATGTGACATGGAACATTTTTCCACTTTTAATAATCACGAAAGGTTTAAGTTAGCCAAAATAAGCATATTTTTCAGTTAATGCCCAGTTGATCTCAATTCTGTTTCCTAAGCAAGATTGAGAGAAAGAAAACCCATTTTTTTTAAACCATAAGAGATTTTAAGGAAAGAGTAGACAAACATTTCATTGGACCTTTTTAGTAGGTAGGTCTATGCTTGCAAAATGTTCCTGAGTTGCCTGTTTTCTTTCCATTTAGTAATGTAAGTGGCATTAAACACTATATTCATGGAAAGGCATCTACTTTGTAAGTGTACACTGTGTTCCTTTTCTGAGTCAAGCTGCTCTCATGGCTTCTCACAGTCTCTATTAGCTCATGATCTAAATGTAGAGTAGTTTTTCCAGGGACATTTGAAGCCCAATTTGTTTGCTGGGGCTACAAATGGGAACCAATGTGGTGTTGTATGCCTGTGAGCTCAAGACTAGCAGGAAGGTTAATCAGTAAATGTTCTACACAGCCTGACCAGAGATCTCGAGGTGGCCTGTGGAAGTGCTGGTGTGGCAGAGGAACAACACCCCACAAAGCCTGGGAAAGGGAAGAGGTGTGAGTTGGGCTGGGCTTGAAGGACAACTAGAAAAGCACCTCATGGTGATGGTGGTAGGGGAGTGTCACTGAGGATATAGCACCAAGAATATAGGGCAGTACTTGTCAGTGGACAGAAGCAAACTCAATTGTAATTTAGAATTTCCCTCAGGGTTTCTTATTAGAATAACTAAAAGTGACTTTGGAATGATTTGCTGTATTACACTATAAGGAGACACATGTGAATACTGTATTTTAGTAATTTTTCTAATATTTCGCCTGATTTTTGGAATGTGAAATCTGAAAACTGGGAATATCTAGCAGCTAATGTGAACACATCCCTGGGTGAAGTAGAGGTCTGTGTTCAGTGAACCAGAGAGAAAGTATAAAAGGGGAAGATTAAATATGTATAGACTGCTTTGGGTTAGGAAGTCTAAATCGCCACACGTTATTCCAGAAGCTAAGTAATACTGGACCACACACTTGTTCTTTCACATCCGGCTTTGTTCTGCTTGTTCTTAATTACTTAACCGTGTTTCAACCTACTATGCAGAAGCTCAATTTTTTATTTGTAGTAGTGGGACAACTAGGAGCTGTCTTGCTGATGAGACATCATACCTGGTATCAGATGTTCCTATCTCTGGGCTGGTACCTCATGGCCACAGCCTGCCGCTGCAAGGTGCTGTGGTCTCAAATGTGCACAGGGGCAGGGAGCCATCACTTGAAGTGAGTGAGGCAAAAGTCTAGAGATTAAGAAGACACGTTATCTTGTTCTTTGGAGAGAACCTATATCACTACCTCTAAAACAAAAAAGAATTGTGGGAATGTTGATATTAGTTGTCTCAGAATCTTAGTTACTTCTCTATTGCTGTAATGAGATATCAGACCAAGGCAACTTATAGAATGAGTTTATTGGGGGCTCACAGTTTCAGAGGGCTAGCATCCATGAGCATCATGGCAAGGGGCATAGCAGCAAGCAAACATGCATGATGCTGTAGCAGTGGATGAGAGCTGACATCTGTATCCACAAGCAGAAGGTAGAAAGAACTAACTAGGAATACCAGGAGTCCAATGCCAGTGACATATCTCCTCAAACAAGTTCACACTCCCTAATTCTTCCCAAACAGTTCCATCAACTAGGGACTGAGGATTTAAATATGTGAACATATGGGGGCCATTCTCATTTAACCACCCCAGTCAGTACTCCAGCCCACTCCCTAACATTTCCTACTTTTCACCCCATCAAATCTCCTTTCCTGAAATTGGCCAGAACAACAGTCCTTTCCCTTCTAGGCAGCATATAGCTCTTATCAAACTCAACGTTAAGTGTAGATAGAGCCTCTTCTGAAAGCAAGCTGCTGTGTGTGTCTGTAAGACCGTCAATTATACTTAATTCTACAAATAGGGAAGCTGATAATATCTTAAATGATCAATCTGGCACCAGTACTGATAGGACCAGGCAATGTGGCTTAGAACCCCCTTGGGGTCTGGTACATAATCCTGAGATAGCCAACACTATACAGAGTCAGTGAGAATAAACTCAGACCCGGATCAATCCATAGTGAATGGTCTTAGTCAGCAGCTTGTCTTTGACTCTGAGTCTGTCTTCAGATGAACTGGTAACTCATTTGGTAACATATTGATGGAATGGGCTCTTCCTGATAAACTGGTTGGTAATGTAGATGGACACACATGATCACTCAGGCTGAAAAGGCCCAGTGTGTTCTAAAAAGCCTACTTCTGACCTTACTCTACTAAAAAACTGAATCCGTTGTGTGTGCCAGAATTACATGGTCCAACAATTTCCTATGGAAAATGTGCTCTGGTAATTAAGATAAATCAAATTCACTTCTAATTAAGTACTTTTATTGACATCTGTGGGCTGAGGAGCATTCTGGGGAACAGTTTGTCTCTAAGACTAAAACCTACTGAAGTGGCAGCATGACTGTTTGGGACTCTTGTTTATGCTGTATTGATAAAACATTGGCACTGATGGTTAGCCACAACACAGTGACTTCTTATAAACTGTAAATCTGGCTCACTCAAAGAAACAGATGTGTGGAATAGTCATTATGCCCAGAACACAAGGTTTATGTGAAATTTGGGTCTCTGCAAATTCTGCATTTACTTTGCAACACCATCTATGGCTTTGGTAGACAGTAATATGAGGTGCCAATGAATCAGGCATTTGGTTAGTTTAATTGTAGGTGTGGGCAACATACAAGTAATTCCTTCCTTGTTAAAGAAATTGAGGCATAATGGGCAGCGAGGTTACGGATCCTCCATGACTTCTGAGTCTGTTTTCCCTGTCACTTTTATTCTCCTCATCCCCTCCAACCTTTCACTTCTTCCCTTCCTTTTGAGATGGGTTGGTATGTTGCCCAAGCTGGCCTCAAATTTGTGAAACTACCTCATCTTTAATGTTGCTGGGGTTACAGGTATGCACCACCATGCAGGTTTTAGCTCTAAAAATGAGGCTTTTGTGTGTCTGTGTGTGTGCATACATTGGCTCACCACCATGCTTCTGTCCCTAAAAATTGAGGCATGTGTGTGTTGTGTAGATTTTAGGTGGCAACAGTCATGTGATACACCGTGTCTCCTCCACTCAGGCCCTGAGCTTTACCTGTATTCCTAATGTCACACAATGAATGACATCACATGTTGCTAAGTTTCCTGAAATACTGCAGCCTGTGATGAGGTCACAAACTGTCTCCTTGTTGCCCTTTGAGTAACCCTTATTCTTATTCCACGTCTCCCGATTCTCTTCTGACAGAAAACTTACCTAAACAGATCTCCAGCACTTCAAGTCCACAGCAGGAGTAAAATGAGCTAATAGTTATATAGGCCAAACCAACAGAGGGCCAATAAGTGTTCTATACAAATAGAGGAATTTTATAAGAAGCAGTTTTCTTTAGGTTTGAGAGTTTTGTTAACCTTGCTTTTTTAAACAGTAGGAGTCATGTAATAGTGAAATCTGTAACTTGGCTCTAAATTTACATCAAAACTGAAGGCTGTAGCGAAGGGGGATAAGGCGGAGTAAAGGAGGTGTCTACTCCACCAGAGCCCCAGGCTTTATTCCACAACACACTGCAGAGGGTAGCTCCTAGAGGTGGACATTCTGCCTTTGACAGATTAGCATACTATCTTACAACTACAGACCATACTTCCTGGAACCATTTTTTTTTTCACTTTATTACAGAAATTGATAAATTTTTAATTTATATGCCAAGTTTTAAAGTTCTCAAAACAACTGGCTTCCAATCTTGCCCTCCATTACCCTTTCCCTTTAGGATATTAGTAGTTTCCTGGCCCTTGAATGTAGCAAAATCTTGCCACCACCCCTCGCTTTGTGGCTTCCATAAGAACAAAATATTTGAGAAATGGTAGTCTTTACGTATCTAAGTTTGTTTTCCACTGATTCTATTGTTTAGCTGAATGGATTTTAAGTAAAATGATGATAAAGACCTTGTAAAAGTCTCTTGACTCTTTCCCTTAACTTCCAGTCATGCTGTGCAGTTAAAACACCATTCTGATTCTGGGTCCCTCCAAAAGGGTCCCTTATTTTACTCTCAACAGTTTGGGGGCTTTTTTGTCATTATACCATAGTATAATGAAATGTGTGTTCAATTCTTTCTTTTCTCATCTTGTTGGGCACAGAATAGGTCTCTTTAATCTGAAACCTTCCATTTTTAAGTTCTGGGAAATTTCTCACACAATTTCTAGGACTGATGTCCCTAGTTTATAATTTCTGCCAGCTGGGTGCTCAACAATAATAATCCAATTTTCTTATTTTGTAACTTTGACTTTTAGTTCTAGTATCTGTCAACTTTATCTTCTAAATGTTTGTTTAGTTTCTTTAAATAACTTTTGTTAGGTAGCACCCTATATAATCATTATATACAATCATTTTTTGAGACCTTCCTCTTAGAGGCTTATGGTGTCATTCATGTGACAAAATGTGCTTTCTGGGAAAGATTTTGCCAGCACAAATTTTTGTTTATACAGGGCTTAATCAGCCAAAAAATGTCATGCTGTTAAACAGTTTAAAATTATTTTTCCAAACTTGCATCATATTGGAAAAACTCTTCAGAAAAGTAAGTTATGGAGACTTGTGGCGGTGCTAGAAGTGGAGCTCATGGCTAAAATGAAATGACGGAGAAGAGTCAGGTGGTCAGCCTTGGCCAAGGCATGGTTTGGCTGGCAGTGGCCTAGAATGATGTGACATACATTTCTACTTGAATCAAACAGCGTATGCCAGTGAATTCCTGCTCCATTACCTCCCATAACCAGTTCACCAGATTTGTGAGGTTTTGTTATTATTGGGACTGATTGAGGCCGCAAGCCTTAGGAATACTATAACCTTGGAAATACCCCATCTATGTGATAAGTAAATGGTATGCATGTTTTCAGAACAGTATTTTTTATATGGCTGTGTGTGATCATTTTGTATGAAGTGCAGGTGCATGTGTGCATGCTGTGGAGCACTGTGGAGAGCAGAGGGCAGCCTTGAGTCTCTGGCCTTGCTTTCTGCTTTTGTTTCCTACTGCATAGCCATGCAAGCTGACTGAGAGTTTCTGGAGATTCCTGTCCTCACTCCCCATTAAGCTATAGGAGCACTGGATTTGAGATTACAACAACCCTGCTTGATATGGGTCCCAGGGATCTGGACTCTGGTTCTCACACTTCCATGGCACTCATTTTACCCAGAGTCATCTTCCCAGATCAGACCTTTCCTATGGCAATTGGCACAGTTGTTTAAACTTTTAAGAATTAAAAGGTAAATTTTAATTTCTATTTGGAAAAGTGAAGAAAGTATTACAACAGTTATGATCTTCACTGTGCTGAGATGAAACTTTGGAAGAGTACCTCATGGGGTTTGTATGCTTTATTTTATATATGCAGAATGATTATGATACATAGTAGGGACTTTAAAAAGTGGTTCCTATCATTTGAACACTGGAATTGGTCCTACTAGGCTCCTGCAGTGACCTATAAGTAAAGAAACTCCAAGGCTTTCCCCCACACAACCCCACTTTTTTCTCTTTAGCACCCTGTGACAAACTGAGGAACAGTCATTCTTCTGTTTCTCACCTGCTTATAAAATACCTACCTTGTGTGGTGTGCATTTTTCTTTGTCGCAAACTTCTCAAAGTTAAGAATTATTTTCCAAAAACCTTGCATAGATCACAAAACACTATCAGCTGATGCAGGCTTCTTATACTTCACTGCTAAGTCCTCTGCTGAAGAATTCAGTTCCAGGCAAATGATCCAGCTGTAGGTTTCTCAATAGGATTTGCAGGTTATTTATCTTGTGAATAAGATCTGTTAATTACTGCACAATTTAATGACTGACTCTTTTTAAAAACTATGAGCCTGGCTTAGTGAGTTGGTGAAGCACAAAGTCTCAGCTTTGTGCTCATGCTTAGGGTACTAGTGGGCCCATTTTCTAGACCCTGTGATCTGTATCAGACCTGACCAGACCTAAGTTCCAGGAGACACATAACCTTGCAAAGAAACATTCTCATGTGTATCCATTCTTGCAACTACATAGTAACTCTCAAAAACAGTGGTCACTGAACTCATCCTGGTAATTCACTCATTGCTACCTAGTCTTTGTTTTCAGTAGCAGAGGTGGGACAAGAATGTGCACTTAAGAGAAACTCATTGACACCACCTGCTGTGATTCAGACACCACAAGAGCATAAGTGCAGTTATGCTGGATCGGGGTGGGGATGACAGGGAACAAGAAAGCTCTCTACACGACAGTTGAAGCACAGGGAGGTTCCTTGTTGCTAGAATTTAGTGTGTGTCAGCACAAATCTTTTCTATGTATCCACTGTAAACATGCCTGGTCACTTCTACCCATTTGTTGTCTTAAGACAGCCAACTTTTCATTTTTCTCATCTGAAACATTAGGCCACATGTTTAGAAAGTAAAACCTGAAACTGTCATTTCAAAAAGAGACAGGAGTTAGTATAGTAAAAGAAAGTTGTTCCTTATACCCCTCAATAATACTATTTTTATTTCTCCTTACACAGCTATGAATTCCAGGTGAAACCCAAAAATCCACTTGGTGAGGGCCCTGCCAGCAACACAGTGGCATTCAGTACTGAATCAGGTAATCCCACGAGCAGTGATCCCCAACAAGCATGTGAGGGTATAATGAGGCGTGTTTTGCACAGGGGCTTATTTGGAGCCTAGCGTGTCCCGAATTCTTAAAGTTCACGAGAAAAAGCTAATAGAGGAAGCTAATACAGAACCACTGCTTTTTTTCATTGAAGTTTATGTCAGGAAAGAAATTAAAATGAAAAATTGTAATCTATACCCAAAAATGCAGTGCATGAATGCTTCCTTGTATGACCAGAGTAATGTCCATTGAGTATATCAGAAAAGGGAATTCATGACTTTTGTGAAACTATCTGCACATTCCAAGCTTCAATTTCTCAATAAAATGCATCTGTATACATAGAAAAAAAAATTAAACTGAAGTACACCATATCTTGGTGATCTTACAATAAATAGTTTTTGTACAAACTAAATGAGAAAACTTCTGTAATTAAAACAGCAACTTATGGCTCAAATCTACTCAAATTATATATAAGATGCACATGGGTACCTCAAGGATGCTCAATAACCATTTCTAAACAAAACAATACCTTCAGAGTCAATCTTTAGCAAGATTGTATCATTTTTGCAAACAAGACCTAAGCATAAGTACCCCATCTTGTTTACCACATCACTGTAATATTAGAACTTCATCTAACTGGCTCTTTTCTGTTTATTTCTCCTCAGCTGACCCAAGAGTGAGTGAGCCGATTTCTGGTAAGTACCATTCTAATGGGCACACATACATTTCTAAATTAGGAAGCACAGCAGAAGTTCAAGTAAAGCATCTTTCTATCTAGAGAGATAGAAGAGGTATCACTCTTAAACTCATTAGCATCTAGAACCCATGGGGGAGGGTGCTAAAATTTGCTTTCACTCTTGTACTAACTACTTCACTCAAAATTTCGGTTTAATTTGGTCACATTATGTTTTATACTAGGGTAAAAAGGAGGCCTGAAAGTGCCTACACACCTAGCACTGCAGAGACTAGTCCAATATCTATGAGAGCATTCTGAGATTTACGTCACTACTGACAGATACAAGCATTGGGGTTTGTTAAACCCTTTCAAGTATACTCAGCCTCCAGTATTTACAGTATTAGAGATATAAGGTATCAGCAAGTTGGCAATGAACTCTGCAGGCTGCTTTTGTTGTAAAGCTTTTAGTTCTTCAGAGCTAAACACTAACCCAAATCATGTGTTTTCCTCATCCAGCAGGAAGAGATGCCATCTGGACTGAAAGACCCTTTAATTCAGACTCTTACTCAGAATGTAAAGGCAAACAGTATGTTAAAAGGACGTGGTATAAAAAATTTGTCGGAGTGCAGCTATGTAATTCTCTCAGATACAAGATTTATTTGAGCGATTCCCTCACAGGTATGTTCCAAACCTTTGCTTTCTAGGCATAGTTAGCAGCATTCTGTACCCTAGCCTTTCAAACTCGCTACTTACACAAGTTCCCTTAAAAAAAAAAAAAAAAAAAAAAAAAATTACAGAAATAGTTACAATAGGGAAACACGGACTCAAAGATCTGCAATTTGGAGGTAGAAAATGAAAATGCAACATGAAACAGTAATACTAGGATCAACTTGAGTGCACAGGCAGGCATCTGCACAGCAAAGCTCAGTACTATTATGACCACCCACGCAAATTCAACTACTAATCGTGAACAGGACATCCTTATGATTTCAAAAGGGCCCAAACCCCTTGCAATACTCATTTATAATGCTTTCTTCTATATTCATATGGTGGAAAGACTGATCTCAACATAGAAAGAAGGCTATCTGTTCACTCATTCCTCAGCTACTGTCGTGGATGCTGACAGATGACAAAACATCAAATGTCACAGTCCCACTTTCATGCAGTTTAACTCTCCTGTCTCTTTTAAGAAAGAGATAACAGCAAATATGTAAACTGCACACAAATGTCACTCAGAGGCTTGGAAGACAATTTTTACTAGGGTTAGACAGAATGGCTCTGCAGAAATGGAAGCTCCTTTCATGGGACAGTTTTATGGAAGGTCTGTCTACAAAGGAATGTCTGCTTAGAATAAAATGTTGAGAAGTAGTCAACTACAGAAAGGTCTAGGGACAAAGGATCTCAGGAGAAGTAGAGGAAAGAGAACGTACAAAGGGGGGGAAGAAAGACATACTGGTCAGTCCTACTAGGTTTGGCTGAGATTTCATAAAGAAGTTGTATTCTGGGAGCTTACTGGATAGAATTATGGAGAGAGTAATAGCATTATCTGCATTTTAAAAAAAATCACTATGATCTGAAAGGGAAAGGAGAACATCAGGAGATAAGAGTATAGCAGGGAGAAAAGGACACCAGCTATGGAACATCTGTAGTTCAGGAGACGCTAGTGGCTTGGACCTCTGGGAATAAGGGGAAAGCAAGGCCAACACTACCCTCTGAAATAATTAATTATGGAATTTCATAAACTAAAGAAAAGAACATTGTTTCACTTCTGGTTCTTCAGGCAAGTTTTACAACATAGGAGATCAAAGGGGCCATGGAGAAGACCACTGCCAGTTTGTGGATTCATTTTTAGATGGTCGCACAGGCCAGCAACTCACCTCTGACCAGTTACCCACCAAAGAAGGTATGCTTTCTGATCACCCTACTTAGAGGGCTTTGCAGATTAGCAAAGACAGACAGAGAAGGCTACAGAACTCCTACTTTATCCCTAGGGAAGGAAACTCTCAAGCTCAGTTCTAGAGAAATTAGATATATAAATGTATTGAGAAAAAAAGATCTTTTCCCATTCAGAGCTGTTCCTCATGGCTGAGGTCATATGGAACACACCTAATCATCTTTCTGCTCCAAGCAATCAAAATAAATCTGAGAAGTAAATATACTCAGTAACTTTTCAAATACATATTAACAGCAGGCTGTGTAATGAGGATTGGAAATTTAATCCTTGCCTAAGCAGAGCAAAATGAAATAAACTGTCCAGGTAACTGAGGAAAACCTAGGAGGTTCTTTTAAATACCTCTAATTATTTGAGGAGGCTTTCAGTAATATTTTGTTCATGGACACAAAAATCTCAAGCCTTTTAAAAGATGTCTCTACAAGATACTTGGATATAATAGGCTGCCAAAACTACTCTGATATATAGTACTGGCTTGCTAAGAAAAATGTCTAGACTAAAGTCCTAAGGCCACTGTGTTATTAAATATCAGATCCATTATAGCTACTGGTTTTCTAAATTACTTTACTTCACTCAGAATAATCTTCAGCCACTGAACAGTCTTACATCTGTGAATAGCATGGGCAAAAATATGAAAGCTCTATTAAACTGAACTATTTTTTCCTCTTAGGCTATTTCAGAGCTGTTCGTCAGGAACCTGTCCAATTTGGAGAAATAGGTGGTCATACCCAAATCAATTACGTCCAGTGGTATGAATGTGGGACCACAATACCTGGGAAATGGTAGATGCAACAAAATTATTTCTAAAGTACTTCTGGTTCATTATCGCAAAAAGAAACAATAACAAAAAGAACCATTGGAAATAATGATATTTGTCACACCTATTCAAAGCTATTTTTGTTTTCTATTATAAGTTCGCAGTCTAACTGATAGCAGTACTAGATGTTTATTATTAGAAAAGATTACTGAGAATATTTATCAGGTTTTACAAAGTCATTTTTAAAAAGCAAGATATTAACATTAATAGAATAACATTTTAGGGAAGCTGGCTCCCTATTCATATTTTAAAAGATCATTTGTATATTATTTATCACACTGTTGTAATGTTTTCAGATACTTTTATAACAAAATTGTCAATCTTTAATAATCTTTATAAAAAAGTATTTACTTTATTGATGTGTACGTGCTGTTAGTGAATTAATTCCATAAATCTCTTCTTGGTTTAACTTATTGGATCAAATAATCTTCAGCATATACATGTGACAGAAAGTAATTCAAACATTTATGCTGATGGAAACTTCCATTTTTAGAATCAGATGAACAGATTTTAAGTCTAAATAGTTATATATTCATGCTAATGTTTCCATAAGTTACCAGCAAATTATTGCAAAAATCCTGAATCTGTACAATTGTATTTCACCCAGAAACAACTGATAATCTGGTATGTCAAATGATAAATGTCTTTTTTCTGTACCCATACTATTATGTCTACAAATACTTTCTCAAGATCTTCTTTTAAGCAGTTCTTGAAATGGCTCTATGGTTCTATTCAAGCTGTATATAGAGACTGAGTGTGAAGTCAGCATGAAAAGATAATGCATGGTGAGAAGCTATTGTTTTATAGGATATATTATATATTTATATGTTTAGGCCATGAATGAATGAATCACAGAATGTTTTTGTGACACTGTTTACTTCATCTGTAACAAAATTGACTCATTTCATGAAAAAAAAAAAAAACAAAGCAGTGCTTTCCTTCATGTGTGGGAGGGAGCCAAGAACATTATTGCTTGCCCTGAAAAGACTTTTCTCTGTATGTATCTTTCAACATGCTTCAGTTTTATCAATGCTACATTTTGTATGTTCAGGCAAGTATAAACAATGCAATAAAAGATGTAGGTTTTTAAAAACGTTCTGAATAGTTTGCCAATACATAAATACACCTTTATCTTCGTAAGAAAAATCAGAAAACTAAGAGCTACTGAACCCCTACTGTACAGTCAATCAAATTTGTTATATGAATTTCTTTCCCTGAATGGAAATCAATTTCATTAATTCGGTAAAATGACTATTTTCCTCATGTCTTAAATAATGAAGCTACAAGACCACAATTGGATTCGATCACCTTTATTAGCTTATCAATGTTACATTTTATACATAATGTCTAGTCATCTTCTCAAAGGGCTCTATTTTTAGTACATCATGTTAACAGTAAATAGCCAAGTGTGATGGCTATAGCTTAGCCTAGCTTTTTAATATTCTCTGGGAAACTAGAAAGCCAATCATTTTACACGCATGTAAGAGTAGTGTTCCAAAATAATTAGGAAGCGGCTACAATTTTAAGCAGGGGAGGAAACAATGTTCATGTTGGTCTTTTTGTGTTTGTATTCCGGTAAATTATATTTTCAATTAACAGCAACAATGATATCATAAAAAATGCTCTGCTTTTTAAATTTTTAAACTTCAATACAATACAAATTGAAACAAAATAGTATTGTATAGTCTTTTGGGAGGCAATTAGCCATCATTATTAGTGTGGCTGAATCTCCTTATCGATAACCAGGTCCAGGTTGGGTATAGCCCTGACCAAAAGGAGGACGGTTACGAGCATAAGGGTTAGCCCCACTGGAAGGAGGGGCCATGGTACCTGCAGGAGATGGCGTAAAACCTGGTCTTGGTTGGTAAGCACCAGGTTGGCTTGGAGCCATTCCAGGCTGAGAGCCAGGGGGAACAGTATAGTTAGCAGGTTGAGATGTTTGGGTAGTATAAGTCTGTGGAGGGTAAGTGCTCGCCTGGTACTGTTGTGGTGGCTGAGCAGGCAGCTGTTGTGGCTGGCCAGAAAAGGCAGGAGCCGGTGCCTGGGAAGTTGGTTGTTGGCCATATCCCTGGAACTGCTGAGGTGGTTGGGGTCCAGTCTGCTGGCTGTAACTAGCTGAAAAAAGGAAAATAAATAACAAATGTTTCTGGGTGTTTTTGGTGAAAGTTTTCCAGAGACTTAGTCTTATTGCTATGGACCAAAAATGATTAAAAATTTAACAAACATTCATATTATGGAGTGAATCCAGCATAAATCATCTCAAAACCAAGGAGTTACAATTTTTTTCCAATTTTAAAATTATATAGCCTAAAATTCAAGTCACTATAAACATGTCTTTTTATTACAACTGCTTTGAAACTAATAATCCTTGAGCAAATTCCCATTTGCACAAAATTCCTAGAATGAATGCTCAAATAGGTAAAACAATTATGGTTTCTAGGAAGACGAAAATCATAAAAGCAAAGTAGTCATTAATTAGGTTTAAAGGGAAGTCCTATTATACAGTACCACATGAAATCCTATTACAGACAGCAAGTGCTTTATATGTGAAACAGTGCTAAATTGCTCTTCATATAAATTGTTTTCAAGTTTATTCACTATAATAGCTAAGAAAAATGACTCCATGTTTATAGTTGTTAAATCTTTTATATTTGGTACCTGATACTTTTGCCTTTAAAACTCAATTTTGACTTAGTATGGCATAATAAACAAAAAACATATCATACTGCCCCACATAATCAACATCTATATTCATTATTTACTAGAATATAATTAAAAATAAAATCCGCTTCACTGAAAACTTTTATCTCTACTATGAAACACACCTGCAGCTACTTGCAATGAAACCTCTCCAATGACTGGAATCCTGTCAGCATTAAATACCAGATACATAAGACAATTATTAAAATATGTACAACCCTGCATTTAGAAGAAAAAAAAAAAGGATTGAATGAATTTGAGTATATTCTGAACTCACCTTGAACCTGGGTTCAAAATTTACTTATGAAAGAAACCTTTATGAACAAAACTGGAAAAGGTCAGAGGGAAAACTGGCAAACCAAAAGTATCAGAGATTGGTCAATGTCACTACCAACCAGCACCACTAGCAAGTCTCCATGCAGAGTAATTAGTTATCTATTTCCATAGCTCTTGAAGTCAAGGAAATAGGACTAGCAGGAATAGAAATACAGAGGCAATTTGAAAAGCACTAAATTTTACTCAGTGAAAACCCTGACTAAAACTTCCCAGAGAAAGCTTAGGTATCAAGTAGGTGAAGCAATTCACTCATGGTAGTACCTGAATACTGAATTAAAATAAATTTATAAGATATTGGATGTCATGTAATTTCTCCTCTCTTCTATGCTAAACTTAAAATTGTGTGTGTGTGTGTATGTACCTACCTATGGAAGCCAGAAGAGGGAGGGCATAGACATGTCTGATGGCTGTGAGCTGCCATCACCATGGGTGCTAAAATCTGAGCTCAGTACTCTGAAAGCCAGCAAGTGCTCTCAACTTCTGAGCTAACTCGTCAGCCCTGACAAAAACTTTCAAGTGTAACTTTTTACTGTAAATTTTTGGGGAATTCCTTTATACTGAAAATGACTATCCCATTTGAGAGGAAAGCAACAAAACTATCTTTTTATCCTACAACTTAAATCTAACCTGTTTTTAAAATTCACCTGAGAAGCACCTAGAGTCTGAATTACTGCTCAGGAAAGGAAACAGCAGTAAGTGGTAACAATACTATTCCATGAGCCGTCTACTGGGCCATTAACCACAGTGCAGCATTATTTCTCTATTATGTCTATTTGTCTCCATTACTAAACCCTCCCAACACTCCTAAAATGAATAATGTTAGATGAAGAATATCACAAATTGCAACAAAATGGTAATAGGTATTTTAAAATCAATAAATAAATCAATAAAAAGTCTAAAATATTGACCACTCTGGTCTAGATTGGAGAATGTAAAATGGTATAAAGATAAGAGAAAAACATTCTGCTCCAGCTCCCTCACTGAGTAGCTGCATGCCTTGAAAAGTCATTTATAAAAGTCACTTACAAACAAGATCAGTGGTCCTCACCTTGGCTACATGACCTGTGATGCCTTTAAAATACCAAAGTCTAAGGCCCATCTCCAAGTAAACCAAAGTCTATAGGAACAGGGCCCAGGGGAGGAAAGCTAAGAGAGTTGAGAGCATCTTCTAGATTAGATGACAATTATCTCTTCAGATCCCTCACCTTATTGTTTCTATGTTATATAATTTGTACCATATCTTTTTTTTTTTTAACTTAAAAGGATAACACACTAAAATGGCATTCCCTTTAAATTCACTCGATCTGTTTTTTACAATTAGATCTTACAACTATAAAATGAAATCACTCTACAGCAAAAACAATCCCAAGAAATTACTGTATGTATAAAAATATACCAAACTTAAATACTGACAAAATTTTGTAGTCTAGGTCAGCAATCAGCAACTGTCTACACCAATGAAAGATGAAAGTTCAGCCTCTTTTAAAGGGCCAGATAGTAAATATTTCACGTGTTGTGGGCCACATTGTTTCTCTCACTCTACTCAGTATAGTCCAAAGTGCAACAGCAACAGGGACAACTGAGAAACATGGAGGGTGCAAGTGTACAATAAAGCTTTCTTTACAAAACCAGGCAGTAGCAGATTTACACTGCTGTAGCTGTATCTGCTATAGTCTATCTATAGGAATCCATCTATAGCTATATATCTGTAATCTGCTAATCTATACTCTTATTGTCTAGTTAATAACACAAAACTCCCAAAATAGAATTTTGTTAAGATTCAATTTATAGAAGTTATTTTAACATTTGACTATACATGGTAAAGAAACACTCTGATGTAACTAGAAAAGGTACCTGAATTATAACCATAGCTAAAGAAAAGAAATTTATCATATTAAATATAGATAATCTTCAGTGGACAAACAGTAAAACTAAAACAAAATACTGCGTGCATGGGAACGGGACCAGCTACAAAAGACTCCTCAGGTGATGCAGATTTGTTATGTGTTGAAATCCCCTGGGTCAGATGGCAAATGTGTCATTTCACCTCAGAACAGTTAAAACACCTGAATACTCTTAGCTGCCTAAATTCAACTGTAATTTTATTTATATGTTTTATTTTTGGTATTCTAGTGTACTTTCAATAGGCTTAAATAAAACAATTTAGTTTTTATTAAGTTTGCTTCTGCATATATGGGGATATTGTCGATATACCTACAAATACTAAGAGTACTCTAGAGTTATGTGTGATACAGATAGTATCAATTTGAAGTCATCTAAGAGGTTGGATTGTTAATGTAAGAGACAGCTTTATAGCAAAACATTTTTATACTATTACTGTAGAATCATCTAATTATGTTGTATTTGCTCACTAAAAAAATAAAATGCTGACTTGATAAAACATATCACTTTAAATATAAATAAGTATTGCTTGCCCTAAACACTTATGACAGTGTAAATATTATAAATCAAGTGCTTAGGAGGAAGAACTTAAAATTAACTCTCTTTAAACACCTCCTCCTCACCTGAATACTGAATACCATACTGCTGAGGAGGGGCCTGAGGCTGCTGTGCACTGTAGCCAGCCTGCTGCTGGTACTGTTGGTACATCTGACCTATGAAAGAAAATACAGACAAAAGATAAAGGTTTAACTTGGCAGAGAAATACTTTTAGGGTACCTTTATATTCCCTCCCAATTTAATATGTAAGCACATTGAATAATAATTACAATTTTTGTTATTATTTAAGTGTCTATGAAGAGAAGAATGAACAACTTAAGGGTGATTGCTTGCTCTGCTTTACAGATAAACTGCCAAGCATGTTAGTTGGTAGCAAGTATTTTTATGATGTAACTCTAGTGGCTACCACTTCATGAAATCTATGAAGTGCACTGTCCACGCTATATGCCATCAGGTAGTAATCAGAGAAAAGGGACAAACATGCGTCCTTAGACATTAGCAATACCTCTGATGACTCAGCACTTTTCTCATTAGTTTTTAGCAGCTATCAAATTATATAGAGGAAGAGAGGCACTGACTGTAGAGTAACATTGTCTTTTTATTTTCTTAAATGACTTTCAACTTGGTCATGCACTATGTAATAACCTAGTGATGTTGGAGCCACCTTAGTTTATATAAACATGCTCTATGATAGTGGTTTTCAAGCTGTGGGCCCATCACAAAACAGATATTTACATTACAATTCATAACAGTAAAATTTACAGTTATGAAGTAGAAACAAGAAGAATATTATGGTTGGGGTCACCACAACACAAGGAACTGTATTAAAGGTCACAGCATTAGGAAGGTTGAGAGCCACTGCTCTATGTTGTTTACACAAGGCCAAAGTTATCAAGTAACACATTTCTCAGACAGTTTTTATTTTATTATTTACTTATTTTTGAGACTCACTACAAAGCCCTGGCTAGTTGGAACTATATAAACCAGACCAAGGTGAACTCACACATACAGATATTGGCTTGCCTCTAGTTTTTTCACTTTTCAAAATTAAACACAAGACCTCACTTAAGCTAGGTATATGCTTGACCACTGAGCTATTCTTGAACCTGAGCCTTCCAACTGAAGAAGATACTTGAATTACAATCTGTAGCAAAAGATATTTTGGGGGAAAATATGGTATTTATGGTATTCAATTAATAACTTGAAATTCTTAATTTTATTTCAAATCATTAATTTTGTAAAAGACTATGTTAAACAATTAAGTCATACTTTGTTGGTAACTCTGCTCAAAATATAATCAGAAGTTGATCTAAATAATTGGCAGTGCCTAAAATGTATACATTATATATCGAGAAGTATTCACTAAAGTAGCTTACCCTACACCACTATCTTCAGCTATATATTACATCTAACACAACTGAGAACTGAGCTACTGAACTTACAATACCACCTGCTAGTCTCAACTGGGACCTAATGTATGGTGTTTAAAATGTTCCAAATCACTGTCACATTTCTAATACACAAAATATCATCATCATCGACATTGTCGTTGTAAAACCCACCAAGCTCTTTCTAACAGGATGCTTACTTATTTATATATATACTTGGCTAAGTATCTGTAAATGTAGATAAGAAATAGCTGTAGCAAGGCATATAATTAATACCACTCCAAAGAAAATGCATCAATAGTATTAATGTGAAGCTGCTGGAAAAGGGATATGGTTGCTAGAGAACACAGGTGGAAGACCATTTTCACTATATAATCTATTCTTAACAGATGTGATAATTTGGCAATTTAAAAAAGCCCTCAAATGACAGGTGAATTTTGCTAAGCAAGCATTATATCTCATTCCTGCCACTGACCTTATTTTGTACAACTCTTCTAAATAATAACCTACATCAGTGCTACAATAGCTTTTGGTTCACCTGACACAGATGTTATGATCTTTGTCCACCCAAACTCTGTATTCTGCCTCAGCCTCCCATTTGAACCAGTATCCGAATCAGTTCTAGTTTGTTTTAGCTCTGGCTCTTGTATTTTTGATGCAGAGTAAGACTGACTAAAGTTGGTGGAGGAAAGACTTAACACAAGAATACATACTTAACATAAGATACCCCCTGCTAGTCCCCAGTGACTCATACTAACTCAGTGAGCAAGCAAGGAAAGTATCACCACCGGACAAGAAGATTCTAGTCACAGCCAAATTTAGCCTACAGCTGTAGTTTGGCTTTGTTTTAATGTAAATGGTGCTTTAGGTGCTATGGCCTTATTTATTATGATTATCACCAACCCTTTGGTACAAACTGTTAGAGCACCATCTGGTGCTTACTGTTTTAAAGTAAAATGTGCACTTTTAAAGGTCCTAACATGAATAAGCAGTTAACACAAAACAAAAACAAACAAAAAAACCAATGCCATGTCAAGGGTTGCCCTAGAGATCAATATGGTCCTTAGCCATGCTCTGATGTAGTCTGTGTTTCAATGAGGTTCATTTGCTGATCTGAGATCCTTCAAGCACACCAACCAGCCCTTTTAAATACTGAGCTTTCAATTTCATTCAGGATTAATGAGGTATTTTTTAAAACTACTGATTTAGTCCAATTTAAACATTTTTTATCAGTGAAAAAATATCAAAACTCAGAGATTAAATTACTTACCGAGGACACATAATTTGAAGGGGAAAAAAATTAACTTCAAATATACTGACCCAAATCTACATTATTTAACGAAAATGGCTTCATCATCTCTATATAAAATCTTTTTAAGTAAAAGAATATGTAGTGTTTGGAGGGGAGATTATAAGGTAATTTTCTCCCAATCTTTCACTTTGTATTTATATTAACTTAAAACATTTTCCACCCTCTTTTTCTTCTTTTCAATAATTAGAAACATATACTCAGTATATTATTTGGTTCCATGATACTAAATCACACCATGTCAGTAAATAAGACTGTGTAGAGAGTGAGACTACCTATGTAAATGGACTGCCATTACCAATGATGCCTCAATGAATTATTCTGCACATGTTCCTTCCCACACATGGCTCTGAACACTGTTTTACCTTCAATCTGACCTGCTTGTGTCGGAGCTCCTGTATAGGGAGGTTGCTGTGGCTGAACTGCTGCTGGGTGTGCTGCTGAGGAGGAAGAAGCAATGCTGTCAGGAGTTCCAGAACGGTCTTCTGTAGGAGCACTAGGTGGTCCTGGATGGTCATAAAAAGTCAGTTAATTACTCTGTCCAAGGTCTTTCCTTAACAAGCACAATGTAAAGTTTAGGTTAATGACAATAAAAATAAAATCACCATGAAACAACTATGTCACCGAGAACACACTAAGCTTATGTGCTCTTATGAAATCCTTCCCTACAATGTACAAAATGCTAAATTCCTGAGTCCTAATCTCCCCATGTCAAAAATCAAAACTCCTAGTCAACCAAAAACAGTGCTGCTTTCTTAAGCAGGTCTCTACTGTCTGTAAACTCAATTTAATCTCCTTGGTTATGTTCAGAGATCCAAACATTTCTCCCTAGTGGTCTCACGTGTTCTTCTTTCAGTTACAATGACCCACTTCATGGTTTCATAGGATATCTAATCATTTTTTGGCCTTTACTTCATTTATCATGATTACTCCACTCTCTCTATGACTAACTGCAACTTCTTTAAAACCTAGTTATAATTCTAATAAACCTTTGACTTATAAATACTTTATTCCCTAGTGAATTTATCTTCGGCTTACTTTTTAAATAAGCCACGCTGATTTCTACTTTGGATAAATGTCTACATAGGCCCCACTTTCCTTAAGACTGAGAACTCTGTCCATATTCTTGTTCTTTTCTGATAGGCCTAGGACTCTAGTTAACATCTGTAGTTAATCAAATTTTGTCAGGATAAGAAAAACACAGAATCGAGTACAGAGAATCTAGATTTTCTGTATACTTCTAATGCTGTGACAGTAAGTGGATTCTGAAGATAACACATGGTTTACTGCTTTAAGTTATTTTAGCCACACAGAGGGTGATATGAAGAGTTTCTGGAGCTAAGTTACTTAAGTTGTATTGCCAGAGCTAATAGTGGCTCTGACTTTGGGCATGCTACTCAATCTCTTTCTATGCCACACCAATTCTGACCTCAACTTGACCTTACGTGGAAGGGTTATGAGTTAAACAAAGCTTACAGCAAAATCTTCTACAAACAATTACCACTTAGAAAGCTTGATTTTAACCATACACTTTTAGCAGGCTTTCCTTGAAAGCAGTCTCTAACTGTTCCAGTGGCATGTCCTTAGAACTTATCATGGTTTAAATCTAAAACGTCACCGAAGACCAAGGACTAAAGCTGCTGAATGTTTGAGAACTGTTTGAAACGAATACTTGAACATCATAACTGGGTTATCCCACTGATGAACTGATAGTTGGTGGGCTACCAAAAGATGAAAGTAAAAAAGAAGAGTGGGTTCTTGAGAGCATGCACTTTAAGAATACATCTTGTCAGTAAACCCTTTCGCTTCCTTGTTCATTTGCTTCCTGACCACAAGAGTAAATAAATAGCCTTCTCTTATATACATTCAGCTCCTAAGGTGTTTGCCTTATTTCAGGCCCAAGCTAATGGAGCCAGTGAATCATGAACTAAGACTTCTGAGACTATGACCCAAAGTACATCCCTTTTCCTTAAGTCAGTGATTCTCAACCTTCCTAATGTGTGTGTGACCCTTTAATATAGTTCCTCATGCTGTGGTGACCCTCAACCATAAAATTATTTCATTGCTACTTCATAACTGTAATTTTGCTAGTTCTGAATCATAATTTAAATTTCTGGTATGCAGGATCTGATATGCAACCTCCAAAGGGGTCGAAACCCACAGGCTGAGACTACTATCCTAAGTTATTTTCTCAAGTATTTTGTCACTGCAAGATAAAGCTGATATACCATTATTGTAGGCATATGGCTTGTCCACTAACAGTCAAGTACTAGTGAGATATACTAAGTTACAGTAATAGGAATGCTGATCACCAGGTTAAAATATATGACTGACTGGTTTACAACTTTACTTGTGCACACTCACATACTTCCCCTAGAGAAGATACTGTACTATTAATCCTAAAAATACTCAGTACTTAGGTCTTCTTTTCTCTCTTATATGTAGATTACTGTTTATCCTGTTTTTCTAAGACTTCATTATCTTCACTTCTACATTACCATAGTGGTAGCTATTTCCTCCTTTAACCATATAACACCTGAAGAATTAAAAAAAAGAAAAATACTCTGGCTGTTATCTATGTGAAGACAACTAACTATACATATCCACATGAAAATGTAATATATTCAAATGTCTTCTCAAAATCTAACATAATTCTCTTCAATAAATAATCCCACAAGTTTCCAAGAAAATCAAAATGAACAAATCAAATAAATTCTCAATTTTAAGCTGCTAAAATTGGCAAAGTAAATGGTTCAGGTAAACCCTTCCCCAAGTAGCAAAAGCCTGAACAAATAGAAGAATAGAAGAAAACAATTATTTAAAATAACTACTAGTAAATCAAATATCAGAGACACCAAAAGGGAGTTTACCCCTGTAGAAATACAGTGAATTAAGAATTTCAAGACTTGCTTGTAGCTCCAGTGGTAGAAAACCATCATGTTAACAATTTAATGGTTAGACAAAAAGCAGGAAATGGAGGATGAAACTCCCTGCTGTTGAAGGCCTAATTACTTGCACTAAAATAATTATAAACTCTGCCCAAATCCTTAGCTACTTATCTGTTTTTGGAATGGGGATAAATCCAAGGTCTCAGAACAAAAAAAAGAAAAAGAAAAAAAAAAAAAAAAGAGGAGGAGGAGGAGGGAGGAGGAGACAGAGGAGGAGGCAGCATCTACTGCTGAAAATAAAAACAAAAGAAACAAAAAACAAAACAACAACAAAAAACAGCCCAGAGATACCAGCCCCTCTCCCCTGGTAATTTAAGTCTATACAGACTAAGAACTGCTGGAAGGGCAACAACAAAGCTCTTAGAAAAAGCAAAACATCAAAAATTACAAGTCAGCAATACATTAATGAAAATGCTCACTTTACAATGAAAACCTGCAAGACAGGTAGAAACAAGAAAATAACACACATTGTAATACTAGAAAGCAGCCAATAAAAATATGAAGCACTCTGTATCATGTGTGTGATTAGGATCTCCCCCACCTACACCAAGAAAAACAAGAACAATGCTGACAAAATGATAAGCAAAAAATAAGAGAAAAGAATAACAATCAAAAAAATTTAAAGCACTGCTTTATAGCCAAAAATTTATTCATATAAAAGCAATTAATCAGAAATCTGTTTAATTTTAAATTTCCTAAGATTAGAAGAGATAGCAAGGTCTATCAAATGCAATTTACAAAAAAAAAAAAATCTGAACTTTTTTTAAAATAAAAGTTCTGCTTTAAAAAAAAAAATCTGAAAATACTTCTTTTAATAAAATTTACCTGAAGTGGTTCCTTTTTTATTTTTATTTTAATTCTTTTTAATTTTTTTGATACGTTATTTACATTTCTTATGTTTCCCCCTTTCCAGGTCTCCACTTTGGAAACCCCCATCCCCTTCCCCCCTTCCCCCCCATGAGGGTGCTCCCCCACCCACCCACCTGCCCACCCACTCCATCTTCCCACCTAGACATTCCCCTTTACTGGGGCCTCTAACACCCTCAGGCCCAAGGACCTCTCCTTCCCCCTGATGGTCAACAAGGCCCTCCTCTGCCACATATGTGGTCCGAGCCATGGGTCCCTGGATGTGTATGAAGTGTTTCCTTTTAAGGTAGAAAAGCGTGCTAAATGCCAAATAAATCTCCTTGGTGGTGCTGAAATCATAAATTTTCCTGTTTTATAGGAACTTAAATATGTAAAAAATAACTGGCTGAACCCTTAAGACATAATATTTCATCATATTCAAAAAAGAAGGGAGAGATAAAAGAAGGGAGGGGAAAAGAAACTGACTTACCTGAAACCTGGTCATCTGTTAACCCAAATGCTGACATGACGTTTTTGTTGATTTCATCTTGGTTTTTCAGAGGATCAAAAGCTGACATACTTGCTGCCATAACCTGAGTAGACTGTTTCCCAGAAGAATCAGAAGCAGCAGGCTTTTCTTCCCTACCATCCACAGTATCTATAATAAAGGAATAGAGAAGTTTATTTTATCTATACCCAAAAAGGCATAAAAAAGATAAGAAAATATACATATATATATGAATACTGTCAGGACTCTGTGAATACAGAACTATGTTTATGCTTCAGTAAAAATGAGTAAAAGATAAAGAACAGTTTTTCCAAAAGAATTATTGTCTCTTACCACTGCCCCTTTTAGAATTACTGGATTAAACTGAGTGCCAATAATCCTGGCAATCAAGAGGCTACAGCAAGAGATCAAGAGTTCTAGGCCAGCCTGAGCAAGACTATTTCAAAAGCAAAAGAAAGGAGAAAGTAAAACGTTATTATTATTTAAAAATCTCATTAACAAACAATCATTTTACCTGTTTTTTTTTTTTTTTTTTTTTTTTTTTTTGGCTTTTCAAGACAGGGTTTCTCTGTGTAGCCCTGGCTGTCCTGGAACTCACTCTGTAGACCAGGTTGGCCTCGAACTCAGAAATCCACCTGCCTCTCCCTCCCAAGTGCTGGGATTAAAGGCGTGCACCACAACTGCCCGGCTTACATGTTACTTTTAAGGAGCCCTGAGCTGGCTAGTTTTTGTGTCAACTTGACACAAGCTATAGTCATTTGAGAAGGGAAACCTCAACTGAGAAACTGCCTCCCTAAGATCAGGCTGTAGGCAAGCTCTAAGGCATTTTCTTTAATTAGTGATTTGTGTGGGTGGGACCACCCCTGGCTGGTGGTCCTGGGTAATACAAGTAGGCTGAGCAATCCATAAGCAGTAAAGTAGTGAGCACCACTCCTCCATGCCATCTACAGCAGCTCTTGCTTCCAGATTCTTGCCTGGTTTGAGTTCCTGCCTTGGACTCTATCAACGGACTATGTAAGATTCAGGATATGAAAGCCTTTTAATAAACCCTTTCCTCCTCAAGTTGCTTTTGGTCATGGTATTTCATCACAGCACTAACCCTAACTTGTTCATGTGTGTACGTGTATGTTTACCTGTTTGCATATAGAGACCAGAAGACAACCTCCAGTGACATTTCTCAAAAGCTGTCCAGTTTGATTTCTGAGAGGGTCTCTCAAAGGCCTGGAGCTCACCAAGCAGGCTATATGATCTGTCACTGGCTGGCCAGTGATAGTCCCAGGTCACTGCCTCTTTCCATCTCTACAGTGCTGGGATTACAAACACACACCACCATATTGGGCATTTTTTCACATGGGTTCTGGGAACTTAACACAGACCCTACAGAAAGTACTTTATCAACTGAGCTATTTATCCAGCCCATATCCCAATTACCTACAAGTACATTTAAGATGCCCAAGAAACAGTTACAGTAATGAGTGTTTTAGTTTGTAAAACAACATAAATCTTGCCTAAAGTTAGGTTCTTACCTCTTATGTTTTGTCTATTCCTCTACTATTAACAAGCCAAGACAGCCAACATTCCTAATCATCAGTAAAATAACATAATTCTGTTCTTATCTTAAATATGTAGTGCTTATTAGTTATTAAAATTCTTGTAGAAAATGTATTTGGAATTTGCTTCAAAATAATATACAAGGTAACAAAGTATAACCAGGTATGATCCTGACTTAAGGTAATTCTTAAAAGTGAACTTGAATTTATTAGTGTTAGGTCTACTTTGATAGATGCATTTGTACTATGTCCTTGTGTCTTAGTTACTTGTTCATTTGCTTGAAAAGACATTATGGTCATGACTTGCTTTGTATTCAAGAGGATCTGAGTTTTGAACCTCCAGAATCCACATAAAAAGCTGGCTAGGTAATACCATCCTGTAGTTCCAGCAATAGCAAGATGGAAGGAAGAAACAAAGCTAGACTAGCCTACTTGGGGAAGTCCCAAGCCATTTAGAGACCTGTCAGAAAACAATAGGTGGAAGGCATATGAAGAACGAAGGCTGTCTTCTGACCTCCAAGTGCATGTGTTCAAACATGCTGCACTTGTATGCACTTCCACCCATAGCAAGGATGTACACAAAAACCGGGCAAAGTTCAGAATAAGCAAACTGCTTTAATTTGTAACATATAAATAAGTCTTCATCATAAAAGTGTAAGATCAAAAGTATTTCAGTAAGTTTTACCATAATCTGAAATAGAGACCAAAATTACTAATTCATCAGCAAATACTTATTTAGCATTTACCAGCAGCATAATTCCAAATGGCTAAAAGAAAAAACATGAAAGAAATTATAGAAAATAGTTCTATTTAAAACCTAACCACATTTTAAAAATTAAGGTGTTTACAACTCAGTAGCACATGTAACACCCTGAGTCTGATACTCAAAGGAAGAGACTGAGGACACAAACAAGCATGGAAGAATGAAGGAAATGGGGAGGAAGAAAAAAATAAAGAAAAGCTAACTTCCAAAATTATGTAGGAGCAAAAAATAGAATATCTCAGTCTAAGGATTCAAGAAGTTATATATAACATTTTTCCATGGCCCTTACATGTAGCTACCTTGACTGTTTAAAGTTGCCAGTTTTAAATATTTGAAAATTATGAGCAGCTATTTACAAAATCATTTTACATGAAATAGTTAAGAATATTAAACAAAAGTTGAATAGTTGTTTTTTTAAACACATACACACACACACACACACACACACACATATACATATACTTTCAACCTATGAAATATGTTTTTATTTTCAGTCCATATTTTAAAATACATTTCTGGTGTCTAAACTATATCAGCTTCTAATATGTCAATAAGCCTTAATTATCTTTACTATTTATAAATAGTACATGTCACCAGTAAATGCAAAAGTTTTCCTATTAAAAACTGCGTTTAAAATAAACTTTAATATACTATTTTAAAGTATTAATCTGAAAATATTTTGCATTTGAAACGTAATCAATTCCTAAGATTCATTAATTATCACACTAATAATTCGTGAATCAAGTGTTTGAGAACAGGCCTACTGTATGAACCCTGGAGACTGAGACACACTAAAGAAATCATCACAGAAGTCCTCCTTATGCACTCACCTGCGCATTTAGTTGTTATTATTCAGTACTGGGGACTGAATACAGAGCACTGCCCATGTCAGGCAGGCACTCTACCACCAAGCTATTTCCCCAGCCCTAGAGAGTACTTTAAAATGGAACTCCAGACCCTGTCCTCCCATAGCTCTAGGATTCAATCCACGTACTGGTATGCAAGTTTACAGTAATCTTGACGAATAGTGTGGCATGTACAAAAGCAGAAGCAAGATAATAAAGACATTAAGGATGCCATTTACTCCTACAAAATAATCAAATAATCATCTCTCTCTCCACAAAAATGATAAAAGAATTCATAAGGATAAAATAAAATAAATTCAGTTCACCGTTTTCAGGAATACTGGTGGAAGGTCCTGGTTCTCCAGGTGGCTCTAAGCTGTCCAATAAGCGATTCACTTTATTTCGAAGTTCTATCAGTTCTCGACGAAGATATTTCACCTGACTTGATTCAAGGGGTCTTGGCTGGCCATTAACTAAAACAGAAGCATTAATTTGCTTAAACTTAGAAGATGAGACTAGAATAATTCTGCCATTAAAATAACATACATTAAGTAAAAATAAACAGCAGAATCAGAAGTAGTCTTACTTTCATCCATTAACTTTAACTTGTTTATGTGTTGATGCTGAGTATTTTCCTCCATGGCTTTTAACCTTCCGTTTGGAATCAGGGCGCTCACTGAACCTGCTCTTCAGCAGCTAGCTAGATCTGCTGGCCAGCAAGGCCCTGAGTCTGCCCTTTTCTTTCTACTCCAGAGCTGTAGTTACAGACATGTGCCCATGCCCAGCTTTTCCCTTGAGTGTTTCCGGATCGGAACTCAGGCTGTATGTACTGCAGCCATCTTACCAACTGGGCCATCATCTCCCTCTCCCCTAATAGCATTTTTAAAATGTTAGAATTTAAAAGTATTAAAATATATACTTTTAAAAAGTAACAAAAACCAAACAGATACAGTGAATGCCAAATTCCCTGTATCAAGAAATATTAAAAAAGACCGGCAGACTTCCCATGCTACTACCAGCGGGAAATAATTCCCTACTTCTTCTTTTTCACCAGAGATAGGGTCTCAAGTGAAGCACTGGCTGGCCTGGAACTATATCCAATACCCATCATTGTTAGTTAGCTTTTACTCCCTGAAAAATAATATCCAAAGTAGCAGACTTATATGCTAAGCCTAAAAAAAAAAAAAAAAAAATAATAATATAGAGGAAGATAATTATAAGTTCTTAGGGACCTCAGAGGTAGTTTGAACCCTATAATTACTTCTAAATCTGACATACAAGGCATTACTATTTGGGGTAACAAAACTGAATTAAACTTCTACTAATACATAAAGTTTCAAGTAGTTCAAAGTCTCACCTAAATGCAAATATTTTAAAGTATTATGAAAGGAAAAAGCCAAAGCAATAAAAACATTTATTATTAAAAAAAATCATATCTAATAAGCAGTCTCGATGTCTAAAAAAAATAAATTCATTATGAAGTTCGCCACTCACCAAATAATGTCAGTTTCAGTATTCTACTACACTGAATTGCAAAGGAAAGGTCAGAACTATCGAAAATTGTTATAAGATCTCCATCTGAAATTCAAAAGAAAAATAAATTCAGATTCCCATCAGTAATAAACTAAGTAATACAAAAAAAGGTAAATTACAGAACAGAATTAGAATCTCCCATAAGAATTAAGTATCAGTGAAATTTTTTTAGAAATACTAAATCAACTTTGTCTACTAATCTTATAAATATTTATCATATATTCATGAGAAAATCTAGCCAAAGTTAAGCAGGGAATGGTGGTACAAGGTTTTAATCTTAGCAGGAGGGCAGAGAGGCAAGTGATTCTCTGAGTTGAAGATAGCCTGGTCTACAGAGATGAGGATAGCTAGGGTTGCACAGAGAAACCCTGTCTTGAAAATGAATTATACACATTAACTTTTAGTCCTAACAGATGTAACAATATCACAAATTAGATATTTGATTGAAAAATCTTTCCACAGTATAACACTTAAATAAATGTATCAAGCATGAAAACAAGGATTCCCATAGTTCAAATCCTTATTTTTAATAAAATACATAAACGCAAATTGAGGGAGAGTTACATAAATTAGTAGCATAGAGCTGCAAAAGGGTTTACAGGAGGACTGCTTTAGTAAAACCACGGTGTAATCTTTTAGATCACTGACCATGCTGAAAATGAAATCCTAATTTTTTCCAGTTAATACACGTTCTTATGTAAATATATATATGAAAAATAATGCATGCTGAAGACTGAGATCCCTTAGGATCCTAAGAATAAAAATAGTGTAGTTGGAATATCAACTGAACGTTTCAAACACATTCACAAAGCTAAGGAATGATAAGGGGTGATATGGGGTAGGGGGAAACAGAAGAGACAGTCAATTATGTCTCACAAAACTGGATGAGACTAACTAAACCAATTTGAAAACTTGTTAAGACAAGTTATTTTAAACAAACATGTCAAAAGCCATGCATAACTAGGTACTTCGTAACTATTTTTGAACTTTATATTTATAAGCAGACCCATACATGTATACATATGTATAGCATACATGCTCAATAATGCTCAATTCTCAGATACTCTGCTTATAAACACATTTTAAAGAAAATAACGGACTGAAGAGATGGCTCAGAGGTTAAGAGCACTGACTGCTCTTCCAGAGGTCCTGAGTTCAATTCCCAGCAACCACATGGTGGCTCACAACCATCTGTAATGGACATCCTATGCCGTCTTCTGGTGTATCTGAAGACAGCAATGGTATACCCACATACATTAAATAAATATTTAAAAACCAAAAAAGAAAAAAAAAAAACAAAACAAAAAACCATTGATGCAAAAATCATGAAACTTTCTGTAATCAGTCTTAGTTTTTTTTTTTCTTTCCTTGAATCCCTTAACAGTATCAGAATGTGGTAGCTTGGATATGTATGTCCCCTGCCCCATACACTCATGTTTGAATGCTTGGCCCATAAGGAGTGACACTATTAGATGTGGCCTTGGTGGAGTAAGCGTGTCACTATGGGGGCAAGCTTTGAGGTCTCATATGATCAAGCTACGCCGAACAGTCTCCTCTTGCTGCCTGCACATCAAGATGTAGAACTTTCAGCTCCTTTTCCAGCACCATGTCTGCCTGCATGCCACCATGTGCATGTTTCCTGCCGTGGTGATAATGGACAAAAGCTCTGAACTGTAAGTCAGCCCCAATTAAATGTTCTCCTTTATAAGAGTTGCTGTGGTCATGGTGTCTTTTTTACAGCAATGGAAACCTTAACTAAGACACAGAATGAGTATCTCTGTCGGAAGTTATCTAAGTTGCCACCTTATGTAGTTGCCAACAGACTATAAAAGAACAATCTGGACAAATTAAACAATTTTTTAAAAATACCACAAAACAGAAAGGGAAAGTGGGAGGGATGGAATAACAGGGAAGGAGAGGGGAGAAAGGAAGCGAATACAATGTGGTAACTGGATATGGAGGACAGATTTCAATAAGGAAGATATCCTAAAGTGGGAGCCACAAACCACAACACAAACAAAAAAACAGAACCTCTCCTATTTTTTTGCAGAATAAGCTATGTCTTTTACATTTTTAAGTTGTCAAAAATGACACTAGTATGACAGAGGTCTTCTGTGAGATGCAAAGCTACAGTATTTATTTTCTGACCCTTCAGTTTGCTGACACTCCCCCTACTTGAAAGGGACAAGAGAACGCCAGTCATAAGATCCATAAGGTCCATTTTAAGATGTGCTAAGTGTAAGGAAAGAATAGCGTCTCGAGTTAAAATGATTTTTAAAATTTTGAGTTGTGGCTCAATGGTAAAGTGCTTGCCTAGAAGATTTGGTCCCCGGTCCAGTAAAGATGGATGGATGGATGGATGGATGGATGGATGGATGAATGGATGGGTAGATAGAAAGAAGGAAGGGTGGGTGGGAGGATGGATGATGGATGAATACATAGAAAGAAGGGTGGGTAGATGGATGGATGGATGGATTGACTGATGAAAGAAATATAAAGAGATAGAATCATGAGTTTTGCAGGCAAATTGATGGAATTAGAAAATATCATCCGGAGTGAGGTAACTCAGGCCTAAAAGGACACGCATGGTATGTACTCACTAGTAAGTGGATATTAGCCAAAAAAGTATAGAATACTCACAACCCATAGGATTCAAGAAGGTTAACAAGCTGAAGGACCAAAGTTAGGATGCCTCAATCCCATTTGGGCGGGAGAAGAAAGCAATCACAGGATGGGGGTGGGGGGACCTGGGTGGGAGAGGGGAGGGAAAAAAGGGAACATGATCAGGTATTGGGGTGGGGGGTGGGGGGTGGGGGGTGGGAGGGTGGGGAAACAAGACTGAAGCCCTGAGGGCCAGCAGAAAGAATGGAAACAGGCAACCTCAGGAGGTAGGAGGTGGGAGACCTTCTAGAATGTATCAGAGGGTGAGAAACTCTCAGGACTCTAAGGGAGAAACATTGGATGAAGTGCTCTACAGTATGGAGGGGTACCTCCAATGAAGGGACAGGACATCAAGTGGAGGGATGGGGTTGCCATCCCACAGCCAAAAGCTCTGACCCAGAATTGTTCCTGTCTGAAGGAACTGTAAGGACAAAAATGGAGAAGAGCAGGAGAGAAAGGAAGTCCAGTGACAGGCCCAAATTGGGATCCAGCTCAAGGGGAGGCCCGGGGCCCTGACACTACTACTGATGCTGTGGTGTGCTTACAGACAGGAGTCTAGCATGATTGCCCTCTGAGAGGCCCAACGTGTAGCTAATAGAGCCAGATGCAGATACTAGTACCCAACCAATGGGCAGAAGCCGGGGTCCCTGGTGGTGGAACTGGGGAAAAGCTGGAAGAAGCTGAGGAGGAGGGCAACCCCAGAGGAAGACCAACAGTCTCAACTAACCTAGACCGGAGACCTCTCAGACACTGAGCCACCAACCAGGCAGCATACACTAGCTGTTATGATGCCCCGGACACATATACAGCAGAGGATTGCCTGATCTGGCATCAGTGAGAGAAGATGCACCTAATCTTTGAGAGACTTGAGGCCCCAGAGAATGGGGAGGCCTGGCGGGGTGGGGGTGGGTACATCCTCTTGGACACTGGAGACTGGGGGAGTTGAGGGGGGATTTGGGATGGGAAGTGTTTGGGGCAGACTGAAAAGGGGATGAAGTCTGGACTGTAAAAAACGATTAAAGAATAAAAAGTTTTTTAAAAAAATTAAAAATTGAGTTGTAAATTCAAGAAAAGAGAAAAGAAATATTTATACACGTTGGTAGATGATCAACTTAGCTGATCACCAGTTGTAAGTTATCCAAAATAGGTGCCAAGGGATGAACAATTTCCATCTGTAGCTCAGCAAAGCCACATGACCAGGCTCTGACCAATGTTACATGTACAGATATCCAACATCTCAAACCCTAGGCAATTAAAATCTCTTCAGTCTTTATTCATTTGCATGCTGGATGTTAATGCTCAGGGTAAGTCATAGGATGCTAGATAACATTTCTTTATTTTCTTGCATGTTGAACCATTGAGAATGTAAGGTTTCTATAACAACAACAACCATCATGGCTTAAAGCCAGTCCCCAGAGAAAAGCAGTTGTTAGTAATAAAAAGAAAATCAGGAAATGCAACTGTAATTCTACTATGTTTGATAAAATGTTAAGCAAAATATATCTCTGTAAAAAATAGTTGTGGTTAAATGAGCCCAAGAGTACTACTGCATACAATAAATTGACAATGCATATCAACATAATGCACACCAATAACTCCTGCAATAAAGAAAGACAACTGGCCAGGTATAGTTAACCTCAAGTTCCATGTCAGTCTTGGACTACATAGTAAGAACTGCCAAAGGAAGAAGAGAAAAAGAATAAAGGGATAGAGAGACATCTGCCTTTGTTTAAGCCAGCTTTCTGTATTTGGTTGGTGTCTTAGTTAAGGTTTTAAGCTGTGAACAGACACCATGACCAAGGCAACTCTTGTAAGGACAACATTTAACTGGGACTGGCTTACAGGTTCAGAGGTTCATTCCAAGAAGGCCACACCTCCTAATAGTGCCACTCCCTGGGTCAAGCATATACAAACCATCACATTCCACTCCCTGGCCCCCATAGGCTTGTTCAAACATATGAGTCGATGGGGGCCATGCCTAAACATACCATAATGCAAAATACATTTAGTCCAACTTCCAAAGTCCCCATAGTCTAGCAATCTCAACAATGTTAAGTCCAAAGTTCAAGGTCTCTTCTGAGATTCATCCAATCACTTAACTGTAATCCCCAAAGCAAGACAGGAAACCAGCTGGGCAAAGTCCAAACTCTGCATCTCCACGTCTGATGTCAAAGTGGTCTTCAGATCTCCAATTCTTTTTATCTTTGCTGACTGCAACAGACTTCTTTCTCCTGAGGTGGTTTCACTCCCTGTTAGCAGCTTTCCTTGGTAGGTATCCCATGGCTCTGGCATCTCGAAAATCTTCGGGTCTCCAAGGCAACTTCAGTGTTAAGGTTTCTTGTTTTGATGTCTGGGATCCACACATGATCTTCTGGGCTCCTCCAAAGGGCTGGCATCACTTCTCCAGCTCTGTCCTCTGTAGCACTCTAAACTCAGGTTGATCCAGTCCAATGCTGCTGTTGTTCTTGGTGATCATCCCATGGTACTGGCATCTCCAATTTGCTGAGGTCTTCCACTGCAACAAGGCTTCACCAATAGCCTCTCATAGGCTCTCTTCATGGTGCCAAGCCTCAACTCCTTCAGTTGCATGACTCCTTCAGTCCTGGGCTATCAACTGCAACTAAGGCTGCATCTTCAATGGCCTTCCATGGCCTCTCATAGTGCCAAGCCTCAGCTGCTCTCCATGCTTCTTACACATTACCAAGTACAGCTGCAGCATGAGGTACAACCTTGGCTATTTCTGGAACACAGCTTCTTTGTGCTCTCAGTAAACACTTCCCAGAAGATTTCACCTCAGTGATGCTGGTCTCTTCTTAATTGCTGCTAATTTCCTAGCTTCAGCTAACCAGAATTAGTTATCCCTACAGTCTCCTTCTCTTCTTGATTATAAAGCCAGAGACACATGGCCAAAGCTGCTGATTTCTGCTGCTTGCAGGAACTGGAACATGGCCCTCTTGTTCTATTACATTATCAATAGCTTCCTTTTTTCCAGCTCCTTCAAGCCTAAGCTTGGCTGTCCTGGATCTTGCTCCATTGACTGACTCAGAGATCTGCATGCCTGTTTCATAAGCACTGGGATTAAAGGTGTAGTCTGCCAAGCCTGGATTTAAGTTTTTCTTCACCTAGAACTTGCTGTGTTCCAGGTTGGTCTTGAACTCAAAGATTTGCTTGTCTTTGCCTCCTGGGATTAAAGGCTTGTACAACCATGCCTGTACCTAAATTTAGCTGAGTGGGATCTTGCCCCAAGGTCACTACTCCCTAATTCAATTTAATACCCTTGAACATAGGACTCAGCTCCATTTCACTTCCTGGTACCCCTTTAATACCTGAACCATATATTTTATATTTTTCCTTTCTCAGCTTGCTAAGCTTGTTCAAAATGCTCTTCATGCGACTTAACCAGAGAACAAAGTCTCTCTCGGGCTATTTTTGAGACTTTCTTTGTCAATACAATTAATATAAATCTCTTTACCTTAGCCTCAGGTAGACTCTTTAGTCAAGGGCAAAAGGCAGCCAGTCTTTACCAAACAAGAACAATCTCTTGGCTACATATTAAAATTCTTCTCCTTTGAAACCTCTTGAGTCAGGCTTCTACAATTCAAATCACCCTCAGCAACAATATCTTCTATATTCCTACTAGGATGGCCCTTCAAACCGCACTTAAAGCATTCCACTGCTTTCCAAATCCAAAATCCCAAAAATCCACATTCTTCCAAACAGAAGCATGGTCAGGCCTATCACAGCAATATCCCAGTTCCTGGTATTAACTTCTGACTTAGGGTTTTACTGCTGTGAACAGACACCATGACCAAGGCAATTCTTATAAGGACAAAATTTAATTGGGGCTGGCTTACAGGTTCAGAGGTTCATTTCATTATCAAGGCAGGAACACGGCAGCATCTAGCCAGGCATGGTACAGGAGGAGCTGACTTCCTGGCAGCTAAGGTGAGGGTCTTGAGGCCACGCCCACAGTGACACACCTATTCCAATTAGGCCACATCTAATAGTGCCACTCCTTGGGCATATACAAACCATCACAATTGGTAAAGAAATCCTTTTTCATCCAATACATATAGTATGAGAATCCCTTTCATCTCTGAACATACATGTGGAAATCTGGGCATGAGAAGAAAAGTATTTGAAAAATACACGTGAAAATGTCAGACACTCCCTTCTACTAATAAATTACATTTTTAACATACAAAGAAATTGTATGAACTATACAAATAGTAAATAAAATAAAATGGTTGGGAGAATGGAGAATTAGTCCATTGGAAAAAATGAGTGAAAGACCATGTACAGTACTTAAGACCTTAAAAATCTTACCTTCATCCTTATACTTTATTGTTACTTCATCATTACTCAGAAGTTTTCCTCTGAATACTCGCTGCATCATTAGCACTAATTCATCGTAAGTAATGTCTTCATTATGAATGGGAATTCTTCGGATATCTTCCCCAAGTTGAGCTTTGATAATCAGCTTCCCACTTAAGTCCAACTGTCCGTTCATTGTGGACTCCAGGATGCTCTATATGTACAACTCTAGGGGAGAAAACTGATGAAAGCAGAACTATTAGAATGTTAAGAAATTGTGCCCCTTAAAAAATTGCCTCTCGCTGACACATAAATGGTCTGGAAGTGTTTTATTACTAATATAACTTCTATTATTATGTATTGTTATCCATATACTCAAGTACTTAACTGACAATACCATCTGTCTAAAAAAAAATTCCTGACTTCTACCCCAAGTTGCCTCTCCTAAGGTTTTCACATCTGTTAGTGGCAACTCTTCAAGAAGGCCTTGCTGCTTCCTTTTTCTCACACCTTACATCTAAAGTGGTAGCAAACCTGGTTGTTACCACCATCTTTAAAGTATTTTGGTAATCCATCCAATTTGGTATCTTCACTATCATCAACTTAATCTAATTCACCACTTTGTCTAATTAATTCAAAAATTTTCAAATGATCTGCTTATTTACTTCCATCCGCTTTCACTGAATCTTCAACAAACCAGAGGTTTGTTCTTAAGATCTAATGTCATTATGCTTAGGACCTTCCAATGAATTTCCAAAGAAAAATGTAAAACTGTGGCATGATCTAATCTCTAGCATTTTCTATTTCTTTGCCTTAAACTGCTATACCATTTTAACATTATCTCCCAACTGAAGGCTTTGTGTTTACTCTGTCCTTTGCCTTGAAGTCTTTCTCACCCCTCACTGGAATCAGATTGCTAATAATATATCTTCTAGAGGTTTTCCCTAACAATCTAACTTAAAATGCACCTCATCACTGTCTTCTTGCCCTGCTTTGTTTTTCTTGAAAGCCCTAAACACTATGTGACTTTTTTTTTTAAAGTCCTCTCGACCATAGGAAAGTTCCTATTTTGTTTGTTATCTTCTAGATTGTAGAAGAGGCCTTATACATAATAATTATTCAAATGAACAATGGCTACAAAACTGTTAACATGTAAATCTAATGTTAACCTGGGAGAGGAGGCATGTATGAACATGAAATTAGAACCTATTTTTTCCTAAATAAGATCTCAGGAGTACTTTTTCTAATTTCCTATTTGGAAACTCAAAGAGAAAGGACAAATGGGTAGTATTCTCCTGGGCTTTCTCGAACAACTATCCATGATCAAGCTACACAACTCCATTAATCTGTCAACCCACATTACCTCCAACCAAAATGGGTGTGTATGATTAGACTGCATTCTCTTATTTTTTTAAGATTTATTTTATTTCTGTGTGCGGGTGTCCCAGGAGGCCAAAGTGTTGGATCACTAGGAGCTGGAGCCATGGGTGGTTGTGAGATCTCTGATATGAAAACTCAATTCAGGTCCTCTTCAAAAGTAGTGCTGCTGCTAATAGCTGAGCCATCTCCACAGCCATGAATTCTTTATTTTAAAGAGCACTAAGTATAGGATGGGCAGGATCAGGAGGCTCAGGCCAGCCTCAGCTCCAAAACAAGTTCAAGATCAGTCCAGGCTACCAGACTCTTAAAAAGGACATTGATCAGTGCTACAGTGCTTGCTTAACATGCATAAGGTGTTCACCAAACACCTGGTACCACATTAAAACATTTTTTTAAATGATAGAAGTAGCTACTTAATACTAGTTTGCTACAGAATTTTCCCCTCTTGGGTTTTATTTTCCTCTTATTACCTCATTTCAGGTTATTCAATATGATTGTCCTATGTATAATCTTAAATTCTGAACACTAAGGCCTTTAGTAATTCAAATTACTACTGTAAAAGTGCATATTTAGGATCAAATAATGGGTTAATATTTGTTTTTTGCAAGGCCAAGTAATTCTTGAACATGTTTATCTATCGACACAAAATGTTCCTACCATCAACTTTTTACCTGTTCCAAATAAATAACCAATGAGAGCCATTTAAGCTGTCCTAAACCTCCTACAGGCCACTTTGCTTTCAATCTTGAACTTTCACTACTGCCAGCTTTCTGTTTCCTTCTCTAAAACTTACTGAACCTCCATTATCGCCCCGCCCCTTTAATGTGGAAAATCCCTCACCAAATCACCAAACTATTTAACTTGGATAGTTTTTAATGAATCCTTGCTTATGTCTTGATTATTAAATATAAATCTCCCAATATTCCTCACACAAATGCTCTAGTCTTTGCATTTAACTATCCCTCAAATGAAGACAACCCTTCACCATCCTCTGGGAAAATTATACTTTTATCAGTAACTCTTTAATGAATGAAATGGGGCATAAACCTAAACACAATACTAGAAGGTCAAAGCAGAACAAAATGAACTATGTTCCACAATCTGGATGCCACAGTTATCTTAATGTAAAGAACACAGTTGGTTTTTGTTTGATTAGTCTCACAATGGACTTCTCATAAGGACTGTGATGACCTGACACCTCTATAGAACCAACTCTTCAATTATTGGCCCAATTTGTTTTCTGCCTTTAGAAAATATTTACATAACATCTACTATACCCCAGGCTCTAAAACACAGTAAGTTTAGAAAGATGGTAAATATCTCATGTTTTCATTGATAGCCTGACAGGAATGAAGATTTTAGAATAAATCTGCATTTACTGCCTTCTGTCTACAGGTCATATAAGCCAGCAATATAGATTAAGGACCAGTGCTTAGAAAGCAGGAACATTGTCAGTTCCTGAACCAACTCATAGCACCTTCTTTACCTGGCCAAAAGGGGTACCTCATATCAATACACACTCCCCAAGTAAGAGGGCCAAAAGGGGCACTTCATATCAATATGCACTCCCCAAGTAAGACGAAGTTCTAGCACAAATGTACTAAATAATATGTCCTCTGATGGGACTGGAAAGCACTCAGCTCCAATGGACCTAAAAGCTAACATTATATATCCTTAACATCTGCCATGGGTGGCCCATGGGTGGCCTAGTTTCCTCCCTGCAGTCTTAGCTAAAAGTTGTCCATTTGTGTGGTGACATCAGGCATCACAGTTATTTCCTGTCCCAAAGAAAAACCTCATCCACACAGGTGTCAACTCTGGTCCTGCCTTTCTCCAATGGGGTAGAGATGAACTTAAATTACTTCCTAGAACTGCTGGTGAGATCACTATGGCATTTTCTGCTTTACCGTGTTGCTGTCTTACTACTTCCTAAGTCCAGAAGTGACTCAACCTGGAATTTAACCTCCATCCAAGAAATTTTCTGGTAACTGGGATAAACTGATGTGTCCAAGGACACAAAACCTGTCCCTTACACTAGGAGGTCCAACAGTCAAGCCACAAGCACCTGTTGCTCAATCTCAGAGTAGGCCTTCTTTCAGAAGCTTCTAAAGCACCCACCCTCTAGGAAGTTTTTTTCCTTCTTTCTATTCTTGTCCCCCACTTCCCCAAGACAGGGTAGCCTTGGCTGTCCTGGAACTCACTCTGTAGACCAACCTGGCCTCAAACTCAGAAATCCACCTGCCTCTGACTCTTGAGTGCACCACCAACTGGCTCCTTTTTTTTTCTTTTCTTTCTTTTTTTTAAGAACCTTGATTATTCTAAAACTGTAAGTGGTCTCAAAATCTGTATGACACGCACTGTATACGACAAGAATGGTAACCATTTTCACTGGTAACTATGTGAGCTCAAATTCTTCCCCACGGTGTACTTTCTTCACATGCGAAGGGAGAATAACAGCTAAATTTGTATCAACTTTAAGATCAAGTATCTACAATTCTTCCTACAGTGCCCAGAGACACCAACTTACAAAAGTTAGGAATTGCAATCAGTAAAACTGGGTAGGGCCTCAAGAGGACACGAAGTACGAAAGTGTACGACCAAATGGGGCTCCTTTTTGTGACCTCAATCTACTTATTGCCTCTGGGTCCACGCTCCACCGTCCAAGGCACTCGGGGGATCAGGCACAAACGTTTCGGGCCTCAAGCCCCCTTTCTCTGCCTTCAACGACTCACTCACTCTCCACCTTCCAAGCCGCTCGTGAGGGTGAGGCGCCAAGCAAACGCCCCAGGCTTCCTCAATCCCCTTTACCTCGGTTAAGAGGTCCCCCCAGGCTCCCTTTACTCTCTGGGGCCCGAGTGAACAGGAATGGGGTATCAACGGGGCCAAACGCCCGCCAGACCAGGCCGGGCGCCGGTGCCCTCCCCTCCCCCTCCCGGTCGCCCCTCCCCCACGCAGGGACGCTCGGCGGCCTCTCCCCCCCCACCCCCGCGCCCTCACTCACAGCCCCTTCCCACGGTCCCCAGCCCCACCCTCCCGCCCGGCGCTGGGAGGTTCCAGAAGCCCTCCGGCCCTCCCGGTCCCCCGACCTCCTCAGACAGGGGCCGCGCGCCGCACTCCCGCGGACGTACACACTTGCCGAGGCCGCCGCCTCAGCTGACCCGGCCGCTGCGAGGCCAGGAGCTCCTCAGGGTCGCAGGGAGGCTTCCGACGCCGTCCGCTCGGCCGCCCTCCACCGAGCCTCGCCGAGCAGCAGGCTGCGCGGACCTGGCCAATCGCACACGCCCAACAAGCCTAGCGAGAGCCGCGGTCCCGTACGTGGCAGGTGGGAAGCGCAGGGGCGGGAGCAAAGAAAAAACACTGTCCTGGCGCCCCGCCTCAAGGCGAACAAGCCAGCCAGAACGCATGCGCAGTGGAGTGAGGGGCGGGACGTGCGAAGACCTTGCTGCGTCGGGCGAGCGGCCCCGCTTCCTCACTGGATGACCGAGTGAAGGAAGTGCGAGCCGAGGCGGAGACGCATGCGCGGGGAATTACCAGCACTTCCGGTTTTCCGGACAGCGAGCATTTCCTAACTCTCGCCGGTGGGTGGGGCGTAGTCTTCAGGGCTGGGCTTGATCTGAGAGTTTGGTGGAAGTGGGCGTCTGTCCAAAAAGGTTTGGTTCTGGTTGAGTCAGCCATAGTCAGCTAGTCAGCCACATCTCGGATAAACGAACCCCTTTCCCGCCTTCTTTCTACACATTCATTCATTCACTTATTGGACGCCTACGCTTTGCCAAAAGAGCGCTAGGAATGCTGATGAGTCCGTTCCCGAACTAGGCTGTACCCAAACATTTAGGAAGGCCGCAGAGTTTAGAGGGCACAACTACGGGTGAAAAAGACAAACTGGAATAGTAAAACCAAGGATTCAAGAAGGCCTTGTAGGATAGAGATTTGACTAAACCCTACACTCGCTTAAATTCATTTTACTTTTTGCTTAAAAGACCATCCTCACACTGAACCCCGAAGTTTGTAGGGGTGTTTTAAAGTGTTTTGGCCACTATAAATTGTTTTCCACTGTTGCATATAAGGGCCTTTCAGCAGTTGCTTTCAGAGATTGAGAAGCAGAGGGTTGCTGATAGAATAAAAGATTTCCCTATTTTCTCTACGAACTGTTCCTCATTGCTTCGCATTTAAAACCGAATAGTACAGATTCAGAGTGCTGCTGTCAGGTAATAGTATTATTCTTCCATCTTCCTTATGGCTTGGAGTTATCAAAGCCACACTTCTATGCATAGAGGTAAAATTCCCAAAAGGAGCGAGTTATGGCTCTGCCACTCTGTCTAAATTTAAGTCAGACGCTAGGACAAAAGTGTAGCAGGGAACCCGTGCACACGGGAAAACCTACAGACCCGTAAATGTTTTATCTTCAAGAGAAAATCTGTAAAACAATGAAAAGAAACGTACGTACATAAGTTAAACCTCAAAAACATTTTGAGTGCACAAAAGGCGTTTCAAAAAGTTATCTTGGCATGACTAAAAGAGTTACCATAGTCTAAGCAGAAGATGGCCACCTAGAAAAGACTGCTGACAAATCGGTCACTGACTAGTGTCTGATCAATTAGAATTCAATAGTGCTTCCACTGTTCTTTATTAAGACCCATGTATTGTGTCTAAAGTGTTTGAATAAATGTATTTTTATGCTGAACACATTTGCTTGCAATCTGGGTGCCAGGAATTTTAGTACACAGCAACCAGTGGATCCAATAATCTCTTATAACAACAACAAGGAAAAAAATAAAGCAAAGTGGAGTGGTATAACCTAGCACTCTTACAAGTCTTACTTCTGGCAGACTGTTCACATAGTTTTGGGACTTGATGCTGGAAGAAATTAAGTGTGTCCAGGAAGAAAACTTAGACATGTGCTCTGGTCTCATTCAGACTTCTCCCTTGATGATTTGTTCCTTTGCTATGTTTCCTTATTATCTTTTCTATAACACCATAACTATAAGTGATCCTAGACATGGACACAGTTCCCTATACCTCTGTGTAAAAAACATACAGGGACTATAGGTATAATTTGAGTATGCTTTAAAAAAAAATCCAGATCTAGAAACACAGAGCTCTCATTACTATAATAATCTGGAGAGAAGAGGTTGTGGATTTTGTAGCAATGCTCAGAGAGGACTTTAGCACTGTTGTTTGTCTGCTTTGGGGACAATATACTCATCCACTACTTAACTGGGGATACTATTTTGTTAATAATTTCTGCTTACCTTCAAAGTCACAGATTTTAGTGGTGGCAGGAGATTCAAAGTTTTCCTTGTCTTGCTTATTCCTTTACAATGTCTTCAGATCTTATCTCAAATCACATAACTTGTAACTGTAATCTAAACTCCCAGTCTAGAACATATCCCTTCTCTGTTGCTGCCTAGTGAGTACCGGGTGGTTGGGGGTAGGGGGTTTTATCTTCATTTATTATCACCAAGGTCCAGGAAGTCTCAGTTATTATATTATGGCTTCATGGCAAACAAATTGTAAGATCATACCTCTACATGTAGCAAAGTTCCACTGGAGAAACAATACAGATAGGAGCTGTACCAGAGGCCCCTGAGAACAGCTTGTAAGAGATAATCGTTGGATCATGTCACCCTGCCCTACCTGCCTCTACACCCCCCCCCCCCCACACACACACACACTCCACATCTCCATTTAAGAGCTGGTACTCAGAAACATGACCAATGGGCCACAAATGAATTACAACTATTTATACCCTTCGGAATAATCAGAACCTTAAAAATTAGCACTAAACTGCTATGCATTGCTGTTGCCACTGTAAAATGACTCAGCCTCCTGAGAAAACAGCTCAGCTCTTATTGTTTTAATAAAGTATTTTAAAATAAATTACAATTACTCTGTGACCCGCAACTCCAAGCAGTATTTTAAGAGAAAATAAAATGTTAGCCCAAGAACTTGTACAAAAATAAGAGTTTGATTCATCATAGCCAAAACCAGACAAAATTTTTTTTTACATGAAGGAACAAACCCAAATTTTCTTAAGTAGATGAGAATTTCAAAGGACTTCAATACAATTATTATTATCATTATTATTATCAGGACTACATAAGTATGTAATGGTAAGTAAAATTATAATACAATCTTATTGACTGTTAAAGACAAGGTCTCTAGGGAATATAGAAAAGTAGATAATGGTTTAAAATTAAAGCATTATGGATTTTCCTTTTATAAAAATATTGTGAAGATGACTATACATGAGCTTTAATAAAGTATATGAAGTATAAAATACAAATTACATATCTAAGGTATATAATATGATATGAGAACTACAATGATCATGCTAATATAGCCATTTCCTCACAGCCATACATGTGCAAAACCAAGAACCTGGGCATTTGGAGAAACCTGCAGTGTACCTCAGCATTGTCATGAATTCAGTGCACTGCTATCAGCTACGGTGATGTTGCTGCGTCCGGTGGAGTTCTAGAACTTACCCAGTCTGAGGCTGGAAATTTGCAGCAAACAAGCCACCCTTTCCTCTGCCACCCAATCTTTGGTAGTAATATTCTACTCTCACCCTGTGTGCAACTGTAATTTAGAATCCACATAGACCTGCAATTATAGACAGTGTTTCTGCAGCTGGGTTCTTTGGAGTAATCCACGCTGCTGCAGTACTGATGCTTCTTTCTTCCCTAAGGCTGAGTACCTCTCTGTATAAACAATATACAAAACTTCAATTTATGATGATTCAACGTAGGTTTCTGTTTGTGATGGTGCAAAAGCAATATGGATCTAGTAGAATGGTACTTCAAATTTGAAATTTGATCTTTTTCTAGGTGGTAGGTAGTATAATTTCAAAATGTTGGACTTCAGCCACAAGCCACAGTTCCCAGTCAGCCACGCAATCACGACAGTAAATGAATGATACTGTCCAGTATATCACATGGTATTTGATAAACCGCACCTTATTATAAAACCAGCTCTCTGCTAGATGACTTTGTCCAACTGTCAGGGGTCTAAACATGTTTATGCGGGCTAAGATATAGTACTTGCTACATTAGACGTATTAGATGCATTTTATTATGGTATTTTTAATTTACAATGAGTTACTTGCATACAAACTCACAAGGCATAAAGCATCCATATATGCTGAAACTACTTTACTCAATCATCCAAAAACCAACAGCTAGATGGATTCATTAGCTTTACTGTCATGAATCAAACCACACAAACATGGGGGGGGAAAAAAAGCAAGATAAACTTAAAGATGGAAATGTAAGAGAAAGAGCAAGGGACTGGCAACTGAATTGTGAACTTTCAACTGTCAGTTAAGATACAGGCAAGAAAACCCAAAGGTCGGTTGATTTGTTTCTCTTGACACTGCAGGAAAAGAAGAAAAGCAGCAATCAGGATCTCTTATCACAAAGGTAACCAGAAAACATAGGAAGTAGAACCTGAAAACCAGTTGGGTCTTCCTTATTATAGTTTTTTTTTTTTTTTTTTTTTTTTAAGCCACACGTTATAGTCCTGTGTTTACTGTTATCCTGTTCTCCCTATGGATGATCTCACTCAAAGCCAATTCAGACAAGGAAAAAGAATGACCAGTCTTAGACTGACTCATTTCTCAGCAGATATTTGTATTTTGTCAGATGTAGTAGCCCTCTAAATTTTGCTTTCAGCATCCCTTCTGTGACATAATTGTCCATTCTTCATAATTCTGCATAATAAGCATCTGTCAAATAAATCATGCCTCATCTCTCTCTTGCAATGAGTATTTAACCCAGACTACCCCAACATTGTCTAACACAATGCATATGTTCTGGGTAGAACATACCAGTTCTGGACCTGCTTGTCCTCCATGTCTCTCCCTGACCACTGTACTCTGTTGCAGAGGGCTACCTTTGTGCTCTATGTAAAGCTCTTGGCTTTCTGCTGATTGCATCTAATGTGAGACTTGCTGAGAACCTGTTGGGTAGGAGGTGGTGGCGGCTTCTAGTGAAAGTTGGTTGACTCTGTCTCAGGCCCATACCACTGAGAAGAGGTGCCTTCAGCTCTTGCTCTTACCTTCATGTTTTCTTCTTCATATCTCTGGCTCAAAAGAAGTATCTTCTTCTCTTGTTTCTCTGTGGCTGTCTATAGTGGATCTCATTTTTAAGTACCATAAAATAAACTGTCTGTCTTAGAGTCCCTCTATTTTAACCCCTCTGCTTCTGCTGGAACAGTAAGGAGAATTAAAGCCCAATAGGATTTGGCAAGTGGTTTGCCAAGAGAAATGAAATTCTTCTTCTTGTTAGATCTTAAGGCTTTAGGGTTGGGAGTGCCAATTAATAGCCATATTTGAGAACAAGGATAAAGAAACAGAGAGACAGGAAATGGGGATAGAAGTCTGACACATTATCTCTATTCTGTGTTCTAGTTAGGCCTGGAGTTAATGTTACCATGCATTAATTTCATGTCTTAAGCCAGGGCACTTGAAAGTTTAAAATAGCCGTTGCTAATACATAAGTCAGGATCATAAACAAAACCTAGTATTGCCTCAGACAAAATGGAACATAGAAACATTATCTGAAGCCAACGTGGCCCTTGGACTTTACATTAATTAAGCCAGTACATTCCCTTTAACCTTTAACCTAAATTTGAGTTAGATTCCTATCACCAAATGAGACTGCTGACTAGCACCCAGGGTAAAGGTTCAAACCAAAGGAATGATCTTCTCTTGGTCAGATTTCAGGGTTTCATATGAATTAGTCTCCACAATTGTGTGTGGACCTTGCATGTTTAAAGGGACATTTTATGGAATTTTACTTGGTATACTCCAAAGATACTGAAAAAACAAAGAAACAACTTTAGCCACCAATGGAAACAGAAATTACATCCTCCTCTGGCTGAGTATAGTTTTTTTCCCCCTTACATTTTCAGGGCTTTACTTAAGGGATATTTTCATGTGATCAAATTTTGAGTCAATCGCATCTTACTATTTTTCTCTCTGTCCAGCCCATATCTGGGTGTAGCACTATAATATCACTTAGAGCTTGGGCCTCTCAGAATTGTTTTTCTTCTGTACTTCTTTGCAACCATTTCTGTGATAATGCACATTCTTTGAGTAATGGTGAGAAGGATTTGCATTTAAGAGCATTGGATGCTCTTCCAGAGGACCCAGGTTCAATTCCTAGCACTGGCACACAACTATAACTCCAGTCCCAGGGGATCTGACCCCTCTTCTGTCCTCCACAGGCACTGCGTGCATGTGGTGCATGCAGCTATAAAACAGATTAAGAAAAGGTAAACAATGCAGTCTCTAGGGAATGATGAGAAGCCTTTGCTAAGCTCACATAAAATTTGTTAGTTCCTTAGTTCATACAATCACACGAGAAGCCTGGTTTCTGGCAAAACAAAAAGCAAACATTCAGAGATGGTATTTCCTTAGTTCAGAGGAGGTTCTCCCCACTCCAGTGGAAGCCATTCATTCTTCAGGGGTTTGGAGTTCTATGACGATCTAGAGCTTCTAAAATCCATACATGTGATTATGAGTATATTTTTTCATTTTGAAGCTCATCAATCATCAATAATATATAGATATTAAAAGGTCTGTGTGTGCGCAGGTGTGCAAGCGTGTGCGCACGCGTGCACTGTAAATAACTAGAGATTTAGCAGTCTACTAATCCATCCCTCCATTTCTTACAGAGTTGATTATTCTGGTCACAAAACGTTTTTAAACAAAACACCTTTTCCTAAAGAGGAGACTGGTTGCCAAATTCTTCCTTGGCAAAAGTTTAATGTATGCAAGCAACTCCCTGAACATATAAGGAGCCACTTTGTTCCAGAAGATAATATTTTTCCTCATTGTAAAAGAATTTGTTGTTAAGTTCTGCATAATTGTCTAAGTATATCATGCAAACTTAATAACAATGGCCATCTTAATATTATGTGTGATTCTTTGCTTGACTCACATAGTAATCTGGTGAAAACCACACAAAGCTACCAAATCCATTCTCCTCGTGATAATAAACAGCAAGTTTTACCAGGTACTCAGGAAGATAGTGTAGGAGAATTAGAGAATAACATGAAAAGATACAATTCTTATGAGCTGGATAGAAAAGACCATCATAGGTAACAGTCTTGTTGGGCACTTGATTTTGCTTGGTCACTTTCAAGACAATGAAGTTTCCTCAGTCCCTGCAGATGGCTCCAGTAGCGTAAATCGTTCATTTAAGGATGGTATGGACCTGAGCATATTGTACACCCTTACACGCAGTTTCAGCGGGGTCAGTGAAGGCTTTGCTTTCACTCTGTCAAAGGATGATGACAGTGACTTCAATACTTTGGAAGCTTTACTCTGAAATACTTTTGTTCGAACTGTGTAGAGAATGAATATTTGCAATCCCTGAAAAGAGAATTAAAGTTTAATAGTAGGCAACATTACAATACAGACTTCCGCACTACAGAAGGAAGAGATTTTATTTCACCCTCTGACTGTGAGGCAGCATAGCTGCTCCACAACAGGAGCTTGCAGCTGCTGTGCATGTGCACACCCTTCAGATTTAAACAGTGCTATGCGTAATGCATATTTAGAAGACCAGGGCTCGTGCCCTGGCTTGACATTGCTGATCTTAAAAATCTTCAGTTTATAAAGTTGGAAGAGTTTCTGGGGGATAGGGGGTGTTACCCGTTTCTTCTATTTCCAACATTCTAGGTTTCCATTTCCTGGAGTTTTAGTAACATAGCTGGAATTTTATATACTCAATAATTTCTTAACAAGAACTTAAGACCCTGCGAGTCATTGATTCCCTGTTCTTTACATGTGGACAATGAGATGCACATAAAAATATAAGACACAAAAGGCTGGGCAGTAGTCTCTGCATGGCTTTAAGCTGACCTTTACCAAAGTCCTGTCGGCTTCATACCCTTCTCATTTGCCCTTCATCATTGAATCCTTTCTGTTTAGTTCTTACACCAGCCCTAGAAACCAAGTCTTTCCATCCCCATCTGATGGATATGCAAACGGAAATTCAAATGAATTAAACAATTTGCTCAACATTATCCATCTATTATCAGTAGAGCTTGGAGCTGAATTACTACTTTTTTTGGTTTCAATCTTTCTTCCTTATCCAATATATGGTATTATCTCTTAATTGTAAGTATAACAGAAATATACTGCCCATTATATTATAGTCTCTAAGAAGCCTTTCTTAGTCCTTCATTTACATTATTTCATGAAAATAAACTATTAAATACCATTTGTAGTCTGGCTAATAATATTGTATCAATGTGCATGCCTTAATTTTGACAATGTACTATATTATAGAAGATATTGTCACTGGGAAACACTGGTCAAAGAATATATGAAAACTGTGTTGTTTTTCCTGGGTTTGGCTTTTATTATGGCTATAGAAGATATTTTTTTACTAGAAAGGTGGCCCGGCAGTTAACAGCATTCACTGCCTCTCCAGAGGATCTGGGTTCAAATCCTACGACCCCCATCATAACCATGTATAAACTCCATTACCAGAAGATTCAACACCCTCTTCTAGTCTGCGTGAACACCAGGCATGCACTTGGTGCATACTCATAGCTTTTTTAAAAATTCTAAAGATGTTCTTATTAATTCTAAAGTTTGGTAGTGGATATTTGGGAACTTTGTAGTATTTTTCAACTTCAAATAGTCTAAAATGAATCCAAAATTATTACTTAAAGGGTGTCGAATAACAATAAGGAAAGTTAATTAATTTTATATCATCTCAGACTTTTTGTCAATAACTAAGTGTCAAAAATTTGCAGTTCATGTACCGCATCTAAAGACAAATTATCAGCCAGGAAACTCTTCAATAATGTTTTTTTTACAATCTACTGAGTGGTTACTCAAAGAAAAAAAAATACTGTCACTCGTGAACCATTAATTAAAAAAAGAAGTCAAGGCAATAGTACAATCCAATAAGATACCTTGAAAACTTTTTAAATGGAGTGTTATATATAATACAATTTAGTTAATAAAAATATCAAATATAATTTAAGTAATTAATATTTTCAAGAGAAAATATTGACACTGTCAATTACATAATAAATTTTAAATTGTACCAATAAAATTGGGAGGCAATAAACAATTGCACAATGTTAATAGTATTCTTTCTCTCAGACTATAACTCAACAGCAACTCTGTTTGCATAACAAGTAAGAGGCCCTGGGTCAGATTCCCAGCATTGCAAAAAAAAAAAACGTTACTCACACATATTACTTTGGGGGGGGGCAGTAGATGCTGTTTCACTCCGAAAAATGAAAGTTGAACCTTATAGTAATCATCAATAAACAGGACTGTAATCAATAGACTTTAAAAATATAACAAAATGTTTAAAATACTTGCAGAAAATTATATGTACAAGGTAATGTTATTTACGAGACATGATATTTAAAAGTAAGGAGACAATGGTAGATGCCTGTTACAAAATAAGATAGAATAAGAGCCGACAGGTTTGTCACTTTCAGGTTTTAAACAAATTTTGCTTGTTTATTGTGTGCAGACGTGGGTGCACACTCCCCACACTGTTTGAGTGAATGCCAGAGGATCACTTGTAGAGAGTTAGTTCTGGCTACCATGGGGATCCTAGAGACTGGACTCAGGGATTCAATGATCTTGAATAAGTACCTAATGTAGTGCAACGACTAGCAAGAAGAATGAGCAAGATGAACAGCTCTCTGTGATCTGCGGGGCAAAATCAAATGACCGAACATCAAGGCATTCTCGGAAGAGGAGGAAAACCTAATGGTGAAACCATAATATATTTTAACAATTCAGCTACACTAAGAAAAATACATGCAAAGAAAGTGATAGCTGTGTACACCATAGACATAGTACTGAATGTTAATACTAGGAGAAAACCCCAATGCACGGAGAGAAAAATAACCCACTTGTGTGCACTAGAACAGTGTGAATGGTGAGGACACCTCATTAGGAGATGTAGCAGACTGTGAGATTACTTCTCTAACGCCAAAATGAAAAAAAGCCTCACCCAACCCAGAGTTCCACATCTAATAAAGAAATCCTTCAAGAATAAAAACAAAACAGATAAAGTTAAAAGAAACGACTTAGTCACCGAAGCCATACATTACAAGAAACACTAAGGAATGACTTTGGGCTCAAGGGAAATGACCATGTGACATTTGGATCTTCAGAAAGGAAGGAAGGGTCTGGGAAATGGTGGACACATGGCTAAGTATAAAGTTTTCCTATAATTTCATATATATATATATATATATATATATATATATATATATATATATATGTCTTTTTAAGGAAAATATAATCTTGATTTGTGGGGTTTATTCTGTATGTACATGTAGGACATAACAAAATGGAGAGGGGTGGCAGGCAGATTCTATTGTTATGACACCATTCATTTTACTGGGTATTATAAAATATAAATTTTAAGTTTCTTGTGAAAGAAGTTATGAATGTATACTGCACCTTAAACTTATCCCCAAATGAAAACTGGTATTGATTATCTGAATGTGAATTAAAATGGAGTCATAATGATAATCTATTATACTCAAAAGTGGGGAGGAAGTGTGTAGCAGGGGAATTAAAAACAAATGAGCTATCAGTCTTCCACTAGCAGCGTTCAGATGAAGATGTTGAACCCTCAGCTCTGCCTGCACCATGCCTGCCTGGATGCTGCTATGCTCCTGTCTTGATAATGGACTGACCCTCTGAATCTGTAAGCCAGCTTTTCCTTATAGGAGTTGCCTATAAGGAAATGGTGTCTGTTCACAACAGTAAAAACCCTAACTTAGGCAGTGTGTTTTGTCCAAGGATTCAAGGGAAGCCGAGTGCGGGCTAGTACCATGGTCACCTCCCAGGAGTAAAGGCAGGTATAGTATAAAACTACACACTACACCTATATGTTGACCTGCTGTTTCTCACTTAGGGGATTGTGATCAAGGTAGAAGGAAGTGCAACTGTACTAAAAACAACTCAGCTATTACATTATGTGTGTATTCTAGTTTGACACAAAACCAACTAAACACAGAAAACTGAAACTTTTACCATTTGCCAACTTTGAAGCGGCATTCTATCTCCTCATGGAGTTCTGAATTTATGGTCATTTCCCCTGAGGAAACAAAATTTGGCTATAGGATGCTTCACATCCACGAGCTATACAAAATGGTTAATCAGTATAACATTCTTCACTGCTTACAACACTTTCAATTAATAATGTGGATGTCCTCCTGAAGAAATATAGTCTGACAGAAAGAAGAAAGGAAGAGAGAGAGAGAGAGTCAGAGAGGGGGAGAGAGATAAAGGGAGACAAACAGAAAGAGAGAGGGGGCAGAAAGAAAAATGATCCTAAGGAATAATGGAAAAAATGAATCAGAAGTGAGTGGGGAGGCAGGGAGATAATATACTAAATCAAGGAATGATGAGTAACTAAGTGGTGTTTGTCTTTCTTTTGTTAGTGTTATGGATAACACTGGGGTTGCTTGTATTTTGATGCTAATTCCACTCTCCTGGGAGGGTCTTTGGACAAGAGTGAGTTGCATACTCACATGACTTCTTGTGAACCAATCCCCTAATGATAAAGGTGCCAATCACTGGACGAGTAGGAAGGACTTCTAGGTTGGAAAGGGGAAGAGAGGTGGTGGCGAAAGAGAGGGTCCTTTTGGATGGGGACAGCATGAGGACAAGATGTAGCTACTAGTGTCTCCTGGTTTCAATGGTGGATCCGTCATGATTCGCCTCTGGAGGATTTAGATTTAATTAGGCTAACAAGATTAGGACTTTAGTTGTTGCACCCAGAGATTGAGTTACTATTGTTTCTGCACTAAGTTTGTGTTGTGTTTTCCTTCATGTGGCAGTTTGTTTGGGTTCCAGAGAGAAAGATACGGCGGCAAAGTGTGGGTTTGCCTGATGTGCCCTACAAAGGCCGTGGGGGTTTTGAAGCATGGGGCTGGTGTGGTAGCAACCCGCCAGTGGGAACCTAGCTAGCTGGGTGGAGAGATTATGGAGCTCTGAGTCAGAGTCTCCACGAGATAAAACAGGTTGGCCATTGCCTGCCTGCACATGGCCTGACAGGCCACTGGGGCAGAGAGTACCAGAGTGTAGTGCAAGAACATGCCAGATTTGTTTTTTAATATTTCCCACAATAAGTTAGAGTTGCATATTGTTATACATATAAGTGTTATGCTTCAACAATTCATGTTTAACAGTCCATGAGTGTGCAAGGAAAGAATTATAAATGGTTTTGTTATTACAAAAGAAATGGGTGTAATGGTAATTACTATATTACATCCAAAAAAGATACCTTATTGCATAGAGAACTGTTCTCTTTGCTTGCAAAGAATATTTCTCTTCCCCATAAAACCAAAACCAAAACCAAAACAAATGAGCATAGAAGACAAATCGTACAAAAACAACCCTCATCAATGAGTTAAATCAACGAGTACATTAGATCCAAATGAGCTTCACCCTCTGATAAAGGATCATAAAAAAAGTCTGTTATGGGGACTCTTACAATAGACAAAAAAATGAGACCTATGTATTTGGTGCCTACATACTATAAACTTTAAAGGTATGGAAGTTCATAGCAAATGCAAACACATGCATGCGTGCGCATGCACACACACACATTCATGCATGCACACACATGTGATCATATAACCAATGCACATAACAAGACTAGGTAATAGATAAAGTATACCTTATGACAAAAGGCACTATTAGAAATAAAAAGACATCTTAATACAAATGATGAAAGGGCCAATTCATCTAGAAAATATAATAACCGTATATCTATATCATGAGGATGAATTGTTCAGTCTTCACTCAAAATACATGAAGCACAAACTGGCAAAATGCAACAAGGGACCAAACAGAGTCAGTCTTTGACGGAAAATTTTAGCACTTCACTAAACAGTTACTAGTAAGAACAGAGAATCCCCACTGAGATAGGAGTCTTCAGCTTTAGTGGTATTTTAAAACTTCAGACCCAGTGTCTTAGTCAGGGTTTCTATTCCCGCACAAACATCATGACCAAGAAGCAAGTTGGGGAGGAAAGGGTTTATTGAGCTTACACTTCCATGCTGCTGTTCATCACCAAAGGAAGTCAGGATTGGAACTCAAGCAGGTCAGGAAGCAGGAGCTGATGCAGAGGCCATGGAGGGATGTTACTTACTGGCTTGCTCAGCTTGCTTTCTTATAGAACCCAAGACTAACAGCTCAGGGATGGCACCACCCACAATGGGTCCTCTTATCCTTGATCATTTATTGAGAACATACCTTACAGCTGGATCTCATGGAGGCATTTCCTCAAGGGAGGCTCCTTTCTCTGTGATGACTCCAGCTTGTGTCAAGTTGACACACAGCCAGCCAGTGCACCCAGTAACTACAGAATAAAATATCCAAGGTGGATATTTTGCTTCTGGGCCTGTGAGACTTCACAGAGGGTAAGATGCCCACCACCGAGGTTGAGGATCTAAACTCTATCCACAGGACCCACATAGTGGAAGGAGAAAAATGACTTCGGCAATTTGTCCTCTGACCTCTGACATATATTCCATGGTATGCATTAAATTAAAATATATTAAAATAATAGAATTGTAATTAAAATTTTACAGAAAAGATAGATCAAAATGAAGGACCTGAATCCAATCTTAACACATTAAGAAAAAAAAAAGAAAAGAAAAATTCAACAAACCCACAGTTCACAGTTCAAGGAATAATGACCATTGTTCACACCAACCGAAGCACACTCACTGAGTAGGAGAAAAGAAAGGGACACAGAAAGCTTTTGTTCTTCTCATGACGTCTATTTAAAATAGATCCCCCTAAAGGTAACTAAACAATGGTCCTCAGGGAATTTTTACAGGAAGGAAACATTGGTCCAAGGTGACACATATTCCGCTTCTTTCTGACCATCTATACCATACCTGAGTGGTGTTGAAAAGACAGAATATGTAGCTGAAAACAATCCTGATGTCATCGTTATTAATTAGCATGGCATATGCAAAGATCCAGGTAACTCCAAAAACAACAGCAATAGATAATGTGCTGAGAACCTTCTTTAGGGATGAAACCTTTTTTGTACTACATGAGAAAATAAGAAAGAAAATATGGTGTATTAGGGTTTTGCTTACTCGAGTCATCACTAGTTGTATTTAGCTTGCATGCTCAGCTGTCCATATACTTTGCTCACTTAATGCTGTGGTATACCTTATGACCCTCTGAAGAAAATGTGATCCCACTATCTATTTTAAATGACTCCACCACTCCCTTCAAAGCACAGGTAAACCATTCCTTTCCTACTATGTAGGAAATTTCATGAGAGTTGATATTTTTGTAAGTGGGATTTTTATTACCAAGAGATCAAATAGTGGAGAATTCCATTTTGCAGGGAGGTTGAGATACCTGGGAACTTCTTATGTCTTGAGGTGATATAAAAATAAGATTATTTAGAAGCAGACTGATCCTCTTTCTTATGGATGTCTGTACCCCCAGAATCTGGTCTTGACTATGTGACTTCCAATGGCCAGGAGACCAAGCCAGAGACTAGAAAGCAATTGCTCATGGATTTTGCCTTCTCTTCCTGTACTTGAGAATGTGACAGTGCTAGTGACTGAGTGAGCCAGGCCTCCTCAGGACCAGACTCCCATGTTAGAATACTCTCAGAATTACCTTTTCCTTTATTTTTAGTAAAACTTTGTAGTGCAAAATGGATATGTTCAGAGGTATTTCTGACCACTGTTTTAATTTTTACATGTGTGTTCTGAGACATTGAGCTAACTATGCCCAAAATGTGTGTCTACTATTTTTTAAGTTATGATTCTAAATTGGGCCTCCTTACGAGTTGGAACATCCTCTATGTAAATATGTATAAAATCCCCGAATAAAATCCTCATGCTTCCTTTATTCAGGCATATTGGAACTTATTCTCTTGCTCTTTTTGCTGGTCATACATTTTCCCACTTCTTTATGTCTAAGCCATGCTTATTTTTAGCTCTATATTCACGAAAATGTGAACCCACTGTATTAGTTCATAATAGCAATATATTAAGAAGTATTAGCTGGGATAATAGAGGATTTAATAAAAAGCTACACAGAGCATAAATATGCTTCCCCAACTGAAAAGCTGCCACCCAAGACCACCAACAATCAATTAACTATTAGCAACTATGTATATGGAATGAATTCATCATAGCTCACCTGTCAACATTTGGACATGCTTGGACTAAACTACTACCAAGGAACTGTGCAATCCTATGGCAAATAATAATTTGTCATTGTAAGTCCTTAAGTGTTGGAGTGATTTGGTTTGTATCTAGCTAGCACATGAAAGAGGGTTAGCTAAAACAAATTATGTATCCTTCTCAATGTTATTAAGCCAATTTAAAAACCATAGTCTTGTCAGTCAAAATTGAGAAATACAAATTTGATTGTTGTCTCTGACCCAAAATTATGATGTTTTATATATAAGAAATATAATCTAATATACAACCAGGCTAAGAACCCTCCGCCAAAGTGTTTCCTCCCAATATTACTAAAATGCATTTTGTTTTAATGCTTAGCAAGGATGTTTTTCCCATATAGCCTTTAAATAACCATGTATGAAATGTGATACTTTGATTTGTAAAGCTCACTTTTAAGATTGCATTCTCATCAAAGATGGTGGTTTTCATTTCTCTGTCCTCAGTAAGTAAGTCCACTTGTGGCCTGAGTGTAATATACAGATGTCTGTATGAGAGGATGCTTGGAGTGGACAGGCCTGCAGAATCCAGCCTGAGCTTATAGCTTCATCTGTACTACATTCTGCCCCATCCATGCTGTAAACTCCGGGCAGGAGGTTGCAACATGTATGTGTTCTGGGGTTTCTGATCTTCATTCAACCTAAAACTCTTGTTGACTAGTAGACATAATAATAAAACCACCTAGTGGGGCCAGAAAAGTCACATTCAGAAGACACACAGGGTGGGACCTGGTAAGCCAGGGAAAGTGGTCTCAGTGTCACTAAATGTTCCACATTTTACAAGAGAGAATCTCTTCATCAGTGAAATCTACTTGGAATATATTTTGGAAGGTTTGAAGCTACTGTGTAATTCAAACACTGCAGGTAGTAAGTTTCAAATTGAAAACATGGATACCAGCATCCCGCCTTACCACTCTCTTATTTGTTTCCTGAATTTGGAGGGCTTTTGAAGAGAAAATATTTTTCTTGAAATTGTGTAGTTTAATTTTTGCTTGGGCCAATATGTCACACAAGTGTGTTATATAATGTTCTGCACAACATTGGACTACTGCACTGGCTGGTTTTGTGTGTCAACTTGACACAAGCTGGAGTTATCACAGAGAAAGGAGCCTCCCTTGAGGAAAAGCTTCCATGAGATCCAGCTGTAAGGTATTTTCTCAATTAGTGATCAAAGTGGGTAGGCCCATTGTGGGTGGTGCCATCCCTGGGCTGGTAGTCCTGGGTTCTATAAGAAAGCAAGCTGAGCAAGCCAGGGGAAGCAAGCCAATAAGCAGCACCCCTCCACGGCCTCTGCATCAGCTCCTGCCTCCAAGTTCCTACCCTGTGTGAAATCCTGTCCTGACTTCCCTTAGTGACAAGCAGCAATATGGAAGTGTAAGCTGAATAAACCCTTTCCTCCCCAACTTGCTTCTTGGTCACGATGTTTTGTGCAGGAATAGAAACCTTGACTAAGACAACTACTGAGGTTAGAAGAGAAGGGGAGAATATCCAGTTTCACAGTCAAAGTTCATTGGGAAATCTCTCCTAAATAGCTCATGCCCGCACCTTGTACAGATGTTGAAAACTTATGCAGGGATCTGAGGTGTGCTGAGGTGCTGTGTTACATTACATTAATATATGCTGGCAGCTTCCCACTCCTTGAGGGTCTCACCTTGTCAGGTTCTGGTTGTTCTTCCACAACACTTTGACTGTGATTGTGATAAATATAGCAATGTTGGTGATGAGGATGATGGTCACAGGCATGATGAACGACCACAAAAGTGGACTTCTTGCAAAATCATTATTCTTGGGAATGGCCAGCCAGCAGCTGTGGGGAAAAATATTTCAGCAAACTAAGAAAAGAACAAATATCAATTTCTTTTTGCTATTGGCATTAATGGAACTTAAGTCCCTGCTAAGAATATCCCTTGGCATCTTACACATCTGAGGTTACTTTCAATAATTCAGCCCATTAGAAGAGTTGGTTCTGCCAAAATTTCCTTGAGTCATTGTGGGCCAGCAGAAGGTAATATGCTTTGAGTCAGATAGACCTGAACTATTTACTAGTGTTGTTGTTGTTTTCTTGTTTTCACTGTGGGGAGAAGAAACCCAGAACTAATTTTTTAAAAAATCTCAATCATTTGATTTTACCAATGAAATCAAATACGTGAGGGTCTAATTGGTTAATTTTTTGGTTTTTGGTTGACTGAGGAGTCAGATGCTGGGGTGAAGGCCTGCTTGCTCAGAGAGGCAAAGAAAGCACCCAGCTGACCTTCCTCCTCAGCTGATGTCCTAGAAGTAATGCTCTTCTTTCAACCTGTCTCAAACTCCCTTCAAACCAAATGCCTGCCCTTCTACTTCCTGTGTGTCTCTCTATCAACCCCTCTGACATCCCCTTACTCTCTATGGTTTTTTTTTTTTTTCTAAATAATCCTATGTTTACTTCCTGTCAACTGGTTGCTTGATCTTCTTCTTGACCTATGGCCTTCTTTTAATCCTGTTTACAATATTGAAGAAGAAAGGTCTTGGTTTAACAGTGTGAGTTAGGCTGATCCACACCACAACTAAAAACAAACTTTTCCAGTAAATAACACAGTCTTGGGATTCACAGTGTGATCAAATATCCTATAACACAGGACTTAGGGTATGCTAGTTAATAGCTCTACTAATGAATTATATCCTGTTGTGATTTGAATGATAAATGTCCTCAGAGGCTAATGGATTGACCACTTGGTTCCCAGTTGGTGACACTGTTTGGGAAGGTTATGGAACCTTTCAGAGGCAGAGACTTTCAGGAGAAAGTACAGTGGAGGTGGGCTTTAAGGTTTTACACTCCATACTTTATAGGATTCTTCTTTATATTATATAGGTTATACCCATTCTTCAAGGTTCTACTCTACCCTCTCTACTTTCTGTGTATAGATGAATGCCAAAGCTCTGCTTTATGACTTTCAAGATGGCTTCATCCACTATTGCGACTTCTCAAGCAGGTTGGACTGCTCCCCCATGCAACCTTCAGCCAAAATAGAACTTGCTTCCCTAAACTGCTTTTTGTAAGAATATTCTATCACAGCGACAGACAAGTACTAATACATATTCTCCTATGTCTACAACAGTCTTGAATTTAGATGTTACTTCCTGACATTTATGAGGTAACTAACTTTAGGCAGGCTATTACTTGTATTCTACTTTTGGATATGTGTTGGAGGAAATATTAAAAAGAAAGAATATAGCAAGTTCCCACACTATGCCCTGGTTCTCTCAGCCCCATTGGCCTGGCTGGCCATGTACTGGTGAACAATGGCCAACCTGCTTTTATCTTGCAGAGCTCTGACTCAGAGCTCCATGATCTCTATACCCAGATCACTAGGTTCCCACTGGCAGGTCGCTACCATGCCAGCCCCATGCTTCAATACCCCCACGGCCTCTATGGTGCACATCAGGCAAACCCACACTTTGCCACTCTCTTGAACCCAGATGAGCCGCTGTGAGAAGAAAAACACCAAACTTAGCTCAGAAACAATAGTAACTCAATCTCTGGGTGCAACAACTAAAACCTAATCTTGTAAGCCTTATTAAAATCTGATTCTTCTGGTGATGAATCCTTGTGGATCCGCCATGATACCAGGAAACTCTATCAGCTACATTTTACCCCTTATGCTGTCCCCGGTCCAAAAGGGCCCTCCTCCTCCTCCTCCTCCTCCTCCTCCTCCTCCTCCTCCTCCTCCTCCTCCTCCTCCTCCTCCTCCTCC
>CM052713.1:45439545-45534049 GCA_028551405.1 Uromys caudimaculatus
CAAACAGCCCCAGGGCTATCCACAACAGGTATGTATCTTATCCTGGCTTGTAATATAAAAGATACAAATGGCTATAGAAAGGACAATACTTCCAGCTCCAAATTTCACCAGTGTTTCTGATGTATCCTTAGAGAGTCATATAAACATTATATATAAACATTAGCAAATATACATGCTCCCTTCATTTTTCTAAACAGATGACACCATTCAATAAATGCTTCTAGAACTCCCTTAGCATACCTTTGAGATCATTGGATAATTAAAAAAAACTTCATTAATTAATTTAGCATTTTTACTCAATTACTTTAATATTCTGTATTAATAGTCATTGTGTGTGTGTGTGTGTGTGTGTGTGTGTGAATGTTCACTCATGTATATAGATACATACCTATGGAGGACAGAAGATAATGGTGTTTTTCTGAGATAGGGTCTATTCCTTGGATGGACTCTGGCTGAATCAGCAAGGCTGACCAATGAGCGTTAGGGATCTGTCTGAGCTTCCCAGACACAGTAACTGCAAATGTGTGCACCACATCCACCCTTTACCTGGGTGTTTGGGGCCTATACTCAGGACCTCATGCTTACATGGCAAACGTATTCCAGCTGAAACGCCTCTCCAGGCCCTCAATAGACACTTAAAAATGCTAATAACTAAATAGAGTTTTCAAAGGTTGCTTAACTCCATTGTGCTTTTCATCTTGTAAGTTGTCTGTTTCTATTTTTGATTTGGTGAAAGAAGTTTGTGTGTGAGTTTGCATTTTTCACTTCTCAGCCAAGTTGAAAATGATGTAACAACCTCACAGTATTGTTGAAATAATTATTTATTCATTTAAAAAAACATTTAGAGAGAACATGTTATGTGCCAGATGGTATTTTAGACATCAAAAAATTATCAGGAGAGAAAAACTCAATATTTTAATAAATCAATCCAGTTTAGAGATCCAGATAAAACAAAAAAATAAGTGATAATATTTCAGGTGCTGGCAAGCATGGGAGATAAAAAAAAAAGTAATGTGGGCAATGAGAGTCTAGAAATTACTATATATGCATTTGTAGAAATATATGTGTGTGTGTTTGTGTGCGTGCGCACGCGCATATGAAAGGAGGGGAGGATTTCAATTTAACAGAGTGGTTGAGGCAAAGTCTCACAGAAAAACAATATTGGAGCAAAGACCTTGATAAGGGGGAAGGGTGTTCTAAACAGAGATTACATTGTGTTCAAATGCCCTGAGGTGACAACTTTAGTCAATTCCGGTAACCTTACCCAAGATGCCTACCAGTGGATAGGTGGAACCTGAAGAGGCCACCTCCTGCAGCCAGGCACGATGCCCAGTAAAGGGATAAGAACACCAACCCTCTCACAAAACTTTCAACCCAAATTTGTCCTGTCTAAAAGAAATGCAGGGATAAAGCTGGAGCACAGACTGAAGGAATGGCCAACCAATAATGGGCCCAACTTGAGACCCATCCCATGAACAAGCACCAATCCCTGACACTATTAATGATATTCTGTGGTGCTTGCAGACAGGAACCTAGCATAACTGTTCCGTGACAGGCTCTGCCGAGCAGCTGACTGAAACAGATGTAGATGCTCACAGCCAAACATTGGACAGAAGTTGAGGACTCTTTTTTTTTTTTTTTTTTTTTTTTTTGGTTTTTGGAGACAGGGTTTCTCTGTGTAGCCCTGGCTGTCCTGGAACTCACTCTGTAGACCAGGCTGGCCTCAAACTCAGAAATCCACCTGCCTCTGCCTCCTGAGTGCTGGGATTAAAGGCGTGCGCCACCACTGCCCGGCCTACTTATGGAAGAGTTGGGGAAAGGATTGAAGGCCCTCAAGGGGATTGGAACTCCACAGGAAGATCAACAGAGTCAACTAACCTGGACCCTTGGGGGCTCTCAGAGGCTGAACCACCAATCAAAGATCGTACATAGACAAACACCAGAGGCATATATGTAGCAGACATGCAGGTCAGTCTTCATGGCTGCCTTGTTTGGCCTCAGTGCAAGAGGAGTACCTAATCCTCAAGAGACTTGATGTGGCAGAGTAGGGTGATACCCAGGAGGGCCCCTACCCTCTCAGAGGAGAAGGGGGAGAGGAACTCCATAAGAGAGGACTGGGAGCAGGCACAGCATTTAGGATGTAATTAATTAATTAATTAATTAATTAAAACATTGAGCATGTAATTAAAACATGTACAAACAACCAAAAGAAAAAGAGGCTAGCGTAGCTCAGAATGAGTAAATGCATGAGGTGTGTGGATTGATGCAAACCACTCTGGAGCTCTGTGAGCAATTGCTTGCATTCTGGATGAGGCAGAGAGACATAAAATGTTCAGCTTTAGGTTTAAAATGTCTTACCCTAGATGCAGTGATGAGAGTGGGACTTGAGCAAAAGGAGGAAGCCATGTGGGAGTTTGTTGTATTTTAAAGGGCAATAGGAGAGGTGTTAGGAAACAGTCTGGGTAAAGATTATTTCAAAGTAAGGAGAAACACCAAGATGATGGCACACACTTGCACACTCAACACTTGGGAGGTAGAGGCAGAAAGACTAGGAGTTCAAGAACATCCTTGGTTACTTTACAAGTTCAAGGCTAGGGGATCCTACTTGGAAAAAGTAAGGAGAAATAATTTAATGATTGTCTAACTGTTGAGTGGAGGAGAACTCAGGGTGACTGGTATCATTGTCCTGAGTAGTTTTCAAAAGAAAGACAAGAAATGTCAGCAGACAGAACAGCATATCATTTACAAAAACAAAACAAAACAACAAAAACCAAAAACCAAACAAACAAAAACAAAGCAAAGACTGGAAAGGCAGCCCCGGTGTTGACTACTGTTCTTAACAGAGGTCCGGGGTTGGTTCTCAGTAACCACACTATGCTGCTTACAACCTCCTGTAACTCTGGTTTCAGGGAACTAACATTCTTCTGGCCTCTACCTGTATCTGCACACATGATAACGCCCTGGTATACCTGTCTAGCATATACACACAGACGCATAATTTTTTTTAAATATAAGCATTAAAAAATAACCAGAGATTCCATCTGGCTCTAAACTGTGCAGGTTTTGTGCATGTTGCCACAAAATGAGTTTTCTCCAGTGAAGTCTCAGTCGATGTATCAACCACACTCAGGCCCCATGCCCAGGAGTAGCTGGCCAGCACATAATGTATTCAGTGATAGTTTTTAGGACTTTTTGTTTGGTTTTGAATTGTTTTGGCATTTTTTGTGTGTGTGTATTGGCCTTTTACTTGTTTGCTTTGATTTTCAAGTTTTGGGGAGGTTTGTGTGTACATGTGTTTCTTGTTTATTTTGGTTTTATACTTATTTCTTGTTTTTCTTGAGAGAGGATAAGAAAGAAAAAGAATGTAAAGGTAGATGGGTGGTCTGCCTTTAACAGACAGAGTGGGTTCATCTCTAAACTAGATGATTAGTGTATAAAGTTTATTTTAAGAATGTGCAGAGTCCCTTGACTTTCATCTGTCATTGGAGGATAGCTGGTATGGTGTAATTACAAAGTACACTCTGCACATGCTCAAAGGTACAAATTATGAGACCCATCATCTGTTGAGTGTGTACAGTGATCCAAATGTTTGTTTGTAAGCATCTCCAGTGGTCCAAGGAAGGGAATATCTGTAGGGACGTATTCTTAGATATCAGCTTCTATTGGGAAGTATATATCAGGACCACTCTCTCTACATATCTGTTGTTTTAGTTCAAGAGGGATTTGGGTACTTTGTTCTCACCGCATCTCTTATGCATGTTATTCTGAATCCAGGGATTCATACCTTGAGATGTAGACTATTGAGGAGGAGAAGAATGGGTCCTAGTAAGGCTAATTTCTACAGTCATGGGTAGAATTTCTAGGAAAAGCGAGGGTCACAGGCTGGAGGCTGATAAAAATAAAGACACGGAGTCTACTGAGCATCCTGTATAGACTTCAAATGGGTTAAGGAGTTTGGTTATTTTGCTGTGGAATATGGAAAGACCTGGTTTAAGCTCTATGGAATCCACTGTAAAAATTCACCACCAGTATCTTATAAGTTCCCAAGGTTAACACCAACCCTGCCCCTATCAGAGAGTATGATACAGCCTGTCTGATGACAGAGTAGAAAACTGAGGTAGTGCATTAAGAGAGTGTGGCCTGGCCTGAATTTGCTCCTTAACTAGAGAACTGGACCCGATAAATGGAACTGAGGTGTCAAGGAGGTACTGGTGGAAGGATCGCTCAGGGGAAACACAATCATCCCTCCTCTTTCTCAACAGATGAAAACTGAGACCTTTGACAGCAAGAGTGTGTGGCAGAAGATAGGGAGAGCTGGATGATTGTGTCACACAGCCTCTCCTTCCCTCCCATCTGTAATTATCAGTGGCCTGGTGTTGTCCTCAGTGTCTAACACTGTGCTCAGGAAGGGGCCCACTATCAATTAGTGATAGTTCAGTGTGACTAAACTTATGTAGTCTGACTTCTCTCTCATGAAAGCTCTATGCCTGGGGTAGAACTGAATAGAAAATTAATGGCAAGAAATTAATGATGCGATGAGAATAAATTACCTCTCCCACAAAATATCTGCATTTCTTATTTCTAACTGTAAATTTAAGGTTTAAAACTCAAAGTGATATCAAAATCTAAGGAAACAAGAAGTCTAGGATGTGAAATCCAGCCAGGCAATCAGCCTGACAGCTTGAATAATCAGGTGAGTCCCGTGACACCACAGCCTTCTCTGGGATGTTCAAGTGCCATTATGACGAGGTGATTTTTCAGGTGAGTTGGCTTAAGAGTTAATGTGAGATTTGGGGATACAGATGGCAGGGTGATATAAGAGAAGGAAGGCCAAACTACAGGACAGCTGCTGTCTGGTGGGAGAAATGCAAGTGTGGAGCCTGAGTTTAGCTCAGCTCAACTTTCTTCTCTTTTTCCCACATAACAACCAAACACTGTACAGTCAGGTACATCCAATATGAAAAGCTAAATGTTCATGCTGGTGACCAAGCAAGAATTTGTGGTATATGATCCATTACCATGAAATAGTTATTATTATAATCATGTTTAACATGATGAGTTCATCTGAGTGAGACATGAAGAGTGCTTAGTGAGTTAAATGTTTTCAGGGTTGATTGACACCCCTGCATAATAACCTTAAGCAAAATTACTATAACTGCTATCCACACTCTAGATGAGGAAACCAAGTCATAGGATTGCTAAGGACCATAACTATTATGCTGTATGATATTTTTGACTAACCGAAAGAATGTAATTTTAAAATGAGAAATTTCAGATTTATCTGGCCAAACAGTGGATACTTCCTTTTCAGGAAACATCATAGGAAATTTCTATGTCATTGTATCTGAAATATGATTTATTTTTTTGAGAACTTAAAATAACCATTACAAAATATGGCATTTATAAAGTGAAAGTTGGACACTTGGAGCCAATATCAACGGATACATACACTTTTATGTCAAAGAAGTTTAAAGAGCTAAAACTTACATTTCCTCTTGCCGATAGTCTAGCTCCCAGTACGACTTGTTTCCACTCAGGGCATAAATAATCCCAATCGTTACGCCTACTATTATGGCTGGAACTCCTAAGTGATAAAAAGAGGCAAGAGGTTAATACTTTATCCAAGATGGAAATTAATTATAAAAGACTTTGAGTAAATTATATATCTGACCTCTTTATATGTATTCTTTTTCCTCTTTGGACAATATACTGACCTGTGGCCAGTCCTATATGATTCCTCATTTCTTACTTTTCCAATAACCAAATGTCCCAATGTGTTGGAACACACCGGTGCGGTTGGAAGAAGCGCCACGTGTCTCTCCCAGGTGCTGCAGCTCTGGGTGGGACAGGAGACACACGGGAAGTGGCCGCGTCTTCCCACACAGTCTGATGGGCAGATGGGGGCTGTGGGAAGCCTTTGCAGGCCCTGCCCATGGCGGGGGGCATTCTCGGGGAATGTGTGGCAGCCGTCTCTGTGGGTTCTCCAACCCCGGGGTACCGCAGTCTGGGCTAGCTTCTTAGGCTTGGGTGAATGGGTACCATCTGGGAGCACTAGGAAGCCCTCAGCGAGAGCTTAGATACGGCTCCTTAATCGAGGGTGGGATCCCTTGCTTCCCATGGTGGGTCCAGATGAAGAGACAGTCCATAATTCTAAGACATTTGTTTTCATCATGTGGAGTGGCGTGGATGGAATTGTACACCCCTCCACCCCCCGCCTTTCTGTGAGAGGCAAGGCAGATATAGGAACTGGGAAGGGGCATGGCTAAGCCTCTAGGTGTCTCATTAACATGGGGATGGCTTGGGGCTGTGTGGCCACACTTCTACCTGAGAAGGGGTGATGCGTGACCATGACTGGAGCCAAAAGCCTCCCAGGAGCGTTGGCATAAAGTTTTTCGGTCCCTTGTGGATTGTTCATGGGGTCGCCCAGATTTTATGCCTGTGCTCAACCGGGTGCTAGATTGTCTGTCATAGATCACTGCTCCACACCAATGTATGTTTTACTTGAACATTTTAAATTTGAGTGGCACTTAAACAGTTCTTCCCGTTGTCTTTCCTGGGACAAAACATACTTTTCAAGAATTTTTTCATAACAAATCACTCTGATTACTTTCCTTGAAACACTATTAAAGTAGCTAGAAGATTTTCTTCTGTGCCAATGTGTTCAAGGCTTTTTCCCACATTCTCTTCTATTAGATTCAGTGTATCTGGTTTTATGTTGAGGTCTTTGATCCACTTGTACTTGAGCTTTGTACAGGGTGATCAATATGAATCTATTTGCATTCTTCTACATGCAGGCTGCCAGTTAGACCAGCACCATTTGGTGAAGATGCTTTCTTTTTTTTCCACTGTATGGTTTTGGCTTGTCAAAAATCAAGTGTCTGTAGGTATGTGGGTTTATTTCTGGGTCTTCAATTCTATTCCATTGGTCAACATGTTTGACTCTGTAGTAACACAATGCAATTTTTTATCACTATTGCTCTGTAGTACAGCTTGAGGTCAGGGATGGTGATTCATCTAGAAGTTCTTTTATTGTTCACAATTGTTTTGGGTTTTTTTCCATATAAAGTTGAGAATTGCTCTTTCCATGTCTGTGAAGAATTGTGTTGGAATTTTGATGGGGATTGCTTTTGGTAAGATGACCATCTTCACTGTGTTAATCCTACCAATCCATCAACATGGGAGGTCTTTCCATCTTCTGAGGCCTTCTTTGATTTCTTTCTTCAGGAACTTGAAGTTCTTGTCCTACAGATCTTTCACAGTCATGGTCAGAGTCACACCGATATATTTTATATTGTTTGTGGCTATTGTGAAGGGTGTCATTTCCTTAATTTCTTTCTCAGCCCATTTATCATTTGTATAAAGGAGGGCTGCTGATTTCTTTGAGTTAATTTTATATCTGGCCATTTTGTTGAAGTTGTTTATCAGCTGTAGGAGGTCTCTGGTAGAATTTTGGGGTCCCTTATATATACTATCATATCATTCATGAATAGTAATATCTTGATTTTCTTCCTTTCCAATTTATATCCCCTTGATCTCCTTTTGTTGTCTTAATACTCTAGCTAAAATTTTAAGTACTATATTGAAGAGATAGGGAGAGAGTGGGCAGCCTTGTCTTGTTCCTGATTTTAGTGGGATTGTTACCCTGTCTGGCCTCAGTAGGAGAGGATGCACCTAATCCTGTAAAGACTTGATGCCTTGGGGTGGAGGGATAACTGCGTGGCACCCTTTCAGAGGTTGAATGGGAGGAGGGATGAAGGCAAGAACTCTGTGAGGGGGGTTGGGAGGGAGGGCAACATTTGGGGATGGGAGGGGTGTAAATAAATAAAATAATTAATAAAAACATAGGTAGGAGATTAATCGCACATCTTCCAAATCTAGGGTAAACCAATAAAGGGATGTTCTAAGAATTAAACCATTTAATTTAGCTTATAATATGTTCAGTATACCTGTATTGATTCCTCACTGGAAAGTAAGCTACTAGACAGAAACAGTTCTTAGTGATTACTCTATTTTCTTTTACCCTAGCCTGAATTGTTAGTCCTCCAATGAGTGTTTGTTGACATTAGACAATTGCAACAAAGTAAAATTTATAATTAAGTGTTGCTGCAAACACTTACCCCATCCAACTAATGAGATGATGATAATGAAATGCCGAGGGAGAGGCTTCATGGTTCTTATCAGAAGGAAGTAGAGCTGTGTCGCACTGAGTCCATTCCAGGTGAATGTCACCAACAGAAAATAGTGGAGCAAGGCAGCAATGGCTGTGCATGAGTGATTCGGGGTTTCAATAGTGTCACTTTCTGGTATTTTGTTATTTTCAGGGTTAGTATCAATGTTATTATCATTTGTCTTTAGGTTCTTATTGGAGTTTTCAATTCCAAACACAAAGAGGAGGTTAAAAATCAACATAGATGTACACAAACTGACCAACACCCAGGTTACTGAGGTTTTTCTGATTTTCCTAAAAATGAAAAGTAAAAAATAAAATAAAATAAAGTAAATATGAAGAACCAAGTGAAACCACAGAAACTGCAACAACAACATCGACTGAGACAAGCTAGGCTGACTCCATGACAGGCTTCAAATTGGCAGTTCAGGAGACTCGGCCTAAATCTCTGTTTCCAAGAACTGGGCAAGTCCAGTCAAGCAGATTACGGATCCTTACACAACATCATCAACAATATCAGTAACAACAGCTATATTAACAGCAACATCATGAGCGACGACATCAACATCATCAGCAAATCAGCATCATCAACAACATGAGGAGCTGTATAAGAGGTTGCAGCATCAGGAAGGTTGAGAGCCACTGACCTAGAGGGACCTCGGAGGGCCCATCCCAGCTATTGTCTGACCCTATCTTCTGGAAGAGCTCAGCAGGACCAGCCCAGCCCCAGAAAGCCCCCAACTCATGAGGGGTAATACATTGTTTTACATCATTGAGCCCAGGCATGTGCAAACACACACAAAGGCTATGTGCAGAAGAGCATCCACATGGCATTTCAGCCTCAAAACAGAACATTTCACATTGATAGATGAACCCATGTTTGAATGTAGAGAAAACCCTGTTTGTAGCCAATATTTATTTTTAAAAATCATTTGTAAATTTTAAGTTAATGCCAAATATAATTTTAAAAGTTAAAAATGTAATAATGATATCTTTTTTAAAAACTCATTTTGCTTATGTTTTAAAGAGTAAACTTTCCACAAGCCTCAAAATTAGTGAAAAAAAAGTGCCTTACATTACCACTGATGCTATTTTTCTTAGTAGGCAGATGATTACTATCTTTTTGATACATTAGAGCATAGTCATATTTCTTTGCTGCAAGTCAGCTTAGAATTCTCTTTCCACATGGCACCTCTGAATGATGAGAGTCCCAGGGGTATACTTTGAGAAATTCTTGGTGTCTGAGATGTTCTGAATTGCCCTTTTAACACAACATATGCTCCAAGAGCGTTCTAGCATTTAAAGTTGTAATTTCTAGATGCAGAACCAACTGCTCTTCAAAATTGCTCCTCTGTGCCCCACTCCCAGTTCCTATGAGCTTAATATCTTTTCTCAAACAGTTTTCACTGTCCTGGTTTTATCTACAGACTGGCAATGTATACCAGCAACAAGGCAGTATTGTCGTGTTGACCATGTGTGTGATGTGCTGTATGGCATGGAAGACGTGTGTAATATTGAGGGTATGCATGCTGTGGTCCAGGTATGTGTTCTTTGCATTGGCCAACACACACACACACACACACACACACACACACACACACACACGTGTGTGTGTGTGTGTGTGTGTGTGTGTGTGTGTGTGTATGTGTGTATCTTCAGACTGGTAAAAGAGGAGAGATGTGCTTTAATGACATTGATCTAAAATGCAAGGCTTGTTATTCTCTCTACCATGTACATACCATTTTCTTTATTATTTAAAGACGGTCATATCCTTGTGTCCTCTCCAATAGCAAATAGCAGTCCTATATTCTATGGCATATAGTCCTGTACAAATGAAGGCTATAAGATCTATACTCATTATCATCTAATTTCTTCTAGAATTTCTAGAGTATAGATCTCCCCAATAGCTGTTTTTCTAAATTTATCCTGGGTTTTAAAGTTCTAATATCTAGATGTGTCTTGTTATTTTTACTCTTCAAATTAATGATCGAACCTACCCATTCTATGGTCTGTATGGTTTCATACTATTCTGCCATAACCTCCCTCAGTTCTTGGATTTTTCCATTGATAGAATCAAGCCTTTTGATATATTAGTTGAGATTTTCTTGATCATTCAAGCCTTTTATACTTTTTGAGATATTTAATAATAAAAACTGCAAAATGTCTTTGAAGAAATTGTATACAAAGGGGTTCTGTGACAGCTCAGCAGGTACAGGTTCTTCCACCAAGCTCCACAACCTGTGCTGTCCACATGGTAGAAGGGGAACATGACTCTCATGTGCTGTCCTCTGACTTCCACATACATGCAGTGGCATGTTCCCTCCCTAAGTACATTTTTAAAATGTAATAAAAAGTAACAGTAGTTATAACTTCTGTCTAATTTTGAACATAAATTATGACCTATATGGAGAACAAGACATTATCAAATAGCCTGGACCTTTTTATAGCATATGGATGTATTCTCTATGTTATTATCATGAGGAGATTTAGCCAAGAAAAAATATTTCATTCAAGATTTAAGATATCAATAAAATGCCTGTATTATTTTGTTCAGTTATATAGTCTCGTGAATGTTAGTGGTATATATGATTGCCAAATTGGGCTAAGAAAGATTAACAAAAGAAAAAAAATATCTAATAACAAAAGGAAACGGTGAGATTTTAGGTGAAAAGAATGGAGTTATACAGTAACTACAAATTATCCATAGTGAACTAAATAATTATTGGTAGAACTATAGCGTTAGAAGGAATGCAGATGAAGGGACAAATATGCAAGGCATTAACTTCCCATGACAAGCTAGTAATTATATGGCATATCCATATATGGCATACACATCACATGTGGCATACACTTTTACACCAGTACTCTTGTTGCAATCTACAACTGCATTATATCTCACTTTGTACATACTTGTATAGTATCTTGTTTAATCCCTGAGAGTGTAAATTCTCCAAAGGTGGGAACTGTTTTACTTATACTTTATTGTTTGGCTTCTGGCATAGTGCTTAGCAATATAAAGCAGTTAACCAAAAAATATTAGTGAATCAATAAAAAAAAAACATTTAGTGTGAAAGGTGAAGGCAAAAGGAAAAAGTAATTCTACTCTGGAGAAATTACAAGTTCAGGGATGGAGCAGAGAGATGGAAAGATGGACCCAGTCATTTTGTTGTGATCTAACTCAGTGCTTAGAGTCCAAGGAAACATGGGGAAATGGCATAAGGATCTCACTGTGGATTTTTATTAGTGCATAGCCAGGAAACAAGGAAGCAAAAAGGAGTAGAAGTCATCAATCCAATCATGTTCTAATATGGATCCCTGGGGATCTCACCGGATTCACTGTGTGAGAGATTATTGAACAATAGAGGGATATCATAGACTCTCAAATTCACCGTATGAATCACCTATTATTTAGACAGTGAGAAATGAGCTGTAATGATATAGAAATGTCATAATTACCCATGTAAACAGCACTGAAACTTACAACCAATAACAAGACTACTACCATGTGCTTCATGTGGTGTCACACGGAGAAAGATTCAGTCACATAGTATTTACTCTAAAAATCTTTAACCTGAATCTAATGATCAGGAGAATGTCAACCAAATCCTACATTGAAAATCAGTCTTCAAAATGACTGGTCTGGATACTTCAAAGACTTTAGTGTCATAAGTGACCAAAACAAACAAAAAAGCAAAGGAATCATTATAGGCTAAAGGTGTCTAAAGCATCATGGTAGTAAATGGATTTAGAAAAATATACTCAGTGAATTGAGATACTTTATTATAAAATTGCATAATTTTAAATTTCTTAGATTATATTTCCAGAGTAAGTATACTGACACATGCTCTATAGGAAAATATAGAATGCTGTGTTGTGGAGACACACAGGTGAAGAATTTATGTCTTATGTATAGTTTACTTTCAGAATTTCAGGGGAAAAGTAAAATTAATCATAAAATATTAAAATTTGGCATATATAGTTGGGGTTTACAAAGACATCCAATATCCTATTTCTGCTTTGTTATAGATTTTATTTGTTAAGTAAGACAACATGGAACTATAAATAACAATGTCTTTATAATTAAAATCTGGTTCTACAGATCTGAGAAGAAACTGGGAAGGAATTTAGCAGGGAGAAATGTTTCTAGAGGAATCATGAATTTATCTTGATACAAGTTGAGTGAGAGAGGAGAACCAGATTGGAACATTTGCCAGATCAGTTTATTTCATAGTTACAGTTTTATGTGGGCCAAGTATGATGCTTGGCCCTGTGTAGGCAGGAGTGAAAGACAAACCCAAGCACAATGAGAAGGAGACCAGAGGAGGCCCCTGCCTTCTTCAACTGTCTGCAGCCTGTAACAACAATAAAACTCCAAGATCATCTTTGGTAGAAAAATAAGGTGAAAAGAATATGTTTGTAGGTACTTATTCAATTTTTAAAGTAAGATTTTTTCTTACAAAAAAAAAGCTGTGAAACTCAAAACTTTAAAAGTTCCACAGGTCCAGTGACTAGCCCAAATTGGGATCCATCTTAAGGGGAGGCTCCAAGGCCTTATACTATTACTGATGCAATGGTGTGTCAACAGACAGGAGCCTAGCATGGCTGCCCTCCAAGAAGCCCAACAAGAAGCTGACTGAGACAGATACTTATACCCAACCAGTGGACTGAAGTCAGTGATCCCTGTGGTTGAATTAGGGAAAGGGTGGAAGAAATTGAGAAAGAGGGTGACCCCATAGGAAGACCAGCAGTCTCAACTAACCTGGAACCCCCAAATCTCCTAGACACTGTGCCATCAACCAGGCAGTATACACCAGTTGGTACAAGGCCCCAGACACATATACAGCAGAGGACTGCCTCGTCTGGCTTCAGTGAGAGAAGATGCATCTCAACCTAGAGAGACTTGAGGCCTCCGGGAGTGGGGAGGCCTGGTGGAGTGGGGTGGGATGGGGTGGTGTGGGGGTGGTGGGGACATCCAGTTGGAGATGGGAGGGGAGAAGAGGAATGGGATGAGGAACTGTGGGAGGGCAGACCGGGAGGGGACTAACGACTGGACTGTAAAAAAAGATTAAACAAAAGTTCCACCATTCGAAAATTTTACACATTTTAAAAATTATTTTCAAGACTTTTTTGTTTAGCAATGTTTTCTTCTTTTGCAGTCCAGATTGTCAGACATGTTTCATTCCGCACTGAAGAGTTATAGGGTCTATGGGCTGTGGGCTCATAAGACAAGCTTTTGTCTTATTTTATATATTTACTTGTGACTGTATCTCAGCCTCTCTGGGATCATGCCATCTGAAAATGAGTGTTTTGAATGTTTCCTTCTAGTTCAGAAAAAGTATATTCTGATGAGGGACTAAATTTTGATATGGATGTATTCAGTATGTTACAATCAGGGTAGCAGTTTCTCCTATAAACAGCCCCTTATTCCTCTTACCTGGTGAGAATCTGGAATAAGATTGTGAGGGCCAGACCAGCAATAGACAAGGCACAGCCAACATTGGATAATATGTCTAGAGATTCGGGATACTTGTAATCCTTTTTGAAACTCTGAAAAATAATTTGACATAGATTTTAAATAAACTGGCCTAGGAATTTTAAAAAAATATTAATGTAAGTCTATACCATGGAATTGATTAAAATAACCAGCTAGATGCCAAATATACCTTTGTATAAAAATGAATATATAATTTATTTACATGTATGTGTCTGAGTAAATTTATGCCACATGTGTGTGGGGACCTGTGGAGACCAGAAGGGGATGTCAGATTCCCTGAAACTGGAGTTACAGTCAGTTGTAAGCCATTGAGATAGGTGCTAGGAATCGAACTTAGAAGTGTTCTTATCTGCTCAGTCATTTCTCCAGCCCCAAAACTTTGATAGTTTCTTGAATGAGGTAAATTAATAATAGCTTTCATGATGTCAAGACTTAATTAATTAATCTAGTTCAGTTAGAATACATACAAATATATAGAGAAAACTTTAGTCAATGTCTAAAACGACAGGGTTGTTTATATTAGGCCTGAATTGTCTACTGTTGCTACTGATTGCATAATTTCATGTATTACTGAACAATTCTATGATAATTTACTTACAATAAAGTTCAGGCATATCTTCAACATGAAGATATGGTCATATAATTCTATTAATTTTTTAAAAAGGTTTTATTTGTGCTATATATCTGCACCTATCCCAACAGGTTCTTAAATATGCACATAAAAATGTATTCAGACAACCAGCAAGATAGCTCAGCAGACGTGTATGTTCGCTCCCAAACCTGATGACCTTAATTTGATGCCTACAACTCACGTGATAGAGAAAGGAACCAACCCCTACAAGTTGTTCTTTGGTCTCCACAAGTTAAGCCCTGGCATGTGCATATGTGCACACTCATGCACACGCACACACACACATAACATAAATATACGTTTTAAAGTATATTTTATGTGATTATATATGTTTGAAATCTGAATATGTGTGTGTATATATTTGTATATATATATATACTCATTCACACATTTTATTACAAATATTTTCTATTTCAAATAGAGTTCTATTTATGAGCTAAACTTTTATTCCTTATACAATCAGTATGTATTATTTTTGTAGGAAAAATATAAAAATAATAATCTTGATTTCAGAGAAAAGTGTCATGGCAGAATATACATATATATGCATATATATACACATGCATACATATTCAATGCACAAAGAATCACAGACAACACAGATCATCAAATCTTAAATATCAGCTGTTCCTTCAGAGCCTATTTGGCTTAGTTTGCAATTCCACTATTCATTTGACAAATTTCACAGTTCAAAAGTATTTACAACTGTGGTTAGGCAGATGATAGGTAGGGGAAGTCTCACCTGGAAACAGGAGGCTTATATATAACTGTTCCAAAGCTTTCTGTATATTTAATGTATAAGCTAATCTTCATAGCTAATACTATGACTTGATGTCAAAAAATGGAAAATTTTATCGCTAGTGTCTTCTGATAGGAAAATCTGCTCTCAATGTAAGTTAGACAAGAAATAATAAAATTAAAATAAGAGCAGTTTTACAGCTAAAATGAGAGAGATACAGTTGTCTCAAAAATGTCTAAAAGTAAAGTTCTATATAATTGTCTATACTGTGTCAAGTGTATTCTGTGGATCTCTATCCTAAACATGGCTACACATCAGCTATTGTATGATGAAAACATGGTTCTCCCTCCAGGGATTCATGAATGAACGCTGTTTAGTAGCTACCCTTGTTAATATTCTATTCTAACATTCTTCACATGTCCTCATTCCATCACATGTCCAAACCAACACTTTGCTTTATAAGAATGGTTTCCAGAGGTGACATGTAGAGGAGACCTTATGAAAACGGCCAGCCCAACAATGGTCAGAGGTACATATGTCAGATCTGCTACTGCCCCTGTACAGGGGCGCTTGATAGTTAATAAGCTTAAGGAAGGGAGAGTGAACCCATAGGAAACATGTAAAGAATTCAAGAGCTGTTTCTTTTCCACTTATCAACAAGAACAGCAACTGGGACACCTGCAATGGAAAGAGTTTCAGGAAATCCAAGTGACCTACATACAGCCAGGTATGTACTAAAGTGTTCCACTCCGCAAGCATCTCACTCTTAGACGTTCGTCTAGTGAAATGTGCCGACCTCTCCTTCACACATACGCATCTTTTCCATGCTTACAAACACAGTGCTAAAATAAACTTGTCTATTTCTGCCCCGAAACCACATTGTAAACAACAACAAAGATCTCTGTTACTTTCTTCTGAGCATGCTCCTTTTTTGCCCTATCACTTTATCCCTTTTCCTATTTTATCTGAACTTACAATCTATGTAAATAATACCTCAACGTTATCCTTGGTTAATGTATCCTAGACCTGTGTATAGGGGAAAGCCTTGTCGTAAAAGAGATTGTTGTGCGCATGCTTACCATCAACACAGCGAAATTGGTTGTGTGGTTGCAATGGCAACCAAGGAACCCTGCAGTGCTCATGTTTTTTTGGCAGCCGAGTGTGTCCCAGTCCTTTTTAGAAAAATTCCAGTAGACACAGGCATAGGAGTGAAGCTGGAATTCTCTTTTGTCGTACTGTGAATTGACACATTTAATGATTAATTGGATAGGGAAAAATATAATAGGATAAGATAGTCCCAAGAGAAATGAGTACATATCAAGCATCAAGAGCTTCCTTATAGATTGAAGGAAAAAGAAAGGCATAAAAAGTCATAAAGCTACAATCCCAGTACTTGTGAATCTGAGGTTGGAGGATGGTTCATGGACAGCTGGAGCTATATAGTGAGTTTGTCTCAAGTACACAATAAACACCAACCAACCAAAGAATGTATATGAGGATACAAAATCAAACCAACGTTCTATTTTAGTTTGTCAGGAAATTGGATAAGATAAACATTTAAATGATTACTTCAAAAGGCTTTTCCAAACAAAGATTCTATAGAGTTCTTTTATCAAAATAACCTCCTGTTTTTTAATTAAGAGGAGACAGAATTTTTATTTCCATTCATGGAAAAACTCACCGTGGGATTAAATACCATTTGCACAGAAACATTCTGGTCTTGTTCACTTGCATTTATTTTGCTGGAGATAATTTTTTGACTAAAATTTGATGTAGCAGTGAAAGTTTTTGATTGGAAGAGTTTGTGGTTTTGATATACCACAAAACCACATGAATTTTTATCTATGGGGAAAAAAAGCAGACATTAAAATCAACAGACGTACTCTGTGGTGACCGAAGTAGAGTCTCAGTCATTGTGGAACTGCATGGTTCCTTCACATTCAAGGTAGAGTAAAAAAAGTTCACTGGCAGAGGTTTTACTTAATCGCAATATGGTATGGTGATATTACAAAATGCATATAAACCATTGCTGTCCACAGCTGTTGGTTCATAATCCATGGGAAGTAGAATGACTCTTTTGAAGCTGGCTATCAGGAAATGATCTGATCTTTCTGAGCTAGTAAATTATAAGATCCCATCTAAGTAAACATCTTACCTCATGTCCAAGAGGCAGGGATACTTCAGAGTTGAATAGAAGTGTACACAGACAGGCTTGGTGACTTTCCCTATGCCATTTATTTCCTGATTCCATTAGATCATATTCTCTGTCCAATCACACTTACATATTCTTGCCTATGGTTCATTTATTTCTATGCAATGAAGTCTTCATGAAAGCCCAAAGGATGGAGTTCAGAGAGCTTTGGAACAGCAGAGCGTGTGGAGCTTTCTTAGTGTGGTACACTCCCAGAGAGGGTGTGGAACCTCTGAACCCCTTCATTCAAACCTTACCTTGTACTTTTTTTCATATTTATCCTTTGTAATATCCTATATAATATCCAGTAAATGTGTCTACTTGAGCTATGTGCATCCCCAAAAAAATTAAATCCAAGAAGAGTTTATGGAAACTAGTTTATAATTGGTCAATATGTAAAGGTAAGACTTTCTGGGGCTTGTAACTGGCTCTGTCTGTCTGTCTGTCTTTCTGTGTGCATGTGTGTGAAAACCTTGGCAGATCAGTCTAGGCTGTAAGCCTATGAGAGACATCATTGGCAGATCAGTCTAGGCTGTAAGCCTATGAGAGACATCATTAACATATTTTAACCCCTAGTTGGCTAACTGCTCATTTTCTTCCCATATATTTCTTCCCTCAGTTCCCTTTTCTTATCTCCTATGTGGAGATAAATGTCTGCTTATTCTTCCTCATTTATAACAATGTCACTTCTATGCAGTAAGACAGGAGGCAGGATCTGTGGGTAACACAAGTTATGCTGCTTCCTTTCGTAGTACAACACTGAACAAGAAATAGCAAAGGGTTATTGTCTGTCAAGATGACTGTGCCCATGGAAGCCTCCATAAGGGCTGCCCGCCATTTGCGGCAGCGGAGCAGTTGCCTTAAGTCACTAGGCAACACATTTGAAGGAAGCTTTGACAGAGGTCTTGGCACAGTCATTCCTCACTGTCTCTGCTCTGGCTGTCAGGCATCAGCTATCTCAGAGCAGGAACCCCATTGTGAAACATTTCTTTTGGACATCAGAGAATAGAATCAGCTGTTTATTATTACAACAGGGAGAGTTGTACCTGCATGGTCATGGCAATGGTCAAAATGAACTAGCTGAGGAATACTTCTTAACCCTTTACGTAGTTGCTAGCCACATACAACATAGCAGGAGAAATAATAAGTGCATATCTTTAATGTGTATATGTGTATATGACATGGTTCATCACACATCTGTGAGTGTGCACACTCATTCATGCATGCTGAAGCCAGAAAAGGACACCAGGTGTTCTGCTCTGTCCTTCTCCATATCACTTTCTTGAGACATGGTCTTCCCCTGTTCCTGAGAGAAGAGTTAAGGGACGAAGGAGCTGGAGGGAGGAAAGATATGAGCGGAAACCAATCATTTAAATACAGTATGCGTGCATCAAAGTCTCAAAAAAATTTTAAATGTAAATACAAAATAAAAAAGCAAAATGCATATGTTAAGCCAGCACCTTGGATTTCTATTTTATTTTTTTAAAATAAAATGGCATCCTTGAGATAAAACAGAAATCCATATGAGCACATAGATTCTGTTTTAAAAATTAAAGTTCTTGGTCACTCCTGTCCTAGTCCTAGAGTATTCTCAGGTCTTTTACGAAATCACAATTTTTCCGAATACTCGTAACTTATATTTGTATCTTGTGCATATTCAAGTCTCTGAAGTTTTGGCTGTTCCTTTTACATCCCCCTCCTCCCTTTATCAGCTTTGTGAGATGCTTATTTCACCGATTTTCACAGAATCCATTTTCTATGTTGTTGACCAAGTCTAGCATTTGTTCATTTATAATTTTATTCACTTACAGCCTCATATTTATTCTTCTCCATAGCCTTCTATATTTTACTTTTATGACTCTTCAGATGAGTGTTCAGGTGCCTTTCCCTAATTTATTTCATTTTCTAATAAATTTATTAAGCAGTAAATACTTTAAAAAACACTTTTTACCTATTGCCTACAAATTGACATGTCATATCATTGCTATTAATTTTCCAATTATTTGAATTCCATACTTTAATTTCTTCTCTAATAGTATTCTCACTTCAAAATTTCTAATTTGGAAAAAAACAAAACAAAAATTTGCTGTTCTTTTATTGTACATGTATAGTTTTGTTGAATTGTGATCAGGAATTGTACATAATTTTTATTTTTAAAAAAGAATATTCAGCTGGGCAGTGGTGGCGCACGCCTTTAATCCCAGCACTTGAGAGGCAGAGGCAGGCGGATTTCTGAGTTTTAGGCCAGCCTGGTCTACAGAGTGAGTTCCAGGACAGCCAGGGCTATACAGAAAAACCCTGCTTCAAAAAAACCAAAAAAAAAAAAAAAACCAAAAAAAAAAAAGGAAAAGAAAAATGAATAATCATTTCCTTTTTAGTGAATTCTGAGGATTTCATATAATGTATTTTGATTATAATCAGCTCCCCTTCAAACTCCTTCCAAATCCACTGTAACTTCCTGACTGCCCAATTTCTGCCCTCATCTACTTCTCAAATCCACCAAGTCCAGTTTGAGCTGCCCATGCACTCTTGGGTGTGTGGACATCCAGTGCAGAGTCAAGCTACCAGGACCCACACACCTTTAAAGAAAACTGACTCTCCACTCCTAGCAGCTACCAATTTTGTGAACTGATGATAGTTTTCCAATAACTTCACAAATGATTTAAAAAGATTCTCGATATATACTTTTAATATACAATACTTATACATGTATAGAAATATATACAGAAATCAAGATTATTTTCATCTACTTTCTCTTCAATTTCTAGGATAGTTGCAATAAAATTTCTCCTTCTGGCTATTGTTTGGCCAGTTCTTCCTGTATTTTCAATTATTTTTGCTTTTACATTTTACTGTCTTTAAGAGAACAAAGAATTGAAACATGTTTGGCAGACTAGTGCTTTGTATTTCTGTGGAAATACGTTTAGAGTTGTTGGAGATGTTGGAAAAATGATTAAAGGCTACAAAAATTTTCATTAGGTAGGAAGAAACTCTTTTAAAATGTCTTGTCCAAATGGTGACTACAGTTAGTCTGTTTTGCTCATGAAACAGGTTAAGACAGTGGAAAATAAGTGTTTCCAACACAAAAGACTCATTCTGTGAGGTACTGCAGATGCTGATTACTTAGAAAAGTTGTTCTACAGCGTATTTCAAAACACATATGCACCAAATACACATAACCTGCAATTTAAAAACATTTCCTTTCAATTTGACATAGACCTGTCTCTTAATGACATTTTAAGCCATTTAAGAAATATTGCTTATTTGTATCTAAATAAGAAAGTAAAAAATAGATCCTTTCCTTTCGCCAACCATGAAGTAAATTCTAGATATCCTAGGTAGACTGAAACCTTAATGTGAATACAAGCACTGAGGATACTTAGGGAAAACAAGCGAGCACCACGGCACTCTTAAGGAGAGAAATGGATTTAAGAAATTTACAGAGGGTCTGAGGATGCAGCTCCTGGTGGAGTACTTGCTTACTATATACAAGGTCTGCGTTCAAGCTCCAGTGTTCCAAAGAAACAGATGACCAATTATAGAGCAAATGTAGACAAACTAGATACACTGACATTCCTAAGTACAGATTTTGGTATGTCTCAAGCCACAAAACTTTAAGGAACAGAGTCCCTCAGACTGAAGGGAAGATATTCTCAACTTACATAAAGAGAAAACAGAACTCAGAATTTCAACTAGCTTTCTTTGCATTTATTCTACTTCTATGTTTCTTTGGCTGGATAACTAGACATTTTTCTCCTAAATCAAAACCCACAAAATCTTTCTGATCAATAAGGGAAGAGCAAACAAATATATGAGTCAGTAAGTCATGGAATAGGAGATATAAGTGTTTAACAAATACAAGTAAAAATCAAGGGCAAAAGATAAATAAAAACAATATTGTATCATGAACTTTCAAGGTACAAAAGGAAAGTAAAAATATCTGTCTCATATTTAACAGATAGGCAACAACTAATAAAACTAATAATATGCTTGAGTAAAACTCTAAGAATAGTTAAAAATTCAAGTTTCTATAGCATACCACTTAAGTACATAGAGAAAACATCTCCAATTACAGAATGTTTTCTTTTTTGTATATAAATATGTAACAAAAGTTTGGACACAAGCATGAAATGAACACATACCAATGTCAGGAAAATGACAGGCAAGTTGCAAAACTATACTTGTTCACACTACACAGAGTAGTCCCTTTGTATCCATAGATTCTATACAGAAATTGTGGATTTAGAATATTTTTCCTCTTTTATCGGCTATTTTATTTATTTACATTTCAAATGTTATCCCCTTTCCCGGTTTCCCCTCCGGAACTCCCTATCCCATCCTCCCTCCCCCTGCTTCTATGAGGGGGGCTCACCCACCCACCCACTCCTGCCTCCCCACTCTGGCATTCCCCTACACGGGGGCATTGAGCTTTCCCAGGACCAAGGGCTTCTCATCCCATTAATGCCCAACAATGCCATCATCTGCCACATAAGCAGCTGGAGCCATGGGTCCCTCCATGTTTGGTTGGCGGTTTAGTCCCTAGGAGCTCTGGGGGGGGGGGGGGATCTGGTTAGTTGATAGTTGTTCTTCCTATGGGGTTGCAAACCCCTTTAGCTCCTTCAGTCCTTTCTCTAACTCCTCCATTGGGTACCCCATGCTCCATGGTTGGCTCACACCATGGTTGGCTGTGAGAATCTGCCTCTGTATTTGCCAGACTCTGGCAGAGCCTCTCAGGAGACAGCTATATCAGGCTGTCAGTAAGCACTTCTCGGCATCTGCAATAGTGTCTGAGTTTGGTGTCTGTATATGGGATGGATCCCCAGGTGGGGCAGTCTCTGGATGCCCTTTCCTTCAGTCTCTGCTCCACATTTTGTCTCTGTATTTGCTCCCATGAGTATTTTGTTCCTTCTAAGAAGAACTGAAGCATCCACACTTTGGTGGTCTTCTTGAACTTCATGTGGTCTGTGAATTGTATCTTGGGTATTCTGAGCTTTTAGGCTAATATCCACTTATCACTAAGTGCATACCATGTGTGTTCTTTTGTGACTGTGTTACCTCACTCAGGATGATCTTTTCTAATTCCATCCATTTGCCTAAGAATTTCATGAAGTCATTGTTTTTAATAGCTGAGTAGTACTCCATTGTATAAATATACCACATTTCTGTATCCATTCCTCTGTTGAAGGACATCTGGGTTCTTTCCAGCTTTTGGCTATTATAAATATGGCTGCTTGTGTCCTTGTTATATGTTGGAGTATCTTCTGAGTATATGCCCAGGAGTGGTATAGCTGGGTCCTCAGGTAGTACTATGTCCAATTTTCTGAGGAACTGCCAGACTAAGGCCCATATCAAAACATAGTAAAAGCAAACCAGTAGCCAACATCGAACTAATTGGAGAGAAACTTGAAGCAATCCCACTAAAACCAGGGACTAGACAAGGCTGTCCACTTTCTCCCTAACTGTTCAATATTGTACTCGAAGTCTTAGCCAGAGCAATCAGACAATAAAAGGTCAAAGAGATACAAATTGGAAAGGAAGAAGTCAAAATATAACTATTTGCAGATGCTATGATAGTATACTTAAGTGACCCCAAAAATTCCACCAGAGAACTCCTACAGCTGATAAACAACTTCAGAAAAGTGGCTGGATATAAAATTAAATCAGTATCCTTCTTCTACTCAAAGTATAAACAGGCTGAGAAAGAAATTAGGGAAATGACACCGTTCACAATAGTCACAAATATAAAATATCTTGGTGTATCTCAGAAGATGGAAAGATTTCCCATGGATTGGCAGGATTAAGATAGTAAAAATGGCCATATTGCCAAAAGCAATCAACAAATTCAATGAAATCCCCATCAAAATTCCAACTCAATTCTTCATAGAGTTAAAAAGAGCAATTTCCAAATTTATTTGGCATAACAAAAAATCCAGGATGGCCAAAACTATTCTGAATAAAAGAACTTCTGGGGGAATCAGCATCCCTGACTTCAAGCTGTATTACAGAGCAGTAGTGATAAAAACTGTAGGTTATTGGTACAGAGACAGGCAGGAAGATCAATGGAATAGAATTGAAGACCCAGAAATAAACCCATACACCTATGGTCACTTGATCTTTGACAAAGGAGCCAAAACCATCCAGTGGATAAAAGAGCATTTTCAACAAATGGCGCTGGTTCAACTGGTGGTCAACATGTAGAAGAATGCAAATTCATACATTCTTATCTGCCTGAGCCCAGCTGAGCAAGTGAGTTATGGCCTACTGTACTGCCTAGTTTTGTGTCAACTTGACACAAGCTGGAGTTATCACAGAGAAAGGAGTTTCAGTTGAGAAAATGCCTCCATGAGATCCAGCAGTAAAGCATTTTCTCAGTAATCAAGGGGGGAGGGCCCCTTGTGAGTGGTACTGGTAGTGGGCTGGTAGTCTTGGGCTCTATAAGAAAGCAGGCTGAGCAAGCCAGGAGATGGAAGCAAGCAAGCCAGTAAGTTACATCCCTCCATGGCCTCTGCATCAACTCCTGCTTCCTGGCCTGCTTGAGTTCCAGTCTTGACTTTCTTTCATGATGAACAGCAGCATGGAAGTGTAAGCTCAATAAACCTTTCCTCCCCAACTTGATTCTTGGTCATGATGTTTGTGAAGGAATAGAGACCCTGACTAAGACACCTATCTCAACTCACTGGGGCAGTGAAGTGCAAGATTCAGGCCCTGCAGCAGTACTGTGCTCAGGGCCTGCAGTGAGAGTATGAGCAGTGTGAGAAAGCTGAAGGAGTTGAGGCTGCTCTCATTTGCAGCATCTAGCTAGTGGAGGAGGAGCTGGACTGGGCTCAGGAGCAACTGGCCACAGCCCTGCAGAAGCTGTAAGAGGCAGAGAAGGTTGCTAATGGGAGTGAGAGAGGCATGAAGGTGATAGAGAACCGAGCCATGAAAGATGAGGAAAAGATGAAATCCAGGAGATTCGCTCAAAGAAGCCAAGCACATCACTGGTGAGGCTGACCTCAAGTAGGAGGTTGCTCTTGTAAGTTGATCATCCTGGAGTGTGAGCTGGAGAGAGGAGAGGAGCTGGTGGAGGTGTCTGAACTAACATGTGGCAACCTGGAAGAAGAGCTCAAGGATGTAACTAACAATCTGAAATCACTGGAGGCTGTTTCTGAAACTATTCTGAAAAGGAGGATAAATAAATATGAAGAAGAAATCAAGCTTCTGTTTGACAAGCTGAAGGAGGCTGAGACAGGAGCTGAGTTTGCGGAAAGGACAGTTTCTAAACTGGAGAAGACAATCGATGACCTGGAAGAAAAACTTGCCAAGGCCAAAGAAAAGAATGTGGGCTTACATCAGACACGGGATCAAACACTAAACAAACTTAACTGTATATAAAGTAAACCAGAAGAGTCCTGTTTTGACACCAACTCCACTCCAGACAGAGTGTGCCCTGTCTTCCTCTCTTGTAAGAAGTTCCACTTATTACCATGTCTCCACGTTGCTGGAAATGCCAAGCAGATAATTCATGACCAACTATTTTGTGTTAGACAAGCTGTGAGCACCAGTTAAGTTTAATTCTTTCCTTTTTCATTCAAATGGCATCAGCTTCTTTGGCTATTCTTATTCTTAAATTGCATTTATTCCTAAAAACAGGCAGCGAATTTTATACTGAATATAGCTGCTTAAGATTTGAGGGCATTTGGTTCTCAGGAATTAACCTCACATTTTTAAGCACAGGCTCAAGTATCTAATCATAGCTGGTCGCTGTTGGGGAAGTTATATGAGGCTAGGGGATGTTGTCACAAGAAAAGATGTAGAAATTCTCCACGCAGAGCAAAAATTAAAACAGTCTGCTATAGGATGTCATAAAGCACAACTAGATTGGCCTGAACATGCTGAGTCTGCTCCACACTCCCCCATGCAGAACAGATTTCCTTTAAGCAGTCTAAGTCAGATCGCTGGGTGATCATTGTTGCCCATGTGCCTTCTGATCAAGCTTTACACCTGTTCCGTGTACATCTTCCCTTCGCTCCAGAATTGTTGAGGAGCAACTGTGTATATTCCAGGACTTTTCTGCTGTGGTCTAATATGCTCAGCAGGGAATATGGCAGAGTCCAGCCCTTTTCAGATCAGTCCTGTCAAAAAGACTGCTAGCAAAATCAGGCATGGTGGTGCACTTGAAAGGCAGAGGCAGCTCGATCTCTGAGTTTGAGGGCAGCCTAGACCATCTACATAGTGAGGCCTGGGACAGCCAGGGCTACACAGTGAGACTCTGTCTCAAATAATAGAAAGGTTGCTAGCCATCAATACACTGAACATCATTCTAATATCAAGTGTTGGACGACAAAAGGTCTCTCCAGCAGTAAAGTAGTGATAGAAGAAGAAATTGGCTTAACTTCATCTCTGTTGTTCAGGGAACTACAAATGAAGCTCGACTTTGCCAAGACTTGAATTCCTTCAGGAATGACACTAACAAAAGACCAAGACCTCCTGACTGAACTGGATGTGGAGTGCTCTGTAGGCTGCAGAATTTTTGCCTTTGTAGTTTTGCTTTCTCAGTTAACATCTCACACGGAAACATTCCAGATTCCCCAGCCATGCGGGGCCAACTTGAGCTTACAGTCCTGACTGAAAGTCACCCTGCTTCTAGCTTATCAGAACCCCTGCCCCTCACTCCTATTTATTAATCATCACACTACCAGGGAGATGAACTCTGAGCAAACTGTGCAATTGAATAAAGTCTACTCTGTTCTTTAGACTCTTGCAGTTGTATATGTAAAAGTATCACTTTTCCTACATTTTGATCAAATAAATTTTTGCATAAATAGAAATATGTACTTTGGAACACTAGATTGTTGTTGTTGTTGGGAGAGAGAAAGTCAACTTCTTTAGACTTCAAGAATACAGCTTTTTCAAAATGTCGGGCCACACGCAAGACTGTAAAGAGCCTAGAGACGTCTACTGGCTGGTTTTGTGTTGACACACAACTGACACAAGCTGGAGTTATCAGAGAGAAAGGAGCTTCAGTTGAGAAAATGCCTCCATGAGATCCAGCTGTAAGACTTTTCAATTAGTGATCAAGGGGGGAGGGCCCATTGTGGGTGGTGCCATCTCTGGGCTTGGGTTCTATAAGAAAGCAAGATGAGCAAGCCAGGGGAAGCAAGCCAGTAAGGAACATCCCTCCATGGCCTGTACATCACCTCCCGATTCCAGAACTGCTTGAGTTCCAGTCCTGACTTCCTTTGGTGATGAACAGCAGCATGGAAGTGTAAGCTGAATAAACCCCTTCCTCCCAACTTGCTTCTTGGTCATGATGTTTGTGCAGGAATAGAAACCCTAAGACAAGACGGTAGCACAATTGTTACGACTAAATGACAACTTTCCCAATTATATAAATGGTTCCATGAGTGTCACACCATGAGGAAATAAGCACAGAGTTTGTGACTGAGCCTTCTTACAATACAGAAATGTAAGGAGCACTTCTGCAAGAGTTTCATAGAAATACTTGTGTACCTGGCACTAATATTTCAATTTGTTATTCTCCAGTGTGATTTTGAAATGAAGGATTCTCTGTGACCTGGAATAGTTTCATTGAGATTACTGTAATATATCAGAGCCTAAAGAAACAAAATTATTAGGTGTGAAACTAAACAAGAGTTGTTCCTCCCTTCATGGATTTTTAAGTTAGCATTTCGTTGGACTCAGTGTTTTAAAAACATTGCAAACAAGGTTCAAGACATACTTTGCCCAGCATTAAGTAAGATCTGAAGTTCAGTCTGTCTGCCTGGGTTGAGTCCATCTGCAGTTTTGTTAATTGATGTTCCACCAGAGACCAGAGAATCACTAGATCCTATAAGAAAGGAAAATTAGAATCTTAAATATCTGCATTTTGGTGAACTGTGAATTGTTCTTGGCAATGGACTGTTCTTTACTGTTACAAGCACAGGAGGCAAACAGTTTACCTTTCTGTACAGAGAAGAGAACACTTGTCCCTGTATCATTGTCTCGATTGACAGACTGGATTGCTATGTTAGGCTCCACCACTGTCTCATCACCCAGAGAAAAGGAATAATCCTCCATTTGCTGGATAAGACTGCGTAGAATGAAACACAGGGAACTCAGCATGTTGTCACAAACCAAAGGAAGGTGCTGTTCCCCTCATTAGAAAAGGCAGGAGCACACAGCCCATGTAGTCACAATGGCAATCACTAAATGTGTGTGTACAACCCATATAGTCACAGTGACATGACAATTACTAAATGTGTATGTATGCATTTACTTAAATATATATCTGCTTCTCTTCACCAGAGTCTTCTTTAATCACATACAGTTTTTTTTTAAATGCTATGATTATCATTCTCACAGGCTTTGTGCCTCTGTAAGTAGATATGATTTGGGGGATATGCATATATAAAAGTAATCAAGGACATGGCCTTAATATGGGAAAGCAAAGGAGGGGGCTTGGAAATTTTTCTGAAGTAGTTATAGAAAAACTGAAAACTGAATCAATCAATTCTTGTGAAGAGAGAGCTGAGGTGTGGACTATAGACTGACAGTGTGGTACATTCTGTAGTCGGGTGTTCTCTCAGCTCTGTGCATTGAGTAGGGAGCTGGAAGAACACCTTTATGCAGAGGCTGCTTTGAACACACCAGACCCAGGTTAAGGGAACAAACTGTAATCTGAATCATCCCAGTCACTTTTTCTCCTAGCCCATGACCACACCTCAAACCAAGTAGGTAGCACATATCACTCCATGTAGAACAAGATCAAGTAGAAAGTCAAGGATTTTCTCTTAATTCCCATCAGGCAGTTATTGTAGCCCTGAGAGAAATAGATCCTCTAGTCATGCTTTAACCTAAGGAGGTAGATACTACTTCCTCAAACTTTCTTTCAAAACAGTTGCTTACTTGGTAAAGGAGTCGCTATTGTCAGTCTCAGCAGCTTTTTGAAAAACATCTTCACTGGCATCCAAAATCTGACTCACTGTGGTTATAGCGACTTTTTTTGCCTGTGAAAGAGAAGGCACATCACATAAGATAGGTGTTATGCATAATCATCACTATGATCATGAGGAATTATCATGGAAGCCAATAACATGATTAGCATGATAATCCAAAGTAAAGTAATTTTTTAAATCAAAGTTTCAGTTTGAGACCTATCTGAGACAAAAGAAAAACTTATGATAATAAATAGAAACCTAAAAAAAGCTGGGGAAGTAGGAGGCTTAGTGTTTTGAATTTGACTTCATGATAAGATCATTCACAGAGCCCTTTCCACTCATAAAAACACTTGGCTTGGATAAAAGTAGACACAAATATTGCTGCACTGCCACCTGTCCAGACCTCATGGCCCACAATACTTAGCATAATGTATCAGATGTACTTCCTTAGCTATCAATAAAATTGTTTTCTGATAGTTGAACACTCAGGAGTATCAGAGACATAGTCTCTTGGCCTTTCATTCCTACGTGTCTTTACCAACTAATTTTTCTATAAACTCTACAGTTAGAAGTTTATTTGGGATAGAACAGGTATGGCACAGCTTAATAAAGTTGTTAATCTACATAATAAAGTTAAAGAGACTTGTTTATTCTAAGACATGCTGGGATATCTAATGTAATAATAATCAGCATGTCTATAAGAAATACATAAATGGGGGATGGAGCAGAGACTGAGGGAATCACTATCAAATAACTAGCCCAATTCGAACCCCATCCCATGGGCAAGCACTAATCCCTGACACTATTAATGATACTCTGTAATGCTTTCAGACAGAAGCCTAGCATGGCTGTTCTCTTAGAGGCTTCCACCCAGCAGCTGACTCAGATGCAGACATGCACAGCCAAGCAGTGGATGGAGCTTGGGGACTCCTATAGAAGAATAGGGGGAAGGACTGTGGGATCGAACTGGATAGGAACTCCACAGAAAGCCCAACAGAGTCAACTAACCTGGACCCTCGGGGCTCTCTGAGACTGAACCACCAAGAAGCATACACAGGCTGGACCTAGGCCTGCCTGTGCATATGTAGTAGATATGTAGCTTGTTCTTCATGTGAGTCCCAAACAACTGGAGCAGGGGCTATTCCAAAAGCTGTTGCTTATCCTTGAGATATGTTCTTCTAGCTGGGCTGCCTTGTCTGGCCTCAGTGGGAGAGGATGTGCCTAGCCCCTGGTATGCCAGGGTGGAGGAATATTCAGGGAGGCCCCACCCACTCAGAAGGGGGGGATGGGGGAAGGAATGTGGGAGGGGTGAACAGGTGGGGGAGGTATGTAAAGTGAATAAAAAAATCTTGATTTACCTCGCTTTGAGCCATTCTGGTTTTATTGAAGATCTGTCCAACCACTGTAGTAGCAGACGTGATGTTCTTGGCCGTCAGTTTACTGGCATCTGTTGTTAAAACCTGAGCTTCTATAGAAATATTCTGAGAGTTTGTTGTGATGTTGTTTATCTGTTTAAAAGTAGTTTTGTTTGTTTCAAAAAGTCTAGTTTATACAAGTATTCCTAAACATTTTGCAAATGACTGCAGTTGAATGAGCTGTTTGTTTGCCTTTTTTTTGTGTGTAAGCAATACAGTTCATAAAGCCCAGGGAATTTCCTCATTCTCTATTATCTGCTTGCATTATATTAAGAACAAGGAATTGCTATAGTCATGTCGCTGTGGAACTGGGTTCAACATATGGGGATGAAATGAGCTCAGTTTGACACTAGATGGCACCATCCCTCAAAAAATTAAACCAGTACTCACTTGTAAGGAGCCAGCAAGGGAAAAAAAAAAAAAATTACTGAATTCAACAGCCAAGTCTCAGTGCTGGGCACACTGGTGGGGTTTTGTTTTTGTTTTTGTTTTTTTGGTTTTTGGAGACAGGGTTTCTCTGTGTAGCCCTGGCTGTCCTGGAACTCACTCTGTAGACCAGGCTGGCCTCGAACTCAGAAATCCGCCTGCCTCTGCCTCCCAAGTACTGGGATTAAAGGCGTACGCCACCACTGCCTGGCCACACTGGTGTTTTAAGGTGTGATCATACGTAACTTATAATAGGAAATGGTTCTGTAAGCTGAGCTCCCTCATATCACTTAAAAACTTAGAAACTTACCCTACATTTACACAGCTTGGAAATCGAAGAGTTGATTACAGCAATGTCAGATTCCAGAATCTGCACTCTTCCTTTCAGTGTGTGATTGACAGCTACCTGCACATCCTATTTCTCATTCCCAACCCACCCACACCCTGACCATCTGTGATAAGAGGTTGCTGTCGTTTATTGTGGATTTTAAACTCAGCAGTAGCTCTGAGTCTGCTTGGTGATGGTCCCTGGCAAAAGCATTTCACTCCAGAGTTCTAACTTTCCCTCACCTATAATACTGTTTATCTGTGTTTAAAACTTAATCACGATTTCAAAAACTTAGTGGTGTACTTAAAATGTTTTCAATGGTACAGGGGCATCCCCAATTAACCAAAGTTTTATTTACATTTTATTTATTGGTTTTGGTGTTACAATTCAGAAGTGATTTACTCAGTACTAACAACACATTGGATTTTTATTTGGCTTTTTCCTAGATGCTAACAACATGAAACTGTGCTGCACTTTCATGATCCTGGACATTAGCAAACCATAGCTTCTAGTCATTCACAAGCTGAAGATAACTGACAACTTTATGGAGGATGCTGCATTGGTTAACCATGACGTTGAGTAGATTAGGTGAATTAAATACATTTAAAATTTACAGTGGGCTTATCAGGTCTTAATTTTATGTCCTGGATCGTCTGTATTTGGTAGCAGTAAATGATCATCCATTGGTGGCATTAGCTGCAATTACCTTTAGTATGGAAATGGTATCTAATTTGATAAAGAAGAAATAAAATAGATATAAAATACTTGTACAAAGTGCTTATATCAAAGTTTTCAGCTTCTTCCTCTTCTTGAATGATCATACAAGTTAGCACCTCCATGCATGCTCAATTGTCTATTCCTCAGTCCATAGAACTAAGATGAATGGGAACATATCTAGTCATAAGTCCTTATTTACTAGCTCATGGATATAGCCCCGAGACTAGTGTCAATCTGAAGTTGTCTGTGTCTAAGGGTCATTGTTCAAATTTTTTTTTTCATTCATTTTCATGCAGTAGACTATCTTTGATTTACGAAGCTAGAGCTCCATGCTCAAAGATTGAGCAGTCTACAAATATAAGGCCACTTAAAATATTTTCTAGGCTACCATTTGCTGAAATAAAATGTCAACATTAAACAGATGTCAACTTTAAACAAATAAGAATGATTTCACTTACTGGTTTTGTGATTTATAATTTGAGAGGTTTAAAAGCATTGACTTGAATTAGGTATGTTAAGACCAAAGAGTTGGCTTAGACTCAGAATGTATCCTAGATTCCCAATGGATGGGCTAGAAGACATACCTGATTCTCCAAAGTCTCTAGATTTACTTCGCAATTTCCTCTTGTAACATTTTGTACTTCTATGTTTCCAAATTCAGAAACACCACACAGCCGAGTTGCTTTAGGACTGCCCGCTTCAATGAAAAGGAAACAAGTGTATAAAGTCAGACATGGAAATCACTGCATGCATGTGTCATGCCAGTGTGACTCTGCTAGGCATGGCATGTATTCACTCTTGAATCTGGGCTGACCTGTGACTGACCTTGATCCACAGAGTGTGGTGGAGACACATGACTTCCAGCATCTGGACCTCATTCTCTCAGTTTCAATCTCCACTATTTTAGGATGTTAGAATGCTTTCCTATGGTAACGTGTGAGGAAGTGAGTCTAATGTCTTGGAGACAAACTATGTACTGCTGAATTGAGGTGCTGTAGTTAATTGTCAGCATGTATGTTCCCCAAATAAACATTCTAGCTACCACAACCAACCCATAGAATGGTGAGAAACCTAAAGCATTGCTGTTTTAGGATGAGAATTTGGAGTTATTTTAATACCCAGTAATAGAAAAGTCAACCAATTGCTACAGTATTCTGCACAATTGTGATTTTGAAAGTGGGAGTTTCTGCAATGATCAGTGGCTATTTGCTCCTAATCTTTGTCTCAAGAAAGATTTAATTTCTAACACATAGGAATGAAACAACTTTGAACTGGGCACAATGAGGCTAAGACCAGAACCGATATGAAAATTTCTTACTGGCTATTAGATTATATGTTAATCCTTTCTCTGTATGCAAATCTGGGTAACTCCCCAAAGACAAAGAATTCCAGAGTATTGCAGCAAAGGCTGGATGTTCTATTGGCTCTCAGTAAAGCATTTCCTTGAGCAGTTTTGTTTCCTCAGATCACCTGAACTTTCCACTTCATTGTCATCCAATTACTAATGATTACATAATATATATAGGTAAAATAATAATTAAAGGGGTGGCTAATCACAGCTGAGACTTTTTCTCAGGATTAGTATTAAGGCAACTGCTTTTTGAGAAATGGTGAGAGGGGTTGATATCAAAAACTGCTTTAATGACACTTAAAATAGGTTAGTTTTCATTAATTTATATGATCATTATATCTCTACTGTAAGACATAAAAGTTTTAACACATATAGGATTTATGGTTTAGGTTTTGTTTTTGTTTTGTTTTGTTTTTTTGGTTTTTCAAGACAGGGTTTCTCTGTGTAGCCCTGGCTGTCCTGGAACTCACTCTGTAGACCAGGCTGGCCTCGAACTCAAGGATTTATGTTTTAAGAAACAATATCAAGTGTGTCTCTTCTATTATTCAATGAATTGTGAATATATTCAAATATCATTGAAATGCACTGTAATCACTTGTTATATAAAATAAAACAATTAAAAAGAATTCTCAACATAGAATTAAAAGTGGATTTGTTAATAGTTGAAATATACATCTTTAAAATGATATGGACTCAGTCTGAAATTCAAAGGTATATATAATAAACATTTTCATAATAGTCGCTTAAGAATCAGATAAATGTCAAACAAAAGATGGTACTGTGACTCTTAGCACCCCCAAAGTATTACATCAAACAGCTGTGATGACTTTCATGGATATATTACTGACATTTATTTTTCCAATTCATAGCATGTAGTTATGCTTTGTAAGTTGTATCTGGTTTATAAAACCTAATAATGTAAGATATATGCAATATAGAAACTGAAGACAACAGTTATCCATAGGCACACTGTATAGTATAGTGTTATCTATAAGACATGCAGAGTAAAAACAAATATATTGACATGTTCCTTTAGCTTTCTGAGATATTAAGAAACTTGTGCTGTCTAGTTTTATGTCAACTTGACACAAGCTATAGTCATCTGAGAGATGGGAACTTCATTTGAGAAAATGCTCCCATAAGATCTGGCTGCAGAGAGACTTATAGGGCATTTTCCTAATTAGTGATTGATGGGGGAAGGTACAGCCCATTCTGGGTGGGGCCAACCCTGGGCTATAGTCCCGAGTTGTATAAGAAAGAAAGCTGAGCAAGTCAGTAAGCAACACTCCCTCATGGCCTGCTTGAGTTCCTGTCCTCATTGCATTTGATGGTGAACTGTTGCATGGAAGTGTGAGTGAAACAAACCCTTTCCTACCCAAGTTGCTTTTGGTCATGTCATTTCATCACAGCAATAGTAACCATAACTGAGAGAAGGCTGGGAAGGACATATGTTAGGTGTAGAATGGATCACAGCTATGTGAGTGATCACTTATAGAATAAGTAAAGAAAGAATGTAGGAAAAAGCAATTCCTATAGTGCATTGAGAATTTCAGTGTGGTCAGGACATACACAAAAGTTAGTATCTAAATAAAATATGAAATTATTCTGTTACTGATGATAGCTTTGTTAAGCATTTTTATAAATGGGTTTTAAAGTGACTGCATTCTTGAAACATCTAGTCTGTAAGAATGGGGAATGCTGGCAAAGCTAATAAGATACAAGTTAATGCAGTCAAGGGACAGGTAAAACATCTAGATAAAATTACATGACCAGTAGGCTGTCGTTATTATGAAAGAGCTCTCTGGATGAATAAAGTGTACACTCAGAACGTTTTCCTCAGTGTGGTACTAATGTAAGTCATCGACATTCTGAATCTTGTCTGAAAACATTAGAAACAGAACATATTCCCCTTGATTCTTGAAATGCATCAAACACATAGGGTTGTCATACTGATGAAAGCATTATGAAACTAGAAATAGACCATGATGAATAACCAAAGTGATAAAGGACTACTGACAGCAGGCCTAACTCCATTTAATCTCTACTTGGAAAGACATATTTTAAAAGGTACAGAAGAAATCTGTAATATATATTGATTTAAAATAATGTACACAAACACTACAACTCACAGAATAAATATGCACCTTAACAAATGCCATGGGACAGAGTAAGCTAGAGAAAAAAATTTCCAATTAAATACAGATAAGGAAGAGTTTAGAAACAACTGATCCACATTAAAGGTTTTAGGGAAATTGTGATTCTATACAAGTTCTGTACTAACCTTCGCAAACACCGACATTAAAGTAAGCCGAGACTTCCCTTTCTGCCTTGCCCAGAGACCCAGTTATAGTGGTGGAATGGTAGGCATGACTCAGTCTGACCATTCGTGTGGTAAAACAGATCCCAGGGGATACACATACCATTTACGGTGCCTGGTTCACATGTTTGCAAAGAAGGTCCATATCTGCCCACTGGGATTCTGGCAAAGGTGAGTTCCATGTAGGTACTATTTTCACAGAAATTAGCTGTAATGGAAATAAATTTCTCTTTATAAATGATATCTTTTATTTTTGAAAATTGAAAATGAATAGAAGACGAAGCTCAGAATCTTTGCAGTGTAATTTTAAAAAGACTTAGTCAACAGGACTGTTCATGCATTTTCACACTTTCTATCAGCTTACATTTTGTCATTAGAATAAATATGCTAGATAACAGGTTTCTGTCGAAATGTACACCATACACACTTGGACTGGAAGGAAGGCATGAATACTAACACACTAGCAACAAGTATATATTGATTAGTAAGGATCTACAGAATTGCCTGGTGGCAAAGAACTTTATGAGACTTTGGCTCAAAGCAAATAGGACAAATTCATGGGGTGTAGGATGCATTAGCTGGAGGGAGTGCAGGCAGTTAAAGGGGGTAGATGGAGAGATTGTGCCAAGCTAGCAGTACGAGGCTGAGAACTGTTGGAAACTTTGATCCAGAAACAGCTGGAAATGGGATTCTGACATCATTTATGGACATCAAACCATAAATTTAATAACTCAAGGGAAAAGAAAGGACTTAATTAAGCATATATTTAAGTATATCCTTATAGAAAGACTCATGAGGATTCTAAAATGAAATATGCTAAAACTCTGGCATTTGAAAGAATCAAATGGTTTTTATAGCCCCTTGAAAGGACTTGCAGAAACCATATTGTTGTTAGTTGTTCTAGATGAAAGGATGGAAGCAAAAGGAAAATTATACCTGTGAATTATAGAAAAATTACTTTTAGAAAATGGACAAAGTGTCTCAATCATATAGAGTCTAAGAGGAAAACATGGATTTGTTAAGAGGGGAAAAAACCTCACATTTTTACCATTTATAATATTTTTCATATATGTGTATGTTTTATTATTTGGCAGTTTTGTACAATTACATAATGTTAGATTTTTTCCATCCCCACTTTCCTTCTTATCCCCCATCCTCTAAAATCCCTTTCCCAATCCTCTGCCTATTTTCATGCCTTCATTTTGTGTTTGATTCTCTAAGTTTAATTAGACTTTCTTGCTCAAGAGTATGAGTGGAAGATTAGTTACTGGGGTAAGGTCAAACTTATCAGTGGATACACCCCTAGAGAAAATCATGTCTTCTCCCCTAACAGTTAACTCTAAATAGTTCCCCAGGGAGGGAGTGGAATCTCTTGAGAGCCCCTGGTATCCACAATGAAGTGTGGACAGACCAATCTCGTGCAGGTCTTGTGAAGATAACCACAGCTGTGGTGAATTCATGCATCCACATCTTAGTGCTGTCATCATTATGCTTATTGTGTCTATAGTCTTTAGCTAAAGTTTCTAGAATTTTTTGCTGCTGTTTTTGTTACTATCAATAGGCTCACCAATATGTCATCGTGGTATTAGTCAAGTAACTTACCAATTGTACATCTCAACCCTTTCCACTCTTCAGTACAAATGCATCTGCCATTTTGCCAGGTTCCACCATTCCTGCAGAACTGTACAGGGGGGCTTGACACAGAAACAGATATCCCTGAAGAAACAGTAAAAAACAGAATAGTGTGGGAACTTGCCAGTTAGTTTCTCTTTTCAAGTCTGTAGCCCTTTAATTTCTATATGCAAAACCAGATTGGCATTGCTGGTAATATCCAATATAATATCCTCATCAATATGTAACATTATGAATACTAAAATGATATATTTAAGAGACAGATCATCCAATGGGAATCTCCTAAGAGGAAATAGATGATACATAGATAAATAATAGACAAACAGACACAGATCAACCAAATTAGTATGCAGACTTCCAAATATTATTTGGATATTATGCTGACTAATTTTATGTCAACTTGATACAGGTTAGAGTCATTTGAGAGGAAGGAACCCCAGTTGACTCAATGCGTCCATAACATTGGACTGTAGGCTAGCCTGTAAAGCATTTTCTTAATTAGTGATTGATGAGGGAGCGCTCAGCCCATTGTGGGTGGTGCCATTCCTGGGCTGATGGTCCTGGGTTCGATAAGAAAAGAGGCTGAACAAGCCATGGGGAGCAAGCCAGTAAGTCGCCCTCCCCCATGGTTTCTGCATCAGGCCCTGTCTCCAAGTTCTTGTCCTGACTGAAATCCTGCCTTCACTGCTTTTGATGATGAACTGTTATATGGATCTGTGAGTGAAACGAACCCTTTCCTCCCCAAATTGCTTTTGATCATGGCATTTTGTCACAGCCATAGAAACCACCAAGACAAATACAAAGGAAATAATGAGGACAGAGGTCACATCACCAAGGAAGATTTTCCTAAAGAGGCAGTATTTGAATTAGACTGTATAAGTAAATCAAGTAAACTCAGATAAAAACTTCTGGCCTAAAGAAGAGCATAATCAAAGGGCATGGGCTGCTCAGTGGGTAAAGTGCTTCCTGTGCAAGCTGAGCTTAATCCTCAGAACCCTTGTGGGAAAACGAGTCATAGTAGTACCCATTTCCAGTGGCAGGAAGGCAGATACTGGTCGATGTCTGAGCCTCACTGGCCAGACAGACTCACTACATCATGGAGCTCCATGCCAATATGAGAACCTGTCTCAAAACACAATGTAGATGGCACTTAAGGGATGAAAACACTAGAGGTTGACCTCTGGTCTCCACAGATATGCATGCATGTGCCATACCACATGCATCTGCACACACACAACCATGTGTGCATACTCCAATGCACAGTGTAGTATTACAAAGCACAGAAAGTTCTCACGTGTCCCAGCAACAGAGTAGAATGTACACAATAGCAATAGTCCTATGTGACATAGAGTAGACTGTGAAGAACTTTACACACTAAGCTCAGGAGATTAAATCCCATGGGGATGCAGAGGGATCTTAAGACAAAGAGCTGCATTGGGAATGTTTTCTAGAATGACTTCTCTAACAATATGGGAATATGTTGGGCCTATGGCAGGCAGTGAAGAAGAGTCAAACAGTAATCCAGTCCTTGGTGGTGGCACTAAGATGGTAGATAGTAGTACACTTAGGAAGAACACCCAAAATAGGAACCCTTGGGAAAACCTTATTTTAGGTGGGGGACACTTGTGTTTGTAGACTGGATGGTGAAACTCTAATGGTAGGTTGGCTTGTACTATGTTGAGTCTCCCACAGATCGATAGCCTTACACTCTCAGTGGTATTTACAAATGCAAGGAAGGACATCAGTAATGACAACAAACCTGCTTGAGAATACTAGAAAGCCAAGAAAAATATCCAGAAATTAAAGAATTCCACTAAAGGTATAACTGAGTCTGAGTGACCAAAGTGGATGAAAAGTGGACAAAAATCCCAGAAAAAGCAATAGTTTTAATAGATGAAGTCATGAGAAGACACTGGCGGTGATAGGGCAACTGGAATGGGGGGGGGGGCTATTCCAGAAGGAAGAGACAAAAGATGGCCAGCCTCTGTGTATAAACTTCCATTAAATATGGAGAAAGAAAAGTTTGAAAAAATAGAATTATAAGATCTAGATCTAGAGGGATGTGCGTGCATGCGTGCGTGCGTGTGTGTGTGTGTGTGTGTGTGTGTGTGTGTGTGTATGAGAGAGAGAGAGAGAGAGAGAGAGAGAGAGAGAGAGAGAGATTGAAGTCATAAAGCAGGAAGATAAAGGAAGCTTGAAAATTCTCAAATTTGGTTAAAAAGTTTGTTTAGAGATCTAAGAAGCTCTGAAAGTATAGGCAAAATAAACATGCATATGACCAAACTGTAAAAATTCAAAATTTAAGAAAAATTCTGAAAGAAACAGCCTACAATGCCAATACATGAGGACATTACAAAAAGTCAATTCTAGGCCATTAAACCTCGTGTGTGTGTGTGTGTGTGTGTGTGTGTGTGTGTGTGTGTGTGTTAACTCTTTGTCTTACTTAGGGATACTATTACTATGATGAAACACCATGACCAAAAGCAACATAAGAAGGAAAGGGTTTATTTGGCTTTCATTTCCACAGTAACGTTCATCATTGGAGAACTCAAAAGGTCAGAAGCTGATGCAGAGGCCATGGTGCTGGGAGTGCTACTTCCTGGCTTGCTACCCATGGCTTGCTCAGTCTGTTTTCTTATAGAACTCAGGACCACTAACCCAGGTGTACACCCTTTCACAATGGGCTGGGCCCTTCCCCATCAATCAATAATTAAGAACGCCCACTAAAAACTTACTGCCTGCAGCCTGATCTTCTCGTGGCCTTTTCTCAATTGGCGCTCCCTCCTGTCAGATAACTATAGCTAGTATCGAGCTGACATAAAACTCGTCAGCACAATTAGCCCCTTGTAAACTTGACATACAAACACATCACTGTTAAGCCCCAGCCGTTCCTTCCTTGTTCATCCCAAAATCACACATTTAATATGAACATTGCAATATAAAACATTCTACAAACTTAAAAAGTCCCAGTCTTACAAATTTAAACACTTTAAATGATATCTCTTTAAAACTATCCATTCTCTTTTAAAATCCAAAGTTCTGTAAAACTCTGAAATATCACTGGATTCCTGTAAAAATCAAAAATAAATGAAGTACTTTCTTATTCAAGAGGTAGGAATTCAATCACTTTAAAAGTTCAGTCTCTTAAAAAACAAACAAACAAAATCCAAAGTCTTTTTTAAATCCAAGGTACCTCAACTGTGGGCTTCTATAAAAATAAAAAAATACGTTAAATACTTTCACATTTCAAAAGAGAAGAACCAGGGCACAGTCATAATCAAATCAAAGCAAAACCAAGCTCTAACTGTAAAAAGCTCAGGGTCCTACGTTTGGGATCCATTCGGGTTCTTCTGAACTCCTCCAAAGGCCTTGGGTAGCCATCCAAAGCACATGGCACTTATTTTTAAGTGTAGGCTGGCTCAGCTCCACAGCTGCTGCTGTTCTTGGTGATTATCCCCTGTACTGGCCTCTCCAAAATGTTGGCATCTGCTGGCACAGCTGAACTGCACTTTTACTGTTAGCCTCTCCTGGGCTCTTTTCATAGTGTCAAGCCTCTGCTTCTCAATATGACTCTCAACTGCTAGTGAGGGTGCACGTTAACAAGTGGCCTCTGCTGACCTCTCATAGTTTCAAGCCTCAGATGCTCTCCATGACTCCTTCATGCCTTCAAAGCCAGTACTACCTGGGAGACTTTTATACATGACCCAGCTCAGCTGCCACCATGAGGTACAACCTCAGCCATCTTTGGAACACAATTTCTGTGTGCTAACTCTTGAGGGAACACTTCCCAGAAGATTTTATCTGGTCTCTTCTTGCTCAACACTAATTTCTCAGCTCCAGCTGACACACCATCAATTATCCCAGCAAAGTAAAGTTTTTCACTTTAGTGGTTCTGGAATCTTGTTAACCACAACAAATTCTTCAGCCCCAGCTAACTTGATTCACAGATTCATATAATATGCAACAACCCCTTTAAGTGACTCTCAAACTTCTCTCTGGAGCTTCAAAAGTCAGGGCTTCATTACCTGCATCTTTCTCAATCCTCTTTTCTTCCATGTTCCCACAGAACACCAACAGCTCACCAACAGCTTTTCTAGCCTAGAGGTTTACAGTCCTACAGCCCTCCACCAAATAGCATGGTCAGGCCTGCCACATCAGTTCTCCACTATCCTGGTACCAAGTTCTGTCTTAGTTATGGTTACTATTGCTGTAAGTGAAACATTATGACCAAAGCCAACTAACTTAAGGAGAAAAAGGGTTTATTTCACTCACAATTTATCATCAAAAGATGTGCGGACTCAAGCAAGACAGGAACCTGGAGGCAAGAACTGATGCAGAGGCCATGGTAGAGTACTGCTTACTGGTTTGGTTCTTCTGGTCTGCTCAGCCTGCTTTCTTATAGAAGCCAGGACTACCAGTGCAGGTGTGTATCTACCTACAATGGGTGGTAATCACCCATTAATCACTAATCAAGAAAATGCCCTGCAGGCTTGCCTAAAGCCTTATCTTAGGGTAGCATTTTCTCAGTTAAGTTTCTCTCCCTCATAAACTCTAAACTGTATCAAGTTGACATAAAACTAGCCAGAACACATACTCCTTTAAATAATTACAAATCAAATGAAACAACAGCAACAGCAACAACAACAAACAGATACTACTTGACCAAGTAAGATTTATCCCAGGAATGATAGGTTGGGTGAAACACATATGTGTGTGTGTGTGTGTGTATGTATATATGTATATATACACATATATTAAATATAAAAAATATAAAATGCATTTAATCTAAATTAAAAACTGTTGCTCATCAAAATGTATTTTTTCAGATAACTAAAAATGATAGTACAGAGTTGGAGAAAATATTTGTGTGTGTATGTGTGTGTGAGAGAGAGTGAGAGAATATAAATTAAAATTGCAAGTTAAATTATAAGTTAGAATTGTAACTTATAAAGAATATATATTCATAATAAGAGTGCAAACATACAGCTTTTATTTTTAATGAACAAAATTGTTGAATGGACACTGTAAAAAAAAAAAACCATTGAGACAACCATTATGACAAGAAAATGATCTGCCTTTAGTCCTTAGAGAAACAAGGTATGATGGTTTGTATATGCTCGGTCCAGGGAGTGGCACTATTAGAAGGTGTAGCCCTGTTGGAGTAGGTGTGCCACTGTGGGCATGGGCTATAAGACCCTCACCCTAGCAGCCCTCAGATGAAGATGTAGAAACCTCAGCTCCTCCTGCACCATGACTGCCTGGATGCTTCCATGTTCCTGCCTTGATGATAACAGACTGAACCTCTCAACCTGTAAGCCAGCCCCAATTAAATGTTGTCCTTTATACGAGTTGCCCTGGTCATGGTGTCTGTTCACAGCAGCAAAACCCTAAGACAGAAATTGGTACCAGGGACTGGGGTATTGCTGTGATAGGCCTGACCATGCTTTTGTTTGGAGGAATGTGGATTTTGGGAATTTGGAAAGCAGTGGAGTGCTTTAAGTTGGGCTTAATGGGCTGTCTTAGAAGGAGTAGGGAAGACCTGGCCCAAGAGGTTTCAGTGGAGAAGAATTTCAGAATGTGGCCCAGAGACTGTTTTTGTGGTATTTTGGTGAAGAATGTGACTACTTTTTGCCCATGTCTGAAGAGTCTGCCTGAGGCTAAGGTGAAGAGACTCAGATTAATTGCATTGATAAAGGAAGTCTCAGAAATGCCTATCATAGACTTTGTTCCCTTGAAGAGGATTTTAAATAAGTGTAGCAAACTTAGAAAGGAAAAATACAAAATATATGGTTCGAGTATTAATGGGGTATGAGGAAGTGAAATGGAGCTGAATTCTGTATTCAAGGAGATAACAAATTAAGGGAATGGGACTTTGGGGCAAGTTCCTACCCAGCTAAGTTTAGATCCAGGCCTGGTGGTGCACTCTCGGAGTACAAGGACAGCCTGAGACAGAGCAAGTGGTAGGTGAAGAAAAACTTAAATCTAGACATGGTGGTACACACCTGCAATCCCAGGCATGCAGATCTCTAAACTCAAGGTCAATCAGCCAAGTTTAGGCAGTAAAGGAGTTGGAAAAGAGGAAGCTAGTGGTAATATAATAGAACAGGGGGCCATGTTCCAGTTCCTGCAAGCAGCAGAAATCAGCAGCTTTGGCCATGTGTCTCTGACTTTATAGTCAAGAAGAGAAGGAGACTACAGGGATACCTAATGCTGGTTAGTTGGAGCTAAGAAATTAGTGGTGATTAAGAAGAGACCAGCATCACTGAGGTGAAATCTTCTGGGAAGTGTTTTTTGAGAGCACAGAGAAGCTGTGTTCCAGAAATAGCCAAGGTTGTACCTCATGCTGCAGCTGTACTTGGTAATGTGTAAGAGTCATCCAGGTGGTACTGGTTTTGAAGGCATGAAGGGGACATGAAGAACAGCTGAGGCTTGGCACTGTGAGAGGCCATGGAAGTTCATTGGTGAAAGTGCAGCCTCAGTTGCACTTGATGGCCCAGGACTGAAGGGATCATGCAAAGGAGTTGAGGCTTGGCACCATGAAGAGACCTATGAGAGGCTATTGGTGAAGCCTAGTTGCAGTGGAAGACCCCAGTGTATTGGAGATGCCAGTACCATGGGATGATCACCAAGAACAGCAGCAGCAGTGGACTGGATCAACCTGAGCTTAGAGCGCTTATGAAGACCACTAAAGTGTATATGTGAGACTTCAAAACATTTCTGCGATATTTTTGTTCTTCCTGTCAAAATATTATCACCAAGCACACTTGTTTTAGAAATTGCTATTTATTTTCTCTCTGTCTGTCTGTCTGTCTACCTATCTATTTATTTGAGACAGGGTTTCTCTGTGTAGCTCTGAATGTCTTTGAACTCTCAGTAGGCCAGGCTGGCCTTACACTCAGAGATCTGCCTGCCTCCACCTTCTGAGTGCTGGGACTGAAGGCATGTGCCCCCACCACCTGGCTCTTTTCTTAATTCCTAAAGCTCAAATGATTTCTGTGTAAGTGGTGAAGTAGAGTCTATCCCCGTGTAAGCCAGAGAAAGAGGGTCAGGATAAGTTAAGATAGATTTTTATCCAAAGAAGGGAAATAGAAGAGAATAAAAGAAAACTTCAGCAATCTATGGGGGTGGGGAACGAAAGGATCTCAGAAAGCACAGGGTGGGGGCGGGGCGAGGAAGACAAGCATGGCAGAGAATTCCATGCTAACCCAGTCTCAGCTCTGGCATGGAACAGAAGCAGAAGCAGCTTTCAGAAGGTAAGCTAGATGGAAATCTTGAATCTCACCTTCAAGACAAGGTCATAGGCCTATAATCTCAGCAGAAAGACCAGGAGTTCAAGGTAATCCAGGCCTAGGTTAGCTACTTGCTTACATGAACTACATGAGACCCCATCTCAAATCCACCACCATTAACAGGAAAATTAGATCATAAGAGTTATTCAGGGACTGGAGAGATGACTCAGCGGTTAAGAGCACCAGCTGCTCTTCTGAAGGTCATGAGTTCAAACCCCAGCAACCACATGATGGCTCACAACCATCAGTAATGAGATATGATGCCCTCTTCTGGGGTGTCTGAAGACAGCTACAGCGAGTGGTGCCAGAGCGAGTGGGGCGGATCGAGTGGGTCGGAGCGAGAAGAAAAAGTATCTGAAAACAGCTACAGTGTACTTATATATAATAAATAATAATAATAAAATTAAAAAGAGTTATTCAATATTTCAGTGGCACAGGGAACAGAAATGTTCTAATCTCCTTTTTATGGCTGAGGTGACTCCTGAAGGCTCCAGGTATCACACTGGTGGCTCGGGTCCAGCTTCTGCACCCATAACCTCTAGAGTTTATGACAGTATCTACTTATCATTATGGTATCTTTACAGTGTTTCTGTCCCCTGGAATTTCCCTTAGGAATGGAAGCCTGTTGGTGTGTTTGAAAATTTAGCGACAATTTGTATGCATTCAATAAGCAGGAAGAAACATCTACCCATGCCTAGTCAATCATTCTGGTTTTTAATATTAAATATTAATTAAAGAATATTTTGAATCAAGGTCATAGCTGTGTCTCTAGATCTTAGAACATTCCTACTGAATAGGTTAATAAGTATTTGCTGAATGGCTTCTCTGTCATTGGAATTCCAGTCAAGGATATCTAGTTCAAGATGGACTATCCACTCTTCTGTTTTTATGGTACATTTAACTCTGTGTAGTACCCACTTCAGAATTGTAGCCTCTAAAGTACTCAAACGACACAAAATGTCACCCAAAGTAGAACTAGCATCTTTAAGGCTCTATCATAAACATACATATATGTGAAAGATGAAGTAGTTTGTTCGTATAATTATTTGTACAGTTGACTCAAAAAGAAGACATTGGGCTGGTCACATTTAGTAAAATGTATTCATTGTAGAGAAAAGGAAGGAAGAAAAAAAAACCCTGGAAGATATATGTAAATAAAACACATAAGGTATATCTTTTGTTAAGATAAAGGCTGTTCAATATTAACTACTGGGTTAACATTTTCAGTAAATGTAATAAATGTTTTAATAAGTTTTCTTCTGCTAGGGAAGTAGCATAGTTATTGAAAGCAAATATTCTGTGGCTGCTTTTGGTGCTCTTTCTGTTTCTCTTTTCAGCTAGTCAATTTAACTTAATGATTAAACCTCCTGTAGAGTTTTGGTGTGATAACTTGAGTCTCAATCCAAAGGTCCAGTGTGGCTCAGTGGTATCCATTCTAGGTATAGTTCAAGGTCAAAACTGCTCAGCACTGAATGACATAAAACTTCATAAATTAGAAAACATTTGTCCATGGGTACTGAGTGCATACAAGATACAAGTCATCATCTTAAATCTTCAAGTGCATTGACTCATTTAATTCTCAAAATAGTTTCACCGGGCAGAATTTATTATCACTAAGGGGGAAACTGAGGCATGGAAATACTGACTGTGGCGCCCAGTCACTTTGGTAGTAAGCAGCCATTTGAGATTTAAAGCAAGGTAGTCTGGCTCCAGTGGTCTCTTCCTTCTCTCAAAAACACAGTCCTGGCCACAGAATTTGGGAAGGATTTTTAACAGCTTGTCAGCAGAGTCTGACCCACCTTAATGGCCATATCCAAAACCATCTAATGCCTGAGATCCAGGAATAATCCACTAAGCCATTTAAGACAATAGCTTTGGAAATGGGATCAATAGACATCACTGATTCTTAGGTTAACCTAATCTAGATCATTGACCCTCAAGCCACTTGTACAACAATACTCATTCCTTGAATGAGACTCTTCCTTTTCATGGATAATTTTGTATTTAAAAAATACTTATCACATGGACATGTGAGGAAACAGAAAAGGGGGAAGGAGGAACATGACTGAGACTTGTAACTGGAGAACTGAAAGTGAACAGCACTCCAGTCACCTCAAACATGCTTTCCTCTATTCATAAGACAACGTCTCTGGACTGTTGTGGTTTTTTTAACACTAAAATGATCCTAGTGTTCCAGGATCAGTTGTAGGAGTTAGATTTATTACTGAGTTTGATTCTGCAGGAAGTACTAAATTTTGGAAAAGGAAAGAGATAATTTTCTGAGCAGCAGTAAACTCACCTTGATTTTTCCTGATAACATTCATTTTCTATTGAATGAGAATTATGAGTGCTATAAAGTCTGACCTTGAGTTTGAGACTATATAAACCTTCTCTAGCCTCTTGTTAGGCAGCTGAGGAACAAGTCTGTCCTGTAGTGGGGAAGGAAAGTTATATTTGGAGTAGGGAAGGAACAGAAAGCAGGGAATTCTTAGACCCAGAATTGTAGGATGCAGTTAAATAAGACATTTGTAATGGGAAAGATCTTAAGGAATCCTGGAGTCTAGTCATATGCCACATGGCTTGAAGCAGCAGAAAACAAAAATAATATCTTTTAAACATCCAAATTTGCATTTTTCTCTTACTATTTTGAAGCATGAGGATTTGCCAGCTTTGTTATTTAATTTCTGAATACAACTATTTGAGAGTTCTTCATCCATGCTACGGACTGAATGCATCCTCTCAAAGTTCATGTGTTGAAGTCAAATTTCCAATATCATAGCATTAAATGGCAATTTTTTAAAAGGGTGACTCGTTCATGAGGGTAGATCTTTCATGATGGGATTAATGCCATAAAGGGATGAAGAGAACAGTGTTGTCTATTTATGCCACATAAGATGCAACAAGAAGACACCTCGAAAACAAGAGGCAGACCTTCAAGATACTGAAGTATCTTGGTGCTCACTTTCCCTCAGACTCCCTGTCCCCATAACTGTGAGAAAAGAGATTTCTATTGTGTATAATTACCTACTCATGGTATTTTCTTACAGCTGCCCTAATGGACTAAGTCTACCTTCTATCTGTATAAGATTTATTTTTTCGTTTCAATAACTTGATATTAGTTGTAGGGAAGCTATTAGGTTTCTAAATTGGGCCTCTGTTCTCTTCAACAAAGTAAGTCAATTTGAAGAAATGGCCAGTAAAAGAGAACCATGACAAAAAACTACCCGTACAAAGAGGGGAACTGGAAATAGGAACTTGCATTGGGTTGGTAGAAAAATGTTCGTGAAATGGCGACATTCAGCTGAAGACCTCACCCATCAAAGGGGGTGTTCCTGTGAGATGGGTGGTGCAGGGGTAGGTAAACTAACACTGCAGGGAAAAAGCCAAGTCCAGAACTCCATTTGGGGGTTGTGCAAGCCATCAATACTATTGAAAGTTTTCTTTGCCCAAAGAAATGTCAAATGGCTAGGAGTCATGCGTTAGAGAGCACACATGATATATTACACTTGGCAATAAATAATATCGTTATTAGTTAATAATTTCATCAATGCCATGTAAAATGACCAGCTACTCAGCAAACCTGAAGGAACCTTCAGCTACCCCTGTGCAGCATCATCCGTTATCAGAACCAGACTCTTAATTGCTGGTGACATTTTAATAAGAGGCACAGTTCAGAAATAGGAATGGAACCTTTAAAAGTTCCATTTGCTCACAGAAGGTCACTGGAGTTCTATAGACCATGCCTTAAAGTGCTTCTTAGACATCAGAAACAATGGTTCACTTAAAGGGGGGGACTTACACTTAGAATAATTAGAGTTGATTTGCTTTGTGACTTTTTGGCTATTATGAATTTGCCTTTCCATTGAAATTGGGCAGTGGCCAGGATGAAAAACACTAAAACATGAAGTTTCTTTTTCTGTTTTGAGCTAGACTATCAAAGCAGACACATTATGATGCTGTAAAGTTGGAGAAAACACTTTAACGGTCTCCCAAATGATGACAAAGCATGACAGTTAATACACCAGCAGGAGTGCATCGATGTGACCAATGCCATGGGGACTGGGGCCTGATGCCTACTTGATACTCCACAGACTGTATCATTACAGGAGAATCATAAACAGGAACACAGCAGACTTCCCAAAGAGAGCCCCAGGGGAATCTGATTGTCAGGCTTACTACCCCATTGTGAATTGGGATTTTCAGATCTTGTGGAAAGAAAAAAAGGTTAATTAATTTACTAGTTTCCTTTGTGCTTCTGAGAACAAAGCTGAGCGAGATTGGAATAACACAAGTTCAAATTCATAGTCAGTGTTGCACAGCTCTATAAACCCAAATATCTTCTCTGAACCCGTTTCTCCATTTGTAACACAAACAGAATATACCTGCTTTAAATGTGGTTTTCTGGATTAAATGAAAAAAGATAAGTGAAGTTTGGAGTATGCTTGATCATAGAGTTTTTGAAATTGTAAGGTATAGAAAAATTCAATATAAAAACCAATACTCACTCTGTGGTCAGATAAAAACCATTTCATTGAAAATTTCTCAAAACAGAAGCTGGAAGTTTTCTTTATTCTTTTGTGTTTTTTTCTTCAAACAGTCTTATTTTGCTCAGAATGGCCTTGAACTCCATCAATCCCCCAGCCTCGGCCTCCTAAATGCTTCTATAACTGTGAACCTTTATATGCTTAGCATGGAGGGTTTTTTTCTTCTGTTTTTCACAAATAAGTTATCATTTATTTGTGAAAAAATACATTCTGTTCATAAGAAATGAATTTTGAATGTAGTAAATTAATTTAGACATAACTTAATGTGGGATCATACCTGAAACCCAGCACTTGGAAGTCTGACTCGAGGTATCACACTCAGGACACAATGAGTATGCTATCATCTGAGATACAAATTGTGAGTTCCAGGACAATGTGAGCTATAAAGTAAGCTCTTAAAAACAAACAAAAAGGGCTTTCACAAATAGATCAGTTTCTCTGAGATACGCATGAACTCTGTCTCTAAGAAAAAATTTAATTTAAGGATAACTAATAACTAAGTAAGTAACTAAAGAGAAAATACTCCATAATGACATTAGTAGAATGAAGGGAGATGTGAGGGAAAGAGATGAAATACCCAAAATTAGCTAATGAAAAAGACGGAAGTGGAATGGAACTGCATTAAACAGATTCAAACAGAACTAAACAAAAATAAACAGAGCTAAAGCATACTCCAAATAAAATTTACAAGGCACACACAGCAAACAATGTCAGTCTTCATCCTTTATATTTGTTAGTGATAGTGACAACCTTCTCATTTTTCTGTTGGCTTTACCCCAAAGCTGAGGGATATCCCTTATATAAAGAGCTAACTGACAAACCAACACCAAGGGCAAAGCTAGTCTTTCTGAGGAGCTGCTATGTTACTACTCTGAGAAACAAAACTTTTAATACCCTTTACTTCCTTCAAAGGCCTCCAGCAGCTTGGAGGTGTGCCCACACCTAAGCAGTTTCCCCTACACTGTTGACTAATTTGCATTTTCTGACCTCTGTTCAATATTGTTCCTCTAGTTGGTTTTGTACTTTGTCCTCACAATAGTTTGATTTAATGGTGTCATTTCTAAATCACAAGTTTCCCTTTGAAAACACAAGTCATTATGAATGCAACAAGAAGGAAGACATTTCTTAAACACATATCCTTTAAATGGGATCTTAGATGTTTAATTCAAGTAACAGCGAGAAAGACTCTTTATGGTTTTTCTTAAACCTGAGTTAAAGTCCTTTACAAACGTTAACGTTTTTAATTTTATTCTTTTGTCCTGTTTAATTTCTTACTCAAGTTCTCTAAATGCTGCCAGCACAGTATTCTCTGAATTCTATTCTTTTGGGGTAATGTAGGAATGACTCCATTTGGTCACATAAAAAAGGGTCATGTCCCCAGCCTCTCCTCAGGTAGAGGCGTGGTCACGAAGCCCCAAGCCATCCCCAGATTAATGAGACACCTGGAGACTTAGCCACACCCCTTCCCAGTTGCTATATCTGCCTCACCCATAAATTGGGGGGTACAATTCCATCCACTCCACTCCACACGATGAAAATAAACATCTTAGAATTATGGACTGTCTCTTCATCTGGACCCACCATGGGAAGTGAGGGATCCGGCCCTCAACTAAGGAGCCTTGTCTAATCTTTTGTCGAGGACTTCCCAGTGCTCCCAGACGGTGCCCATTCACCCAAGCCTAAGCAGCTAGCCCGGCGCTCCAAGCCGCTGAAACCCAGTCTTGGTGGGAAAGCCCAGCTGCACTCCGGCTAGTCCTTCAGAGACATCCTGCAGCGACTGCGATGCCCCAGGCTAGGGAACCCACAGAGATGGCTGCTGCGTGTCCCCAAGAATGGCCCCCTCCCCCACCCATGAGCAAGGCCCGCAAAGGCTTCCCACAGCCCCCACCTGCCCATCAGACTGTGGGGGAAGACACGTGGCCACTTCCCGAGTGTCTCCTGTCCCATCCAGAGCCTCAGTGCCAGGGACAGGCATGTGGAGCTTCATCCCACCGCGCCAGGCTTGTTCCCACAAATCTGAATCCCTTTAGAGCGGTGGTCCTCAACCTTCCTAACACTGCAACCCTTTAATCCAGCTCCTCATGCTGTGGTGACCCCAAACCATAAAATTATTTCATTGCTACTTCATAACAAAATGCCACTACTGTTGTGAATTGTAATGTTTTCAGACTGTCTTAAGTGACTCTTGTGAAGGGTCATTTCACACAGAGGGGACATAACGCACAGTTTGAGAACCAGTGCTTTATAGCAAATCTCCAGAGGCAAAGGGATGCAGTGTTAGAATCATTAAAAATGTATTTTTGTGGTCTCAAGGGCTTTACTTAAATACCATCATTTTACACATGGCCATGCTTCTGCCCCTATTTCCCCCATGAGGTCTGGAACACAGCAAGAAACTTATAAATACGTGCTGAACCAGCAGGAAAGTAACCTTAATAACTTTTTCAACTTTAACTAATTTTCTACATCCGCAAAATGAGAAACGTGTACATGAGCCTAAGTTCATTTCATGCACAACTCTAGTGCTAACATCTCTAAGCTTCCTTCTTGAGATGAATTTCTGTTCTGTACATGGTTACTTAAGAGTCGGAGTTCACAACTACTTACTTTTATAGGATTTAGTTCAATAAATCCAAATACATGCATTGTTAAACTTTCTATTGTTATTCATTCTATCAACTCAAGTATTAAAATACACAAAGAAGCCAATTCAAAACTCATTCTTCACCCTGCTTATTCACACACACACATACACACACACACATACACACACACACACACGCACACTCATTCACATGTTTTGTATATAAAGTTGTCCACTGGCCATCAACTGACTGCTGTCTTACACCTCTTAAGTGATATTGTGGAAGGCAGTCATTGCCTAGACAAAGCACTTCCCTGGCACTGAAATGTCAGGTAGCAGAGTCAGAGGCTCAATGCCACCCCCCAACACCCACTCTCTGTCTCAGTAGATTATAACATGGTGACATTACCTCTGTGGATCCTTATGACCATCCTCCAGATGCCCAGTCCCAAAACAATGCCTGTCAGCAGCCCACACACAATAGCCACCAGTACCCGGACATTGCAGGAACGCATGGTGAAGCCAAAACACTGCACCACTATGTGCAAAACAGCTGGCTTCTCCCTAAGTCAAGAAATGTAACCAGAGATGACTGTAAAACTTGAAATGAATACTTCCCTTAGATGGTCTGTCTGGCAGGTGTTCCCATGTTTTAAGAGTTTTGAAGTTAATTCAGAATAATGCAGTTGGAATCACCGAATAGAAGGTGTGTTTCTGCGGGCAGTAAGCACTCATTCTTTACCAAGGTAGACAAAGATTCTCAGAAAAGGAAACTAACTCGGGGCAATAAAGAAGGGGCGGGATCAGCCTTAAGGGTCAAAGGGTGAATATCTAGACAAGAAAAACAGTCAAGGAAGGAGGCAAGTGAGCAGAACCCAAAGAGGAAGTCAGGAAGGCAATGAATACCTCTGGTTATCTACAGATCTGTCTCGGGTACTTTGGTTTTAAGAGACTTCAGCAAGTGCTTCAGGATAGTCCAATACTCTCTTGGATAGGATGTCACTATTGTCTATGATAACATGATAATTGAGTTTAAATGAAATTAATAGCATGGGCCTTATTCCAACATGGTTGGTGTCTTTATAAGAGAAATTTGGACACCAATGTGCACAGAGGGACAATGTCTGAGGAGACAAAGGGATAATACAACCAATTGCAAAGAAAGGCTACAGAGAAAGGCTTGGAGTACAGTCTTCCTCCAGAATTCTAGGAATCAACTATGATGACATCTTGATTTAAAACAGTAATTCTCAACTTGTGGGTCGAGACCTCTTCAGGGGTCAACTAACCCTTTCACAGGGATTGCATATCAGATATCCTCCATATCAGCTATTTACCGTACAATTCATAACAGTGGTTCATTTATAATTATAGTTATGATGTAGCAGAAAAATAATTTTATGGTTGGGGGTCACCACAACATGAGGAATGATACATTTCTGTTATTTAAGCCACATGGTTTTTACTACTTTGTCACAGCAATCTAATCACAAACTGCTGTCTCTCTGAAGTTGCAGTAGTGACTCTGGGGATCCTGCATTACTTTTCCCTGCCCCTCCCTAGTCTCAAATGAAGATGCTAATGAGAACTCAAGTGATTGAGGTTCTGGTTCTGATGGATGAATCAGTAGATGGTTCCTTTGTTCATTTAGACACATGATGATAAAATGCCTTCGTTGTGTCAGGACTGTCACAGGCAGGAACAAGTCATCAAGTACTCATATTGTCCCAGGGTGAGAAACCAGCGTGTAAGTCTAGATAAAACAGATCTCAATTGTTAAAGATAACAAAATGTGTTGCTACAGAATATGCTTCCGGGGGAGTATTAGACATAGATTTATAAAATAAATTTTACATCCAAACTGATCATTTTTTTTACCCCTCAAAATTATATATTACTCCCCAGTTCTCAATAATACTTCCTAAAGTACAACTCGGGGGGATATTAACATCAAGTTCCAATTTTATCTCATCTTAGAGTTTCAAAAAAACACATCAATATGTCACAAAATTAAAGAGTTTAAAGACTGCTACAGAAGGAAAAAAACACAAATGAATTCATGTTCATTGTCTGTTTGTTGTGAATATGTAATATTTATTCTTATGTTTCTGTATTATCTACCCAAAATGGTGAGAATGGGGTACATAAAAAATTATTCATGGAAATCCAAAGGATCTAGGTACAAGGAATTTAAAAACCACTATACATTTTCTGTGGTATGCATATACTTTTCAATTAGTATAACTTAATATATATATATATATTTCTTTTTCAATATTAAAAATAGCAATATTCCATAAGTAACAAACTAAGAAGATGAATTAAGCAGAAAACACCCCAAACACAATGCTATATACATTTCACCTCTCTTCACCTCATTTATTTCGTAACACAGCGCCTTTCGCAGTGCAGAAACAAGGCTGAGGTTAGAGGTGACTTCAGGATGAGCTCCGTGGTTAAGGGATATTGCGCAACACTAGGTGTATGGGACGTCTCAGAGCCTCCAGTGTGTTCATATGCATTCCACGTTGCCAAGCTCCCAGTGTTTCTTAACCACAGATCTCCCTTCCCAGGGAGACTCTCCCAGAGATGTCATTCTTCAGATATGCTATGGAAGCACTGCTTTGTGGGAGAGAGGGAGCCAATTACTGAAGAGGATCATACATGGTTACCCTACCAGGGTGACAGGCTTTTTTTTTTCCTTGCAAAGTTGCACACATTTTGAAGGGAAAGGGCCCACCAATGGCTGAAAACTGATTTTGGTTGTACATAGACATTTTCTTTCCCAAGTCAGTGGATGTACAGGAACCCTGGGTTGTTGTAATGCTCATAGCTTCATATAACTTTGTCACTTTGGCCATATCGATGAATTCATAAGGAAAATAGAAATTTGTGAGATGGAAAAAATCGTAGGCATAATTCAGATGTTTACATTTATGCAAAGATATGAATTACTGTCATTTAAAAAATGTATAAACTGTCATTCTTATGGTCTAGATATGATGTACCCCTTCCCAAAAGTTTATTTATCACAAGGTTGGTCCACATATGGTGGCATGATTTTGGTAGGCTCAGGAAGCATTAAAACATTAGGAAAAAGGGTCTTGCCAGAAGAAGCAGGTCAGAGGAAGATGTACTGAGGAGTGCCGTCTTGCCTGGCTTTTACTTCTCTCCTGTCTTCCATGAGGTAAAGACTCCTTGATTATGTATTCTTGCTACCATGACATTCTCCCAAAACACATGGAACAAAAAAAGGAAAACAAAATCAAAAGCAAGAAAACAGCAAAACAAAACCACAGACTCCTTCAGAAACTATGAACCAAACCTTATCTTTCCTCTTTTAATTTGCAGGTGTCAAAGATACCCTCAAACCAGCCCAAAAGTCAGTAACACAAACACTATATTTATGTGCACATAGTTGAAAAGTCAAAGGAGAGGAAAGATAAATGAAAAATAATTTATTTATTAATTTATTCTGCTCAATATATTGTGTATTGTGACGAACATGTGAATAAAACAACGACCCAGAGGTCATTGTCACATGGCTGCTATTCAGGGTGGTCACTAATTTATTTCATGGACCCAAACATGTCATGTGAAACCCAGGCCTCCATGTCTTCTCCTTTTAAATAGCCCCAATAGACCTCTTGTCCCTGTGCATTTTAGTCATAAAGACTTTATGTGAGTAAGAACAAGAACAGTGTTTATCATGTGTGTACAGGCACATTGTGATTCAGAGTGGGTGTCAGGGACTGAGCAGAGTAATGAGAGCATCTATAAAAAGGAGATTAGCTTGAGATGGCACACCCAAAGCAGGGTAAAGAGGCCTTCCTGGGATGAGGTTGAGGGAGCCAGTATGAAAGGTCATTGTCAAGTAGAGGAGAGAATCACCCATGTGGGAAGGCAGAGACAGCAAAGGAACAATAAGAAATCCTTCGGAGACCAAGGATCTCCTCCCAAGTGACCCAATGGGTTAACCGAGGAGGACACCTGCAGCGTGGTCCACGTAGGGAGGAAGAGCATGAACACATGGATGTATGTGGCAACAAAGAACAAAACTGTTTGCACACAGGGTGATAGGTCAAACAGGCAAGCATATTAACAATGAAGCCAGCCAGGACTTCTGAGCTTCCTGCGTCATGTAAGTTTTATCAACCTCCTGAGTCTTGTAAGTAGGCTTCTCTCCTCCCATCAGGAGGTAATGTTCAAATGAAAGAGCTGTAAAACACTGACTCACCTATTGTCTTTAGTTCTGTTAAGAATACCAGGAATATTTTTGCAATAAGTGTCAGGCATTTTGAAAGACAAGAGGCTCATAACCCCCGGAAAGATTAATAAGAGTATGCGAATCAAGGACACTCAAGGAATCTATGACCCAGGAGCAGCTGTCTTACTTGTTTTCTGTTGCTATGATATACACCAGGACCAAACCAAACCAAACAAAAAAATATATGGAAAAATAAGCTTTATTTTGGCTTATGGTTTCAGAGGGAGGGGTGAGGTCTATCACAGTCGGGCAGAAGCATGGCAGCAAGCCAAAGGCATAGAAGCAGAAGCAGTTACAGGAGCTGAGAATATACACCCAGAGTCTGTCCCCAGTGATGCACTTCTTTCAACAAGACTCTCCCAAAGGCTTCACAACTCCCCCCCCCCCAAAAAAAAAGCACCATCAGGATACCAAGTATTCAATCATGGGAACCTACTGAAGGCAGTTTTCCTTTAACCCCCCACAGCAGGTATATTAAGGACACCAAAGACCATGCAAAAATCACTAATCAGCAAATGATTTTCACTACAAGTGTGACTACTACCTATCTGAGGAGTATTAATGACAGTAGAACAGATTGAGGAAACACATCAACTTCATGGAATCACAAAACAATACAAATGTATAATGAAACCAAGTTTCCATAAAGTTCTGCATGAAAGATGATACATTTTGTAGATGGGAATAAACCCGGGAAATGGTACCTTTATCCTTGATATTTACTAATTACCCTCAAATATATTACTTCCCAGGACAAATACATGCTGTCTTTTGACATCTAATTCATTAAGTTTAAAGCTAATGTTAAAGTAATAGGAATCTATCAGCTTCCTAAGGATGCTTTAAGGAAATGCCACAAGTTGACTATCTTAAAGGACAGAGATTATTGACTTAAAGCACTGAGGCTAGAAACTGAGGATCCTAGTGCAGACAGAGGACGGAATCACATTCCCTTGGAAGTGCTAGGCAGAGCTCTGGTCTTTGTTTGTCTCCGAGTTTCTGGTATTTTGCTGTCGGCTTTTGATGTTCTTTGATTTTTTGACTTGCAAGATCATACTTGATCTTGATGATCACATGGTCTTCTTAATCTCCTTCCATTTCCTTCTTTCATAAGGACCTTTGTCATATTGGGCTGGAGGTTTATTGAGTTACCTTACTCCAATGAGCATAGATTTATTTGGATTAACTGTGTAGGTTATCACCATACCTAAGACAAGGTGACAATCTGAGGTACTTGGGTGGAGGCTGCAACTTCAAAATATGAAGTAGAGGAAGCTGGGAGATAATTGGATCTCTAACAATGGATTTATTCATTAATACCTTAAAATATAATATTTTTAAAAAATTAACCCAAATTCTACTTCTATTTTTCAGTAATATTTTTATTTATTCCTTGAGAATTTCATAGATATGTTTTGGTTATATTCATTCCCTAGTCCCCTTCTCTAACCCATCCTAGAATCCTAGAAGGATCTCAACTTCATGTACTTTTTTCTTTTTAATTCACTGTGACCAATTAGTCTCATAGCTGCACGCATGCACATGGATATGGGGCCATTCACTGAAGCATGGGCAACTTACCCTGGGCCAAACTCCTGAAGAAAAGCTACTTTCTCTGCTCCCTGAAGCTATGCTCTGCCAACAGCTATTCGGCTAGAAGTGGGACCTCGTGTGCCCTTCCCCAAAATCCATGATGGCACATTGACTGGTTTGACTATATGCAGGTCTTATGTAGGTGATCCCAGGTCTGTGAGTTCATGAGTGCAATGGTCCTACTATTTTCAAAAGACACAGATTTATAACAGTCTTCCTAGGCCTCTGGCTCCTCCAAGCTTTCTCTCAGCTCTTTCTCCATGTACACTGAGCCTAGTGGAAGGCGTGGTGTGCTGCGGTGTCCATCTAGGATTGAGTACTCCGAGATTCACTTGCTCTCCATCCTTTAGCCACTAGTGAGGCTTTGTATTAATTGCCCCTCCCTGCAAAAAGGTTTTCTGATCAAGGCTGAGAGCTGCACTAATCCATGGGCACTGAGCTAGAAGGTGGATTTATACTGTGTCACTTAGCAAAACAATAGCACTAGATTCACCCTTGGAATATATGACCCTGCCTTCAGCTACAAGCCAGTTTATAGCATGACACATGAATTATGTCCTGTTTGGAGTGGGCCCATATTCCAGTCAAAGAGCAGTTAACCCCCATAACATTAATGCTGCAATCACACCAATGTGAGGCTGGCTGTCATTGTAGCTTACAAGGTGCAAAGCTGGGAAACTTCAAGCTCAGTACCAATCTGAAAGTTCCATGTCCTGTAACAAAAGTATCTTCAGTAACAAACCTGTGGGCAACCAAGAGTAACATCAACAACCTGTGTTGTTTCAGTGAATTGACTTCTTTGGATTTAGGAAGCGTTAGCTTATGAGATGTCTTTCTATACTCGACCACTAGGGGGAGCGTCATTACTATCGTCTTTTCTTCTGGTCGTGCTGTTCTATAGTATCTTCAGGCTTCATCCATTTGCCCGTTATGTAAACTCATCAAAACATCAGACATGTAATAAATTTCTTGCACTGTGGTGTAACTTGATGTTATGATTGTTTTCCAAGTCTCTGTCTTTGATTACCAACTCTATAAAAACAAACACGTTTCTTAAGGGGTGGAAAATGGAAGGTATAACATGTAATGGAAAGATGCATGTTTTCTAAGCACCCATCCTTACCATCCCTCTCCCGAACCTCTGGATGAAATGGCAGAGAAGCCAAAACTATCTGGCAGCTGTCTCTCTGAACAGGATACTGTATGTGATAAACAAGTTCACCTAAGAAGTCAATGAGCCTTCATAATGCACTAATAGCCTTGGCTCTCCCACTTGTGACGGTGTATCCTCCTGTGAGCCTGGGCCACTGAGAGATCTTGAACCATCAGTAACACTGACTTAGGGGTTCTTTCCTAAAGACATAATGGATGTTGGTGAATTGCTACATGATACTCTTAAACTTGCTGAAAGCAGACTCTGGGGCAGGGGAGGCTCCTTTGTCTCAGGTCCTAGTGTATTTAAGTGTTCTCCTAGTCTCCCTGTCCTAGGGTACAATGAACTTTTAACTCTGTGGAAGGAAGGAAAACAGCAAAGTGCTAAGGATATTAAAACATTGTGCCCTTAAGAATGGCAGAAGAGAGAACCCCTTTCCAATAGAGGTTGGTTTTGGCTGCTTAATTCCATGGTATAAAATCTACAGTGGGATGAGCAAGCCGAAGTTCTGTTGGGAATTTCGGCCAACTATCTCAATGAGGCTTGCCTAGTGCATTTCTGTGGACTGTTGTAAACTCCCACTTTAGTAACGCCACCTTTGTGTGCTCACAATCAGGCCACTCTGTCCTATGTTGTCACCTGGCTTGACGTTTTGCAACATTTCTGCCGCCTGTGTCTATATGGCAATGTTTATTATTTTTCATTTATGCTTGCCACATGTTTACTGAGTACACACTTTCAAAGCTGGAAATATGGATATTGTTTGTAATTTTCTGCACCACACAGAGCATAACATTTTAGGGGACACCTTCCTTTCTATGCCCATAACTTATTTTCCACTGTAGCAGCGGGCAGACGATTTCTGTTAACTTTTGATTAGCTTCAGAGATTAGCAGTTTTAACAGCAGAGACAAAGAAGAATGAGCCCTACAGAGTAGAAAAGATTTTATTTCTAGTGAGAGAGGTCAGCAAAGCATGTGACCCAGAGTTGGCTTAGGCTCTGGGCTTTAGAGATAAGGGCAGAAGTGAGCAGTATGAAGTAGTAAGGGGAAAAGGTTTTGAATACAGCCCTAAAGAACCTGCAGAACTAAGCTGAGAGGTCGATGATCAGGAGGATGGTTAATAAAATGCAGATATGAACATAAAATTTCCATCTTTAGGTTTAGAGTACAATACAAGGCAAGACCATATATTGAATTACAAATTAGGCTAAAATAATGTAATGTTCGTTAATGTTTGGAGTCAAAGCTCTGAGTGTAGTACTAATGAATTTAGCCTCTTTCTAAGAGACAAAGGGAACATAGGTCTGTTTCTAAGCAGGGAAGAGGTTGCTCCATGCTAAATTGCTAAGGTCTTCTTTTAGTTTCATGATCTGATTCCTGCATGCTTTGGAGTCAACGTATTTTGGCTTCAGATACAATCAGCAAATAAGGAATGGTTTCAGCTCCACTTCTAGACATTTGTCAAATCTTAACATCCACATCCTTCTTAGGACAGTTGTAAATAGGCTAGGAGACTCAGTTTGAGGGAAAAAGCCAGACAAGGAGCAAGTACTCTCTTTCATTATAATATTTGCTTATCTATAGACTTCTTTATGTAAGTCACATACAGCCTTAATGAGTGTATGTAGATCCTGCTTCGGGCGGTTTAGTGTTAAAACTATTGACAGCTAGCCTTTGAGCTGTTGGTCACATTTAACAGAGTGCACAAAAGTCATTAGGATATATCACTTTAATGGGTATGACAAGTATGTCCTGTCAAATATGACATGTATGTGTCAAAAATGTAGGGTTACATCAAGTTGACAAATCCTTACACCTCAAAGATGATACATTTAAATCCCTTATGTAAACACATGCCTTCACTGGGATGGTTGCCCACTGATCTTAATTCAGAGTGCTTTGCGTCCTGAGGGAACATGACTTTCCTTTGTAAATCCCTATCCTCCTATGAGCTGACAGAAGACCCTGGAGCAGCCAACATGCAAGGGTACCATCTGCATCCCATAACCCCTTGAACACTTGACATCTGCAGAGCAGGAGCTGAAGCTTGGAACCAGGCTCTTCTTTTTATGGTTCCTCTTATCTTTTGGGCAGTGATGAAGGAGAAAGATTTTCTGCATAAATCTGTCTTCCTTAGTAAGTTGTCACCTCTACAAAGGACTAAAATTAAGTGGCTCAACAATAATGACATCCCAAGTGTCCCAAGAGCCTGCATGACCCTACCCAGACAGTATACTTCCTATATACATAATGTTGGGACACAACCTGTGTGGACGATATGACACATGGCATAAATAGGATTTAGGTTATGTTATGTGCTATGAAAGTCATTGTGAAAAATCCTGTCCCATTCGTTATCCTTGGCTTTAACATCTTGTACATATCGCCTGGCATAAACAAACTTATTTCTTCACAGCAAGATCATTTTTAGCACAGAAAACCTTAGAACAAAGTACAAGAATCACAACCACCACCCTGATGGTCTAGGTTAAAAGACTGTCTAAGACATGTGCAGCGTTGTAAATATTTGTAACTTTAAAATAATTCTGCTTATTCTGATTTATAACCAATTTGCAAATGTAAATTAAGAAATTTGTGGTTATAGTTTCACAAGATCTCACCAGGTCAATAACACTATTGGGATATTCCAAAGACTCAAATTTCTCCAGTTTTATTTAGAAGGAGATTTGTGAGAACAATAAAGGCTTAGGAAAATTTGCCTGTTGGTTGAGATACTTAAAGATATGTAAAATATTTAGTTCACTGCTACAAAGGAATTTGAAAGTATAAAGAGAAATCTAATCATTTAAGTCTCAAAGTAAAACACCTTAAAACTTGGGGGTTAAAATTTTCTGAGCTTAAAATTGGAACAGCAGAGCTTGGGAGAGCCATTTAGCTGTCCTTATCTTGCATGCGAAAGGCATCCCCACCCACACAATAATAAAATAAAAATAGATGTTTTCAAATCTAATTTAAAAGGACTTAGTCTTGAGATATTTTTAAGTGGGTGAGTCTAGAAGCCTAATAATTCTACCCACTAAGCTGCTCATGAAAGCACATACCCTCCAAGCTTAAAGCAATCCTATCTTTTCACTCACATTTATTTTGGGAGAGTTCAGATTGTTGTATGCCTGACCTCTATTCTTTCGCTTTTCTTCATTTGGACAAAATACAAAATGTGGGAGTCTATTTTCCATATATATTAATTCTATCAATCATTGGCTTATGTTTGGGAAAGTTCCTTACTTCGTTTTCTTTCTGGTTTTTCCTGTATTACGGTGATTGCTGCCTCATCTTATTATCCACATTCAAGGTAAAATCAGCCCCTTGATAATCAGCTCCTGGACTGATGAAGCAATACTACACATCAAGTGGTGTCACGAGGTCCCATGAGATACTCATGAAGGAAATACAGCAGAACTTCAGGGACTCGATCTTCAGGTTTGTGACACCTGAGACAAAGCATGAAGTATAGTGGGGTGCGGGATCCCCGTCTCTGCTCTGCCCTTGATTAAGGCAAGCTCTGTCCTGGCACAGCCTAATCCTCTGGAAATACAAACATCATGATTTCAGTTTCACAGAAGGATTGAGCAGGGGTGCCACTTTTCTTCATAAACAGATCTCTGGGAAAGGTCTGGCAAAACGTCCCCGATGCTTCTCACCATTCGTTATTCTCCTTCTCAGATTCTTTTCCTTTACATAGCTCATTGTCTCCCTCCTTCACATAGCGCATTGTCTCACTCCTGATATTCTTATATTTTACTTTGCCATTGCCTGTCCACCCCCAACCCCCTCCAGGAATGTATGAATGTATGTCGGATGGAGACGGCAGCTTTGGTTTGACCATCACTCTACTTTTAGCTTACTGAATACTTCCTAGCATCTGGAAATAGAACATTTGTTCAAAAAGTGACCCCATTTCTACCCACCACACTGACTCATAAGCATAGCTGAGCTGCCTTTTCTCATCCTGTGTTCTAGAGTAGAGAAAACCATTTATACTTTTGTTATATTTGTCATTATTTTGGACAACTTGCTTAAATATATTTTTTTTAAAAACCGAAATCTTCACAAATTCTACAAATGGACTGACACTTCCTGGGCACAGGATAAAGGAAATAAATAAAAGAAGTTTCTATTTCTGGCTTGAGATCACAGTTTACTAATTTGTTCATGCTGTTCCAAAAGCAGTATTCATAAAACACAACCTCAATAGTACAACCATACAATTGCAAGAAAGGTTTTTATTTCAGAAACTGTAGGGAAGCATTCCTGAATTGGTCTTAGACTCAGATATTCTGAGAATGCCCTGGGTTGTATCTTACTTATATTCTCTGGGTTTGAACCTGGAGAAGTAGTGATCTCTGTATTCTTATAAACACAGCAGAAAATCTTGATTCATTGGCTTTCAAACTTCCAGCCGTAACCTTATCTGTACTGGTTAGACCTAGATATCAGTGACTTGTTTCAACTAGCTGTGGCTGACTATGGACTGGTTCCTTTGAAGTTCAAATGTGGCAGTCACAGAATGTTGTTGGTCTAAGATGGAGTCCTTAAATCTGAGACAGACATGAGCAGAACACATGATCCTCAGAGAACCATGACACATTGGTGCCCTGTAGCCTGGAGCACACTAGGGTCTACTCACTTACAGCTCAAGAGATATTTTTGGCACTCATATTTATTTAAAATCTAATGTAGCAAGATGACTGCTCCCAGTTTTCCACATCTCTCTCTTTGGATCCACCATGATGTGTATATGATGGGATAGCTTCTGGGCTTGCTAGAGTTCTGGAATGCCAGAGAGCCTTCTGGATTTTATTGTGGTTCAACTCCATGGGCATAAAGGCTGTGTCACCTCTTCCATATTTAGGTAATCCCTAAGGATTCCTGTGTCCTTTCCTTTTTCTGTTTTAGCAGAGACTGGCCTTCTTGTGTAACATTGTATTTAGTTAGTTCTCTACTTACTTCCATTTGAGATTCATAAGATGTGGTGATAAGAAAGGGTCCCTATGCCTATTAAGTCAATTTGATCCCTTTACTTTAAAGTGAAGAATCACTTTTTGGCCTTTTAACTGAGGTCAAGTGAAGAGAGAAAGATGTGCTAATTATGAGAAACATGGAGAGTTGGCTATCGGTAGAGCCAAAATTATATGCATGATTTTTTTTATTCATATCTGGGAGTTTCTTGGCCCATGTGGTCCAAAGGCTCTGGCTTTTTACCCTGTGATGGTATAAAGGGTTGTTGTTTAATCCTGTACCTCTTTAGCAGATCAAATGGCACAGTGGCCATGCTAGGTTATGCTAACACCACAATTCCTCTCTCCTAGTCTCTGACATCTTTGAAACGATGTGTCTCAACACCAATCCTTTTTGAAAACTCAGAAGAAGACTTCTGGTCTACCTTTTGCATCAGGTTCTTTATAGAGAAATGTCTCAAAGAAATGGATTTCTGTACATGCAGATTTTTCTGTATCATGTAAGGGTGAGGTACAGTTTAATAAGAAAAAAATGAGGATTTAAGGTTTCTGTACCATTCATGCATTCATTTATTTTCCATTGTGGCAACAAGATAAACAAGTACAAGTCAACATTTAATGTATTACAGTGATGGGAAGACCACAAATCTTAAAGGTATCTATCCAGAAAATAAAATATATAATTTTAATAAATGGACATGAAACTACATATGAAAAAAATTATGATTGCTCTTGAATTACATGGCATGGACAATATGCAAAGTGAGTTTATCACCCATTTTATTTTCAGAGCTGAAAGTAAGATATTTAAAGTCCAACATTTTAACAAAACTAGAAGTACAAACAGCATGGAGTCAGCCTCGGACAACTGTTCTTGAGACAAAAGGTCAAGAAACAAAACCGTGAACAAAGGCAATGCAAAATGAGAAGGCTTATCTAGAAAGACGAGATGCCCATCAAAATCATACTTCTTCTTCTGATTCTTGTTCATGGTCAGCATGTTTCAGGAGTCCAACTTCTGAGGTGCAGGCCTTCCTAAGTCTAGATTTAACTAACCTGGGGAAAAAGATCATCTCTGGTTACAAGATATCAAGAGTCAAAACTTTAGAGAAATATGAATCTAAACTGTAACACGCTATAGATTATTCCTACAGTGACCATGAACAAAGGCAGTCCAACAAAGAGAGATGATTTCTACTTGGCTTTGAGATACCTGGAAATGAGTATAGACTATACAAGGACTAAGGAAACAGAAAAGATGTGTCTGTAAAATGCGTTATGAGATTGCACCAGAAGACAACTGATCATTTGTAAAACAAGTAGGTGACTCTACTGACTGTGACAAATGTAAATGAACCTGACATTGGTGGAACATCTACATCAAATCCGTAACTACCTGTGGATTGCAAAGAGGTGTCATTTCCTGTAAGGAAACACATGACCTGTTCTTAGGGTGACAGCTCAACTGAATACACATGTCAAGTCTGGCCTGTATTTCTTTTTATGAAAGATTCCTTTGGCCTGTTTACATTCTGACTTTTACTTCCTCTAATTTTACTATTTTATTTTGTCTAATGAAGTTCCGGTTTGTTCTATCCATATATCCTGTCATTCCCTGTGTGCTGGATCCCACACAAAAGTTTCACAAGAGCTTCATCAACTTCATCCCATTTTCTGCCCTAACCATAACCAGAGTCAGAAGTGATTTTAACCTATAACATTGACGCATTTGACACATCACTGACATTTGGAACAATCCGACAGGAGGTCATATCACTCATCTGTGAATAGAGGCTACCAATTCTTCAGTCACCACCAACTAACCCTAGCATCTACAATAAAAACAACTGAACAGAATCAATAATGTCTGTTGACTCAACAACCAAGAAAAACTTCTCAGTGAATCTGTTGCCAGCCTGGTCTACACAGAAAGTTCTAAGTGAGTCAGGACCATATAGTGAGACCCTGTCTTTAAAAAAAAAGTCATTCAAAACAACACCCCCCCAAATATATAACAAAGTAGATAGATAGATAGATAGATAGATAGATAGATAGATAGATAGATAGATAGATAGATAGATAGAAATAGATAGAAAGACAGATGAATGGGTGGATAGACCGATAGATGACAGAGAAAGAGAGAGAGAGAGAGAGAGAGAGAGAGAGAGAGAGAGAGAGAGAGAGAGAGAGAGAGAGAGGCGCAGATACTCAGACACATTGCTAGTAACTAGAATGGGGAAAATTGGGGGAATCAAGACCAAGGTATGTCTCTGCTCTTGCTTCATGCTCTCGTCAATTAACATCCAAGAGCAGAGCTGTCACAAGAGTTACTTCCATGAAACTTAGTGCCTGGTGTGTGAACAAACCTCACTTTGTTCTTTACATAACTCACAGTGTGAAAACTATATCTAGATATAGACTTCTTTACTCATAGGCAAGGATTATTTAAATAGTTATTTGCAACAGAGATGTATTTGTGGGACACATTAAATATGCAACAAGATTTCCAAACACATAGGTTTCACCTATGAGCTTATGTAATCAAGACTGCAAGCAGAAGATATAGAATGAGGCAATCTTGAATAAGTATTTTGCAAAATTCGGACACATAGTGTAATCTTTCAAGCATTTGGGGAGGAGAATTTTGTAACTTGGATGTGCTTGTGTGGCCATCATTGTGCTATATCAAGCAACTCGGATATAATGTCTGACATTTAATGACTTGTGGTTAAGCAATCAGTTCATAGTCAAACCCTGAGTAAAGGAGTTTCAAAACTCCTTATTCTCAAAACTAGGACTGAATTAGTTATCTACATGATCTTACTGAAAGACAATACTGAATCTTTGTTATATTTTAAAACTGTTGCTTAAATATATATCAAAATAATTCAGGAAAAGTTGAACTATTGGTCTTATCTTTTCAATATCAATATTAAAAGAAAATTGAAAAACATAAAATATGATTTCTGAACAAATGAAGATTGTATTTAAATATCTCTGAAATGCAGATCTAGTACACAGCTAATAAATGCCAACTGAGCACTTATATGTTTGGCAATGTGCCAGTAGGGTATTGGGATATAAAAATGATTGTTTTCACATCAGGATACAGTGTAGTTGGCAGAGAGAATTAATAGGGACTAGTAGTCAACATATGACAATTGGTAGATCACAATATTTAAAGTATCTGTGCAAACAAAGAACCACTGAAGTTTAGGAAACACAGATCAATATGAATCAGAGGAATTATAGAAGGTTTCAAAAAAGAGATGGGCATTTAGTGTAAGTATGCCAGACAAAGGGAACTGTCAGCTCAGAGATGAGAAGATGTGGTGGAGGATTGCAAGAGGTTACAAAATAAACCTGGAGTTTCTTGTTTCTAGGGACCTGCAAATAGACAAGCCATTTATTAGGCATCTGAAGGCTTTTGAAACAGGAAGAGACAGTAGTCTTCTGTTGGCTCTGGAGGGGAGCTGACACGAAGGAGAGTTTTTCCTTGCATCCTGGTACTGTTCCTGAAGACTGCCCAGCCCCTAAGAAGATGAGGCTCAGATGTCAGCCTAGAACAACAGGGGAAGAAAGCAAGACTCAGTAGCCCAGCCAGCCTTAACAATGAGCTGAAGCACATGCTTTAGAGGAAGGGAACAGAACTAATAGAAACAATTTGGAGGAGGAAGAAAGGATCTACAGAACAAGTGCACCCATCCGAAGCCCAAGAGGGATTATGGGAGCTGGAGAAGGCAATGGCTTGAGTTTCTTTTTCAGAGTTTCAGTGCCATGGCTACTGTAGTGCAAGAGGGCTGACCTGGAACCCATGCCCAGAGGACATGGAGCTGGTTACAGTAGAAGTTGACAAACCATGGGGCCTAGAAATAGCTACTTCATTCTAGGGATCTGGAGAACCTGCAAGGTGTGCAGTACTATCTGCATAGTAATTGTACTATAGATTGTGTCGCATTATACATTTTGGGGAGCTAGTGTCCACCATGTTGAACACTAGATACACATTGCTGCATGGGTAGAGTATTATACTCAGTGTAGCCGTCTGAAGGATTGAGTGTTAGAGGCTGTGTGCCCAGTAAGTAGCATCAGGCAATCCACTGTGCTTTGGTGGTAACTAACCTGGGAGCCATGATCTTCCTCTTTCCGCCTTACCCATCTTTGAGCTAACATTACCTTCCAATTGTGAGAAACCTTCCTTGTTCTCTAGACTGCTTCCACTCACTGGACTGCATTTTAATTGTCTGCCTCTCTAATTAGCCCTGGCTACAGGACAAACATGTTCCCCATAGGAGGGTCTCCACCTCCTATTTTTGTACCAAATAAAAAAGGAAGACAATATGGACTAGATGACAAGACCATTTGTTGAGGCTTTACATCTTCAGGAAGGGAAGCACAGGATCCCATTTAGGTTCTCTTATTTGTATTTAGGAAACAACAAGATTCATACTCATTCTGTCTGAGTATTGAGTCTGAAGTCATAGCCAATAGGCAATAGAACTAGGAAAATATGTTCTCAGCAATCTTCTATGTTGTTCCTCCCCTGCTCAGAAACTTAGATCAGTATTCTTGGGTAAAAGAATACATCATTCAACTTTTAGAAATAGTAGGGTTATTGTCCTATTTAATTTTGTTTATATACATTTGTCAAAAATAAGGTCCCAAGGTTATGAAATGGGGCAATTAAAGTATGTACCCATGAGAAAGTGGAGATCTCACTGCACACAGGGGATCTGGCCATTCAGAATAGACAACAGTATATGTGAAAAGACAGAAGATCCAGAGGGTGTGTGTAGGGTGAGGCATGGGTCAGAGGCACAGCAGCCAAACCACTTTAAGTCAACACAAACCTTTTTGCTGGCCACTGCTTTGTGTAGAGATAACTTTGCAATACCCTAGTCTGTCTTATAAGAAGGTAATGGATACAGAAAATGTGGTACATTTACACAATGGAGTACTACTCAGCTATTAAAAACAATGACTTAATGACATTTGCAGGCAAATGGATGGAACTTGAAAATATCATCCTGAGTGAGGTAACTCAGTCACAAAAGAACGAACATGGTATGTACTCATTGATAAGTGGATATTAGTCCAAAAGTTCGGAATACCCAAGTTTCACTTTACAGTAACCGCTGGACTGAGAGTGAGGTCCCAGATGGAGGAGTTGGAGAAGAGACTGAAGGAGCTGAGGGAGTCTGCAGCCCCATGGAGGGAGCAAAAGTGTCAACTGGCCTGACCCTCCCCCCGGTCCTCATGGAGGCTGGACCACCAACTAAAGAATACACATGGAGGGACCCATGGTTCGGACCACATATGTGGCAGAGGTGGGCCTTGTTGGCCATCAGGGGGAGGAGTAAAGGGGAATGTCAAGGTGGGAATATGGGAGTGGGTGGGCAGGTGGGTGGAAGGTGGAATTCCCTCATAGAGGGGAGGGGGAGGGGATAGGTGGTTTCCAAAGAGGAGACCTAGAAAGGGGGAAACATTGGAAATGTAAATAAAGTATCAATAAAATAAAAATAAAAAAATAAATTTAAAAAATAAAGAATAAAATCTTCCTTTTGCATTTGAAGTTCAACACTATCAAGTTTTGATGGTCATATGCCAAGGAAGGGATCATTTATTTAAAAAAATCACTAACTTACCAGTTGGCCAAAGCATACATTACTCCAACGATGACCAAGATTGATGCATAATGCCAACAAAAGCACATTGAGAGAAACATTTTATTGCCAACATCTGACAGGTTCCATTTAGCTCTTCCATTAGGGGGGTACAGAACAAAAGCAACCTGCGATTCAAAAGAAGTACACATTAAAATAACCAACCACATTCTCAAAGAAGGTTCATTTTAAAATGTTTGCTAACTACTATGACTCCCATAATTTGAGACTCACAAACACAATGTCAGGTTTTCTGTATGTTTCAGTATTGTAGTCACTCTCTACCAAGACATATTTTTGAAGAATATTTTAAGCATATTTAATTATTAAATTTCAAAATGTTTATAGTGGTCATTTCTGGCCTTGGATGAACTTTCAGAAATCCCCAGTCTGTCTTATAAGAAGGTACGAATAAAATCTTCCTTTTGAATTTGAAGCTCAATACTATTGAGTCTTAATGGTCATATGCCAAGGAGGGGATCATCTATTTAAAAATCACTACCTTACTAGTTGGCCAAAGCATATTTTACTCCAGTGATGATAAAGATTGATACATAATGCCAACACTGTACAGCCTTACTCTGGTGTTTCAAAAATTAGACTGTAAAATGCTTTTTAAGTAAATAGAAACCCATAGACAATGTCATGTTAACTAATAAGAGGCTAGAACTTTCTCTTCAGGATCAGGGACAACATAAAGACATTTTCTATTATCACCTCCACTAAACACTATATTGAAAATTCTAGTCAGAAAAACTAATCAAGAAAATAAAGACATTCATTTTGGAAAAGAAAGAGTAAAATGATCTGTGTTTATATATAATGTGATCAGAAACATAGAAAATCATAAAGAACTCACAACCAAATTATCAAATCTAATGAAGAAGTTTTACAAATTTGAAAATTGAAAAACCAATACATAATCATCACATGTATTTTTATGCATGAGCAATGGAAATCCCTCAATAAAGTTGTTAAAATGTATTTAAACTAACACTGAGCAAAGAGAAGTACCCAAAAACAATTGGAAATACAGCTCCATGGTGGAATATTTAACTGGTACCCACAAGTCACTGAGGTTGATTCCAGGTGCCACATCCACACATGCACACATAAATACACATATGAACTCACACAGACTGAAAAGCTTTAATGTCAGCTTTTATATGTCACAAGTTGCATAAAACTGGTATAAGAAATCAAGGGTCCAAGGAAATGGAAAACCATCTCAAATTATGGACTACATGTCTCAATATTATTGAAACGGCAAAACACCCAGGGCAACGTGCCGAATCAAAATAATGGCTGTTGAAATCTCAATAGGGTTTTGTCAAAGACACTTTTTAAAGAGCTGATCATAAAATTCATGTAGGATTGCATTGTATCCATTATTACATTCTTAAAATCATGGGGAAAGATCATCAAGTTTGTAGAACTCACACCTTTCCATTTTAAAATACATTGCTTAACTATTGTAATCAAAGCTACTGCATTGATAAAATTGATAGAAATACAACATAATTAAATATAATTAAGAACCCAGAAATAAACCTATATATTTATGATTAGTTAGTTTTTATAAATATGCCAATCAGAGTAAAGAATTATCTCTTTGAAAATTCTGGCACAACTGGACATCCACATATACAATAGTGAACCTGGACACCTATCTTAGATCATATTAAATATTACCTCAAAATATGCCAAAAGTTGTAAATATAAGAAAAGCCATTTAACTCACTTACCAAAACACATAAAAAAGTTTCATATTCAAGATTTGATAATGATAACTCAGAAGCCAAAATTAAGACTTCTGTCACAGTTAAAATAAAAACTTTTGACTTCAAAATATTCCATCAAGAAAACAACAGGGGAAATATCTGTAAATCATACACTTGATAAATATGCAATACTTAAAATATAAAAAAGCACTCCTAAAATTTAGCCAAAATTTATCTCCGTGGGCAAGAACCATTGCTCTGGATGCTGTTAAATTTACAACAGATTACTAAGCACATATTAAGGGAAGCAACATCATTAATCAAAAGGGAAGAAAACTCAAAACCATAAAAAGACTCCACATAGCCAGGCAGTGGTGGCGCATGCCTTTAATCCCAGCACTTGGGAGGCAGAGGCAGGTGGATTTCTGAGTTCGAGGCCAGTCTGGTCTACAGAGTGTGTTCCAGGACAGCCAGGGCTACACAGAGAAACCCTGTCTCAAAAAACAAAAAACAAAACAAACACACACAAAAAAAGATTCCACAAGTTCCTACTAAGATACAACCCATAATCAAAAGCTGGATTAACTTTTCATTATACAGAGAAGTTGGTATCCTTGTTCATGTCTGATAGGATCGCAAACTGACATACGCATAACGGATTAATAGTGGAAGAACCTTAAGAAGTTGAATCTAAAATTTACTTATGGCCATCAATTTTATACCTATATGTTTGAAACATACAAATAAAAACCTGTGTAAAAATATTATGAACAGCATATCTGCCATTGCCATAAATTGAGAGAAAAAGCAATATCCATCAGCATATGAAGGGTAGCAAAATGTGGTATATCCACGAAATAAAATATTAATTAGTCATAAAAGAACATGCTATAGCATAGATGTAACTTGAAAACATATGGAGTAAAAGAAGCAAGAAACAGTAGGTCATATACTTTATGATTTTTGTCTAATACAAAATATCCATAATAGGTAAATATTCATGGAGGCATTTGATTAGTGGTTTCCAGGCCCTGGGATGAAGAAGAGAGATACCAGTTAAAGGATCTAGATTGGCCTTTTGGGGAGATGAAGATGTTTTGGAGTTTATCAGTGGTAATGTATTTAACAATATTGTGAAAACACTAAATCTCACCAAATTGCTTAATTTAAAGTAGCTCATTCCTTGTGTGGGGGTTTGAATAGGAATACTCCCCATAGGCTCATGTATTTGAACCCTTGATCACTATGCAGTGGCATTACTACTCCCTTTTTAGAGTAGCTATGACCTTGTTGAAGGAAGTGTGTTATTGGGGGTGGGTTTTGGGGTTCAAAGGCTCAAACCAAGCCCAGTGTCTCTTTTTACTGCTGCCTGTAGATCTGGATATAGAACTCTCAAGCTAAATTTCCAGCATCATATCTGCCTGCATGCTGCCATGTTTCCCACCATGATGACAATGGACTAAAACTCTAAAATTTTAAGCAAGCCCAAATTAAATGTTTTTCTTTGTCAGAGTTGTCATGGTCATGGTGTGTCATCATAGTAAAAGAACACTAAGGCACCATGTTTTGTGACTTTTATCCAAATAAGAAAAAGGTAATGTCATATATATGTGTGTGTGTGTGTGTGTGTGTGTGTGTGTGTGTGTGTGTGTGTGTGTGTGTGTGTATGTGTATGTTTATGCATATGTATATATGTGTGTCTGTGTTCTGTGTGTATGTTATATATATGATATAAATAGATGCTAGATAGGTAGATAGCAGGACTGGGTTCTACATAAGTTTTGTGTATTAAATAATTTTCCTGTCCTTAAAACCAATAACAAATGTATCTTGTCACCCAGAATATACGGAAATCAAGAAAAAATTATTAGAAAGTACTAACATATTTTAGAGAAAAATCATGGCATTGAACTGTTTGGTAGACAAAGGGCATAGGACCAAGATGGAAACAAAAAGTTTGACCTGCCTCTACTTTCTAAGGAGCTGATGCAAAGGGTGAGTTATGGAACATGTTTCCAGTCACATTTGTCACTTTGGAATAGAAGAAGAAAGGAGGAGGAGGAGGAGGAGGAGGAGGAGGAGGAGGAGGAGGAGGAGGAGGAGGAAGAAGAAGAAGAAGAAGAAGAAGAAGAAGAAGAAGAAGAAGAAGAAGAAGAAGAAGAAGAAGAAGAAGAAGAAACAGAAGCTGAGAACATAAACACTTTAGTGTGTTCCTGTACTTAAGTATTGGTAGCTAACTCAAAGTGTAATCATTACAAATTATATGTTGCTCAGGGGCTGTCAGGTTATGATGTGTGTTGTTCATGATGTTTTGTTGTTGTTGTTTGTTTACAATTTTTATTCTTTTGGACTTTTGAGACAGGGTTACTATGAATTACCCTGACTGTCTTAGGACTCCCAAGGTCAGGCAATTGTGGCTGGTTTACAGTCTATGAGAGGCCATATGTGAATCTGTGGCATTGAAGCTATGATGAAATGGAGACCCCAGGATCTTAGAGATACTGAAATCATGATTTCCTCAGTCTACCAAAGAAGGTTGTATACACAAAGCAAAGCTGGCTCAAGATAGAGGCTGTATGTGTTCATTTTTACTCTTCAAAGAATTCTGTAGTTTCTTTGGTTTCTCTTGCAATCAATTTTTAGCTTTATTCTTCTACAATCTGACATGATACAGGGAATTTTGAATATTTTGGTAATAATCTCTTTTTCTTTTCTTTTTCTTTTTTAAATGTCTGTGTATGTGTATGCCTCCTGCTTTGTATGTGCAGCACCTGCAAGAAGATGCTCACAATGGTCAGACCTCCTGGAACTAGAGTTACAGATGGTCATGAACTGCCTGATGTGGGTGCTGGGAACTCAACCCAGGTCTCCTACAAGGGCAGCAAGTGGTCTTAACCACCAAGCCATCTCTCCAGCCCCTGATTCTTTTGTATTCTCAAGGCTTACTTTGAGGCCTGTAATCTTATCTATTTTAGAGATCCTTTTGAGAGCTGCTGAGAAGAATGTGCATGTTCTATCTTTTAGATGAATTAACTTTTTGACATCTGTTAATCCAAATGATCTACTAAATAGTCTATCTCTGAAGTTTCTTTGGGAAGTTTTGGTTGGGAAGGCCTACCTAATGATATGGACAGGGAATTAAAGCCCCTACTATCATTATATTGGGACCTATCTGACCTTACATGCATCTTAGTGTTTGCTTTGTGAAACTCAGAGTCCCAACATTCCATGAATAAATATTTACAATTGCCAACTCTTCTTGAGTTGTTCCCTGTAATATGCAGTGTCCTTCATTATCCCTTCTGATAATTTTTAGTTTGGAGTCTACTTATTTCTTATGAGGTATCAGAAGAGCTCTGCCAGATTTTTTTTCCCTTCTGGCTTTAGTGTTTTTTTAGCAGGTTGATTTTCAAACTTTGACTCTCAGTTTTTGTATTTTTCTTTTTTTCAAGTAAAGCATATTTCCTGGATATATATATATATATATATATATATATATATATATATATATATATATATATATATATATATACATACATACATACATACATATACACATACACACACACACACACTTTAATCTTGCTTTTTTAAAGATTTCTTATTTTTTTAAATTTGTGTGTATATTATGTCTCTGTGTGGGTATGAACACATAAATGCAAGTGCCTGAAGAGGCCCGATGCCTCAGGTATGCTAGAGCTGGTATTACAGGCAGTTATGACCTGTCTGATGTGGGAACCAGCCATTGAATCTAGGTCCTCCGCAAGAGCAATGAGCACTCTTAGCCTCAGTGTCTTTCCCCAGCCTCTAGATATGGGTTTTGTTTCGGTGAGTTAGTTTGCATCTTTTCACTGGGAAGTTAAAGGCATTTTCCACTGAGATTATTATTGAGGATACTATTTCCTATGGTTTTGATGAAGGGAGGAAGAACAGAAAACCAAGACAACAACCATTATATCACAGAGGATGGATGGTCAACAACAGAAGCAGAGTCCTGCAAATTCTAAAAGATAAAGGTAAAGATAATAAATGAATAAAATATGAAACAAAACGAAGGTGTTGTAACCCAGGGTCACTTCTCAGTGGAGTTGAATGTGGTCTCTCCTACCAGTTTGCTTTGATATCCATCTCTGCAGGTGAGAGTAAGGCTGCCAGTCTCATTAATACACACAAGGCAGGTTGGTACGTCCACCTGGTAATACAGGTTTTGATGTAGGACTCCACCTTCTGCTAGATATTCCCAGACTGATATCTCCTTATCTTCTAGCTGATACTTCCTTATCTAGTGTTTGAGCATTATCTTTTTCTATGTGAGGTTCTCTGTGTTTAAGGCACGGAAAGAGTGTAGAACATCTGTCCTCCTACACCTGTCTTTGTCACTAGACTGAATCTTTCTGGCCACAGCCTACTCAAGATTCCTGGACCAGTTTAACCCTCATTTCTCAGTTTTCCATGGAGTCAGTAGCCCTGGAAGCTGAGATATTTATTCCAGTGTGCCCATGGAGAATCTCAGCCTTAAGGAACCTGTCACAGTTGTGTCTTCATCTTCATGGTCTAAGGAGCTTGATGTCTCCCCCGTTAATGGTACCTCCAGCCCTGTTGTGTGTTTGTAGCCTGGTCAGAATCTCTCCAGCTCACTGACCCATTAGCACAGAGTCCAGAAAAACAAAGCACCTCTTAGCTACCAAAGAGTGCAAGCAGTGTGTTGATGTTGGTGATTAGCTGATGGATTTGTCTAGCTGTGTCTTTACTAAAATCTCATGCAGGCTTCCTTCTTTCCTTCTTCATCTCTCTCAATTGGAGACAGAGTCCCTATGTATGTTTTTAACCTTTTTCCCCTCTTTTTCTGGATCTTACAGAATTGGGTTCTGATGTACCATTTTACCCAGACTCTATCCACAGTTGCCTTTAGAAACCTCCAAAATAAATTGTCTTAAGAAATCTCTAGTAGTCATCATTAATAATAATAATAATAATAACAATAATAATAAACTGCCATTTTACAAAAAGGATTTTGCTTTTTTCTATTCTTATTATTATTTTATATCAAAGTGACAGAAAAGTTGAGTGTTTCTTACTGGTACCTTAGCTCCTAGTGTTTGAAAGCTACATATATGACTAAAGGCCAAGATGCAACCCATGAACAGGGGCCATGAAGATAGCTACTATGGAAGCCAAGGGAAATTCTAGGCCTTTAAGCTAACCTTAAGTGAATTAAGAACATTGTAACTCAGGACCAGAAACTAACAAACCCAAGTCATCTTGTAAAATGAACAATATATTTTAATCAGTGGTCCAAATTAGTTTTCTACCATAAATTACAAGAGAAAAGATGTATGAAGGAATTCTTTTTGCTATATTTTGTATACTACCCCCCAAGAAAACCCATGTTTTGATTAGTTCAATCTTCACTGCTATTAGAAACACTGTAGTTAACTTTTTTCTCTGATAAGGAATAATTCAGAGGCCCATTTTCTATATCTTACAACGTGAATTATATTGCTGCATATTTTGTTAATCTCATTTATGCCAGCATTAAAAGTCCAAACAAGGGTTTTATCTACAATGTCAGGCTTTGGGGCACAACTGTGAGCCACTTTGCCATTTTAGGATGGACTTTTGTTTTAAATAGAGATTTATTTTATTTTGTGTGTATAAGTGTTTACCCACACATATACCTGAATACCACTTGCATGCCTGGTATCTATGACAGGAGTTATAGAAGGTTGTGAGCCACCATCTGGGTGATGGAAACCAAACCTGGGTCCTCTGCCAGAGCATGATGTACTCTTAACTGCTTAGTCATTTTGTTTCTTATAATGTCCAGACAAGGATGCTCTACGGTTTGAACTCAGAATCCAGGCAGCTGTCCTGAGGAATCTTTGGGACAAACAGAGCTAGGATATACACAAAGACAAATGTCCAAAGTGACAAGAAGCCAAGGCAACAGGAAAAGCTTCCCCATTGCCCAATCATCCTACACTCTGAGGAAGAGGAGGAGAAGCAAAGGAAGAAGGAAGTACAAAGGGAGCCTCAGAGTTCCTCTCCCACAGGGAGATACAGAAAAACATCATGGAAAAAAGGGCACAAGGGACTTCTCATGATTAAATTACATGAAGTGGCTTAGTCACTGAATAGATGTCTTAAATGCCACATGGTTTAAGAAACAGCTTTTTAAAGGCTAAAAGGGGATTTTTTTTCCTTCTGTCTGCACAGAATCATTTCAATATAAGCTATAAAAAATAACTAGTCTATACATTTGCCTCATTTAGCTCATATGTTCATACATACAGTTCCAAGCATCCAAGAGTCCAAGTGGCACTTTCTCTAATCTGTCTGTAGATAATTTACGCACCAGTGTTGGCCATTTGTGGACACATGGCAGGAGATAAAAGTGGTGAAAAGCAATTCTCAATACAATGTCATTGGTTTAGGAAAGAGATTTGAACATGAATGTTCACATACTGCACATACCAGTAAAATATGGCAGTGTAAGACATTCCTGTAAATTGCTAGACAGTTTTATTTCAGAGGAATCAAAGGATAAAGAAGTAGGTAACAGTCATTTCTTGTTAGTGTATATTTACACTCGTAAAAATGTTCATTTTTCTTTAAGGATCCAAGGCAATATTCAGGCTGGACACCTGGCCACACAAGAAACTAATCTAGACATATTGGCAGGTTGAAAAAAAACTTCTAAATAATCAGAGATTTATCCCTATAGATTGTAACCTCATAGTTTTATTTTGTTTTTAAAACTTTTCAAGAAGTGTGAAAGCATTATTTTTGTGCCCAAAGTGACAGCAATAAGCTGTTTTGTCCTTCTATTTTTATGTCTAAGAAGAATAGCTATTAACTAAATATTAGTTGATTTTATTAATTATAATCCTATCTTATAATTCTTTTCATCAACTCTCTTTGGGTTTTCTCTCTTGATCTTACTATATTTCTTTATATGAATGTCAAGTTCATTAATAAAATTAAACATATATGTATGTATGTATGTACCCTACAATTTGAAAAATGCATGGCTCAAGGTCCATATGGTAAAGGCTTGCTCTCCATGACATCACTATTGATAAGTCATCTAACCTTTAGGTTGGATGCCTAAAGGAGTCCTTAGGTCAGAAGGAGGAGATTGTGGAACCCTGGCCATAACTTCTGTCTTTCACTTTCTAATCATGAGGTGGATATTCTCTGCACATAGTCCAGCTGTGATGTGCTCACGCACAATAGCCTAAAAGCCAAAGGGCCTAACAAATCATGGACTGGGACCTATGAAAACATGTGGGGAAACAATCATTTTCTCTCTATAATTGATCACTCAGGCATTAGTAATGGAAAGACAGACAACACATACCATCCTGAACTGAGCAAATATCTAATACTGTGTCCTTTTGAGCACACACAATTCATATATCTGTTCCATACCAAAAGAAGTGTTTGCACCCTTCAAAGAAAACACATTCTCTGATCACAACGTGATTAAACCGGAAATGAGTGATGTTTAGAAAAGCCACCAGGGGGAGGAGAGGCCCCAGTAAAGGGGAATGTCAAGGTGGGAATATGGGAGTGGGCGGGCGGGTGGGTGGGAGGTGGAATTCCCTCATAGAGGTGGGGAAGGGGAAGGGGACACGTGGTTTCCAAAGAGGAGACCTAGAAAGGGGGAAACATTGGAAATGTAAATAAAGTATTAAAAGTAAAAAAAATAAAAAATAAAAACTGTATGCCGAGAAAAAAAAAAAAAAAAAGAAAGAAAAAGAAAAAGAAAATATACACTCTGAAACTTAAAATTATATTACTTGATAGAGCTACAAGTCAATGACAGGTAGAAGTATGCCCTTGAGTTTGAGGTCATGGTTTTGGTCCCCAGTGCCTTAAAACAAAACCAGAAAAACCCCACATAAGTCAAAAGAACTCATGAATTGTAGATGAAAGTACACAACAAACACAACACTAAATAATATCTAGAGGGATTATAGACTAAGACATGTTTTGTCAATAAGATGTTAAAAATAAATGAAATTGTTATTTAACCAAAAGTACCAAAAAAAAAGCTAGAGAAAAAGGAGTGAATGACAGCCTCATAAAAAAGGAAAAAGTGAAATAAAAATTCAACAAATCCATACTAGTAATGTAAAACTTCCGCAGACATCAAGAAACTAATCTGAAGAAAGCGATCATAGAGACAAAGCACATGCACTGGCGGGAAGTGGTGCAGGGTCCTGGCTTTAACTCAACAGTTGCCCTGGGCCAGCATCAGCAGGTCTCCAGCGCAGCTCTGCTCCCACCATGCACTTCTGCTTTACTTTTGGCCCACAAGACTTTATACCCTGCCTCTGTCTGTATTACTTGAGTACAGTTAGATGTTTTCTAATTTTTTAAATTATTTTCTTTTTACATTTCTATTTTCCATGGTCCCTTTTCAAATCTCTGTAGCCATTTTCTGTCTTATCTGTCTTTACCATGTGCTCAGAGCAGAGAATATACAGGGAAGCCTAAGCTCACGGTATCAACTTCACCAGAAGCTTTGTCTTGAAAAAACAGCTTTTTTTTTTTTTTTTTTTTTTTTTTTTGCCTACTGAACATATGCACATGGGAAAGCATCGCGATTCACTGTATATAAGTTCTTTCTGTGTCATCCTCTATACTCCAGTTAGGTTCCCTGTGGTGTATTAAGACCTTGCCTAAGCTGATATAGACAGTAATCATCAGATTGGTCATCTTACAGGGTACTTATCATATTTTTCTACAAAGCACTTTCAAGTTAATGCATGAACTTAGTCCCATCTTACCACAGGTCCCTGCACTACAAGCTCTTCTACCTTCTCCCACACACTTCTTTCCCCTTCACCTGCCAATTCTTTATCAGCTATCATGGGGAATTCAAGTCCCCTGAAATAGCTGCATCACCCTAGATCCTGGATCTCTGGTGTCTGAAAAATCTTCTCTTTAAAGTCTTGCCCGATCAAACTACATTATTACCTCTTTCTAGACTTAGTTTATATCTCTATGAATGTGATGGTAACTCAATAGTCTCTCCAAAATGCACAGTCAGTATTTGATTTGCTGCTTTCAATGGCATGGCAAGTTTAGGGAGCTGATGATGCTATAACATGGGACGTTTCTGGGATTTGAGATTAGAGAAGACTAAATTTATATCCTAGCTGTATTATATATTGTTTGAGCATGAGAAAATAGCTTGATCTTGCTGGAGACTCCTATAGATGAATTAGAAGTGGTAATACCTAACCTCTGGACCATTGTGAATGGGGAATATAATAAAATGAGATGGGCTTGCCTCTGATCCATACTTCCAGCCTCTCACTGGGGAATTCTAGGCAAGGTTTCTAGCCCTGAGCAAGGTCAGAGATGCTGGACCCCTGGAGTTGAAGTTATTCTAAGAACAAAAACTTTATCTTCTTCAAAAGTAACAAGTACTGTTCACCACAGAGCCATCTTGTTAGCCCCACACTGTTCACAAAATCCTAAGCTTCATGGTGTGTTTGTTTCATGCACACCATGTGACTTTTTCTCTTTCCCTCTCTGGTCCTGCCCTCCCCCCCACTTTCTTGTCCCCTTCCTGTTCCCAAATCCCTTCCACACTGTATTTTCATGACTTTTTCCCACACCTAGATATTGAACACAAGATAAAACATGAGATAATTATTTTTTGGAAAACCAAATAAGATAAAATAAGATGGACATAAAACCCATTTGGTGACCATGATAGAGTTGTCTCTCAGTGAGTGCTCTCTCTGTCTTTTGCCTTTCAAATGGTTTTTGGGTTTTGTTCCACCAGGCCATAAGCTGTTCTAGCAGTAGGAATCACCTACAACAATCATCATCAGCTCCAACTTTTGACACACAGGATAAGTGGATCCATCGTGAAGGAACACAGCACCTGCTTCCTCCACAGCCACTCAGAGCATTCTTCACCACAACTGCCAGGCTACTACAAGAGCATCACCTCTCTGATACTCACAGAAGGGAAGTATGAAAAACAAATGCCTCATCAATTAGAAATGACAGATAAATGAGACTGGGTCTGTTAGCTAGAAATCCCAACTCACCTGCCATAACCAGGTCCCTTGTAATAGGGTGAGACTGGACCGCAGGAGCTCCAGAAGTACATTGTTTTTTGTGACGAACTCCATGAAGCTAACCATACCCGCAGAAAAGGTGACGAAGACCAGAAGTTCATGTATAAAAATGTCAATCATTTCCCGACCATGTACGTGGTTGTAGAAGATAAATGCTAATAGAGAGGGCAAAACATATTTTCCAATAAAGCCAAAGGCTTCCCACTGCACCATTCTCTATCCACAGAATTTTATATAGACATAAACTTGTCCCAAAGAGTACATCTCACTGATCTCCATAGCAATGTACTTTTGCTTTGGGGGAAAGTAAACACTGTTTCTTAGGAAGAGAATCTTTGAATTCTATCCCCACTTTTCCATTCTTCCAACCTTTGTCTTGTGTTCTAACAAACCATAAAAATGTTCAAGTCTTGTCTCAAGCATTATCTGTGCAGGATAATGTTTAATACACATGACTGGTGGGGAACTATAATTAATGTGAATGTACAGATGAATGAGGTGAAGTCAAAGTCTTGCTTTTAGGAATTCAGCAAAGACAGACTTAAATTATAACAAATTATCGAACACTTGTTTCATCTGCCACCCTTATGATAATCTGAGAAATCAACTGAAAGAAATATCTTTTCATTCTCATTTACCTCTCAGGATTAGGAAGTCATTTCTTAGATACTATGTACTACATTTTGGCAGGGTTCTGTTTCTTATTAGAGGTTGGTAGACATTTTCCATTGTGAGTTGATACTCCATTTCAAGTAATTCATGCACTACCACTCTGAGTTCAGCTTTCACTGTTAGCAGTGAGAAGAACAATAGACTCCGGAACAACTGACAGGTAAGTGACCATTGCAGATGACTGCTAAAGCCAGACAGGAAATGCAAATCAAGTTTTTTTGAGTGGCTGTGTCTGCCCAGATCTAAATTAGTCTGTAAAGATGTAAGTTAGGAAGGCTATAGATATCTTATCTAGAACATACATATATTCAACTATGGCCTAGACAGATAGCCTTGCCAATCAAGGTGTCACAAAGAAACAAAAGATACATTATTGTAAAACACTACAACAATGCCCACTGATAGAAAAAGAACAATGTATTTCCCTCATACTTACCCTCCACAAAGATGGCATTTGATAACATTAATTTGCTTAATGAAAGCGGAAGTGCATTAGTAGTGAAACATATGATTTGGGTTACACCCTGTAGCCCAAAGAAGAAGTACATGGTTGTGTGATGCCAGCCCATGATCTGGTTCCACTGGCCGTCTTTAAACAAGATCAAGGCGGGTCCTCCTGAGATAAACTGTTCCCCAGAAATACCTGTGGAGGAACATATCACATTTTAGAACCCTTTCCTTAACTCTACCTAGTATGTGAGAAGACACAGGACCATGTGCTCATTGATTATTCTAACCTTATGATGCTGATTCCGACTTCTGAGCTTTCCATCAAACACCTAGCCATGATAATTTAGACTTGATTCACAAGTGTAGATGCTTGTCTGGATAACCAGTTTCATCTACACATAGACAAATGAGCCAAGCAACGGTTTCATATCCTCAACACTGGTATATCAGTTCAACAATTGGTTCTAATCTGTGTCTGAGAAAGGATGATTCCTTTCTTTCTAGATACTACATGCTTAGGCAGCTATTTCAAAAAAGTATTTTCCTTGATTTCTGACAAAATTGATAAAGAATTAGCTTTTTCCCTAACTAAGAATAATAGAGATGGTTCATGCAGATTCTACATATGATTAATTATTCATGTAGATGCTGCCTTGTTAACCTCTAGAATGGGCAAGAAAAGTCCTCTCTTTGGAAATGGTTACTTTGCAATTTGATGATCATAACAAAATCCTATTGACATGAATGAAAAGTATCAGTGGGAAATTAGAAGTGTTACCTTTTACAAAAGAGCAGCTACAGCAGTACTGTAAAAATGTAGAATCTTTTTATAGAATGTTCAATGACAATGGAAAACATTGAAGTTAAAAGTTACCTGGACTCTGTCTAACTCAAGAAAAAAGGTCGATAACATACATGAAGCAAGATTAAGGCCTGATTCTATCATCTATCTCTACACAATAATTTGTTATTAAAGATTTCCCATAATTGTTTTATTATTTTAGTATAATTTACAAAATGGTTTCTTAGAGTTTACTTTTTAAGGGATCACAACAACCTGTATCAAACTATTTCATAGATTCCCACTGATACGAAGGAAATTCACTTGACTGCATACACAAATTAAATACTAGCTCATTAAGGACTAGGCTCCCAAATAATTACAAAATATCACTTTCCTAAGATTATGACAGTTTTAAACTATAATTGGGTTAAGTACTAAGCAACATAGTGATACAAAATTCATTTTGTACATCTCAATCTTGTATTGAATTATTATTAATTTTTGCTCATAAAATACTCAAAAGGAGAAAACAGAATACAGAGAAATGGTCTATTTACCAGTAAAAGCCATTAAAAGCAAAACGACTCCTTCCCAAATTTCTGTTCGACGTAATAATGTTTTAGAATTAAGGTAGCAGGTTCGAGATTCCTTTTTGTAGACAGATTTCAGAATGCTCTTAGTAATCCACCAAAAGCTTATGAGGATGAAGAAAGTCCCAGGGAGAGCATGACCTATGAAACTCCCCATGACCTACAAGTATAAGAAATAGACATTTCACTTAAACTCAGCAAAAATATCTCTTATCCCCACCAAATCTACCACTGTGTGAGGATTATGAGTATATTGTAGATCCAACTATAAGATTGGCAATTCAAACAAAAATAAACAGAAATTTGCATTTGTTTGACATCTATTATGTATTAGGCACCATGTCAAGAGTTTTAAATGTCATTCTTACCCTAATTTTTGAAATATACCCACAGATGAGAAATTGCTATTCAATTTTTAGATGAGAAGTGGGTTTAGAGAAGTTAAATGATATAGAGATCTTAAAATTGATAAGCAGAAAGTTTTGGTCTCTTCAAAACACAATGTGTACTATATCATATACTTACCCTTTAAGCATAAAGGAAAACAACATGAAAGTTTGGAAAAGTTTTAAAAGTGTAAAATTTAATAAGATTAAAAATTTAAAAAGATGCGATACTGCCTATAAAGTTTTAAGTAAATAATTTTAAAGAGTCCAGGATCAAGAATTTTTAAAGACTGGTAAGATTCATGAAATATTTATGTTTTTCTGTGTATCTTCTAGGCTTCTCATCCAGCTGGATTTGAACCATGTTTGTAATCCTGGCTAGTTGAAAAGAAAGGACTCAGTATGTGTCACTTTCAAGCTAAGTCATTTAAGTCTACAAGAATAACTTAGCTGTCTTGCCTCAGCTACTTTTGTATGACATCTCTATTGCACAAAGATGGGCAGCCCGCCTGACTCACATATATTGCATATATGTGCATGTGTGCATGCATGTGTGTGCATGAGTGTGTGTGTGTGCATGTGTGTGTGCGTGTGTGTGTGTGTGTTGTCCCTTGGTTAATGTAGACCACCGAACTTTGAGGTTTACTTTTAGAACAACACAGCCTGATGGACACCAACCTAAGTCACATCATAAAGTTTGCTCACATTCTTGCTACACTAGAACTAAGAAACAGAACTACAGTCTGGATTCAGTCAAGGGTATAAAGCAGTCTTGAATAACTTGAGTTTTTAATTATTTAGGAAGTCCTTCTTTCAAGCATATTTATTGTACTATTAACAGAACAGTGAAAGTAGAGTCCAAATCATCCTGGACATCTAAGAGTCGAATCCAAGCGAACTTGTGAGGAGGATTTCACTGTATTCCCAGTCTAGGAGACTGGAATCCTTATTTTTCTGAATGAGTACTGTGTCTCTTAGTCAAGTCCCTCTGACTTGAAGGGCTGATCTAAAGGAAACCGTGAAGCTGACCCACACACTGTGTATGCTCATTTCCCGCTCCCTGGAGTCATCCAAACCTCCCAAGAGTCAGACCATATCACACATCTCTAAGTATAGGTTCTGGCCCTAACTCTTACTCTGTGCTATAGTTTTGACCATATATTTTATTTAATATGTTTCAGATGTCTAAATTCAGTTAGACGTCTGAGTGTGCCGACCTTAATGATCCATGAAATTTCTGCTCTGATGAGCTCCCATTTAGCAACCTATCCCCCATGCGCTGTTGACTCTGCCTGTTTGTCTGGTTCAGACAACTATACGAGATTGTGAAATACTGCTCTAAAGAATTCAGAAACACATCCAACCTATACATTCCCCCCTCCATTTCAGAAAATAATTTTGTATGATTTAAAGATCTTGAAACATTTTGTTCCTCCTTAATATAATCAACTTATTTGTAGGCGTTTCTAGCATCTTAAGATTCTGGATTAAAACTACCAGTTTTGAAATTTAAGATCAAATAAAAACAATACATAAGTCAAAGAATTAAGAGAATGCTTAAAGAAGTTATGCAGACATTAAAAGTACAGTTTTCAAATAACCAGTAATATAGTTAGTGAAAATAATGGGATGAAAATGGAGAGAAAGCAGGACTATATGGCTCAGGAGCAAAAGCATATTCCACCCAAGCCTAACAACATGAGTTGGATCCTAGAACCCTTGTGATTCTACAGTCCACAAATCATGGCATCATGGCACACCCTCCACACATCGTACTCCCTTAATAACGACTAAAACTGATCCTAAAATTTTAAACATGAGGGTAGGTCTGAATACCTCTTTATCACTTGTTATCTCTGTGGCTTTTGGTAAGTTAGTTAACCTTTGAGTGTCTGTTTCCACCTTTGTAAACTAGAACCAACAATAGTACCCACTTCTAAACAATTACCCCACATTAGGCTCAAATAGCTTATCCTATCCTTTACTGCAAATGAGTAGACCTGTGGGTCACACCCCAGTTGGGGGTCGAATGATCTATTCACAGGGGTCACCTAAGACCATCAGAAACATCAGATATTTACATTACAATTCATAATAGTAGTAAAATTATAGTTATGAGGTAGCAACAAAAATAATTTTATGGTTGAGGGCTCACAACAACATAAAGAACTGTATTAAAGGGCCACAGCATTAGGAAGGTGGAGAACCATGGCACTAGAGTGAAGGTAGAATGAAATCAATGATATCAGAAGCTATAGCATTTTTAAATGTTTTAAAAAGAAAGTGATGCAAAAACAAAATAAAAAGGTAAAGAGAAGTGACAGGTAAGAAAGAATGTAGGACTACTCAAATGAGCACTGAACGAAGACAACACCAGTGGACATGCAGAAGTGGTAGAGAAAAGTCCACAGGGCCTCAGCCCTATTCAGAGAACCAGAGGCAACTAAATAAAGCTGGGATCAGGGTAGAAGATGTCCCCTGGGAAGAGCACTACAATTAGTTTTTCAGTGCCAAGTGGTTAACCCTGAAAACATTTGCACAGCAAACATATGGGCTGAACAGATTATATATATATTTGTGTGTGTGTGTGTGTATACATATACACATAAGCATATAAATTGCTGAAAAGCAGAGGCCGTGAGTTTGAAGGAGAGTGGACAGGGGTATGTGGAAGGATTCGGAAGTAGCAAATGGAAAGGAGAAATGCTGTAATTATATAATAACCTCCAAAATAAAAGTTAAGTAAATAAAAATGAAAAGATAATGCAAATATCTATCTCTACTCAAATACTGACTACAGAAAACCAAAAGGTATTCTACAGAATTATTTTGGCAAGCCTAAGTATATAACTCCTAACTTTTCTTCTGAAACTGTCAGGGAGAGTTCCTGGGATCTTCTATGGTATTTAAATAAATTCTTCAAAAGTGGAGTTCATAAATGTCTGTTGCCATTGTCTTCTAACCCTAGAGAGGATCTAAAATATAAACCTCTAAATTGGCAGGAGGCGCTCAGCTCTTCTTACAAACAAGATTACTTCACCACAAACCATCTCTACTCTGATGTCTCAAAGGCCATCTCATATTCAACAGAACAACAGAACAAATCAGCTTTATCTATCTGCCTAAGGTGAGAAAGTAACTTGATTCATTGCCTATTGGTTAACAACACTTCTTCCTATTAATCCACCTGCCCAAATCAAAAATGTGAAAATTATCTTGGACTTTGACTATTTTCCTAAAAATATAATTAATTATTGAAAAATATCATCTGGGATAATTAATATCAACTTCCCACTGTCCCAAACTTAGGTGACTCTCCTTAGCCACTTCAATACCATCTGCTTGATAAATCTTGCCTCATCCAAACTGAGACAGGTCCCCTTCTCACTTTCTCAAAGCATTGCCCCTTTTATGAATTCTTTCTGTGATTAGTTGTAGAATATATGTTCTTCTCTTTAGTCTGTATGACTACATCACTGTGTTGTGAAAGTCTCTCTATGAGAAGACATCAGGAACTTTCAGAAATAAAGAGCCTAAATCAATTCTATTATATTGAGGCCCCAGCATATTAAGAAATGTAAGATAATCCCAAAAAGGGGGGGAAAAGGGCATATTATAGTTGCTGTCAAGCTTTGGAATTGCTGAATATACTTAACATTAAAGTAAGTGAGTAATAGTTCACATGGAATTTTTAAAAAATCCAAGCCTTCCTGAGTGTATAATTCTAGGTCATACAGTCTTCCTGACTTGCCTCCATGATCAGAGTAAGTGGGCCTTTGCATTCTATCATATACTGGGCTGTAATAATGAGTGTAATAAATGAGGAGTCACAAAATGTTTTTAATGGATATCAGATAATCACAGAGGGGAAAGAAATGAGTCCTTCCTAATTCAGTTATAGTGCCACTGTCCTTTAATTCTAAAACAATTTGACGATTCAGATGCTGCCGGGTTTTTGTTGTTGTTGTTGTTGTTGTTGTCGTTTTGTTTTCTTTTGTTTGTTTTTTAAGACTCAGCAAAATAAAGATTTAGCCTGGCAAAAGGATCCAACACACACAGTCATTCCTAGTGATTAAAATGGCAATAATTTCACTTCACTTTCATGTTGGAGAGGAAAAATGCCTATATCCTCAAATACATTTCTTGGTTTTTATCTTATAAAAACATCTATCTTCTGTTTCCTGCTCTACAGATACCTGCTAATGTAACTTGTTCCTCATAAAAGCCTAGTACAATAGCAGAGTCTGATGATCCTCAAAACGAGCACCTTCTTCAAGAAGCACTGGGCTTCCTTCCTTACTCACAAAGTTGAATGTGCCAGGCAACCAGTGGTAATCAAAGGGGCAGAAAATAAAAAGAGCCTTCCTCTTGCTCTTCACCTCTATCTGCAAATTCAATCACTGCCCTCCAGATATGGTTCATTCTAAAAATTCAGATTCTTCTCTCATACAGAGAGACCTAGCATTCATAGTAACATCAAATATTATTCTTTTGGCTGAAAAGAAAAAAAAAAAAACAAACAAACAAAATAATCAGCCAACCAACCAACCAACCAACAACACCAAAAGATAAAACCAAAAATCTCCATCCTCCTTATAACCCACTAGAAAAATTTTATTGGCAACACACACACACACACACACACACACACACACACACACACACACACACACACACACACACCATCACTCACATCCATGTAGCACCAAAAAGAGATATGTTTTTAAACTCTAGTACTGAAGAGACAACATTCTATTGTAAAGCATGTGTTACAGCTATACAAACTTGCCCTGTGAATAGAAACAAAAGACTTGTCCTGTGACTAGAAAGAAGAGAAGAAACTCAGTCAAGAGTAAGGAATTTATCAGTTTTCTTGGTAGAATCACAAACAGCTGATTTCAATATAAAAAATATTATTATAAAATAGAAGATAAACTACAATTTTTTCTTGAGTCATAACAAAAAGTATTTGAGTCTTAGTAGTTCATATTTCAGGATACATTTGTAACTTCTAATTTACACACACACACACACACACACACACACACACACACACACACACACAAAACTCAGCTACTTCTTGAAGTTCACTTTACTATTGGCCTCATTCAAAGAAAATGATGCAGGCATATGTAGCTTTGAAATTTCTTGATCATCCCTCATTCCATATTAGCACTTTTCCTCCCCAATGTAAACTGCTTTGAAGAAATTTTCTTAAATTATCCTTACCTTAACCCTGTGCTCAAAGTCAAGTGCAACCCAATTGTCTTCTCTCCAGAATGTATAATGAATGGTTCTAGAGTCGAAAGGGAAAAGCAGCTACTGAATGCCTCTATATCTATTGCTGCCTCCTCCTGTTGCTTTGACACTAAGCTTATATGCTTGCCATTCCAGCATGAAGTCAAGCAGTTAAGTTTCACATTGTGTCACAGTGCAGATAAAGCCAAGAAACACACCCTTGTGAACATCCTGTCTCCCACCTACCAGGATCCTAGCCTGAGCCGTGTGCTACCTGCTCTGTGGGTCACAAAAGCTCTCTTTCAGAACATAAAACAAGTAGAAAACAAAAATAATTATAACAATGATATGTAATTGTGTGCTGGGAGTGTCAAAGAGATAAATCAGTTCCTAATGTGCAGGCCCTCAAGAAACGGATTGCCACAGGTGTCAGGATTGAGTCATGACACATTGAAGCTATAGGAATAAAGAAACAAAAACTACTGTAGGTCAGCACCTATGCCTCAAAGAATATGGAACACTAGCCTAACCACTGCCTGTATTGCACAATAGCATCTCAGGTGCTCAGGGTACCTACTAGGTAATAGACACAGCTCCTGCTGATGCCAGAGAGGTGAAGACAGAAGCACTGAATAACTATGTATTCCTTACTAACAGGCTGGTCACAGGTTATGTGAAAATTATGATGCTGGCACACTTAAAATGGGGACAAGGTTCTATCTTAGAAGGGTATATAGCTAAAGACGTCATTGTAAAGCAATGAAGTGAATGATGACCCAAGATGACCCAGGGCAAGGGCAGCATCCTGACAGAGAGTGACCTAAGGAGAACCCTTATGTACTATTGACAGGAATGTAAATTAATATGGACATCATAAAAAGCCATGTGGCTATATGGTCCAATAATCTCATGCTATGTATATATTCAAAGGAAGTGAAATAAAGTAAAATATAAATAATAAAATAAAGTAAAAATAAGTATCTCAAAGAGACATGTTCATTCATGTTGACTGCTGCCCTGTTCACAGTAGCTCAGAATGGGAAATCAACCTAAGTAACCTTCAAAACATGAATGGATAAAGATGGGGCTGAAGAGATAGCTCAGGAGCTAAGAATGCTAGCTGCTCTCCAAGAGGACCAGAGTTCAATTCTCAAAACCTACAGCAGGCAGCACAAAACCACCTACAATTCCAGTTCCAGGAGATCTGACTCTCTTGGGCTTCTATGAGCATTTGCATTTATGTGTATATACTGGCACACATATCCAAATAGATAAATAAAATAACAAATGAAAAATGTGTATGTATATATACACCTCAAATACTACTTGGCTAGAAAGAATAATACAGTCATTTGCAACAACATGGATGAAACCATAAGATTTCATGATTCAAGAAGCAGGATAGGCATACAAAGAAAAATACCATATGACTTCACTTATTTGTGGAGTACGCCGAAGATGACGCTATAGCAGTAGAGAGTAGAATAGAGCCTACTAAAGGCTTTAGACGAAAGGAAAGAGAGATGAATTGGGATAAAGACTTATCTGTGGGTACAAGGTTACTTCAAATTAAGAAGAATAATTTTTCATTACCTACTGCACAGGGGAAAAGAAGGAGCTAAAAAGAAGATTCAGCAGGTAAAGGTCCTCTGCTGTCAAGGCTGATGGCCTAAGTGTATTGCTGGTACCCACAAGGTGAATGGAGAGAACTGACTTCGGTAGGTTGCCCTACAGTATTCATACTGTGGCACACCCACATGCAGACACCCCACACAAACAAACGCAGTAAAATATTTTAAGAGTAACAGAGAATTACACAATAAGTTCTAACAGCTACCTAATCTGATCTTACGATCAAATGTCAATGTTTCCAAAGACCGAGTTATGTTTAGATTACTCAACTGTGCCAATTCTTAGGAAAAATAAAGACAATATACTCTTCTCTGCCTGGTGTAAATAGTGATAAACTAATATGTAGACACACTTCTCTCATTGTAAGATGCTTAACCTTTAGAAAAGTTCAGTGGGGGTTCAAACAGCCCCATCCAACACCTTAAATGTTCAGGTCTCGGCGTTCTCAATATAATTTCCATATCTACCTAGTCTTACTCCCACACACAATGCTAATACAACTTTTGCCCACTTACTTCTGTTTACAGACAACCTCAACATGTAGTTGATAGCAAATGCATTGTCCTGTACAATTTACACAGATAAATCAACTTGCTCTAGCTCTTTAGCTCAGGCTTATAATCTCAGCTATGTAGGAGGCTGAAGCAAGAGAGTTGTAAGTTCAAGGGCAGTCTGTGCAACTTAGCAGCAAGATCCTTTCTCAAAACAGAATATAAAACAAACAAACAAGGCAGGTAGGACTAGAGGGCATATAGGTCAGTGGTAGCGCATGCTCAGCATGCATAGGCTATAAATTCAACCTCAGCCCCACCCCCAAAAACAACCAACAGTAGAAATAAACCAAAGAACCCAAAATGCCCTGGTTTGTTTTCTATTATTATAACAAAGTTCAGGGCCAAAAGCCACTTGGGACGGAATGTATTATTTAGCTTACACATCTCAGTCACAGTTGATTAAAGTCAGGGCAGGGACTCAAGAAGAACAGAGGCAGGAATCATGGAGAAACTTACTGCTTTGCCTTCTATGTCTTGCTCAGCCTGCTTTTTTTATACAGCTCAGAACCACCTGCCCAGGGGTGGTACCTCCCACAGTGGGCTGGGCCCTACAGCATCAATCATTAATTTTTTAAAAATATAATTGCCTCACAGACATGTAATCCGATGGAGGTAATTAATCAACTGAGATTTCCTCTTCCCTGATATGTCTAGGTTTCTGTCAAGTTGACAAAATAACTAGCCAGCACAAAAACAAAAAGAAAAGCCTTTCAAAGCCGAGTGCAGCTACAATATGAATTAGAGATCAGCTTGGCAAACTTAGTGAGATCCTATGTCAAAATATAAACAAACAAGTAAGGGGTGTGGGGTATAGCACAGTCATAGAGTACTGGCTTATCTGTAGTAGATAGAGGCCCTGATTCCGTACACAATATGGTAACAAACTAAATGACGTACAAACAAACAAACAAAACCAAGGAACTATGTTATCCAGTAGAGACAAGGACATAAGTTAGCCTTGTTTCCGTTACTTATGTCTCAGGACATAACTCTCAATTCAGTGTTCAACCATGGCAAGCAAAGGTTGTACTTCTCAGGACACTTTGCATATAGTCAACATTCATAAATAGCCGATGATGAGCTGTGTATGGATCTATTTCTAGGTTGGAGTAAAAAAAGGAAGCTTGTAAGCTAGCACAAGCTTCGTTCTTCCTGAGCAGTTGTGCCTATTGCTGTAGCTGTCACCTGCGGTGTTCAACTCCAGCATCTCCATCCATCCAGGTCAAACTCACCCAGAGCCTCCCCTGACTACTGAGACGACATCACTGATCCTTCTCGCTCTGAAGTTCACACATTCTTAGACTGAACAGGCACTGATGCTTTGTCTCTGCAGCATGCAGATGGTCATTTGAACTACTGAGCCCTCAATCACTAATCCAGTGTAATGTATTCCCCTTTTAATTATGACCTATATGCTTCTCCTTTAAGCAATCCCAAAAATACAAATACCAGGAGAACAATCCATGAAAGAAAAGGTGCGTGGTCCGAACCATGGGTCCCTCCATGTGTATTCTATGGTTGGTGGTCCAGCCTCTATGAGGACGGGGGTGGGGTGGGGTCAGGCCAGTTGACACTGTTGCTCCCTCCATGGGGCTGCAAACTCCCTCAGCTCCTTCAGTCCCTTCTCCAACTCCTCCATTTGGGACCTCAGACTTAGTCCAATGGTTACTGTGAAGTGAAACTTGGGTATTCCGAACTTTTGGGCTAATATCCACTTATCAGTGAGTACATACCATGTTCGTTCTTTTGTGACTGAGTTACCTCGCTCAGGATGATATTTTCAAGTTCCATCCATTTGCCTGCGAATTTCATGAAGTCATTGTTTTTAAAAGCTGAGTAGTATTCCACTGTGTAAATGTACCACATTTTCTGTATCCATTCCTCTGCTGAGGGATATCTGGGTTGTTTCCAGACCACATATGTGGCAGAAGAGGGCCTTGTTGGCCATCAGGGGGAGGAGAAGCCCTTGGGCCTGAGGGAGTTAGAGGCCCGAGTATAGGGGAATGCCAAGGTGGGAAGATGGGAGTGGGTGATCGGGTGGGTGGGAGGTGGAATTCCCTCATAGAGGCGGGGGAGGGGGAGGGGATAGGAGGTTTCCAAAGTGGAGACCTGGAAAGGGGGGACCATTTGTAATGTAAATAAAGTATCAAAAAATAAAAATTAAAAAATATAAATAAAAAAGTCAGTTTAACCCCCTCCAAAAAACAAACCTGTTCTTAAACTTTTCTTTCTAGTTTTTTTTCTTCTGACATGTTATCAATAAAAGTTCAGAATCCAAAAAAAAAAAAAAGAAAAGAAAAAGGAAAAAGAAAAGGTGTGTGGATTAGATGTCATTAAAAGGAAATACTGTCTATGCAAAACTACTAAAAGAGGAAAAATGCTTGCAAAAAAAAGAATCCAACAAAGATTTTTGTCTCTAAAATATTTAAAGAAATTTAGGATTCAACAAGGGAAAAGTAATTGAACTAAAAACTGAGTAATATCTGAACATTCATTTCATCAAAGAAAATACAGATCCCAAATAAAAAATAAAAAAGAGGTTCAGTGGGGATTACAGAGGAGAAGAACAGTGTTACACTAGCGTGCACTTATTGAAAATACGCTAATCCAAAATGCTAACAATGTAAAATACTGTTGAGGTTGTGAATCTCTCATCTCCATGCAGCTGCTTCGGAAGACAGATTGGCAGTTTCTCCCTGTATGATGCAGATTTGTGCTCACAGACATTTACTCAGATACATTGGGAACTTTTATCCACTTGCAAACCTGCACATGCATGTCATTAACTGTTTTGTTCAGGGCTGCCAACACTTGGGATCTACCTTGATGTCTTTCACCACGCAAATGCAGAAGAAAAGCAGTGTGGTATGTGCTGATGATGTGAGATTAGTCAGTGATAAGAAGAAATAAGCCTTCAGCTGTCAGAGGATAGCTTTGGTTGCCAGTCCTTGGTATTTGAGACTTTGTGAGATAAAGTACAAAGTTGCTGTTACTCAGGATTTAATGAATGCATGGCACAAAGAGGAGACTTAACCAGAACAATGAGTATATTTGTATCATCGTCTCCTACTAGATGGTCCTTCCCTCTGTCTCCACCACTTCCTCCATGAAGTCTTTCCCCCTTATTTTTTTTATAATTAATCAGTTAGATTTATATATCAATAAATTCTCAATTCACAAGATGCCCACACAATAAATTCAGGGCCAATTGATAATGATACAAGCTGCCCAGCTAGATTTTCTCTCAAATATAATTGAGCACAACTATTATCATTTTGTAATTTATAACCTATAAGATACACTTAACACCCAGTCCATCAATTTTGTTGATTAATAATGTACTCTATCATTATCCTAATTTAAAAGACTTAAAATTCTACACCTGACTTATGTTCTGGCTTTAGATTGTATGCCATCTGAAAGCTCTCTTTTCAAATATGTTCTCTCAATAGCCTGGGTTGGCTATGAGACTATAAGTAGTCTTTCAACCCTGTCAGAAATCTGAGAATGACCAACATTATCTGAAACTACAGGAAGCCTAACACAGCTTCCAGAACTGAGACAAACTGTAGAGACAGCTGCCTACCCATACAGCCCCAGTCAGTCAGGAAGTTGGAGCGTCAGTCTTCAGCCTTCTGGCCCAGGATCATCTGACAGACCTTGAAAAACAGAAATTATTAAGGACTAACTTATTTTGTCTCAGCAGAGCTAAGCTGTCCTAACCTGTAAATTGTGTCCTTTCAAGAAGAGTACAGGTCTGCAGGACAGATTGGCAATTTCTGCCCAGTGGCCACCTAGCCACAATGATAGCCCCACCTGGAGGTAAGATGCTCTGTTGCTTCTTTGAATCCATGAATGGGAAGTTGTTCGGAACAGGTTTGTCTCAACAACAAGTGAACAAATAACATTAAATGTCACATTCTCTAGATTTCTGACGTTTTTCAAAATCAACTATTTATGTAAAGTAATCTGG
>CM052713.1:45534549-45545653 GCA_028551405.1 Uromys caudimaculatus
TTCCACCTCACACCAGTCAGAATGGCTAAGATCAAAAACTCAGGTGACAGCAGATGCTGGCGAGGATGTGGAGAAAGAGGAACACTCCTCCACTGTTGGTGGGATTGCAAGCTGGTACAACCACTCTGGAAATCACTTTGGTGGACCCTTGGAAAAATGGACATAATACTACCTGAGGATCCAGCTATACCCCTCCTGGGCATATACCCAGAAGATGCTCCAACATGTAATAAAGACACATGCTCCACCATGTTCATAGCAGCCATATTATAATAGCCAGAAGCTTGAAACAACCCAGATGTCCCTCATCAGAGGAATGGATATAGAAAATGTGGTACATCTACACAGTGGAGTACTACTCAACTATTAAAAACAATGAGTTAATGAAATTTGCAGGCAAATGGATGGAACTTGAAAATATCATCCTGAGCGAGGTAACTCAGTCACAAAAGAACGCACAGGGTATGTACTCACTGATAAGCGGATATTAGCCCAAAAGCTCAGAATGCCCAAGTTTCACTTTACAGTAACTACTGGACTGAGAGTGAGGTCCCAGATGGAGGAGTTGGAGAAAGGTCTGAAGGAGCTGAGGGAGTTTGCAGCCCCATGGAGAGAGCAATAGCATCAACGGGCCTGACCCCCCCACCCCGCTTGTCTTGTAGTTTGGACCACCAACCAAAGAATACACATCTATGGACCCATGATTCAGACCACATATGTGGCAGAGGATGGCCTCGTTGGCCATCAGGGAGAGAGGAGAGGCCCTTGGGCCTGAGGGCATTAGAGGCCCCAGTAAAGGGGAATGTCAAGGTGGGAATATGGGAATGGGTGGGCAGGTGGGTGGCAGGTGGAATTCCCCCACTGAGGCGGGGAGGGGGAGGGGATAGGAGGTTTCCAAAGAGGAGACCTAGAAAAGGGGAAACACTGGAAATGTAAATAAAGTATCAAAATTTAAAAAAAATTTAAAAATTTTAAAAAATTAAAAAAAGAAAAAAAAGAAAGGCAACCTTAGAATAACCACCTCTAGCCCCAAAGCCCAGGGAACTGGGACGACGACTCTTCACAACTTCTTCAAGCTGAATATGGGCGTTGAGATACTTTGAAGAGGGGGAAGTTAGGGAAAATGGGGGAGTTGGTTGGCCTAAAAAGGCTATACCAACTATTGATAAAGTCTCTGATGTCTGTGTCCTGAGTGGATCCAGCTGAAAGTCCAAGATATTAGGAGTTCAAGCAGGTCAGTTCTCACCATAGCTATATATTCTGTAGTATACAAATCTGTGGCTAATTAAAGCCATGCGGAATCTGAATCGTCCTGTTCATCTTCCATCTTGCTTCTTCGTCTTCTCTCCTTTTAATTCCTCCCTCCTTTCCACAGCTGGCTACTTGTTCTGTGATTACAGGTGGAGAAGATGAAGGCAGGGAATGGGACCTGGGATTTGGGGTAGGGAGATAGCCTGTGAGTGTCATAGGATTGTTCTGTCTTGGCTGGCTTCCTATCTCTCGGTGGGAATACTGGGGCTACATATGCCTGCTACAACACCTTTCTTTATGTGAATTCTGGGGATTCAGACTTCTCATATTTGCTTGGCCAGCGCTTTATGCATGGAGCCATCTCCCCAGCCAAGATCCTGTCTCACCAAAACAACAACAACAACAGCAAGGCCTGTGGGATGGTCCCAAATATTTCAGTTTTTAAAACACAGTCATAGGAGCGATAGTGGTGCACTCCTTTAATCTCAGCACTCAGGAAGCAGAGGCAGGTGCGTATCTGTGAATTCAAGATAAGCCTGGTTCACATAGCAAGCTCCAGAACAGCCAGGACTACATAGAAAGATCCTGTTTCAAACAAACAAGCAAACAAATAGCAAACAAAAACGGTTAAAATTTAAAGAATAATTTTATTAGTCCAGCTGTCCAAATCTCTGTAGGCAGGATCCCAACAAGCTTGACATCTGCCTCTCAGTCTTCAAAGCCTAACCTTTGATGGCAGTCTCTCACATTCAAGGCTCTATTTTCTCTAGTGTAAGATATCTGTAGTCAGCCATATTCTAAAAAGATTATATACAAAGTTCCAGAAGTCAACAATTCATAATTTTAAGTGTTTTTATTACATTATATTGGTTTAATACAATATTTTATGAGTTGTTACTTTACCCTCTTAGTGTGCCTAATTTATAAATTAAATTTTTAAAAAGAGAGAAAAGAAGAAGACTTGGACATAAATGCATATAACTGAGTGAAAGCTGCCAGTGTGAAAAACTATATATTGTATTAGTCTACCAATATGATTACTTGGAAAAGATAAGCCTATGGGTGTAGTAAAGAGGTCAGTGGTTACCATGACCTCAGAAGGAAGAAGGGATAAATAAATAGATGTACTATTTACATTTACTAAATATCATTATGATATACTGTAATTGTGGATACATGACATTACACATCTGTTGAAGGTCAAAGAACTTAAAAACAAAAACTACACTAATGTAACTTATACATAACAATACGCAATTATCAGTTGGTCAAACAAATGCCCCACACCACTACAAGATGTTAATTAGGAAGATGTGTAGAGTGTCACTTCTGCATCACTTTCTATAAATTTAAAACTGCTTAAAAATAGTAATCTTTTAACCTATTAATCTTTTTCTTTAAGTAAAAACCACAAAACAGTAGGGCAAACATTTCTTCTAGCTTCAGAACTCACATTCCATATTATTTGTTTAAGGTTCCTTTCTTTTAAATAAAAGAAATGAAAATGCTCATTTTAAGTGCCTCTGTCCGGGGTCTCACCCTTTCTAGTCCCTTTCACTCTCCCTGAAGTCACCCACTACTATCAGCTTTCTGTTTGATACCTATGTGTTCCTTCACCACTACACTGTCTTGGTTGCTGTGGTGGTAATTTCTTTTTGCTTCATCCCCCTCTCCCTTTGGTACTGTGAATTAAACCTCAGTCCTTTGTCATCGCTAAGCAAGCAGGCTGCTACTGAGCCCTCTCCCCACCTCTTACAATGTTGCTTTGAAGTCACTAGTATATATGTGGCTCTGTTCTCCTTTGATACTGATTTTGCTATTGGGGGTCATTTTTCTTTGTGTATAAACTTTAAGATCAGTGTCATTTCCATACAGTGATTTTTTTCAGAGTATTAGAATTGCAGAAACCCTAGAGAGAAAGTTAGGGAAAACTGCCATTTGAACGATATTCATTATTCCTATTATAGAAATGCAGTACCTTTCCCTTTATGTATATTCTTGATTTCTTCTCAAAAATTAGTTCTCCTCATGCATATCATGTATATTTTATTAACTTTATGTTAATAAAGTTAATAAAAGTCCCTCTTTTTCTCCTTTCTTTTCTTTCTCCCTTGTGTTAATGCTAAGCTATTGCGCTGGTCTATTGTTTCCTATCTTACCTAACAAATTCAGTATAATGAGATAGCCTTGCCTTGTTAACAAACTTTAGAATAAGGTATCTAGTTTTGACCATTAAGTACAACTTACTATGGCATTAGTTGTACATTTGTTTGGGTTTCTTGAATCTAGTTGAGGATGTTCCCTTTCTATACTTACTTTGCCTTCAATTTGTTTTCCACTGTGCACACACAGAAAGTAAAGATCTGCAAAGGTAGTTCAGAGTCAGATAATAGATGACACAACATGTTGAACAGCATGGTAGGCATTGTAAGGTAGGTAATTCAGTAAAGAAGGATCCTTAAATCAACCCATAATACAAAAGTCTAGTTCTTACTGAAAACATTCAAGAAGAGGGTTTCCCCTCAAGGGCTTCTGTAGCCTATGCTAGAGACAACATAAATCTCACTTTCAGTTAACCTTGCATTAAAGCGACTTTGAATCCCTTGCAGCTCCCAGTAAAGTTGTGGGACCCTCATCGGCCTTGGAAGTGTCACCATTGAGATGCTGCTTCCCAAGGATGATGATGCTACTCATCGTGAACGAAAGCAGCTACTCTTGGTTTGTGGCAGAGTCACAGACATCTAGTAATGCAAAAATTTACTTAAAAAATAAATAAATAAGAGCAGTGAACTGTCATAGGCCACACCCGAATCACCAGTGTGGTCAACATTTGTTTGTATAACTGCACTTCTGATGGAGGAATTGAAACTTCAGAGAACCTACAGGAACTTCCAGATGTCCTTGGAACATCTAAAGAGAACATCTTGAGATCTTTCCCTGTAGGCTTGCCATTCTTGATGACTCTTTGCCTGCCTGCTTGGCATCCTCTGCTCTCACATTATCTCTGTTCAGCCTTCCACACCCAATTCTCAGAACAACAGCTTAAGAAACAAAGCCCACACAAGCATGTTCTCATCCTCCAGTTTCTTTGCTTTGAAGCCCATTTATGGCTGCCATGCTCCAGGGAAGGATTTTTGACATATTTCTGAGTTCCTTGAGAGAAAAATTTCATTTTCTTCAGAAAAGTGCCTCTGATGTTTTTTGAGGGATGGCTGTGAGGAAACTAGGGCTTTTGTCTGCCTGCATATCCGCTTACACCCTTGTTCCATTGTCTACCTAGCCGTGCTGTCAAAAATATTTACTATAAAACTTTACTGTGCCAGTACTAGTTCTAGTCATGACATGAGACAGGCAAGCCACATCCTTACAGAGTAAGAAAGCAAATAATAATCTTAGAACACTAATACTTACAGTGAAGTCCTTACTTTAATGGAGCCTGCACCACATAGGGTGTTGTCAGAAGGAGCAGGGCCTCATGTGCCTCCCTAATCCCAACATTCCTCGTCCTCATTTGAACCAGATCCCTGGGTGACTCGAATACACACTAAAAATTGCAAAACATTAGTCTAGGACAGAACTTCTCAGCAGCAACATTATTGAGGCTTCAAACTGGTTCATTCTTTGTTCTGGCAGAGGGCTGCTCTCCTTCCTAATGAATTATTTTATGTTGAGAGAGAGAGTCCTGGTCTGTACATACTAGATGTGACCAGCACACTTCCTTAGTTGTGACAACCACGAAATACCTTCACATATTGATGATGTCCCCTGGAGAGCAAAATCATGCTTTATCTCCCAACTAAGAAAGTCTGGTCTAGAAGATCCTTGCTCAAATCCTCTCAACATCAAAGTATTTCCTCACGGAAGAAAAGCCACAAAATCAACTGTCATTTACTATATTAAAAAAAGTTCAAACAAGAGTGGGTGTACCTATTATCAGAAATATAAAGTACATACTGTCAAAATGAATTGAACAAACTAACACATTTGAAAGAATGCTTGTTCAATTCCAGTGAAAAGTATTTCACCCAGAAATCTTTGTGGTTTAATGTTACAACTTAGGATAAGGGTGAGCCATCACAACTAAATATAACATACATCATATCAGTGCCTCATGAACGGCTGCCATCTCTGGCTATTATATTTGCATTAGCTATAATCATATAAAGATTCCTTAAAGCAGTGTGCTATTGGGCATCCTGATCTAGGTCTATCCTCAATCACCAAAAACTAGGCAGGGAATTGAGCGCTTCATGTTCAAATCCAGTGAAAGGAAATTAATAGACCCTATAAGCAAAGTCTGAAGCCCAAGTGGTAGTGCGGGCAGTGTTCAGTTCTGGTTGGCACAGAGGCAGCTTGGAGATTGTTTTATTTCTGTTTTCCACAAGTACTTTTTAAAAAACTATACCCATGCTAGAATGTAGTAACTTCTGATTTTGACAAACGTCTATGACAAGGTAACAAAGAAGAGCACTCTCATTAGGGCTAACATAATGCAGGCAGCAAAACAGCACAGGCTGAGTTTGAGGAACTGGGACTTTGGCTCCCCTTTGAAGGTATGAGCTAAACTCTGTTGTGTGGAAGGATGGAGCCTGTGGTGGGAGGTTATATTTATAAATGGGAAGAGGTCAGCCATTCAGCCGTGGCCCCCAACACTATCATTCATGCATCTTTCCCCAAAGCAGCAGCTGAGTTTACAGAATTAAACGTTATCTTAACAACCCAGAGCCAATCCTAGTAGAAGACAAAGAACCCAAGGCTCCTAGACGCTTTCTACTAAAACAGTATTGCTTTCTATAGCTGGTTTAACAGATTACAGCTCATGTTTACTGTCTTGCCCCTCTGAGAGTCAGAAGTCTGGATGGGCCTCATAAGCAGAGTTACAGAACTGCCTGGGCTAGGCTCCCTCTGAAGGCCCTAGGGGAGAATCACTTTCCTTGCCTTTTCTCTTTCTTTGGAGACTTCCTGAATGCCTGCGCTGCTGCTAGCCAGCAGAATGGCATCTTCCTGAATGCCTACACTTCAAGCCAACAGAATAGCATCTCAAACCTCTGCCCCGGATCCTGACCTCTATTCACCACAGACCTCAGACTCTTGTTTCTGCCTTGTGAGGATCTTGTGATTACATTGGACCTACTGGGTATCAGGTGATTTCTCTAAGCTTTAATCACACCTACAAAATCCTGTCTTCCAAGCAGAGTAACCTACGCCCAGTTTCCAGAAATTAGGATGCCTCATCTTTGAGGGTCATTGTTCATCTTGTTATAATGTCTTTAAGACCTGTCACAAGGATACATGACATTTATAAAATGAAGCTACTTCAAAACTGACAAAAGCTAGGGGAGAGGAGAGCAGGAATTGAAGCTTCTACAGATTACTAGGTTTCAAATTATTTGAGGAGGGAACAGAAGATTGTCATCTGGTCCTCAACCCAAGCTGCCCATCAGGGACCCTTGAAAACTTCATTAAAATCTACAATGATACATAACTACATTTCATTGGATGCCTATACAAAATACTCAAGAATGAAGCAAAACTACAAGGTCAGGGTCCCAATCTCCACAAATCCTTTTCAATTAGGCTGGGTGGGTTCAGGATGCACATTTTCAAGGCTTTCCAAATGGGACTGGTTAAAGCCCAAATTCTGGAATCAAGATCATTCACATAGGAAAGCATATTCCAGCATTTTCATATGGCTTGGTAAACATCATTTAACTTTGCCTTGTTTCCTCTTAAGTGATGATATTAGCAAAATGACTTCATAAATCCAAAGACAAAGACAGAAGCAAGTAAAGTTCTTAACTCACTTCAAACTCCTCAAATCTCTCCAGAGAGAAACCTAGCCTTCCTCCGATGGGAAACCATGGGAAACTTGGTTACTAAGAAAAAGACTAGACTGTGTTGAACCCAGCCTGCCTTCAGAAGCACCTACCCCCATGTGACGAGGGAGGGGAAGTGTAGATTTGGGTGCAGATCTGGGGAGTTCCTCTCATACTGAAATGTAAATAATATCAGAAGGAAGAAGAGAACAGAGGCCTGTAGCTGCCACTGGAAGAGTATGTGGGATATGTGGTTGCTCTGATAGTGATCAAGACTTGGCAGCAAGGGTGGTGATTCTGAGCCACGCTGAGTGTGCAAAGCATCAAGAAAGCGTAACAGTCCTGGCCTAGCCCCCTCTCTGAGCCAATCAAATCTGGACCTCTGGGATAAACCCCAGAAATAAACCTTTTATTTTTTCTTCTTTTCTTCTCCTTCCCTCCTTCCCTCCCTTTCTTCCTTTCCTTCCTTTTTACTTTCACTTTCTGCCTTCCTACCCACCCTTTTCTTATGATTTTCTGTTTTGAAATCTCCAATACTCATCTAAATTAAAACTGCCCAGGCCCCTTTATTACCAGTGATATCTAAGCACTTTTTTTCTTACCACCTGAAATGCCATTTTAAAGTTGGAGACAGCTGTTTCACATTTGTGTATATAGACTGTTGCACTCCCTCTCCTTCTCACTCTCCCTCTGCCTCCCTCCCTCCCTCCCTCCTTCCTTCCCTCCCTCTCTCCCTCCTTCCCTCTGCCCCTAGTGAAAAGCACAGGAGAGCCCCTCTTGTTTCACAGCCTGAGAGGATGTAAAGGCAAGAAGGAAGCCCAAGGGCCTCTCCACTAATGCAGCTTTTTTCTGCGTTTCCCCCTAGCACACACCATTGGACTCCAGATACAGTATCAGAGCCACCAGTTAACAAGGCAGTGGTCAGCTGATACATAGAAAAGCTGCTGTGGGAAAACAGCATTTCTCAAACACGCAGACTTCCTGCAAAGGGAACCAAATCAGAGTTGGCATGTTGGCTTAAACTAATATTATACATCTTTTTATTCTTTTTTAAAACTTTCCCTCTACATATAGATGTGAACTTTCTTAAGTAATAAAAAATATTTGACCTAATAAAATAAAAGACATTTACTGACTAAAAGTAATTGTAACTCCAAAATCAACACAAATCAACTAAACTAGTACATATCAAATATAATAGAAATAGTGCCTGCTAAAACAAACCACATTACAAGCATGCGTATGACACCATCATTGCTCATTCCATGCTATTACAGTAGAGTACCTGAGAGTGCATAAATTATAATAAAAAAGAATTTACTTGGGTTGTGGGAATTGAGATCAGGATTTTTCAGAGGCAAGGAGCAAAATCTGTCCGTGCCATCATGCTATGTTACAATACGAAAGAAAGGCAAGCAATCATCTGCAACGGCCGTGAGACAGGGCAAGCATATGACAAGCTAATAAGAACGAATCACACCCACAGTATTGGCATTAATCTGTTCATGAGGGCATAATCCAACTACTTCTTAAAGTTTCTGCCTCTGTTACCAGGGCAATACATTATGGTAAGGGAAAATTCAACCCAGAGTAAATAATGATACTACACTGGATATTCCTTTTGGTCAAGAATGTATAATGTGAAACAAATTTACCTAGTGTAGTGGTTTGAATAGATTTGGCCCCTATAAATTCATGTGTTTGAATGCTTGGACATAGGGAGTGGTACTTTTTAGGAGGTATGGCCTTGTTAGAGGAAGTGTGTCACTATGTAGATGGGCTTTGAGGCCTCCTATGCTCAGGCTCTGACCGGTGTGGAAGATAGTCTCCACCTGACTGCCCACATGAGACAGTCCCCTTATGCTATCTGTGGATCCCCCCATTCTGTTATGCTTTCCACCATGATAATGGACCAAACTTCTGAACCTGTAAGCCAGTCCCAATTAAATGTTTGCCTCTGTAAGAGTTTCCTTAGTCATGGTGTCTCTTCACAGCAATGGAAATCTTAACTAAGACACCCAGTTTTCTCTATTCAAACTAAAACCTTCTGAAAGTTTATTTGGCATGTGCCATCTCCTTTCTCCCTTAGCCTTGAGAATTAAAACAGGTTGTTAGCCACCATCATGCTCCTAAATATAAACTAGAATTCTAACTCAGATTACTGGCTGAACTCCAAGAACACAGGAATATCATCTACAAGCCATAGATAGATAGATAGATAGATAGATAGATAGATAGATAGATAGATAGATAGATATAGGTATAGATATAGATATAGATATAGATAGATAGATTAGAGATAGAGATAGATAGATATAAAGATATATACATATATGTACTAATGACATACCTAGGCATTTTAGAGATGTAGATGCAGAAGTATGCTATTATATTTAAAAACTGGCAGACATCCAACATAAAACAAATATGTAAACATAGCCACAGACTCCAGAATTGTGGCTAAATAACTAATAAGGGCAAAATACTCCTTATGGGATAGATATGTCAATTAACAAATGAGAAAAATAATAGAATTTAAATTCTATAAATCCCAAATTAAATTAATAGATTTGGTCAATCTTAATCAAATGATACAGATGAGGAACAATTCAAGAAGCTACACCTAAAATATTCCTGCCAAAAACAATTAAATCTGGGTGTGACCAGATTATATATGTGATAACCAATCTACAGGAAATCCAAGGTCAAAGAAGTATGCTCAATAATATCATAGTAATGCAGCCACTAAAATCTAGATTGATGCAATAAGCTACAAACAAACTGCTATTTTAATGACTGGTAATTTGTTGCTAATCTTTTTAAGTAAAGACAGAAACCACAAACCACAAATCTATTCTGAATTATAAATGTGAAGTTAATGGATGGTTTTTATTTGGATCTTAATTTACACAAAAATATGGCTATTAATTTTATGGAGATGATAATAACATATGCCTAATTTGTAAATTGTATTTTCATTGATGTACATTCATTGCACATAGTACTGGGTTTCATAAGGAGATTTTAATGCAAGTATGTAATGTACGTTGGGCATGGTTCTCTCTTCCCTTTCATCACTCTGCCCCTCTCTGGTCAGTCTCTTTTGTTGTCTTAGACAGTCTTGCTTCTACTTTCATGACACACATGCACATATATGATTTTATGTATCTATATAAAATCGAACATATACAATTAAAAAATTGATAATGACTTGATTCATTTTTTTAATACTTTATTTACATTTCAAATGTTTCCCCCTTTCCAGATCTCCCCTTCGGAACCCACCTATCCCATCTCCCCTCCCCCTGCCTCAATGAGGGTATTCCCCTACCCACCCACTCACCCATTCTCGTCTTCCCTCCTTAGCATTCTCCTATACTGGGGCATCTAACACACTCAGGCCCAAGGGCCTCTCCTACCACTGATGGCCAACAAGGTCCTCCTCTGCCACATATGTGGCCCGAATCATGGGTCCCTTCATGTGTAATCTTTGGTTGGTGGTCCAGTCTCCGGGAGCACCGGGGGGTCAGGCCAGTTGACATTGCTGCTCCCTCCATGGGGCTGCAAACTCCCTCAGCTCCTTCAGTCCCTTCTCCAACTCCTCCATCTAGGACCTGATGTGCAGCCCAATTGGTTGCTGTGAAGTGAAACTTGGGTATTCTGAACTTGGGCTAATAACCACTTATCAGTGAGTACATACTATGTTCATTCTTTTGTGACTGAGTTACCTCACTCAGGATGATATTTTTCAAGTTCCATCCATTTGCCTGCGAATTTCATGAAGTCATTGTTTTTAATAGCTGAGTAGTACTCCATTGTGTAAATGTACCACATATTTTGTATTCATTCCTCTATTGAGGGACATCTGGGTTGTCTCCAGCTTCTGACTATTATAAATATGGCTGTTATGAACATAGTGGAGCATGTGTCTTTATTACATGTTGGAGCATCTTCTGGGTATATGCCCAGGAGAGGTATAGCTGGGTCCTCAGGTAGTATTATGTGCATTTTTCTGAGGGTCCACCAAACTGATTTCC
>CM052713.1:45545753-45597128 GCA_028551405.1 Uromys caudimaculatus
GCATCTGCTGTCACCTGAGTTTTTGATCTTAGCCATTCTGATTGGTGTGAGGCGGAATCTCAGGGTTGTTTTGATTTGCATTTCCCTGATGACTAAGGATGTTGAACATTTCTTTAGGTACTTCTCAACCCTATGAGTTTCCTCAGTTTAGAATTCTCTGTTTAGCTCTGTTCCCCATTTTTTGATAGGGTTATTTGGATCTCTGGAGTCTAACTTCTTGAGTTCTTTGTATATATTGGATATTAGCCCTCTATTGGATGTAGGACTGGTAAAGATCTTTTCCCAATCTTTGGCTGTCATTTTATCCTATTGGCAGTGTCCTTTGCCTTACAGAAGCTTTGCAATTTCATGAGGTCCCATTTGTCAATTCTTGATCTTAGAGCATAAGCCATTGGTATTCTGTTCAGGAACTTTTCCCCTGTGCCCATGTGTTTGAGACTTTTCCCCACTTTTTCTTCAATTAGATTCAGTGTATCTGGTTTTATGTGGAGGTCCTTGATCCACTTTGTACAAGGAGATAGGAATGGATCAGTTCGCATTCTTCTACATGTAGACTGCCAGTTGAGCCAGCACCATTTGTTGAAAATGCTGTCTTTTTTCCAATGGGTGGTTTTTAGTTGATTCCCTTAATATAATAACCTCTAGTTAAATACCTTTTTTCCTGGAAATGACTTTGATCTTCTTTAAGGCTGAAAAGGTGCACATACAAGCCCCCTTTTGTTTATTCATTCCTCTATTGACACAGACTTAGGGTGGTTCCCTAATTTAGCTATTGTGAATAATGCTGCAGTAAAGTTGGCTGGGAACCTGTTTCTCTGATCTATTGACTTAAGTCTATCATGTAAGTCCCTTACAGTGGGTCATATGGTAGACCTGTTTTTCAGTTTTGCATACTCTCCATGCTGATTTGCATACTTGCTAGACTACTTAGCATTCTTACCAGCATGGAATAAGAGTTTTCTTTGGCCCATGTCTTCACCAGCATTTGTTATTGGCTTTATTAAGAGCTGACATTCAGAGCTGGGTGAGTTGAAATGTCATTGTAGTTTTGATTGGTCAATCTCTGAGAGGACTGATTTTGAAACTTTCTCATACATTCATTAACCATTTGTATTTCATCATTGGAGATCTGCATTCATTTCATTAACCCATTTATTGATTAGATTATTAATGTACTATCACTTAATGTTCTGAGTTCTTTGTGTACTCTAGATGCTAGTCCTCTACCAGATATCAAATTAACCAAGAATTCTCTCTTACTTTGTAGGCAGTCTCTGCACAAAATTAATTTTTCTTTGGTTCTACAGGTGCATTTTTATTCAGTGGGTCCCATTTCGCTTACTATTGGCATTATTTGCTAAGTGACTATAGTTGTCTTACTTACATCTAAATTTTTAAGTATTTTCTCTTATGGTTTCAGATTTCTGGCTTTACATTAATGTGCTTTAATCTATTTGGAGTTGATTATTGTACTGGGTGAGAGACAGAGATCTAGTTTTCTTTTACAAGTAGATAATCAGTTCTTTCTGCACAATTTGTTAAAGAGGCCATATTTTCTTCAATATACACATCTTTGGTATCTTATGGAGCTATAGCTCCATAGCTTCATATCTGGGTTATATATTATACTTCATTGATCTACACATCTGTTTTTATACTAATATTGTATTGTTTCTGTCATTATGGCTACACAGTGTAACTTGAAACTAGTATAATGATACATCGTGTCTTGTTCTTTTCATTCAGGATTGCTTTGGCTATCTGGAATATTTTGTACTTTGATATAAATTATATTACTTTTTTCCCCTGAAGACTGACACTGGGATTTCGATAAAGATTACATCAAATCTCTGTAAATTGCTTTTGAAATGGCCATTTTTCAAAATACTAATTCTTCCAATCCTCAAGCATGGAAAATATTTCCATCTCCTAGTGTGTTGTTCAATTCCTTTTATATCTGCTTAAGTTTTTCTTTAAAACTGGGGAATGATATAAGGGGTGGAAGAACAGGACACAGAGGTCTGGATTTTGAGTATAGGGTTTGATAATGACATAGCATCTCAGAAACTGCTGGGCCTGAGAGGCCTGAACTCGGAGTGGACTTTTCCTTTGCTCTTTACCTTCCACTCTGACCTACACTGTATCTGTCAGCCTCCACACCACCTGCACAGTTCTTCATCACAGTGTTTCTCAGGCACAGCATGTTGACTTGACCTCCTAGGTCCTCCATCTCTTCTCACTAGCCCAGTTCATCTATATAACCAAGCCGTCTTCACTCAAAATGTCTTATGAGTCAAACGATGCCAAGAATGTTAGCTAACAGCCTTGCAAAAGCCCCAGCGCATTTCTCAGACTCCCGAGTTCTGTCCTCCCAGCTCTCGCTTCCTCTCAATTGTGAGAGGCTTAAGCAAAACTCCCTTTTAATGTCTCCACACGCTGAGTCCAGGTTGGACACCATAACCAAGCCTATGTCACAGGGGAGAGGAAAGTCCATCCAACGAACAGGAGCTTCGGTTTTAGTATTTCCATTCCAAACTCTCCATCCTTAGGATGGGATATTTGGTGGAAATCATTTCTGTGGGTAGGAATATGCTCTGTGCTGACGGAGCTCTAATGTGAATATTTGCTCACACTGGCTACTTCTTCGTCTTTAGCATAGTGTTCCACACGATTTCTGGAAAATATCATTGATCTCATCACCTGAGTTTTTAATATGTGAGAATATTCCATTTATAGATTAAATAAGTTGAGAAAAGTAGCTTTTCTTCTGAATAAGAGAGTGAACAAGTGAGAGAGGTGAGAGAGAGGGAGAGAGAGAGTAAAAATAAGACAGAGACAGATTCAAACTCTAGTCTCCTTAAAACTCAAATTCAAACAAGAAAAGAGAGAGAATTCCAGAGCCTGCCATGGAGAATGCTTTGCCTCCACTTCAACTGAGGACTCTGGTGATCGGATACTCTCTTCTGTCCTAACTCCTTCCTGTCCCATTATCCCACATTTAAAGTCATAATTTGCAGCCCTCACCACCACTCTCCACCTTTGATTATCATTATCTCACACAGTAGGTATGCAGGTTCAGTAAAATATCTTGAGGGCAGCAAGAACGAACCAAGGGAACAAAGAACAATCAGTGACTGCTGTAGGAGTTTGGGGTCAGGAACAAAGGCAAGACTCCTGAGGCAATCCTCCCTTAGAGCCTTTGACACTGATCTGAAATGTCCTAAGAGAATGAGTCAGTGCTCTGTGCAGACAGCTGTACAGGAAGTTGTGCCTGCTGGTTAGCACTTGTTATCACTATGGACACCTAAAAGCAAAGCCGTAGTGTTTAGCAATAGCAACAGCAAGACAGCACAGAACTCCAGGTTGGGGATTTAGCTAGGTGCCTAGCAAGCACAAGGGCCCTGGATTTGGTGGTTCCTGGCACCAAAAAAAAAAAAAAATCATAAAATACAGGCTACTCAGTGAAATTTTTATTTCAAATATTTCTTGCAATTTTTAGCTTAAATATGTCCAACATATTTTATGTATGATTCAGTATTCCAATTTCACTAAGCAGGCTATGTATTTCTCTGGAAACTCAAAAGGGATTTCTAAATCATAATAGCTCAGGGTGACTTCTCAAGCAATACCAAGCATCTCTTACTCAGTAGCCTAAGTTGACTTTCCTATGATCACTGGATATTTCAACATGTCTATTTGAATGACCCCATTTTTAATGAATCATATCCAAACTATTTCTTACCACTAACTAACCCTTTCTTCACCTCACTTGTATAATGAGATGCTTGACTGAAATGTTGTTGGTACCATCGGGTAAGATGGATATTGTCGGGTCCAGGTTCCATTGCCGAAGGCCACACGAATTGGAAATATGTCTTTTTCATCAACTATTAAATACTAAAAGTATATCCCTGAGTTGCAGGATGGGATTAGATAGGCTCCAAGAGATCTTCTGATGTTAAAACCTCCATATTAAGGCTGATATTGTTGGTGAATAATGATCTGCCATGCTTCTAAAATTCTCAAAATTGTCAGCACTCTGGCAACAAAACCATTAAGTCATTGTTCTTTCCTGGATCAAAATGAGTAGAATAAAGTCCAGCTTCTTAAACTGTACATCACAATGCCATGTGAAGTCACGGAATGGAACACAAAGGTTGTGACAAACTCATTCAGAGTAAAAGGGTTTTGAATGACCAATGACAAAGAATTAATTAAAAGCAGAACATGGAATTAGACTAAGATGTTTCTGGAAGCTTCTGTCTATGTTGCACCATAGAACTTGACTGCATCCTTCATTCTGAACTGGAAGCAAGTGCATGTTGCATAGAACTTGCTGTCATGTGATTCAGCACCAATGGGCATTGCCGAACTTCAGCACTATTGATTTGCTATGAATTATAATGTGTCTTTTCACTGTATGTGCAAAGTTTTCTCTTATAGAAACATAATAGTCTAAGCATAGAAAATAAAGACTTAATGTTTTCTTACGGTCATTCCCCACCATGCAAGGATCAATAAGTATATTTTTGAATTGCTACTGTGTTAGAATCTTTGATTTTTAAAATTGCTATTTGAGTTGTTGACTTATCGTTTTAAAAAAAATATCAAATTAAATTTTATTTGGGATTAGGTAGAGTTTCCAACAATTAATGAAATGGTACTAAACACACCTCTGCCATTTTATACTACATATTTTGACAAAGTGGCATTCTCAGCATTTGAGAACTATCAAATAAAAACATTAACTTTGAAAAACAGTGAAGCTATTCAGTGTCCTGCATTATTAAATATTTAGGCAAGATATAATTCTTTTTATTTGTATTTAATGTATATGGGTATTTTGTTTGCGTGCATGTCTCTGTACCACATGCATTCAGTGCCCATGGAGACCAGAAAAAGGCACAATAATCTCTGAAACTGGCACTATATAGAGATGGTTGTTAGTTACAAAGTCGATGTAGGGAACTGGATCAGTGTCTACTGCAAAAGTAGCTGCTACTCATAGCCACTGAGCAATCTCTCCAGCCCCCAAGATGTAATCGTAAAAATAAACATGCATATCCACTTCATTGGTCTGCAAATTTGAGTTCAAGTTTGTTTTTTTTTAATATATATTTGATGCTCATGAGTACATGTACAGGTGTTTTTGTGTTGGGTAATGTTTGTGTGCAAAGGCCCAAAGCTGATGTTGTGTGTTGTGCCTCAGTTCTCCAACACCTGATCTTCTAAAACAGGATCTCTTACTGAACCTGAAAATCACTAATTTGGCTAGACCAACTGGCCAGCAAGACCCAGGCATCCTCCTGTGTCTACTTCCCTAGTGTTAATATATAGGTGCATAGTGCCAGATCTGGTTTTTACATGGGGACTGGAGATAAAATTACAGTTCTCGTGCTCATGTGACAAGGATGATATTGACTGAGTCGTCTTTCCAGCCCTCCTATCAATTTTAATATATGAGACACTTATATGTCCACCAATGAATTGTTTTAAAATAAGTTTCATGATATTTAACAACAAATGCTTGAGATGCATATACATTTCATATGCCTGCATGCCTAGAGTCATTAAAACATTTTTTGGACAAAAAGTAGTCATAAATGGAAAATGTTAGGAAGTCTTGGTATTGCAGAATGAAGTCTTGGGGCCCAGAGTAAGGAGGGCAGACACAAAGGTATTGTAGTGAGTGCTGTTAATTGACCATTCCTTTCAACCAATTTAAAACACACAGATGGGGAACTGTTGTGGTCTACATATTAAATGCCTACCACAGTGTTGAGAATTTCATGATGGTCTTTGGCTAGTGGGTTTACCTTTGAAAGTTTTGGAAACTTAAAAAAGGTGGGGCTTACTGGAGCAGGTAGGCCACTGGGAGCATGCTTTTGAACGTCATCCCTGCTGCCTAATCCTTCTCTTACTCTTTCTTCTTCCTGTCTTCCAGGAGATGAGAAACAGTTAGATGTTGCTAACAGGAACATATAACCTCTGCTGAATAAAAGAGTAGTCAAGAAGTAGAACCAGTCCAAAAGAAAGGCCCCTAAGGCTGCAAACAGAAAGGCCATAGCATCATATCAAGAGGCCCAATACCAGAGATAAGCAATGTTGAAAATATTAAGACTTTGGAGACTCTTGGAGTCTAAATACATTTTGCATTATGAGATGGCCATGAGCCTTTGGAGAGAGAAGGTGGAGAGTTATGGTTTGAATATGAAATGTCCCCCACAAGTTCATATATTAACTAATTTGTCTCCAGCCAGCATGGCTGTTTTGGGATGTTCTGGAAGCTTTAGAGCTAGTTGAAAGAAGTAGGAGATATGTCTGTAAAAGTCCTAACTCCCTTTCTTGCTTTCTCTGCTATTCATCCAGTATGAGATGAAACATTGTCTACCACATACAATACCATAATGTGATCCAAACAAACCTTTCCTGTTGTTAAATAGTCCAAGTCTGGTATTTTATCATAACGAGGTGAAAAAATAACTATCCTAAGAAGGGAGTGTCCAAGAGAACTTCCCAGCTTTTATTTATTTTCCTGTCATCAGAAACTAAATTAGTACATAAGGCATGTTTAAATGAGTTGTTGACCCTTTAACTCAGCACCACACAAGTCAATGGTAATGACCCAAATAGTCTCAGGGAGTTCCATCCAGCTCCGTGGCACCACAATTCAATGACCCTATCCAGTGCTTTTGGCAAGCAGCACAACATAGATCAGTTGGACCACAGTTCAATCTGTAATAACTGATAGCTATGCGACCAAAATCTAGAGGTCCCAGATGCAATTTTCTTCATTAATATGTATGCACTTTACCATTGATGTAAACATAAGGCATGGATAAAGACTCACTATGAAGCAGGAACTGGTTAAATATTTCATGTATAGTGTCTCATGGACCTGCTCAATTTTGAAGGGTTCAATCAGTGCTTCAGTATTAAAAGATAGAGAAATTAAAGGTTGGAAAAAATAAATAACTTAGCAAAAAAGTTCTCATGGCTTGTTTAGTAATGGAGCTGGGATTTGAATTTGTCTGGTAGTTCTGGAACCTGAGCAAACATAATTCAGCCATTCAAGAGAAAGAAGTGTCCTTAGCTTTTGAGGACAGGGAAGATACCAACATGTCTGATTCAGAGGTTAATACAGGACAGAGACCATCCTGTCTAGAAGTTAGGCTTTCCTGTCTGCTGAGCCTTGGGCTAAGGAGACTAGCTGCAGGCCATGCATCTCTAATTCTAAGAAAAGATGTGCAAACATGAAAGTGAAATAAATACAGCCCCTCCCAGCACACTGATCCTCTGCCAGGAAGGTGCTAGAAACAGCTGTGGAGAAAGCAAAGTATGCGTTTCGATGGCATTTCAGCAAGACTGAACCGACAGTCACACCCGGAATACATGAAGGAGAAAGGAGTTGCAGATGAGGAGAGCAATCAAGTGTTTACTGCAGATGCTCATTTCTGAGAAGAGGAGTCTGAACAGACCAGTGTGGTAAGAAGAAGAAATGAAGGGGACTACCATGCGTGCTATCTACTGAGCACTTTGAAAGAACACATTGGTCTGAGGAATTTGCACCATCGAGGCTGTGCTCCGTAGTAGCTCTGCATGAGAAGGAAGGGGAAAATGGTCAGTTCACATCCCACCCCCTGCCCACAATGTCCTTACACCCTGCCTTTCTTCTCACGAGAATACAAGTTCGAAGGAGTCAGGAGCCTGTATGGACCTGTCAGCACCCTGAGTTTCCCCACTGCTGAGGACAAGCGGATATTGGATGAACCACACAATAAATAAATGTAATAAAATTAAATTCCCAGTGCCATGTTCATGACCTATAAGCTCCACAGTCATTTTAGCTTTTTCTATTGAATGTCCAGCTATGCTTGCTGCCAACAGAGGGGAATGTAAGTCATGTAGTAATCTTAAATTCTCAGTAGCCCAGAGAACTTAAGCTTATGAAAACACCCTATTCCACTTAGATATATCCTTAGTGTATCATTTAAACATGTGACCAGTAGAAAATCATTGCTAATTAAGGCTGTTAGCATTCCATTTTCTCCTATAGAGTCCGTTTCCACAATTCTGTAGAAAATAAGATTGCAAAGTGAGAATAAATTTAAAAATAAGACTTGGTCTTTTATGAGAACATCAGTGTAGGAGGAAAGGCGAGCTCACCAGAGAGCAACTGAAGGTCTCCTCAAGAACCAGCTGCATCTGGCTTTCTTCAGGAAGACTTCCAAAAACTCAAAAAAAAAAAAAAATGGGTGTCAACTATCCTATGCCCTGGAAACAATGATTTGTAAGCAAGGCAGAGGGAATTTCACACTCAGTCTCCACTTAAATGTCTCACAGTTCATATTTTCAGCTGCATGTGGCTAATGGCCCCTGAACAACTTCAGATACCAAATGTATGACAAATAAATAAGTGGGATAGAGAAAAGGAAGGAAAGAGGAAGAAAAGTTGTATGAGAAGGAACGAGAAACATCTGCTGAGGAGATACTGGTAGCGTCCTTAGTTCTATTCTCAGCTTCTCATCAACCTGGACAATGAGTTATTAGACCTACCTTTATCTGTAAAGACACATGTTCAAAGATGTCATGCAACTTCACATGTCATTGGAATGAAAGAAGCAGAATGTGCATTGCAATATTCTCTTTCGCATCACCTGTATTCACAGCAGCCATTCACAAGTTTACTGAAAACAACTGCAAAGCTATGTATGACAACCAGGTGACACATCCAGATCTCCTGCAGATATTGGTTTGAATGCCACAGATAACTCCTCCCTTCAAGAACTATGGTCTGATCATTACAACGTGGATATGTCCTCTACTTCTTGAGTAGTCCTCATCCCATTTTCTGATCTCAACTTATTAAGAACAAATCAAAGGATCCATCTGTAGCTCCATAAACAAGCCGAGCTCGACCATCCCTTCCCGAATCTAGTTAGCAGCTCTTCTCCCTTCACCATGTCCCACATGCCCTATACTCAGTAACTCTGCCCCATAAGGCAAAGGAAGAGGAAGAAGAGAATGGGGAGGAAAAGGAAGAGGAGACAAGGGGAAGAGAGTAGGTGCAAACATTTTCCTTTGTTCAAGAATCCTGTCATTGCAGAACCTTCTCTGATCCTCTCAAAGATGAGTCTCCCTTTTCTGTATTCTCAAGGCACCACCATTTATTTGTAAGTTCTCTTTAACTGGACTATAAACTTCTAGAATGGATCCAACACTTCTTGAATGGGTGTTGTCTACTAAGTAAATTAATGAATGCATAAACTATGATTGTGTCCATGACTCCATTTTAAAGGTAAGAATCACTCCACTGTACTGCAGTGTCCAAAGGACTAAAAGAAGACAGGAATATCTGCATCCTACTCAGAAACCTCATCCAGACTGCGTTGCAGCACTGTGAACAGTCACCCCATTGTACTGAGGTGTCCAAAGAACTAAAAGAAGACAGGAATATCTGCATCCTACTCAGAACTGACATCCGAATGTGAATCACAGCACTATGAACAAAGAGTGTCAACAGAGCACCCCACAACACCTTAAAGCATTCCAGAAGAAACATATCCTAAATTACTAAGAACATTGAAAAGCTGAGAGCCTAGGAATATGTGAAAGTCAGGTGAAGCACAATCATAGTGTGCTAAGGGAGGAGGAAGCAATGCTGATTACAGTGTGGTCAGAGAGCTGGTGTGCGACCTAGAGAAAGTAGAGGACATGTAGTGTTGTAGCCTCTGCTCCTCCCCTCCACCAGAGGACAGGCATTGATAGGTATCTCTAAGTATTAGATATCACAAGCGCAACTTAATTCCTCTTCTTTCCAACATCCTAGACAGAACTGTCCACTCCCTGGAGTTAGTAGGAAGGATGTTTATGAGTAGAATTCATAGTCGTGCCTTAAACTGTCTGTGTTATAACTACATATAGCCTTTACTTGTCCCCAGTGGGAAGAGCTGTACCAGAGGCCAGTCTAATCCCCCTTCCTAAGCCTCAGCAACAACTGGGTGAAGGTAATAGAGAGCCAAGGGGGATGGTTAACAGACTTAATGGTTTTCATATTAAAAACTGAAGTCACTTCTTTTTATAAATAATACCATGCCCATGTATTCTAACACATAGAGAGTGGAAGTGGGCTGGAGAGGTGACTCTGGTTAAGAGTACTTGCTGTTCTCTCAGAGGACCCAGGTTCAGTTCCCAGCATCTACATGGCATCTTATAACTACGTTTATTGTCAGCTCCAAAGACTCTGACAGCCTCTTCTTGTCTCTTTGAATAATATCTCCACATGTGTAGTATACATATTCAGGTATATATACACATAAGATAAATAAATATTTTAAAGGAGTTAGAATCTGGAAGAACTGAGTTAAGACAATAAGAGATGGATGGGCAACACAATGGAGTTAGTTAGGACTTTTAAAATAGATCTCCATCCAGGGTGAGGTATGATGGTATATGGGAGAAGCACCAAGAGCTCTTCCACATAGAACTGAAATCAAGAACATATCTGCCTGTAGAAATGTGTAGGCATGGGAGAGAGCTAGAATTACATTTCAGACAGAACCTGCTTGGATAATATCCTGGTACAAGCAACAGTGTGCTCCAGCATCTACCACATACCATGGTCGCTGAGTCAATGAAATCCCATGTAGGAGGGGTACGGGTGGAAGAGAGACTCCCAGTGAGAGAGAAAGCTGTTAGTCAGTTCATAGCAAAAAAGGTTGACATCTTGCTGGCTTATTGCCACTATAGATAGAAGGACCTGTGGGCTATAGAGCAGGTTAACGTTAAAGAAGTTTTCTGTATCTTCTTGTGAACTATCAGGGTGCTGAAGCTTAGAGCTGTTTTGAAAAGGGTCCTGTAGTTGGACCGTGTTTGGGTTGCAGGATGACAGGTGGTAGTCTCCTTTTAGGATCTCGTGGATATTCTGCTTCATCGCCAAACCCAGTGCCTTGCACACATTGGGCAGATGCCCTGCCATGGGAGCTTCATTCTCATGGTGCTTAAGATTAACTCTATTCAGCTTTTAACTTCTTATTCAACCCCCAAAAGACACTTCAACCTAAAGAAAGGGGGTGGAGCATCAAGAACTCCCAGCCATCAACCTTTTCTCATGTAGCCACAGCAAGGTCTCACTCCTGGAAAGACATACCCACTTCAGCAGGAGAGAAGAATTGCACAATTTTTGCCGACACTCCACCTGTGCCCACTCTGCTTGTCAAACACAAGCCTTATCAGATGTGGCTTGCTAACGAGGCTGTATGTAAATGTCACACTGGAAGAGCTATGATTCCAGCATATACATCTTCCCATGACGTTTATGGCTCTGCAACAGTGTCTAATCAGAAGGTAAGAGTTTCAAGTCCTTCAGCACGGTCCAGAATCACTTTAAGCAGTAAAAACACTGCCCATGGAATTTCATTGATTAATAGGCTACCATTCCCATTGTGCAAGTAACCACAGAGGACACACCCTATATACTCTGCTCTCTAGACCACAGCTCCATGAATTACTAAGGCGTTCTAGTTCTTGTAAGTCCTACAGGGAAGTAAGTCACGTCAACTCTAGTAGGGTAGGCATTATGCTAAGACCTACTAATCGCTACCAACAAAGTCACAGTGATAGTGTAAATTACATTATAGTGTCAAGCTGAAAATACAGTCAACATCATGTAATAAGCCAATATGCCAAGCTGTATTGTCACTCTCTTAACAAGAAAGCACGGCAAGAAAAACAAAACAAAACAAAGCAAAAAACATCCTGGCACACATATAGAGGGATGGAATGGGCGAAAGGACCCAGAATAAATAAATCCATGTATACTCAGCCAACCAATTTTTGATGAAGTTGACAAAAATGGATGTCAGTTGATAGTTAACAGCAAATTCTGCTGGCAAAACTGTATATCCACATAGAGAACACTGAATACTATCCCTCTCACTGTGTGTAAAAACTAACTCCAAACAGACCCAAAACCTTGATATGCAGAAGATACTAGTGGAAAACAGAAGTAAACCACTTTATAGCGGCAAAGGCAGTGATTTCATTTCAGGGATTTCAAACACAAAGGAATGAAGGCCAGACTATTGGGATTGCCCCAGATTTAGAGGCCTCTGCACAAGCAAGGACACAATCACCAGGGTGAAGGAACAGCCTGCAGATGGACCATACTTTGCTAACTTAACCAGAAAGAGCATTAACACCCAGCACATATAGACTACTCCAAAAACTTAACAAGAAATAACAATAATTTAAAATGAGTTGGAGAAGTGACTGAAGGAGCTGAGGGAGTTTGCAGTCCCATGGAGGGAGCAACAGTGTCAACTGGCCTGACCTTCTGATGCTCCTGGAGACTGGATCACCAACCAAAGAATACACATGGAGGGACCCATGGTTCGGACCACATATGTGGCAGAGGAGGGTCTTGTTAGCCATTAGGGGGAGGAGAGGCCCTTGGGCCTGAGGGTGTTAGATGCCCCAGTATAGGGGAATGCCAAGGAGGGAAGATGAGAGTGGGTGGGTGGGTGGGTGAATACCCTCATAGAGGCAGGGGGAGGGGGAGAGGAGGACGTTCCAAAGAGGAGATCTGAAAAAGGGGAAACATTTGAAATGTAAATAAAGTCTCAAAAAAACAAAAAAAATGGGCAAGTAATTGAATAGACTCCTTTCAAAAATGTACAAATGGCCGACAAACATATTAAAGTACTGCTAAATATCTTTTGCCATCACAGAAATGAAAATCAAAACCATAATGAGATGCCATCTCATGCCAACCACCATCAACAAGAAGCAATGATGAGAAGGGAAGGGGATGGGGAGAGGGGAAAGGGAGTTATATGGAGAGAATATATTCAATATAAAATATATTCCAGTATGAAATTTTAAAAAAATCAATCAACCAACAAATAAGAAAAATAATAAAGGCTTGTGGGGGCATGAAAAGAGAACTATTGTGGATAGCCTTGGTGCTGTTTGTATTTTGATGTTAATTCAACTTCTTTAAGAAGGGCTGTCTGGATGAAGAGTGTACCATGTACTCAGGACCTCATGTGATCCTTCTAATGAATAAAGAAATCAATCACTGGGCAAATAAGCAGGACTTCTGGGTCAGTGGGAGGAAGAGGCCAGAATGAGATACAGACTTTTGGATGGAAACAGTGGGAGGACAAGATGTAGCCACTAGTGGCTCCTGTTTCAGGTGGCAGATCTGTTTGGATCCACTACCAGAGGATTAAATTAGAATAACTTATAATTAGGATGTTAGTTGTTTTGCCCAGGATTGAGTTACCATTGATTCTGAACTAATTTGTGTGGTCTTTTCCTTCACGTGGTGGCTCAACTGGGTTCCAGAGAGAAAGATACTGTGGCAAAGCATGGGTTTGCAAGAAATGAACCCCAAAGGACTGTGGGAATTTTTAAGCATGGGGCTGGTGTAGTAGCAACCTGCCAGTGGGAACTTAGCAAGCTGAGTGGAAAGATTTTGGAGCTCTGAGTCACTCTCCATGAGATGAGAACAGGCCAGCCATGCCCACCAGTACTTGACCAGCCAGCCCAATGGGAACTGCCAGTGTAGCATGTATTGATTTTTTAAATGTTTCCCGCAACAGAGAACCCTTATATACTGTTGCTGGGTATGTAAATCTGTACCGACACTACCATATCATCCATCTCTACCACTGCTGAATACACATATTAAAGGAAATAAAGTTGGCATATAAAAGAGGTACCTGCATACTCATGCTTTTTCAAGCACTAGTAAGAGCAGATAAGCTATAGAATCTGCCTATGGGGCTTTTCAGTAGATGTATAAAAATACTATAGATGCAATATGTATGAAGAAGAAATTTAGCCACTTGCAGGAAATGGATGTGGAGTAGAGCACCTACTTAAGTGAAGTAAGTCAGAAACAGAAAAGGTGAGGCAGAGCTAAGAGTGGCAGAGAGAGAGAGACAGAGAGGATCTCAGGGGAGAAGGAGGAAAGCCAAGATGGAGGAGGACATGAATCAGTGTGAGTTTAACCAGGCACAGGTAGTTATGATATCATAAAGGTTAGAATATTGGGACAATTTGTCTAATTTAGGTGGGCAGCTTGTACCATTATTAATTGACCTTGTGTGGGCATATTGTGTATTGAGAATTTATTGATATGTAAATCTGACTGATTAACTATAAGCTTTAAGAGTTTGGACTCTACCTGGTTGTGGGGTGTTGTGGTGGCTGACTGCAGGTGGATGGTTGCTGCATGGGGCTGGTGTGGCAGCGATCTGCCAAGGGAACTCGGGAGCTTCGGCCTAGAGAGACCGCCGAGTTGAGATCACCTGGTTGGAGCCATGTGGCCTGCCAGTGCTGGCACTAGCTTGGGAACGTGCCAGCTCATTTTTAATATTACCTGCAACAATAGGTGTAAAGGAAAGGGGCAAAGAGAAGAGAGGGAAGAGTGGGAGGATCAATGGACATGATCGGTGCAGAATGTACATGCACAGAATATCAGGGAAGCCATTAATGTTTGTGATGGTTTGAATATGCTTGACCCAGGAAGTGGTACTATTTGAAGGTGTGAACTTTTGGAGTAGGTGTGGCCTTGTTGAAGTATGTGTGTCACTGTGGGTGTGGGCTTTAAGAACCTCAACCTAGCCCCCTGGAAACTAGTCTTCTCCTAGCAGCCTACAGATGAAGATGTAGAACTCTCAGCTCCTCTTGCACCATGCCTGCCTAGATCCTGCCATGCTCCCGCCTTGATGATAATGGACTAAACTTCTGAACTTATGAGCCAGCCCCAATTAAATGTTGTCTTTATAAGAGTTGCCTTGGTCATGGTGTCTGTTCTCAACATTAAAATCCTAAGACAACTTTTGTAATCAATATGTTAATAATTACAGCAAATACATAAAAGGATTTCATTTTTAAAGGGCCAAGTTGATGGATTACAGTGGGTATGACATCAGGCAGGGTCTAGCCTAACAGCCTGGCAAGATTAAGGGCTCAGGGATGTCAGTGCAGGACACTGTTTTTTGGAATTCAGATGGAAGATGGAGCAGGAGAGACTCACGTTGTTAAAAATAGCAAGACACATAGGGTAAAGTCAAAGTAATCAAGAAGAACAAAGTTCTGCAATGCAAACACCTTGAAGGACTGAGAATACATTGCCCAGCACATTCCCACCTCCCTTTCTAGCTGCTGAAAGGCCCAGGAGGAGTAGCCTCCAAAAGAAGAAGTGAAGGAATGCTGGTGGGAGAGAGGGAAGTAGGGACAATGAAGGGTTGACATCCTCTGGGACCTTGGGTTCACAATCAATCACCAAGGTTCACTTTTCAATACTGTTACTCTTTCTCTTAACCGTAAGTGTGACTCCAAAATAAGATACCAGAAGATCACCGGAGAACAATAGCTACCTCAGAAAAGGCTTAGGGAAGAGCTGTGACAAAACTCCGAAATCAAACACAGACAAAACCCCAGAATTAAAAAACTAACACCTCTCCTATTTATATGAGCTAGTTTTAATGAAACAACTTTGTAATCATGAGCTGGAGGTGTCAAGTAATAACAGATGACCCCACCCATATGTACTACTATGACTGGCAGTGTTCTTTTCCTATAACCTGTGTGGGCAGCAAGATGCCACACCCAGCTGGTGTTGGAGACAAAGGCCTTGGCCTTTTGCATATCTGCTGGACGAAAGATCCCAGGTTTGTCTAAGTATGCTAGCCACAGTGTCTCGGATCGCTCAGCAGGTGTCTCCTTTAGGCCCTGACTCTTAAGGTGTTCCAGCACCAGCAGGCCTCTCCTTGTTTCCTCCCCATTGTTACTGCCCCCAGGTAGGGATTAAACGTCCGACCTTCAGCTCAGGTACAACTATGGCATAATTGATGTCTGGTCGCATTATGGATTCTCCCCGCCCCTGCCATTTCCCGCCCTAATGTGCTTAAATGATTGTAACAATAAAGATTTCTTTTGAGCTTGATCGGATCTCGTCTTGCTCCAACGCATTCCTTTGTTTCCTGCTTCTTTCTATTATCAATGGCTTCCTTCCACAGCATTTCCACAGCACGGAGTACCCGCTGGCGGGAACTTTGAACCTAGAAGCTGTTACAAGCTGGCACAATGTGATAGCAGCAGGGCAAGTATGGGAATTCCCCAGATGTCTTGCACCATCCTAGGTCCAGCCAAGAAGATGTCACAACTGAGAGTAACATAAACCTTTGCCAAAGTGAGGCTGGAAGAAGAGCCAAAAGCTTACCACATTCCACCTCAGAAACAGAGCCATTATCAATTGAAACAACCTCAGAGGCAACTGTAGTGATGCTCTCTGCACAAGAGTGGTAGCAGTGGAAGTGATGAGGACTGGCCAGATCCAGGCATGTTTGGAGATGGGTTCCATTTGCCTGGGTCCCATTTAACAATATTAGCTAAGGAACTTCATCACATGGCAGAAGGAATTTATCTCCTGGGAGAGTCTGTGCCTTGCATTCTAGGGTGATGTGCCCTGCTGTGTTCAGTATGACCTGATCATGACAATCTTTCTCTCATTGGACAGAGAAAGAAGTAGTTGAAAGCCCTGGACTCAACAGAGGCTGGAGACAAACTCATCTAGAAGGGAATCCCACCTCAGCTCATTCCAAGGGACTGACAAATAAAAACAGGGTTAATAAAATAAAAGTGATTGAGAAACTGACTCTGAGAGATTAGGATCCTCTGGATTGGGGGCAGGGGAAGCTTTCCAGCAGTTTGACGGCCTCTGCCTTCAGCCCACTTCGCTCTGCTATCATTTGCCATTCCTCTATCATACTAGCTCTCTCAGAAGGTCAACAGAGCTCCTCATGTCCATATTCTATGGAACATCCCTGTTTCACCTCACTTGAGCCACTATTAGAACTTAGCAGAGTTGAGCACCTCCTCATCCCTGAAAGACAATGTCTCATCTGTTTACTTCTGTCTGGAAGCTTCTTTTCTTGTGTCTCCTAAACGTCTAACTTCTCGAACCTGGGATGTCCCAGGGATCCTCCTTTTAGGCTCTTTTCTATTTTTGCTCAGTTCTGGGGGAGGAGGTCTCTTCCTGATTGAAACACTGTGCCATGTACCTACTTCTCCCAAATGCCTAACTTCAGGCCATACTTCTTTGTTGAAGGATTTTCCCTGTCCAATTACATTAAGGCAGTGAGAGGCCTGTGATTGGACAGGGAAAAGGAAGCAGAGCTAAGAGTTGCAGAGACAGGGAGAGTGTCTCAGAACAGGTAGGAGAAGGAGGAAGGCAAGATGGAGGCAGATGTGAACCAGTGTGGCTTTTACTAGCCACAGGTGGCTGTGATATCATAAAGGTTAGAGTATTGGAATAATTTGTCTAATCTAGCTGGGCAGCTTTTATCATTATCAATTGGTTCTAAAATTATTGTGTTGACATCTTGTGTATTGAGAATTTATTGATATATACATCTGATTGGTTAACTATAAACATTAAGAGTCTTGTTTTTACCTGGTAAATGGGTGTTGTGATGGCTGACCATGGGGTGTGTAGTACATCGCATGGAAGCAAGAGGAACTCAGGGGGTCTCCACTGGAGAGTTGGCAGGCTGAGAGACCGCTGAGTTCAGAGCATCAGATGGGAGCCCTGTGGCCTGGTGGGGCCGGAGAGTTGGCAGGTTGGAAGAAGCAGGAGCATGGAGAGTTGGCAGGTTCGTTTTTTAACATTTGTCGTGGTACTTCTCCCTGAATGTTCAGCCTCCGGCCCCACCTAGTTTCTGCACCCTAGCATGCCTCTTAAACTGAGAACTGACAAGAACACAGGTCAGAACACAACTCCTAATATACCTGACTAGGAAGGACCTGCTCACAGCAAAACCTTTAACCATTCTTGACTCTGTATTGGTTCTCACCTCCCACATCCAATCCACTGAAAATCACTCCACTTCCAAATATGCCTGGATCTGGCCAGTCATCATCACTCCCACTGTTACCACTCTTGTGCACAGAGCATCACTACAATTGTTCTCTGAGGTGGTTTGAATTGATAACAGCCCTTGGAGGCTCATATATTTGATACTAGGTTGATACTAGTTGGTAGAACAGTTTTGGGAAGGATTTGTAGGTATGGTGGCCTTACTGGAGGAGGTATTCTACCACGAGTTGGCTTTGAGGTTTAAAAAGCCTATGACAGGGTCAGTCTCTGCCATGTGCTTGTGGATCAGATGAAAGCCTTCATCCAGTGTTCCAGCACCATGCCTACTGCCTGATGCCTGATGCCTTTCTCCCCACCATATGGATCAGGGATTTACCTTCTGAAATTGGAAGCAAGTCCTCAGTTAAATGCTTCCTTTTATAAGTTTCCCTGGTCATTATGTCTCTTCGAAGCAATGGAGCAGTAATTAAGACAATCTCCCAGCTGGACTCAACTTTGCCTCTGCTCTTGTCAGACTATCCTCAACACAAGTGCAGTTCTATAAACATGCAAGTCAAGGCCGAGTCCACACAAGGATACCCTCCCATGCAAGCCAGGTCATCACTTCTTCAGCATCTCATAGCCAGAGTCTCCTCCCACCAGCCACACTGCCTTCCTGCTTCTCCTACAGCATGTCAGACCTGTCTCCTCATCAGGGCATTGGCACATGTGGCTCTTCTGCTTGAAAACCTCTTCCCTCTAAAGCTATATTCAAATGTAATCATTTCACATTAACATATTTTAAAAATTGCTTCAATACCTCATCTTTATTTTTTATTTTATTATCTCTACAGTAATTGTCTTTTAATACACTGCATAATTTACTGTTATTATGTTATTATATTCCACACTCTTTTCCTTATAAAAAACAATGCCCTATAAATCCTGCTTTATGAATGAAGGATTACATTTGTATTCTTCCTCACTGCCAGATTCCCAGCTCTCAGAATTAGATGGACTAAATACTCCCATAGGAAATTCTTGGTACACAGGTGGATGAAGGATAATGGAGATAGATCAATGGATGGGTGGATGGATGGATGGACGGATGAAATGATAGTTGGATTGAAAATATGGGTAGAAAACTTCAGGAGATGGGAGGTCTTTTAGTTCGATTTTAAAATTCATTACAGTCCCAGAGGGTAAAACATCACAGAAATCAAATGAAACAAAATTCATCCATTAAGACCTTTTCTCTGCCTGACTAATAGCAATGGTAACAACTAGCATAAGATATATGGTCTTTCTACAGATTCATTAGAACTGGGTATTTTAAGTTTTGCCTCAATACACACACTTACAATACACAATGAGCCAACTAGGAAAACACTTGTGATTTTAAGAGTCAAATTTGACAGGCCAGGGCCCTAAAGCTAGAGAACGGAACTGAAAAAGGAGTCGACAGACTCAGGGGAGCCAGGTTCCACTGTGACGGTACCGTATGACAGACTACACAACAGGCTCTTTGCTTCCATTACCTCCAAAGATGCTGGTCACCCTGAGAAGCTGATATCACGCCACTTTACAAATAAAGGAACTGAAGTTCAGAGGTTATGTTCCTTGCACAAGGTCTCAAATGCATAGTAAAGTCTGCCTTCAGACTATGTTTATGTGAATCAACATTCTTAGTCTGTACATTCTCAAATGAAAGGATATTTGAGATATAGAAAACCAACTGCTGACTGTCAGTCTGTCGCTTCTATGTCAATGAATCTTGACTAGTGGAACAAAATATACAAAAGATAAAAGATCTCTAGCAAGAGGTCTGAGCATGCTATGGTCCAAACATCCCTACTCCATGGTTCTCAAACACTCTGATAGCTGGCCTTTTCTCCTCCTTAACCCTGTACTGGCAATACTTCTTCTGGATTCCCTGCCTCATCCAATTTCTAAAATAGCAGATAAGTAGCATTGTAAAAATCACTGCCAATCAGATATGATTCAATATCAAAGTGACCCTAACATAGAGGCTGATGACTACGATCACACCTCCCCTTTATAAAACAAAAAGTGAGAATAGCTGTGCAACTGGGAGAAGGCTGTTTCTCCCATACTCTTGCACGTGTAACCCCCCCACTCAGCTAAGCTTCATTCCTTCCAGACTGGCGCATACACAACGGTGCCTGGATACCCTCAAGGGCAGAAGCAAACCTGGGCCAGCAATAGTTCATGTCCACCTGCTAAGACATTTATCTGGCTTGGTTTCAGTACACCAAGCACCTCAGACAAATGCAAAACTGATCAGAATTGGACAGTGAAAGTCAAGGTTTTGTTTTAAGTTAATGCTAAAAGTTTCTGGAGTTAAAAAAAAAAAAAAGATAGGTTAATGCTTCTCAACTTACAGTCACACTCATTCATGCACACACTCATAAGCACACACCCCACACATTCATACATACATACACAAACATACATATTCTTTCATGTCCATAATTAATATGCACATACATTCAGACGCATGTTCACACACATTCATTCACACATACATAGTTCTGTGTACAGCAAAAGCAACTAGTAAAGAAGTTTAAAATTAGTAACTTTTACTTTTGCCCAAGTCCCCAATGTTGAAGATACACAGTAGGTACAGCCTAGAAGATGCCACTCATCACCCCAAAACGTCTGCCTCATTAGCATCCACCTTGCAACAACCCCTCTCCCAATCCCCTTTCTTCTTCCCACTCACCACTTCTCTGTGGACATTTTACTCACTGTCAGCAGTCTCCACCAGGACTCATCTGACAGAAGTCTGGCAGACACACAAATCTGGTTGTCAGTCCATTTGTGAAGCTTACGGTTTGCCTGAGGACAGAGTGTTTGTCCACCAGAAAATGAGGCTGAATCAGTTAACGGTTGCTTCTCCCATAAGTGAATAGTAGCTGTGCTCATTTGTTTTTACTTTCACCAAATTTGTCTCCCAATGCTGTGACACCTACTTAGGTGCTGAGCATGTCAACATAAAAGTGTGAGGTTCTCTTGAAGATGTTACCCACCTCCAGGTCTGCTTCTCTCACCTGGACCAAACTACCAAGCCAACCACCTCATATTCATTTCAACCCAAGGAAGAGGATAAGTATCTCAGACCATACCCTCTACCTGAACTGCATGTATGAAGATTAAGAAAACCCAGGAACTAATCCTCATAGTCAGTGATAATGATTTTAGCATTTGGATCTACCAACAAGACAAGACTAGTGGTGTGCATATGGAATACATCTATACACGGGAGCAGGTCTTATCAGACTGATTGATTTATGTGTGTGAATGTGCATGTAACTCTGTGTATGTGCGTGCGTGCGTGCGTGCGTGTGTGTGTGTGTGTGTGTGTGTGTATGTGTGTGTGTGTGTGTGTGTGTAAAGGTCAAAAGATCCCCCTGCAGCTGGAGGCAATGCATCTTGCCAACAACTGAAGAACTCCATTGAATAACTCCATAAGACACTCTAAATGAGCATGCAATTTATGCTAGTAGAAGAAACAACCTCCAAAAACATATTAAGGGAGATTAATTCAATCAAGACAAATGAGTGGGCAGTAGTTCCTATGATCATAACAGAAACTGCTTCCACCCCTTCTCCCTAAGCTCTTCCCAACTCACCTATAGTAAGGAAGCTGAGTGTGACTGTAAAGAACAGATGCTTATAAATGACATTTGTTAAGTAAAGCGTGGAACATGACTGAAATTATGCCAAATGATGAAGGAAAACTATCATCCTTTTAGCCAGTGATATATCTTGCAAACTTGCCCTTGCAGGCCTTACCACATTCCTTTTGAATTATATTCCATAGCCAAGTCTGTCAATAAGTCTCAGGATTTAACATCACCAGTAAGGAACGGAGACATAGTTGTAGAGAAGTTCAGCCCAAGAGCTGACACTTGCATGTTTGCAGTGGGGTTACAGTGGGTACCCTTCTCATTGACTAGATTCCATGTACGAATCAAGGGCGTCTCAGAATCAAACTACGCCTTACTTGGCCTCCTTCCATCCCTAACTTTTCAAAATCTATATCACTTAAGAAATTTAGCGGGGGTGGGGGGATCCTCTTAATTTCAGGAAAACTAAGTAAGGCTCTCTTGAGCGGTGTGCACATTTTCCTTTACACCCAATACACAATTCATACAAATGAGGAAGGCCACCAGTCAGTCTCTTCAGAGAATTTCTATGTGAATAGGACCTGCAGGAAGTTGCTGGCTGATGGTTGCAGGTTTGGGAAATGGCATGAGAATATAGGAAAGAGAAACCAGTGGATGAATGAAATAAGACTGGGGTGTGGTGGACAAGAAAGACAACGCGTCAGTAGGGATGGAAGATGCCAAGGAAACAATGCCTTCCAGACAAAAGACTGGTGCACATACTGGCTCATGGAGACTGTGGTGGCATGCACAGAGCCTGCACGGGAGTTTCAGTGCTGAGAGGGGAAGTGGATGTGAGATCCCACTCTGACCCAGAAGTTATCTCCAGTTGACAACAGCCCACAAAGGAAAAGTTAGTTTTCTTCAATGGATTATCAGTGGATATACAAGCTATACTTGGTCAGGTTCCATGGCCAGCAGTAGATGGCCAGCACAAAGCAAACTTAATGGTACTTTTTTGAGGGTTGTTTTGTTTTGTTTTATTTTGGGTTTTTTGTTTGTTTGTCTATAATGCTTTGTTTGATCATTTTGTATCTTATTGGTCTTTTACTTATATATTTTATTTCAAAAAGATAGGAAAGAAAGAAAGAAAGAAAGAAAGAAAGAAAGAAAGAAAGAAAGAAAGAAAGAAAGAAAGAAAGGAACGAAGGAACGAAGGAAGGAAGGAAGGACGAATCTAATTTCAATTTGCACATTGCAAAAGAAAGAAAGGGAAGAAGGAAGGGAGAAAGGGGGGAGGGAGGGAAGGAGGGAGGGAGGGAGGGAGGGAGGAGGAGGAGGCAGGCAGCAAACAGGGGCTGTGGTAAACTAAAAAGTAGAAAATAGCCCACAGTAAGTAGGCTAAGTAAGGCTAAGTAAAGTGGGATGTGGTAAGTGGATGGCATCTAGGTAAGGCCAAAAATAATAAGTAGGAGTCATCACATTGCAAGAACAGTTTAGCTTAACTGGATTTGTCTTGTCAACCTTCTATTAGAATTTCAGTCTCAAGCCTAATAAATACTGTCTTAGTCTTTTTCTCCTTATTATGCCTAGACTTTAATATATTGCAAGAAAGAAAATAATTAAAACTTCATATGCACATTGAAAAAGAAAGGAAGGAAGGAAAGAGGGAGGGACTGAAAGAGGCAGGCAGCAAACAGGGGCTGTGGGAAAGTAAAATGCTCTTGACTTTCCACAGTCAGTCTCACTCCTCAGGCAATGCCATCCCCCGTCTGAGAACCAGTGAGCACGCAGCTCCTTATCTGAAACAGTCTCATTCTCTCATCATACCCTAGCTTGCATGTTACCCCCACAAAATGTAATTATAAAAGGCAAGGTCAGCAACATTTTTCATAATTAACATCACATAGATTATATCAAGTTTCAGTGCATTTTCCACTGACTAACCTGTCCTTGACTCCACCTTCTTAGACATGTCCAGAACTACAGAGAACAATCCTGAGCTCATGAGACAGAATTGCAAGCTTCATAATCTCCTCTCACAGTCCCTTTCTCTTGGAAAGAAAATCAATCAAACAAACAAACAAGCAACAACAATAAAACCAAGCTAGAGCCTTCTCCAGTGCATAATTACTGGAAGAAAATAAAATCCTAAGCACACTATGTCTATGGTTGTGGATATTGCAGCAATTATTATATCCTGTAAGTGAATCAAGAGAATTGTTCTGGCCCTGTGATGATAATACTAACTTCCGTTCCCCCCACGTTCCTTCAGCCCCACCTAATCACCCTATCCATAGCAGTTGCCCCTGGGAGTGTCTCAAGTGTTCCAAAACCATTGGTGGGACATCAATTTTTACAAAGACTGACTGACCCTTTCATTCAGTCTGAATTTCCCCAAGAGTCAAATGTTGATTACATAATGATAGTGACACCCCATTGTGATATACAAGTTGAAGCTTCAATACAAACAGATTTTCTAGTCATTAAGAATCTAATAGATTATAAGGAAAATATTCCCATTTCTGCCCAGGCAGAGTGGAAAAGAATGTCTGGGCTCAGTTCATATCAATCTGAACAAAACTTGTCCTGGCAGGGAAATGTCTAACAAAGCTAAGCAGAGGTTAGAAAATGTCAGGCTGACCCTCGGGGTTGGGGAGGAGTGAATCAGACACACAGCCTCGGGACTCAAGTTAAAAGCTGTCAGACTTATAAAGGGAGAAGAGATAGCCAGGCTCAACCTGCAGAGCTCGGTTATGGGTTGAAGAGCTGCTGTTCAGACAAGGACCTGTACAGACCCTAACCTCTGATGATGAAAACATCCTTGATCCTCATCCTCTGCCCCCGTGCCAATGGGATGTTGGCTCTCTTCACTCTTGCCATGGACCACACTGGGATTCAAAGACTCTGAACCTTAACACCGCTGAGATGGTGCCTCCCAGTGCAGCTTTACTCCCACCTATGACTTCTGAGTCTTATTCGTTTGCCTCAGAAGACTAGTACTGCCTCTCCTATTAACCTTCATTGTCCATTACTCAGAAAATATCATGTAGTTAGATAATAACTTAGCTGAGTTTAGCTTGCTATAATCCAACCGGGAGATATCAAAGACAAGAAATATTTTTGCTTAAACAATAATAGATATCAAAGACGAACACTCCTCAGGAGCCAAAGCAAATATCCACACAGACAATGGTCTGGCAGTCTCTGTTTTGTTATATACAAAATGTGACACTGAAGTCTCCCTTTATTTATTTGACTTAACTAGCTGTGGAAATACTTCTCCAGGGTGACTAGACATAGTGACCTTTTGCTTTAAACACAACTGATTTACTGTTTTGAGGTGCCAGACATTGTGGATTTTATCTGAATTGAGAGTAGATTTCTTTCTTAATTCTTATAAATATTTTTCAGCTCTGGGGTAAGGCTAAGTGACTGGAAATAGTTGGATTCTTGGGGAAGTTGCTACTTCATAATTTTTTGGCATGCACAGCAGCGCTGAGACAGGTACCAGTAATTCCCTACTACCCAGGAAGACTTTCCAAACTGCTCACCCCATGGACTCATGGATTAGGGGCTTTCTAATATGACTGGGATGGGCAATGTCCCTGGTCTTCTATGAGTGCCAAGCTCTCCTCATTTCCTTTTAATGTTGTTATCACTAAATGATTAAGACTAACGAATATGTAATGAAAAGCAATTTATTCCTCAAGGTCAGGAGCACAAGGTAAGAAGGTGAGAGTCATGCTTCCTCATAATGACCAGAGACTAATGCCTTATAAAAAACCCCAGCAAGCTAGCTAGTACAACTGCTTCCTCTCCTTATGAAGCCATTAATGCCATTAAGAAGTCCTGCCCTCATGACTTCACCTAATCCTAATCACTTCCTTATAGGACCCACCACCACATTAGCATACAGAACTGGGAATTAAGTTTCCACACTTTGAATTTGTATGGGATACGATTACACCTACACCATGACAACCCTCAATCCTGGCACATCATTAGTTTCTTCAAAAGTCTTTGCTCACCAGTATGATGCTGATTCCTCCCAGGGACCCCTTAAGGGATTTAAGACCCTCCTTTCTCTCTAAACCTCTCTCTTCTTCAAATGTTCTGTTCCAATTTTAGCCACCTTCATTCTCCCTCAAATTCTCACCAATGTTTAGCTCAAAAAATCTGAACTCTACCTGTTCTGAGATTCTTCCCTCTTAGACAATCTTCCCAGGCAAAGACCTGGAGCAGGGAGGATTCACATCTCTTTTGCTTATGGTTTATGAGTTTTCTTCAATGCTTCATGACTGAGGTCATAGAAACCACTGACATGCCGGGCAGTGGTGGCACACGCCTTTAATCCCAGCACTTGGGAGGCAGAGGCAGGTGGATTTCTGAGTTCGAGGCCAGCCTGGTCTACAGAGTGAGTTCCAGGACAGCCAGGGCTACACAGAGAAACCCTGTCTCAAAAAAAAAAAAGAAACCACTGACATATTTTTAGTTATATCAAACCAAAGATAAATCTAGCTATGTTATTTATCTGTAGTAGATGAAAATGCTTTAAAATTCTGCCCATTTTTCAATGAATACAAATATTGCATAGCAGAGATACTCCTTTAACCAATTTTAAAGAAGTGTCCTTGAACCAACTACCTCAGAGTCATCCAGAATTTGACAAAAAAAAAACCCTTGATATATCCTACTTAATATTAATATATTAATATTAATTTACTTAATCTTAACATTAAATATAAATTTCTCAAAACTAAAACATAAACAGGTTTGCCACTGTGATGTCAATTAATTAACAAAAGTCAAAAGAATCATCTTCCAAGAGTCCAGAAATCATCAGAGTAGACAACAGACACAAAGCCAAAACTACTAGCTGGTCAGCTTTCTAAAAGCCATGGCTGTCTGTGGCTCAATGCATCATCCTGTCTATAGCTGCTACCTTGGCACTATTGCCACAGGCATGCACAGTGGTGAGATGAGGCTAGAGTCTTAGCTACTTCCATACAGACGCCTCTCTGGACAGCACTCATCAAAGGCCAAAGCCATACCAGACAGGAAACTATTTGGCAAGAATAAATGTTTTACCTCAGTTCTCTACATAAGCAATGGACAATGGCAATCAAACTTCCTAAGAAAGAATCCTCCCCAGTGGGAGCAAGGTAACTAAATGGACTATCTTCATTTTATTCCCCAATCTCAGAGGTATTTGGATTGAGCTCTCCAAAGTCTTGTTCTTTCTGAAGGAAACAAACAGCCTAAGAGCTGTGATGGAAATGCTTGCCCACGCTTGATCTAATACAAAATAATTTTATGGTTGGGAGCGACCACAACACGAGGAGCTGGATTAACGGTCTCAGCATTAAGAAGGCTGACGATCACTGTCTTAGTGGTCGTGACACTGATCTAATAGATGGAAGAACAAACTAAAGTGTTTATCACATCTTCAATCATTGTATGTTCTCCATTTAACCCACTTTCCACCAAGGCCTGAACATTCATTATTAGCACTGGGGACACCTAGTGAGCAAAAGTTGAGATGGAAGAGGGTGGAAACTACACACTTCAGACACAGGGACCAGAGGCCCCTGAGCTGGAACTGACTTGAAAGCCTCCTCTCTGAGGACTTGCATCATGCTGCCAGAAGGCACCATGCAGGCTTCCAAAGGAGGGAAGCAAGCAAGGCAGCCCTACCCAGCTATGACGCCTATGAATCACGACATCCACCAGGTCAAATAACCCTAAGGGTGCAGTACTGGCATGCGTAACTTGGTGGTAGGCAATAGTTCTCTAATTGAACTTAAGACTTGCTCAATGAGAGTGAAATAATGCTGGAAATGATACTAGTAGCCTAGGTAACTATTCAGGGCTAGTGGAGTCATGGACCTTAAAGGAGAACCTACACAGCTACTTTATTAAATCAGCATGATACCAAACTATATTCTAAACATTTATCCTTATACCTACAGATACATGTTAGCCTTACTCCCTCACCCCTCATCAAGGAAACGACTGTTTGCAACAGACGAACACTGAAGAAAACCACAACCAACCAAAAAGCAGGGTTATAAAGCCTAGTCCCAGTGGATATATCTACAACACAAGTCCTGCACCTCAGTCACAGGTAACATTGTAGAAGAAGAGACACACAGACAATAAGAGCCAGAGGCACAGGGGGTTTGCTGTCAGACTGTCTTTTAGAAGTGTCAAAAAGAACACGGATAAAGTCTCCACAGTATGGCTGACTAAACATTAGCTGACTAGGAAGGCACCAATAGTCATGCTAATGTGAACTGGAAGAAAGCTCAGGGAGGCCTCAGACTGCAGGGGAACAGGAAACTAAGAAATGCTGAGAGTGGGAGATTGAGTCTTCCCCACAGGACAGCGCACCAATTGATTGTCCAAAGCAAATGGTCCACTCTAGAATTAAATTCATACAGGAAACATTATACAGAATGAACAGGTTGTATTTATGTTTTTAGAAACACACACAGGTAACAACAGTTACAGCAAATGGACTGAGGTGGGGGAGGTATTTGTGTGGATTTGTAGGGAGGAAAGGAAGGGCAAATGGTGTGATTATATGACAATCTCAAAAACGAAAAGAAAGATGGTAGATGTGGAAGCAAAGCAACATGAATGGCTTAGGACTTCCTAAGACAGGGTAAGCATCTGACTTTATTTTAAATGAAATGAAAAAAGCCTTGGGGGGGGCTGGCTAAAAAGAAGAATGAGTGAGTTTTATTTGCACTACTTATTTGTTTGCACACTCTGTCTAGATGCCATGTAGTCTTTTTTAAAAACCAGTGGTGAGAACGTTACTTAAATTGGTCTGTAGACCAGTCTAGTCTGCAAAGAATGTGTTGCCATCTTCATGGAATACAGAAACTAAAAGGAAATGTATAGAAATAAATTAATTGTATTTCAGTAATTTGAAATTGAAGAAAAATCTATGTACTTTTTTAATCAAATAAGAATAGGCTGTAAGTATCTGAAGAACAAATGTCAAATGGTCTTTTACAAATACTTCGAGATCTACCATAGTGCTTCAGGCAAAGAGTGATGGATGTTTAACCAAAAGGGGTGGATAAGGCCCCAAAAGACAATTGTGTTACTGCTCTGGGATCATAAAGAACAATGAGAGCAATCTGGCCATCAGGATAAGGAGGTAGGTGTACCCAGAGATACCTGTCTCCAGTTACCCACACCTGATCTGTTACCTCACCCTGGAAAGTGACAACTAGTAAGATTATTTAGTTTTTAAGAATAATAGTACACATGGCAAACTGTTGAGTTCAGAGACTGGAAAGAAGAAACCTCGTATTTTAATTCTGAATTAATCACTGTATGATCTTAGAAACCTTTATCTATCAGCTACATCATTTTCAAAGTGTTAACACAGCCTCTACCATCTAAGGTTAACAAACACAGTAATAGCACATGGGGTAAGCATGTCATAGCGAGCATGCTCCCACAACTGTCCCACAACAAAGCCCAGCACTGTACACCACTTCATTGTTTTTCTCATAGTGACTCGCAGAAACAGGGACCAACAAGCCCACAATCCTGATGAAAAACAGCATTGTGCATGTAGAAAGTACCCTCATGCACTGCAGATGAATTTGGTATTGATTCAATCAGCTTCTCCCTAGAGGAAACAGTTCATCCAATAAGTCATGGAAGCAGAAGAAAACATTCACCCTGCTTTTTGAGCAGTCTACACCATATGCAGAGACTACCAAAAGTGAGCCCAGAGTTCAACACCAGGATGAAGAGACTAGGGGAGTCTAACTTCCATGGTACCTGCTTAAAGGGAAGATGCCTCTAACCCTAATTCCTTCACCCCTCCTCAGCATCTTTCTTCCCATCACGTGACTTCCTCTGGGCTATGTCTCCAAGGTTCAGCAGCTATAGACATGGATGTGATCATTCTCGATGATCCCTTTTTTCTCTCCACTACTGCTTTCAACATTTAAATCTTTATTGTTTATTATATTAAAGTACACAAAAAAATCAAAAATGCCTAAGTGTACTAGCTGTAAAATATCTATTTTTAGCTTCTCATCTGCCTTTAATATGTCTCTACTATCATTAGTATTATGCCTAGTTTGTGAATAGAGAAAAAAATCAAATAAATGGAAGAAACACGCATAGTGCTGAGGATAGATAAGTCTTTAAAATGACACATTAAGAAAAAGAAAAGAGGATGGAATAAGGGAATTTTTTTACATAATATATATTTATATATGTATAATTATATATATATATATTACACACACACACACATAAGATCAAAGTGACGTGCAACATTTTTGTCTGTTTTAGCTAAAAATTAAAATGTAAGATCTACTGTGTGTGAGAAGTGTCTTCTGAAGTATGGAAGAGTAGTTCTAAGTTGGGGATCTCTTGTCTAAATGTCTAGAAGCAGGCTTTCTACTTTCCAAGGTTGTCAGATTTAGCAATACTTGTATAGATTTTACGGCATCCTTAATCAGAAAACCAGAAATCTAAAATGCTATGACATCTGAAATTTTTTGGTCATCATATGAGTACTTCAAAATTTTCTGATTTTGAGCCAGGCATGGTGGCCCATACCTATAATCCCCACAGGTAAGAGACTGAGGCAGGGAAGACCATGAGTCAGATTTTGAATTTACAAATTAGAAAATGTTCTGCCCATAAATCTCATTATTATGCTATTTTAGTTTATTGTTTCAGGGATATTTAATGTCTTTCGTAAAAGAAATATTAATCTGAAATTGTAAAATCTTACATATCATGAACTTTGGATTTTGGTTCTTCTACTGAATTTAAATCAAATTCACTCTCCCTGCATTGCTCTTAAGCAGCTTTTCTCCTGAGAGGTGGGTGTGTCCTATCTCTGACTCATTCCATCAAATCCCTCTCTAACTCTCATTTTGTCTACCCCTAAATTAGACTTCATTGTTTGGGATTAAAGGTGTGTACAAAAGGGTTCCAGCCAGAGGGATTAAAGGTGTCTATAAGAGCGTGTCTGCATTCTGTCCAGATCACAGAGACCTAGAAGGTCTTTAGATGGGATCAGAATAGCCATGTTGATGGATTAAAAATCCTCTACAAATGCTCATTACAGAAAACATATTTTGTGATCAACTCTGGGTCAAAGATAGACAGTCCTTTCCAAAAAAGTGTTAGTTTGGCAACTGATTGTTGATTCAAATCAGAAGTGAAGTAACTATGCTTTCAGTTCATCAAGAATGAATAAAGGAACTTTTTACACAGGTTACTATTCCCCAAAAATAAGTACAGCACTCAGGAAACGTTGGCTCTGCAGCATGGAGTCAATAGGAGCCCAGCATAAATCTGGGTTGGAATAGTGAGTGGTCACAGGAAGGAAGCTGCAGGCTGAGCAGCACGCTCTGTAAACATACCAGAAGAGGTCTGATTTAATTTTGTTCATTTATTTATTTAGCTAGGAATTTGGATGAAACTTTCCTCCAACAGGGCCTATTGGCCTACTTCTACGTGCTGAGAGAAAGGGTACCAGCCCACTTATAAAAGCCCCAGTCGGAAACTCATTAGGGAAGCTGTATTACTACCATAGTGCTAGTCTGTAGCATAGTCCAGGGAACGGTGCGATCTTTTGGAAGTGGCAAGGGTAACCAAGCAAAAGAGACTGAAATCAGAGTCTAACACAATTTCCTTTCAGGAGATAATTTTTCATAGACATAGTATTTTTCTAAAAGCCCGTTTTCTCTCTATTAAAGAGAATCATGTTCACATGATTGTAATTATTGTAAATATTTTCTAGAACCTGTGGAATTTCAGGCATAATGGAGAAAGGTGCAGATAAAGTCACCTTGTTTCTTGTCATGGAAATTACTACCTTGTTCTGACTCATCACCTTTAAATTTTTTCTCTTGGAAAAAAATCCACAGAGGACAGTCATCTCTGCTCAGTACAACAAGAACAAGGCATTTGTCTTTGGACCTTTTCCCATATTAGGATCACCTAAGGCACCTCAGGGAAACAGGCTAGTCCAAAGGGGTGATGGGTGGTTTGGGAGAAAGGACTCATTGTCTTCCATGGTTTTCCTGAGACAGCTAAGTGTCAAAGTCCATAGCAGGCTCTCCAAAGCCAAGGGCAACTTTACACAGGTGGTTCACAGACCAGCCGTCTGAGAGGAAACTATGCAAACAAACTGCATTAGACAAGCTTCTCCAGATGCCAATGTGACCTTAGAAAAAGAATAGTCATCATCTGCATGTCTCCATCTTTTCTCTGTGACAAGATAATCCTCATGAAGATCTGTGTGCCTCAACTGTCAGGTTGAAGTATGTGTATTACATAGTGTTTCAATCTTTGTTGAAGCAAAGTCAGGATAGTATGATGTCACTCTGTCTCCCAGGTGATTGGAGTTAAAGTTGAATACTACCATACCACGCTGATCTGATCATTTATTTCAGTGCAGGTTTCTACTCAGCTTAGCTTCCTACTTGTGAAAACGAATTAAAGAAAATTTCAGAGTTGGTTGTGTTGTTGCATAACTTTAATTTCAGTATTCAAGAATACTGAACTTTGGACTTTTAAATGATTTTGAGACTGTTATGCACTATGGAGACTTTTGAAGTTGGACTAAATGCAGTTTGTAACCATTTATAACCTCTAATTAAGCTGAAAAGAAACTTGTAGAGAAAGTCTGAGGGAATAAGAACCAACTATGAAAAGAAGGTTGTGTGTTGGCTGCTCAGCTTTCTGCTACTGCCCTGCTGGGTGTGGTTGTACACACCTGTAAAAGCAGAGCTGGGGAGCTGAGACCATTGGCTTCAGTTGATGAATGATTAACTCTGTTGATTTGTGCCATTGATAATGGCGGTACTTCGTGGCAGTGGCGTTTAGAGGAAAGCACCTATTCCTTGCAAATCTGGGAGCAGAAGAGAGGGAGAAGGAAGGCCATGGCCCCAGTAACTTGATTCAAAGGCCTTTTAATATTTATTCAGGCTCAGGATTCATTTCACTCCATTTGCTAACTCACTAATTGACAAATAGACATGGCAGAGGGATTCTGGCAAATGAATAGTGTATGGAGTTCCCCAACTGGGATGTACTACTTGCAAATTGCTCTTGTGAAGCTTTGGGGTGATCTAGAGCCAGATATTCTAAAGGATAAAAAAGAGGATTGTGCTTCTACACCCAAAAATTTAGCAACACACCAGTCATCTCCTAGATCCTTGTTCAGTGCAGATAATCAACCAATTGACACCAGCTGACATTATTGTGTACTTTCAATCTGTATACTACAGTGAGTTATGTTCAAACAAGATAAGAAGACAGATGTTTGCCTGTAATGAGACTCATTTCATATGCAAATATGATGAATCTTTGTTCTATCCTGGCCTCTTCAGACGAATGTTATCAATGCAACCCTGGCTCCAGCGATCTTTCCATGGACTCTTACAACCACACACTAGGACAATGCAGCTTGGCATGGTGGGCATTTGATGCCAGGACTCAGAAAGGTAGGACAAGAGGATTACACATTTGAAGCTAGCGTACACACAGCAAAATCCTACAACTAAGAAAGGAGGAGGAAACAGAATAAGAAAGAGAACAAAGTGGGGAGAAAGGAGGAGAGAAGGGGAGGAGGAGGAGGAGCCAGTTTCTCATGTACCTAGGACTGTGTAGCCTAATGGCTAAAGCTTGAGGATCTGGTGGTAGACTGAGTCTATGCCTACTACTTGTTCACTATGAATTATGGGCAAGTATTTTAAACTACCCATACCTCTGTGGGGTAGCAACCCTCAGAAGGTTTCCTCTGAGAAGATGCCATGAGCTGAACACTCAGAACACTTGCTAACTGTTAAGTGATGGAAAATAATAGCTAGATATAACGAGTAACCATCTGTGGACAGTACACTGCTCCAAGACTAGTAGGAGATGAATATGTGACCACCTAAGGGGAAGGACCCTGAAGATCATTCCACAGATTTTTATCCCAGGGTCATAATGGCTCAACATCTTGCCTGAGGTCAGGCAGGTGGTCAGCAGCCACACCAGAACCCATCCCTCTGCCACAATGTCTTTGAGAGAAGGCACAAGAACTCAAACCTGGCCCTTCACTTACATATATGTCATAGGGATAGAGGATTTTTATTAACAGGGTGTTAAAGATCTACCTGCACATGTTGGGTCTATTATGAGAACACGACAAGGTTCTAACAATCACAACCCTGTCAAAGACTTCCAAGTGGCCTTTGTTAACGAAAAATAATGGCCCAGGGTACCAGACCACTAGCACAGAGCTGGAATACATCACTGCAGATGTTCATACTGCCAGGTCTTGCTGAGCTATCTGGCCTAGCCCACCCTGGTTGCAGGAGAGCATGTTGGTCAAGCCATGGAGACCACAGAAATGAATCATTTCACAAAGCCACCACTTGGCACTGGTGTCAGCTCAGCTTAGCATGCCCATATCAATCTGCTTCACAATCTCTCCTTCACTGACAAGCCAACCCCTCTCAGGTCAAGGTGCTTGCACTTTCAGCAGGACGCTTACCTCCATCTCACACACACACACACACACACACACACACACACACACACACACACACACACACACACACACACACACACACACACACACACGCACACGCACACGCACACGCGCACGCGCACGCGCACGCACCCACACACACACGTACACGCACATGCACACGCGCGCACACACACGCACACGCACGCACACACACACACAGCTCCTTACTTTCCAGCAGTTGCTCCTTTGCCATACATCACCTCGCTCCTAGATGCTGTCTCAGCCCTGTGACCCTTTCCCACCACCACCCCTAAAACAAAGTGGCAAAATCCCTTCCGAGAAATGGCAGTGTTTCCATGAAACCAAAATACATGCAGACGACCTTCTCTATCATCTGCACTCCAGAACCCTCTATAGCTAAGGCCCCCACCAGTTCTTTGCTGTCCGTTCATGATGCTTTTTCTTTGACAACCTGACATCACGCCTGGCTAGCGTGTGTGGAACTGGATAAACCCTGGTTTCTAGGAGGGAAGCTGGAATCCTGTTGAAGCAATTGGTGCGCGGAAGCCAGGGAGGAAGGCGATAAGGAATGAAAACGCAGCGAAGCAATGCTACGTGCCAGGCTGGCCTAATACTTTGACTCAGCACTCTAGACCTCGTCAGTATCATCATCATCTCTTACTGTTAACACATTATAAAGGAGAAAATTGGGGAACAGATAGGCATGAGTGCTTTATCCAAGATCTACCACGAAGCTGTGAACGGATAGAGACGAGCTAACTCTCAGTGCCTCTTTGCAATAATGTCCTTCTAACCAGACATCCCTAAAACCTCTGAAATTGTTCTACCTTTGTGGACCAAAGCATGCTCAAAAAGTAATCATTTTTGCTCCAAATTCCCACCCGGTGCTTTAAGAGTCAGAAATTAAAGATCTACTTGAGTCAAATCTTCCTCAAACGCTAAACAGCATGCAACATAACTCTTCAAAACATTACTCAGACAGAGGAAATCATAGATGTTTCAGAAGGAATGGGCCTTGAGCCACCAGTAGGTCAGCATTTTCCGCCACTTCATTGCTAAATCCTGACATAAAGTAGAGCTATCTGGAAGCATGCACGTATAATAAACACCATAGATATTGGTTTTGGTGGAACAACAGGTTAAGTATGTAATTATGGGATTGCAGACACATGAAGTGGTCTATCACTTATTTAATTATTGTGTTAATAATCTAAAAGGAATTTAGATCTCCCTCTTTGAGATATATTTTCACTTTCAACTACATTCAAACTTAAGTGAAAGATCCGGTAAGTCCTTTGAGTGATTCAAGTTTTAAATAATTTGTCAAACGTTGTATTAATTCCAAATACACCAGAGAGTTTTTTTCAGTCATTCATCAAAATAGGGAGTGGAGGACAGGAGGAGGAGGGGGAGGAGGAGGAGATGAAGAAGAAGAGGAGGAGGGAGAGGGGGAGCTAGAGGGAGAGGAAGAGGAAGAGGGAGAAGAGGGAGAGAGAGGCAGAGAGGGAGGGGGAGGGGAAGGGGGAGGAGGAGGAGGAGGAGGAGGAGCAGGAGCAGAAGAAGAAGAAGAAGAAGAAGAAGAAGAAGAAGAAGAAGAAGAAGAAGAAGAAGAAGAAGAAGAAGAAGAAGAAGAAGAAGAAGAAGAAGAATTATTTAACTTTGGGATGAAGAAAGATTTACAACAAAACACCAGTCAAAATTTTGTTCCCAAGAAATCTTAGACTAGCACCAACCCTCATCTATTTTAAATAGGGAACCAAACATTTTCCACAAAACAGAAAAGATAAAAGAAAGAAGCCCGATGTCCCTGCAGTCTTTCCCAGCGTGAGATGTTTTTCTCCCCTTAACAAACAGAAGTCTGGCTATAAGGGCAAAGGTGCAGGCTAGAGAGCTCAGCAGGATGAGGAATATGTCCCCAAGTCTCCAGAACTTACCCAGCTTGGCCTGTTTACTCACACTTTACTCTCCCCACTTTGTCAGTTAGGATCAGAAGGCAGCTGGGCTTTGGTTGCTGTTTCTGTTCTTTTGATCGCAAAGCCCCATGAAAATTAAACTGTGTTGAATGTGATGTGGCCTCGCCTCACATAGGGGGGAAGAAAAAGATTCAAGCGTGGGTTGTTGATTGCTTCTTGGGGAAAAAAAATAAGTAGTAAGTGGCTAGCAGGAGGCTACGTGGGGAACGTGCCTTGCGGGTGGCAGGCCTGGAAGGGGCCCACGAACTTTCTCAGCACAGCTGTCCAGATGTGCTTCATCTGGTTTCCCCGCGGGGCACAGCGGGGCTGCGGTTGGAGGCAAAGCCTCCTCCCTGGGTGCGGATTGGTGGAGCAGTCCGCCACTCCTGCGGACTCAATCTGCCTCCGCCCACTAGGCCACTCGCATCCTAGAAAGGAACTTAGCTGGGCGCGCTGTGCAGTCGCTGATGTGGCACTGCGTGGCAGCGGGGTCTGGGGAGGGGTGGTTGAAGGAGTCCCTAGAACTCGGAGCTTGCCCCTGCCCTTGCTCCGTGATGGCAGGCCTTGTAAGGAACTAGTTTGTTTAAACAGGGGAATCGCTATCATTTGGGGCAAGGAACAGGATCAGTAGTTTAAGGGGGGCGGCATTTCCAAATTGTAGGGGTTGGAGAAATTCGTTACCCACACCTCCAAAAGGGCGGTCCAGTCCCTCCTCAAAGATTTCCTATCCACACCTTCTCTGGCAAGAGAAAAGTGGGTGTCGGAGAGCGCTATTTGGGGACAGTATTCTAAAGATTCAGAAATAATGAACCTTTTACTAAAACGTGAGCTAATCAGAAATGTGGTTGTTTCCGTGGAGAAGCCTCGTTGGGTGCTTAAAAAATGCTTGAGGTTCCTTTACTGCTGAAGGGGGTAACGCTTGGGAAGGCAGCAAGAACTCGTTTTTGACCTGTGTGAACTATAGAGTTGCACCAAGCACGTTTTGACTCTGTATGAAGTCGTTTGTGCCTGTGTTCAGCTTTCAGAACCATTTGTAATCGGTCACGGTGCACCTTTTATCATGGAAAGCTGCGTCACGATGGACTGATCATCAAGGATTAACTAGCTTTTTCTAAATTAGCGTCCACAGACATCAAGTTTATTGACTACTAGAACAGGCTCCTCACAAAAGAAAAAAAAAATCTTCTGTTTGCAGGAATGTAGATTCAAGTTTCTCATTGCTATACATAACTGACCCTCTTGGACTTTATATAGAAGCCAGCATGATGAGATTCCGGAAGACTCTCGGAAGGTAGACCCCGGAGAAATTTCAGCATTCAGAGGGCCACATCATGGTGAGGCTGTAGGTTTTGCTTTTGTTCTATTAACTCAGACTTGAAACTGAAGGCGTCAGTCTGGACCTAGAATGCTCCCAAAGGACATGTATCCAAGCCTGAGAATGTGGGACCATCAAAGTCCAGACCTGATAGAAAGAAGTTGGGCCATTGTGGAGCGTAATCTTTTTGTTTGTTTGTTTTTGTTTTTTTTTTTTGTTTGTTTGTTTTTTAACTTATTCACTTTACATCCTGCTTACTGCCCCCTCCCTCCCACGCATCCCTTCAAACAATCCTTACTACATCCTTGCTCCCCTTCTACTCTGAGCAGGTGGGAGGCCCCCTGGGTATCCTCCCATCCTAGCACCTCAAGTCTCAGAGCATCTTCCACTGAGGCCAGACAAGGCAGCCCAGCTAGAACATGTCCCACAGACAGGCAACAGCTTTTGGGATAGCCCCCATTCCAGTTGTTCAGGACCCACGTGAAGGCCAAGCTGCACATCTGCTACATATGAACAGGGAGGCCTAGGTCCAGCCCATGTATGTTCTTTGGTTGGTGGTTCCGACTCTGAGAGCACCAAAGGTCCAGGTTAGTTGACTCTGTTGGTCTTCCTGTGGAGTTCCTATCCAGTTTGGGGCTGCAATCCTTCCTCCTGTTCTTCCATAAGAGTCCCCAAGCTCCATCCAATGTTTGACTGTGAAGAAACATGATCTTAAGGGATGTATTTAGCCTCACCCCTTTCCAGTCTTGCTTTGCTGACTAGGCACGAACAGACTTCCTCTACCACATGTTTCAGCTATGATATTCTGCCTCATCATAGGCCCAAAAGTGACTAAGGCAAACAACCATGGGTTGAAAGTTCTGGAACTTTAAACCAAATAAACTTTTCCTACTTTTAAGTTGTATATTTTGTCATGGTAAAGGGACAGCTGAATGCAGAGTAAATAACTAAAATGCAAACAGGTACAGAAACTTACAGGTGGGGGGGGACTATAGTAAACTTACTGTTCGGTCCTTCAATAGCCAAGGATGAGGGAAAGGGACGTCTAGATTTTAAAAAGAATGCTTTAAGACTTCATTTAATAGCCATTTCGCTGCAACAAAACACCAGTAAAAACTGTGGCCCACGAGAATCCTCTCATTTGCTCTTACCAGCCCATGACAGGATAAAGAGGTCAAAACTCCTTAACAAAATAATACCAAATACAATGCAGCAATAAAAAGAATTAAACAAAAGAATCAAGTGGAGTTTTCCCAGGAATGTAAGTCTTGCTCAGTACTCACCAAAAAATAAAAAAAGAAAGAATAAAAAATCAATCAGTATAATCTATGTTGTCAATAGTCTAAAGATAAAGTCATAAAATATCAAATGTGTAGAGACAAGCACCTGGCAAAACTCAGCATAATAAATATTCCAGAGAAATGGGAATAAGGGAGAACTTTCAAACTTTGATAGGTGTCTTAGTCGGGGTTTCTATTCCTGCACATGACCAAGATGCAAGTTGGGGAGGAAAGGGTTTATTGAGCTTACACTTCCATGCTGCTGTTTATCATGAAAGGAAGTCAGGACTGGAACTCAAGCAGGTCAAGGAGCAGGAGCTGATGCAGAGGTCATGGAGGAATGCTGCTTACTGCCTTGCTTGCTTCTCCTGGCTTGCTCAGCTGGCTTTCTTATAGAGCCCAAGACTACCAGCCCACAGATGGTACCACTCACAAGGGGCCCTCCCCCCTTGATCACTAATTGAGAAAATGCCTTACAGCTGGATCTCATGGAGGTATTTTATCACCTGAAACTCCTTTCTCTGTGATAACTCCAGCTTGTGTCACGTTGACACACAAAACTAGCCAGTACAATTGACCCCTTGTCAACTTGACATGCAAACAGATCACCAATAAGCCTCGACCCTTACTTCCTTATTCATCCCCAAGATCTAAATAACTTTAAAAGTCCCACAGTCTTTGCAAATTCTTACATAGAAACATTTCAGTCCCTTTTAAACATCCAATCTCTTAAAATTAAAAGTCTTTTAAAAATTCAAAGTCTCTTGACTGTGGGCTCCACTAAAATACTTTCTTCAAGAGGGAAAAATATCAGGCCACAGTCACAATCAAAAGCAAAATCAAACTCCAACCGTCCAATGTCTGGGATCCACTCACAATCTTCTGGATTCCTTCAAGGGCTTGAGTCACTTCTACAGCTCTGCCCTTTGTAGCTCACACCTTGTCTTCTAGGCTCCAGATGCCTGTACTCCACTGATGTTGCTGTTCCTGGTGGTCATCTCTTGGTGCTGGCATCTCCAAAACACTGCTGTCTTCTGCTGCAACTAGGCTTTACCAACAGCCTCTCATAGGCTCTCTTCATGGTGCCAAGTCTCACCTCCTTTGCATGACCCCTTCAGTCCTGGGCCATCAATTGCAACTGGAGCTGCACCTTCACCAAAGGCCTTCTATGGCCTCTCACAGTGCCCAGGCCTCAGCTGTTCTTCATGACTCCTTCATGCCTTCAAAACCAGTACCACCTGGATGACTCTTACACATTACCAAGTCCAGTCACAGCTCAAGGTACAACCCTGGCTATCTCTGGAACACAGCCTCTGTGCTCTTAGAAAACATTTCTCAGAAGATTTCACCTCAGTGATGCTGGTCTCTTCCCAATCACTGCCAATTTCCCAACTCTAGCTAACCAGCATCAATAGTCCCAGCAATGCAATGGTTTTGCTTTAGTAGTTCTGGTATCTTGTTAATCATAGGTGATCCTTCAGTCTTAGCTAACCAAAACCACAGAATCTTCACAGTCAAAATAGCAACAGCCCTGATAAGAGTCTTTAATCTTCCCTCTGAAATTTCACAAGCCAGGCCTCCATCCTCTGCACTGTTCTCAACATTATCTTCCAAGCTCCTACACAACATCCCACAGAGCTCTTAACACCAAATGGATCTTCTAGCCCAAAGTTCCAAAGTCCTTCCACAGTCCTCCCCAGAACATGGTCAAGTTGTCACAGGAATACCCCACTCCTGGTACCTTTGTCTTAGTCAGAGTTTCTATTCCTGCACAAACATCATGGCCAACATGCAAGTTGGGGAGGAATGGGTTTCTTGAGCTTACATTTCCATGCTGCTGTTCATCATGAAAGGAAAACAGGACTGGAACTCAAGCAGGTCAAGGAGAAGGAGCTGATGCAGAGGTAATGGAGGAATGCTGCTTATTGCCTTGCTTGCTTCCCCTGGCTTGCTCAGCTGGCTTTCTTACAGAGCCCAAGACTACCAGCCCACAGATGGCACCACTCACAAGGGGCCCTTCCCCCTTGATCACTAATTGAGAAAGCGCCTTACAGCTGGAACTAGATGTCCCAAGATAGGGTTGTACACAAGAAGGGGCTTCTCCTTCTCTGAGGTGAATATAAAGAGGTAATGGGGAGAAAAGATTTGTAAGGGCAGGACTTTGAAGAAAGAAGGGAGGAGACTACAACTGGGATGTATTGTGAATAAAAAATAAATTATGAAAAACAAGGCATTTTCTCAACTGAAACTCCTTTCTCTGTGATAACTCCAGCTTGTGTCAAGTTGACACACAAAACTAGCCAGTACAATGGGTATGTACAAAACAGCTCTCCAATCTTAACTCAAAGGTCAAAATAATTTTGCGCATGCTCCCTGATTATGCTTAAGTAACATTTTTCCAATGATAAAGCTATGAAACAGAAAGCAGGTGAGTGGTTGTTCAGGTTTAAAGAAGGTGAGGACTGGGAAGGAAGTGGGCGTGCCTATAAAAAGGCATCCTAAGGAATGTTTATGGTAATGGAAATATTGTGTCACTTGGCTGTGTTAGGAAGCAGCAGAGTTCAGTGTAGTGAAGCAGGAGGAAACTGGAGATGGATCCACGACATCTCCTTTCTTTCTACCAACTACCTGTGCATCTACAACTACCTCAAAATAAAAAGGTTAACTTTTTAAAAAGTTTCTGAGTCTGTGCCTCACCTCCTCCTAAGCCATATTTCTCTCTACGTCCGTTTGGTCCCTTGATGAAGCCCTCTCCAAAATGAAATCATCTTTTAACTGCTCCTGGATGACATCCTAGATGAAAGAGGTTGAAGATTATTTACAACAAAGAAACAAACAAAAATTGGAAGTTTGAAGCTCTTCCCTTACCATCATGGAGCATGATGGTCATTATTCCTTCCATGACAGCACCAGGCCAACCGGATGATTCACCATTTTTCTGAGGGTCCACCAAACTGATTTCCAGAGTGGTTGTACCAGCTTGCAATCCCACCAACAATGGAGGAGTGTTCCTCTTTCTCCACATGCTCACCAGCATCTGCTGTCACCTGAGTTTCTGATCTTAGCCATTCTGGCTGGTGTGATGTGGAATCTCAGACTTGTTTTGATTTGCATTTCCCTGATGACTAAGGATGTTGAACATTTTTTTAGGTACTTCTCATCCTTATGAGTTTCCTCGGTTGAGAATTCTCTGTTTAGCTCTGTTCCCCATTTTTTGATAGGGTTATTTGGATCTCTGGAGTTTAACTTCTTGAGTTCTTTGTATATATTGGATATTAGCCCTCTATCTGATATAGGATTGGTAAAGATCTTTTCCCAGTCTTTGGTTGCCATTTTGTCCTATTGACAGTGTCCTTTGCCTTACAGAAGCTTTGCAATTTCATGAGGTCCCATTTGTCATTCTTGATCTTAAAGCATAAGCCATTGGTGTTCTGATCAGGAACTTTTCCCTGTGCCCATGTGTTCGAGACTTTTCCCCACTTTCTCTTCTATTAGACTCAGTGTATCTGGTTTTATGTGGAGGTCCTTGATCCACTTGGACTTGAGCTTTGTACAGGGAGATAGGAATGGATCAATTTGCATTCTTCTACATGTAGACCACCAGTTGAACCAGCACCATTTGTTGAAAATGCTGTCTTTTTTCCACTGGAGAGATTTAGCTCTTTTGTCAAAGATCAAGTGACTGTAAGTGTGTGAGTTCATTTCTGGGATTTCAGTTCTATTCCATTGATCTACCTGCCTGTCACTGTACCAATACCATGCAGTTTTTTTCGCTATTGCTCTGTAGTACAGCTTGAGGTCAAGGATGCTGATTCCCCCAGAAGTTCTTTTATTGTTGAGAATAGTTTTTGCTATCCTGGGTTTTTTGTTATTCCAAATGAATTTGAGCATTGCTCTTTCTAAGTCTATGAAGAATTGAGTTGGAATTTTGATGGGGATTGCATTGAATCTGTAGATTGCTTGCAGCAGGATGGCCATTTTTACTCTATTAATTCTGCCAATTCATGAATATGGGGCATCTTTCCATCTTATGAGGTCTTCTTCGATTTCTTTCTTCAGAGACTTGACGTTCTTGTCATACAGATCTTTCACTTGTTTGTTAGAGTTACACTAAGATACTTTATATTGTTTGTAACGATTGTGAAGGGTGTCATTTCCCTAATTTCTTTCTCAGCCTGTTTATCCTTTGAGTATAGGAAGGCTACTGATTTGTTTTATATCTGGCTTCTTTGCTGAAGTTGTTTATCAGCTATAGCAGTTCTCTCGTGGAGTTTTTCGGGTCACTTAAGTATACCATCATATCATCTGCAAATAGTGATATTTTGATTTCTTCCTTTCCAATTTGTATCCCTTTGACCTCCTTTTGTTGTCTAATTGCTCTAGCTAGAACTTCAAGTACTATATTGAATTGATAGGGAGAGAGAGAGCAGCCTTGTTTTTACTGGAATTGCTTCGAGTTTCTCTCCATTTAGTTTGATGTTGGCTACTGGTTTCCTGTATATTGCTTTTACTAGGTTTAGGTATTGGCCTTGAGTTCCTGATCTTTCCAAGACTTTTATCATGAAGGGATGTTGAATTTTGTCAAATGCTTTTTCAGCATCTAAGGAAATAACCATGTGGTTTTTTTTCTTTGAGTTTGTTTAGTAGTGGATTACATTGATGGATTTCCAGGTATTGAACCATCCCTGCATTCCTGGGATGAAGCCTACTTGATCATGGTGAATGATCGTTTTGATGTGTTCTTGGATTCGATTTGTGAGAATTTTATTGAGTATTTTTGCATCGTATTCATAAGGGAAATTGGTCTGAAGTTTTCTTTCTTTGTTGGGTCTTTGTGAGGTTTTGGTATCAATGTAACGGCAGCCTCATAGAATGAATTGGGTAGTGTTCCTTCTGTTTCTATTTGGAATAGATTGAAGAGTATTGTATTAGGTCTTCTTTGGAGGTCTGATAGAATTCTGCAATGAACCCATCTGGACCTGGGCTTTTTTTGGTTGGGAGACTTTTAATGACTGCCTCTATTTCTTTAGGCATTATGGGACTGTTTAGATGGTTAATCTGATCCTGACTTTGGTATTTGCTATCTGTCTAGAAAATTGTCCATTTCATCCAGATTTTGCAGTTTTTTGAGTATAGGATTTTGTAGTAGGATCTGATGATTTTTTGAATTTCCTCAGAATCTGTTGTTAGAACTCCCTTTTCATTTCTAATTTTTTTAATTTAGATTCTGTCTCTGTGCCCTCAGATTAGTCTGGCTAAGGGTTTATCTATCTTGTTGATTTTCTCAAAGAACCAACTCCTGGTTTTGTTGATTCTTTGTATAGTTCTTTTTGTTTCTACTTGGTTGATTTCAGCCCTTAATTTGATTATTTCCTGAATTCTACTCCTCTTTGGTGTATCAGTTTCCTTTTGTTCTAGAACTTTCAGATGTGTTGTTAAGCTGCTAGTGTATGCTCTCTACAGTTTCTTTTTGGAGGCACTCAGAACTATGAGTTTTCCTCTTAACACTGCTTTCATTGTTTCCCATAGGTTTGGATATGTTGTACTTTCATTTTCATTAAATTCTAGGAAGTCTGTAATTTCTTTCCTTATTTCTTTCTTGACCAAGTTATCATTGAGTAGAGCGTTGTTCATCTTCCATGTGTATGTGGGCTTTTCTCTTGTTGTTGTTGTTGCCATTGAAAACCAGCCTTAATCTATAGTGATCTGATAGGAGGCATGGGATTATTTCAATCTTCTTTTATCTGTTGAGGTTTGTTTTGTGGCTGATTATATGATCAATTATGGAGAAGGTACCATGAGGTGCTGAGAAGAAGGTATATTCTTTTGAAATAGGATGAAATGTTCTATAGATATCTGTTAAGTCCATTTGGTTCATAACATCTGTTAGTTTCACTGTGTCTCTGTTGACTTTGTGTTTCCATGATCTGTCCATTGATGGAGTGGGGTGTTGAAGTCTCCCACTATTATTGTATGAGGTACAATGTGTGCTTTGAGCCTTAGTAAAGTTTCTTTTATGAATGTGGATGCTCTTGCATTTGGAGCATAGATGTTCAGAAGTGAGAGTTCTTCTTGGTAGATTTTTCCTTCGATGAGTATGAAGTGCCCTTCCTTATCTTTTTTTGAGAAATTTTGGGTGAAAGTCGATTTTATCCGATATTAGAATGGCTACTTCAGCCTGTTTCTTGGGACCATTTGCCTTGAAAATTGTTTTCCAGCCCTTTACTCTGAGGTAGTGTTTGTCTTTATCTCTGAGGTGTGTTTCCTGAATGCAGCAAAATTCTGGGTCCTCTTTATGGATCCCGTCTGTCAGTCTATGTCTTTTTATTGGGGAATTGAGTCCATTGATGTGAAGAGATATTGAGGAATAGTGATTGTTGCTTCCTGTTATTTTTGATGTTATTTTTATGTTTGTGTGGCTATCTTCATTTGAGTTTGTTGAAAAATTACTTTCTTGCTTTTTCTAGGGTGTAGTTTCCCTCCTTGAGTTGTCATTTTCCATCTATTATCCTTTGTAGGGCTGGGTTTGTGGAGACATATTGTGTAAATTTGGTTTTGTCATAGAATATTTTGGTTTCACCATCTATGGTAATTGAGAATTTTGCTGGGTATAACAGCCTGGGCTGACAGTTGTGTTCCCTTAGGGTCTGTATGAGACGTGCCCAGGATCTTCTAGCTTTCATATTCTCTGGTGAGAAGTCTGGTGTAATTCTGATAGGTCTGCCTTTATATGTTTTGACCTTTTCCCCTTACTTCTTTTAATATTCTCTCCTTATTTTGTGTATTTGATGTTTTCACTATAATGCGACGGGACGAATTTCTTTTCTGATCCAATCTATTTGGAGTTTGGTAGGCTTCTTGACTGTTTATGTTCATCTCTTTCTGTAGGTTAGGAAAGTTTTCTTCTATAATTTTGTTGAAGATATTTACTGGTCCTTTAAGTTGGAATCTTCACTCTCTTCTATACCTATTATCCATAGGTTCTGTCTTCTCATTGTGTCCTGCATTTCCTGGATGTTTTGGGTTAGGAGCTTTTTGCATTTTTCATTTTCTTTGACTGTTGTGTCAGTGTTTTCTACGATATTTTCCTGAGATTCTCTCTTCTATCTCTTGTATTCTGTTGGTGATGCTTGCATCTATGACTCCTGATCTCTTTCCTAGGTTTTCTAACTCCAGAGTTATCTCCCTTTGTGATTTCTTTATTGTTTCTATTTCTATTTTTAATTCTTGGATGGTTTTGTTCATTTCCTTCGTCTGTTTGATTGAGTTTTCCTGTTATTCTTTAAGGGATTTTTGTGTTTCCTCTTTAAGAGCTTCTAGTTGTTTACCTGTGTTCTCTTGTATTTCTTTAAGGGAGTTATTTATTTTCTCCTTAAAGTCTTCTATCATCATCATGAGATGTGATTTTAAATCTGAGTCTTGTTTTTTTGGTGTGTTGGCATATCCAGGTCTTGCTGTGGTGGGAGAACTGGGTTCTGATGATGGTAAGTAGTCTTGGTTTCTGTTCCTTATGTTCTTGCCCTTGCCTTTCGCCATCTGGTTATTTCTGGTGTTAGCTGGTCTTACTCTCTCTGATTGTGGCTTGTCCCTCCTGCAAGCCTCTTTGTCAATATTCCTTGAAGACCAGCTCTCTCTGAGAGGAATTTGGGTTTGGAGAGCTTTGGTTTAGGGTCAGCTCTGGGGTGAGATAGAAACCAGAAGGATCTTGTCCTCAGCTGTCCCTTGGTTCCTGTGTCCTGATGGCTCTGCAAGGTTTCTTCTTGATCCAGTGAATTTGAACAGAAGTGGTGGTCTTGCCTGTGCTCAAAGGTGTGTCAGCACCCCTGGAATACCAGCTCTTTCCTGGTACTATTTGAGTATGGAACCCTGTGTCACAGGATCAGCTTCCCGACTGCCAAAAGAAACCAGAAGATCACTCTTCAGTCCCTGTGTCCTCAGGATTCCAGGTGGGTCCCTCTGAGCAGACAAGCTTGTCCACACTCCTGGGAGTCTAGCTTTCTCCCGGCACTATTCGGCTATGGTGCCTGGTGGCCCAGGCAGAGGTCTCTAGCCACAGATAGAAACCGGATGGCTCCTGTCCCAGGTTGTTCCTCAGTCTCTTTGTCCTGAGGATTCCGGGCGGGTCCCATTGAGCAGTGGTGCTCATCTTACCCCCACTCATGGGCTTTTCCACACTCCTGGGAGGCTAGCTTTCTTCAGGTGCTATTTGGCTATGGCACCCTGGTGTCCCAGGCAGAGGTCTCCCACCACAGATGGAAACTGGAAGTGGCATAATTCTTAAAGCAACCCACACTTTCCCAAGCTCAGAAATCCCAAGGAGGATGCAACAATCCCACAGTGTGAGGGTGACTTCCCTCATGACTCAGACCTCCTGTTAGGGCTTCACCTTGTATTCTACTACCACCCACAGCACCACGCTCAGGGCCCGGCTTGCAGTGTCTAAGCATCAGTGGGGCACATACCATTACCAAGCCATAGCAGCTCTCCCTAGTAGCTTTCTTCTTCCTCTAACTATGCCTTTACTTATTATCAATGTAATCCATCAGAATTCTTAGATTTTAAGTGAATTTTGGGTTTTGTTCTTTATTGCAAATAGAAAAAACACTTTATCAAGTTTTCTTTCTTACTTTCCCTTTTCTGCCTTCTTGGGTTTATATGTTAGCATACAATTCCTTCAGAGAAACTGTTCTTCTGTCCTCTGTACCCAAGTCCCTCATCTTAAAACATATATGTATTTAAGGTACACATAATAAATAATGGGATGCTTATGGTAGTAAGACAATTACTATAGAGAAGAAAATTAACATTTCCTTTATTCTAGTTACTCCTTATTTTTATTTGCTTTACAACAAAACCATATAAAGTCTATTCACTCCAAGGAATCCAAAGGCAGTAGAATTCTATCACTTCTGTATGGGTTTTTCTGTTTGTTTTACTTATTCACTTTACATCCTGAACACTGCCTCCCTCCCAGTCACACTCTCCCACAATATTCCCCCATCCCCCCTCCCTCCTTCCCCCATCCTCTTCTCCTCTGAGCAGGTGTGTGCTCCCCCAGCATCTCCACACCCTGGCACTTCAAGTCTCTGCAAGCCTAGGCACTTCTTCCTCTGAGGCCAGACAAGGCATCCCAGCTAGAAGAACATATCCCACATACAGGCAACAGCTTTTGGGATAGCCCCACTCCAGTTGTTTGTGACCCACATGAAGACCAAGCTGTATATCTGCTATATATGTGCAGGGGAAGCCTAAGTCCAGTCTGTGTATGTTCTTTGGTTGGTAGCTCAGTCTCTGAGAGCCCAAGAGTCCAGGTTGGTTGATTCTGTCGGTCTTCCTGTGGTGTTCCTAACCCCCTAGGGGCTACATTCCTTCCTCCTAGTCTTCCATAAGTCTCTAATTTCCAAACACTGTTTGGCTGTGGGTGTCTGCATCCATCTGAGTCAGCTGGTGAGTGTCTCAGAGGACAGCCATGCTAGACGCATGTCTGCAAGGATAACAGTATCATTAACACTATTAGGGATTGTTGCTTGTCCATGGGATGGGTCTCAAGTTGGGCTGGTTATTGGTTGGTCATTCCCTCAGTCTTTGCTTTATTCCCAGTCCCTGTAATTCTTGTAGACTAGATAAACTTTGGTTTGAAAGTTTTGTGAGTGGGTTGCTGTCCCTGTAGCTCCTCTGGGGTTCCTGCCTGGCCACAGAAGGCAGCCTCCTCAGGCTCATATACCCAGTGCTATGAGTCAAAGCTAAGGACACCCTCATTGATTCTTGGGCATCTCACTATCCCAGTTCTCCATCTCTTCCTGGAGATGCCTCCTACCACCTCCCCTTGCATATTTCCACTCATTCTCCCCATACCCAAGCCCAAACCCCATACTCCCCTCCAAATACCCTCTCCCACCAAGTTCTATTACTGTGTCTGCCTTCAATGACCATTCCATTCCCCCTTCCAAGTGAGACTCAAGCATCCTTGCTTATTCCCTTCTTCCTGTTCAGCATCCTTGGGTCTGTGGTTTATAGCATGGGCACCCTATATTTTATGGCTAACATCCATTTATATGTGAATACATACCATGCATGTCCTTTGGGGACTGGATTACCTTACTCAGGATGATATTCTCAAGTTCCATCCATTTGCCTGAAAAATCCATGATATCTTTGTTTTTCCTAGCAGAGTAGTATTCTATTGTGCAGATGTACCACGTTGTCTTTATTCATTCTTCAGTTGAGAGACATCTGAGTTGTTTCCAGTTTCTGGCTATTATGAATAAGGCTGATATGAACATAGTTGAGCAAGGGTCCTTGTGGGATTGTGGAGCATCTCTTGGGTAATTGTGCAGGGGTGGTATAGCTGGGTCTTGACAGGATAGAACTATTCCAAGTTTTCTGAGAAATCACCAAATTGATTTCCAAAGTGGTTGTACAAATTTTCACTCTCACCAGCAATGGAGGAGTGTTCCCCTTGCTCCACATCCTTGCCAGCATGTGCTGTCACTTGAGTTTTTTAACTTAGCCATTCTAACGGGTGTAAGATGGAATCTCAGAGTTGTTTTGATTAGCATTTTCCTGATGACTAAGGACTTTGTACATTTCTTTAAGTATTTCTCAGCCATTTGAAATTCCTCTGTTGAGAATTTTCTGTTTAACTCTGTGCCTCATTTTTTAATTGGGTTATTTGGGTTGTTGGTGGTTGCCTTTGTGAGTTCTTTATAAATTTCGGATATTAGCCCTCTATCAGATGTAAGGTTGGTGAAGATTCTTTCCTAACCTATAGACTGATATTTTGTCTTGTTGACAGTGTCCTTTGCCTTCCAGAAGTTTTGCAGTTTTATGAGGTCCCATTTATCAATTAGAGATCTTAGAGCCTGAGCCATTGGTGTTCTGTTCAGGAACTTGTCTCCTGTACCAATGTGTTCACATGTATTTCCCACTTCCTCTTCTATGAGATTTAGTGTATTTGATATTATGTTGAGGTACTTCAACCACTTGGACTTGAGTTTTCTGAGGAGTGATAGAAGTATGGATATATTTTCATTCTTCTACATGTAGACATCCAGTTTGACTAGCACCATTTCCTGAAGATAACTTTCCCCCATTGTATGGTTTAGGCTTTTTGTTTTTTAATCAAAAATCAAGTGTCCATAGGTCTGTGGGTTTATTTCTGGGTCTTCAACTCCATTGATCAATGTGTCTGTTTCTGTACCAATACCATGCAGTTTTTATCACTATTGCTCTGTAGTACAGCTAGAGGTCAGGGATGGTGATACCTCCCGAAGTTCTTTTATTGTTCAGAAATATTTTGGCTATCCTGCGTTTTCTGTTTTTCCATATGAAGTTGAGAATTGTTCTTTCCAGGATTATAAAAAATTGTGTTGGAATTTTGATGGGGATTGCATTGAATTTATAGATTGCTTGTGGTAAAATGGCCATTTTCACTACATTAACCCTATCTATCCATGAGCATGGGAGATTTTTCCATCTTCTGAGATCTTCTTTAATTTCTTTCTTCAAGAACTTGAAGTTCATATCATACAGATCTTTTACTTCCTTGGTTAGAGTTACACCAAGATATTTTATATTATTCATAGTTATTTTAAAGAGTATTGTGTTCCTAATTTCTTTCTCGGCCAGATTATCATTTGTATAAAGGAGGGCTACTGATTTCTTTGAGTAATTTTTGTATCCAGCCACTTTGCTGATGCTGTTTTTCAGCTGTAAGAGTTCTCTGGTAGAATTTTTGAGATTGCTTATGTATACTACCATATCATCTGCAAATAATGACACTTCGATGTCTTCTTTTTCAACTTGTATTCCCTTGATCTCCTTTAGTTGTCTTATTGCTTTGGCTAGAACTTCAAGTACTATATTAAATAGATAGGGAGAGAGTAGGAAGCCTTGTCTTGTCCCTGATTTCAGTGGAATTGCTTTAAGTTTCTTTCCATTTAACTTGATGTTGTCTATTGGCTTGCTGTAAATTGCTTTGATTATATTTGTGTACATGCCTTGTATCCCTCATCTCACTAATACTTTTAACATAAAGGGGTGCTAGATTTTGTCAAAGGCTTTTTCAGCATCTAGTGAGATGATAATGTGATTTTTTTCAGTTTATATGGTGGATTATATGGATGGATTTTCATGTATCAAACCATCCCTATATCCCTGCAATGAAGCCTACTTGATCATGATGCTTTTGATGTGTTCCTGAATTTGGTTTGTCAGTGGTTTATTGAGTATTTTTGTATCAATATTCATAAGAGAAATCAGTCTAGAGTTCTCTTTCTTTGTTGAGTCTTTGTGTGGTTTAGGTATCAGGGTGACTATGACCTCATAGAATGAGTTTGACAGTATTCCCTCTGTTTCTATTTTATGGAATAGTTTGAGGAGTAGAGGTAATATCTCTTCTTTGAAAGTCTGGTAGAATTCTGCAGTAAAATCATGTGGCCCTGGGCTTTTGCTTTTGTTGGAAGACTTTCAATGACTGCTTCTATTTCTTTAGGGGTTATAGGGCTGTTTAAATAGTTTATCTGATCTTGATTTAACTTTGTAAAGTGGTATCTCTCTAGAAAATAGTCCATTTTGTTAAGATTTTCCAATTTTGTGGAGTACAGACTTTTGAAGTAAGACCTAATGATTCTTTTAATTTCTTCAGTGTCTGTTGTTACATCTCCCTTTAGATTTCTGATTTTGTTGATTTGGATTCTTTCCCTCCCTTCCTCTCCCTCCTCTGTCTTTTGCTTAGCCTGGCCAAAGCTTTGTCTCTTGTTGATTTTATCAAAGAACCAACTCCTACTTTTG
>CM052713.1:45604160-45627903 GCA_028551405.1 Uromys caudimaculatus
GTCTCTTGACTTCTCTGATCAGTAGTTCTTAATAAATAAAAAGAGAAGCTATTCCATGCTAATATTAAGTATAAGTTGACACAACTTCTTTCCCGAGTAATTTGACAAGTAGCGGAGTAGTTTAGAGTCCATACACCTCACAACACAGCAATTCTGTTTGTAATACATGCCCTAGAAATTTGTTATACATGTCTTCTTCTCTTATGTATATGTGAAAAAATGACATTGCTGCATAAAGAGTAGAAAATGAAACACAAGTAATATTAATATTCACCAATAAATGAATTAATATGTAATATGCTATAACATACATACAATGTAATTATACTTAATATGTTTTATAGATAAATAAATGATCACTTCCAAGTTTGGCAGTTATGAATAAAAACTGCTGTTAACACTCATGTTCAGACTCTGGTATGACTAAAACTGTCTTAATTTATTTGAATAAATAAATATATTCAGCAATATGTATTGATTCTTAATTTTAAGTGCTTTATATTTTAATATAATTTTATTATTTGAGATGTTCATATATGTATATAATGCATTTTTATTATATTCATCCCTAAATTCCCTTAAACTCCTTAAAGCCACTCCTATATCCCCTTGGCAATTTCATGTGCCTGTTTTTAAATAGCTCATTGAGTACAGCTAATGAAATTGTTAAATGCATGGGTCATCCACCACCTTCATTCTAAATAACTACCTTTATAGCAACAGATAAGTGTAGCCCTCGCCCCTCACCAAAAGAACCAAAAAACAAAAAAGAACAACTGAGTTTCCATGGGATGCTCACCCCTAATTGATGCACACAATCCCTACACCTAAGTCTCATGGAATACTGTAAAAAAACAAAACAAAAAACAAAAAACAAAACAAACAAACAAACAAACAAAAAACAAAAAAAAATGTAAGAGCTGAAATGTCCTAAGAGCTAGAGGATCAACCAGTTTGCTATTAGATAGTATTTTCTCTGTATGACATGGAGGGTATACCCAAAATATCTTAACAATGTGGTCACCTAAAGAAGACCAGAACCATGATAACAGCAGCTAATGTGCCAATATAGATGAGGAAACTCTCCCAAGGCCCCATCCTTAGATAAAGAGCTATAGGAACTTAATGGCTGCTTGTAGAGGCAGAATCAACTTTCTCAAGAAAGGAGTCCCTGGATAGGTTAACTAATACAAATAGGTAAGGGGTATGGGGGTCTTTGTGCTCACAGACACACACTAGGGACATGTTAAGCACATGGGCTTAGTCCTTCAATAGAAGGAATTAAAAATCTATTTTCCACCAGAAGGCTGAAGCTGATGTGTTTCTTGTCTAGTGACCTTTGTACAATCTGTGTGGCTGGAGACTTTCTGGCACCAGACCTTCCTCTAAATTCTTCTGGTAAACTGGTTTTTCTCAGTCAATCTATAGAACCTACCTTTATGGACAGGGTCATATGCACTTACAAAGACTTTTGATGTGGTCACATCTGATCTGTGTTTAGCTTACAAATGCAAAGAGATTTAGATATGTCTTATTGTAAATGCAAGATTGAGTTAATCATCACAAGAATGGTTTTCACCAGATTTGCTGTGTTTAAATATGTCTAAAATAAGTCACTTGCTATTGTAGTGAGTATTTCATCTCAATTAGGGTTTTCTACCCCACCTTAATCATTCAGTTCCTATGTAAAAGACACAAAACCTTTATATTTATAAGAAGCCTTTAATGCACTAGAGCTTGGCAGATATCTATCCTTTAAGCTATTAAAATCTACTTCCCCATCAATAACCCTGAGTTATTGCCATGTTCCATCTAGGCTGCTCTTAACTCCAATTAGACAGCCCTCATGGTCATGTTTTCATGACTAACCTACCACATGGTGTCTTCTCCTCTCCCCACCCTTTTCTCTCCCCATGATCTCCTGCCTCAGACCACAAGCCTGAGATTGAAAACCACACCTAGCTCTCTTCTTCCCAGCTATAGGCTGTCAGCATCTTTATTCAACCAATAGTCTTAAATCAAGGAGCAAGACCACATAGCATCATTTTGTGTATGTGTGGATTTTCTCATCCCTGAGATAAACCAGGGCCCGGGTTTAGCATTACAATACATAGCAATAGACCAAACTTCAAAAACTTGGTGTTAGACTCCCAAAGTTCTAACCAACACTGGCTACAGAGTCATATTGAGCCAAGCTGCCTTCTTGTCTTTCTTGCCTCATCACTCCGCTATCCATGAAGGTCACAGAGACCCCTGCACAAGTTGTTAGACCTAAACACATACACAGATGAGTGACATTAAATGGACTCAGAAGGTTGAATTTATATATACATATGTATTAATATATGTAACAATAATAATTAAAGAGGTGGCGTTGACCAGCAAATTAAAAGAACACACACACACACACACACACACACACACACACACACACACACACACAAATCACTGCCACCACCACAGCAAATACAACAGAAATCAACAAATTGCTCATTGATATTTCTCAAAATCACTGGTCTCAATTCCCAAATAAAAAGAAACAGACTAACAATAAAAAAAAAATATTTAAACTTGAATTTTGTAACAGGCAGCTAGTGTTTTTTTAATAGAATTGAAGTCTACATCACTGGATGTAGTCTTTAAAAAAAAAGTGGTGCTGAATTTTAGAGGCAGTGGGGCAGAGATAGATAAGGAATTGAAGTAGAAGATGAAAGAAATGATGTAAATATATATTCATGTATAAAATTCCCAATTAAAAGTTCATATTTAACATAGATATATAATAGATATAGATAGATGATAGATAGATAGATAGATAGATAGATAGATAGATAGATACATAGATACATAGATACATAGATACATAGATAGATAGATAGATGAATAGATGGATAGATACATAGATACCAAAATTCTTAGAGATTCTGCTTCAGTTAGGCTTGGCTCCTGATTATGTTGCTCTAGATGTTGCCATCAAGATTGGGATCATCTAAACTGAGTCCAGATGGCTAATTCCAAATATACACGTTTTTGTACCATAAAAAAGAAGACAGTTAGAGGGAAAAGGGGGCATCAATATCGTTAGAGTACTTCCTACTGACTAGGGGCATCAAGTTCCTTGGAGCAAGTTTGATCCCTGTCATCAGGATATCTCAAACAACTAGCAACCAGCAACCAGCAATACAGCAACCAGCAACCAGCAACCAGCATCCAGCAACCAGAAACCAGAAACCAGAAACCAGAAACCAGAAACCAGAAACCAGAAACCAGAAACCAGAAACCAGAAACCAGAAACCAACAGCAGCATGGGGAACAGCAGCCACTGCCCCTCTCAGGCCTCTCTCAATTATATATGACTCCCCCAAATGCCAAACATCATACACTAGGAGAAACTATCTGCAGATGACAAAATCACACCCTTGCTAGAGCATGAGGCAAATCATACTCTGCTGCTATAGACAATCTGAAGCAGCCCCATATCCCACACCTGGGACTAAAATAAAAACTTATTCCTGTAACATTTCTGTGCTTTTAAATATACCAAAATTCTTACTACAACAAAATGGTAGAACATAGAACTCTACAAATTCTTAATTTGTGACAATGTTAATCAACAATTGTCAGGATATAAGAGATATACAATCAAACAAAATGTGGACAAAGTATTATTCCAGGAAGGCACTTAACATTAGAACCAATCTCTCTAGATAGTTATGAGTTTTTTGGAAATAAAGAGACTGAGACTACTACTGAATTAACACAAAAATCGCTCAATTTTTTTATTTTATAGAAATGATAACAGTATGTATATTATGTTTAAAATTTTTAAGTAATCTGTTTTCTGTTGTAACAATGAAATAAAGAAAAGCAGTTACTCAGCCCTTTGTGGACTGCTGTCTCTTGGGGATTGCTTGGTCTTCTCACCTGTGGTTACTCATCAGAGACCTACACAAGATTAACTTGTGCCCATTAACTTTCTTTCATGGTAGGGAGTAGGATATCACAGGTCCCTTCTCTCCCCAAGGATATGTACAGTTGATGGGAATGATCCTCTGTAAGTAATTCCAGTTAAACTCTGGTTCACAGGCTACATGGGCAAATTTGTTTCTATAATCCTTTTGGATTATATGAGGTAAATAGATGTCTGTTTATGTCTCTTCAGAAAAAGTTTACACAATAAGCTCAAATACTTTTAAGGTAAAGATAGTATCAGTCACTCCCATTTATTCAGCTTATGAGGGCATTGATACATATGGCATAACAGGCAAACTTAATAACATAACAACTTAGTACCACAGCACACTGCAAAGAAAACTGTTTACCTTTGAGATCACATGGATTTTGCTTTCTATCACATGTGATGGTATCACAATGTATATTGACAACCTGGGAACTTCAAAATAATGTACCAATACATTATAACTGTCACTTCATACAACCCGAAGGTCGAAAAAATTCAAGAGCAGCCACTGTAAGTTGAGAATTATTTGCAGAATATTTGTGGATATTGTTGGGGGGCTTAGTTGCGTTTCAGCCAACATGGACTTAAACAAAACTCATTGTGGGGAAAGAGATGTGAATGAGACGCTAGATAACATTATTGTTGAGTTAGTTAATGGATAAACTATATTATCTGTTATATTTTTACATTTGCTTTTTTTTTCTTTGAAAATACAAAAACGATGAAAAAATACAGAGATCATTTTTTCTGCACAAGGCCTGATGACAGATCAAAAACCAAAGTCATTATGAAATATTCAAGGCTTTAACCCCAAGACTCACAAAGGAGCAGTTAAAGTTGCTAAGTAAAGCTGATCTTGGAAGTAACGCTTCTCTTGACATTGAGCTTCCAGTCTTACTTAGACTGTACACCGTCCACTTCTACTATGCTTAGGAAACCTGCTGATATTTTTGTATGTAAGCAACTAATAATGTATTAGAGAAGTATAGTCCATATATATTAATGAAATTTAAATTTCATTACTCATTCTATATTTTATCTGGCAACACACAAAATGATGTCCTCAGGGTGATGCCCATTCCAACACTTTTGGATGGAGACCTGAAGCATGTGTTCAGTTTTAATATTTCTACTTCTATGAAGATTTACCTCTATTGAGAACCTTATGAAAAATGGCTAGGAATATGTAAAGCAGAGCTGAGAGATGGGACTAGATCCATCTATGTCCCCAGCTTTAATCCTTTTTAACTATACTTAAATAGCAAAGTAAAATAAACCAAGAAATTAATAAATAAGCAGATATCTAACTGAGAAAGAAAAATGACAAACGATATGCCAGCAATTATGTGGCTTAGTGGTGGATCAGAAATACAGCTATGCAGTAAAAATAGATGACCCACAAAGATACCTACAATTTTCAACTCACTCCCTGGTGTCTATGCTGCGTGCCCTAAGGAATCTCACATATCCTACATATAATGGTTTCTGGGAGCTCCACAGTGCCACTATTCAGTGTTCTTACCCAGTATTTCCAGACAATAGTCCCACTGTTCAATAAATAATTCAGTAGTCAATAAACAATATCATCATGAAATTTGCAGGCAAATGGATGGAACTAAAAAAAGATTATCCTGAGTGAAGTAACCCAGACCCAGAAAAACAAACATGGTATGTATACACTAATAAGTGTATATTAGCTATAAAGTAAAGGATAATCATACTACAATCCATAGACCCAGAGAGGCTAAGTAAAAAGGAGTACTTAAGGGGGAACACAAGGACTAGAAGGTAGACTGGGGGTAGGTGGGGGTGGGAACAGGGGAGATCATGTGGATGTTGAGGAGAAAGAATACTGGAAGAGATCACTGGAATTGCGGGGCATTGTGGGGTGAAATAGAAATAGTGCAAGGGAAACCCCATGGTTTCTATGAGGATAACAGTAGGTGAAGACTGCTATAACTAGGGGACACGAAGCCTGAACCATCCATCCTCTGTAGCCAGGCAAGGCCTCAGTGGAGGAACTGGAACACCAGTCCAGCCACAAAACCTCTGACTCAGGATGTGCTGAGACTGGAGCCTAGCCCATCGTCATCAGAGAGACATAAGAGACTTCATCCAGCGACGGATGGGAGCAGATGCAGAGTCCCACAGCCATACATTAGGTGGAGCTCAGGGAGTCCTGTGGAGAAGGGGGAGTAGCAATTGGAGGAGGCAGAGGAATCAAGAACACCACAAGAATGGGGACCACAGAATCAACTGACTGGGGCTCAAGTGGGCTCACAGAGATCTCAGAGCCTGTATAGGTCTGACCTAGGTCCTCTACATAAAAGTTATGGTTATGTATAGTTCAGTGTTCTTGTGGGGTTCTTAACAGTGGAGGAGGGGCTATCTCTGACTCATTTGTCTGCCTTTTGGACCCTTTTCCTCCTACTGGGTTACCTTGTCCAGTCTTGATGTGAGAATATGGGCCTGGTCTTATTTTAGCTTGTTATGCTTTATTTGGCTGATGTCCCTGTGAGGCCTGCTCTTTTCTGAGGGGAGTTAGAGGAAGAGTGGATCTGGGGGAATCAGGAGGTATGGAGTATAAACTAGGGAAAGGGAGGGAGAAACTGCAGTCAGGATGAAATATATGAGAGAAGAATAAATAAAAAGGGCAATATAAATTTTGTGGGTGTGCCACACATATGCAGCAGAAGATTTCCTGGTCTGGCCTCAGTGAGGAAGATGCTCCTAACCTCAAGAGACTTGAGGCCCCAGGGAGTGGGTAGGTCTGGCAGGGGGGCATCCTCTTCGAGGTGGGAGAGGGGAGGAATGGGATGAAGAACTGTGGGAGGGCAGACTGGGAGAGGTGTAACAACTGGACTGTTAAAAATTAAAAGCAATTTAGAAAAATGTTTTGTGAGTATGGACTGGGAGCAGTGGGGATGGAAACAGGAGGGATCAGGTGGGGTGGGAGAGAGGGAGGGAGAGTAAGAGAAGAGACGACTGGAATTGGGGGGCACTGGAAGTGATATAGGAATCTACTGCAGTGGAAACTCCCTGGAATCTATGAGAGTGACCCTTTGAGTAACAGAGGATATGGAACCTGAATTGGTCATCTTCTATAACCAGGCAAGGCACATATCAGTGGGTCTGGGACATTGACCCACCCATAAAAAACTATCTCTCTAATCTGTTCTGATTGCAAGACATACTGGGGCAATTGTGGCTCAGAACATGTGGAAGTGGTCAAACTAAGATTGGTCCAACTTGTGGCCCATGCGTGGAGACGGAGCCCATGTCTGACACTGCCTGGATGACCAGGAACTAGAGGCAGAACAGCTCTGAGACCCAAAAAAGAACCAAACACAATTGGCATTTAAAAATTCAATAAACTTATTCTTAATGATATTCTGCTATACTCATAAACTAGTGCCTAGCCCAATTGTCATCAGAGAGGCTTCATCCAGCAACCAATAGGAGCAAAAGTATAGACCCACAAGCTAACACTAGGAAGAGCCAGGAGAACCCTGCAGAAGAGGAGGAAGAGGGATTGTAGAAGCCAGCGGGGCCAAAGACCAAGGACAACACAAGAATGTGACCCACAGAATCAACTAAGCAGGGCTCATAGGGGCTCACAGAGACTGACATGACAAACATGGATCCTGTATGGATCTAAGCTATGTCCTCTGCATATAACTTATAGTTGTGTAGCTTGCTGCTCCTGTGGGACTTCCAATAACGGGAGAGTGGGTGTCTCTGATTATTTTGCCTGTGCTTAGAGCCCTTTCTTTCTACTGACTTGTCATATCCAGCTATGATATGAGGGTTTGTGCCCAGTCTTATTGTATCTTATTAGGCCATGTTCAGTGACTATCCATGGGAGGCCTGTTCATTTTTCTTCCTCTTCTTTTTATTTTGAAGGGAGTCAGAGGAGGAACTGATCTGGAAGAGGTAGGGGGAGAGCCTAGGAAGAGTGGAAGGAGGGAAAACTGTGGTTGAGATGTACCATATAAGAGAAGAATAAAAAGGTTTTTTTTTTTAATTAAGGATGTTACCAAGCCCAGGGGTGCAGAAAAAAGCCAGAAGACCCCAGGAGCACATCTATTAATCAATATGCAGTTTGACACTTGTGTAAACAGAGGTTAAGGACTAAGAATTCACTGAGAACTAGGCACTTAAAACTTAAAATGTTTTATGTGCAGTGTCTTATCTGCCCAACTTCCATGAATACAAATTTCTATTTGCCTCCTCCTATTCAGAGATGATGAAACAATACATTCCTGGGAATGTTCCTCAGGCTAATTTAATAGCAGAGCTGGGACTTGAATCTGGTCTGATGGCTCCATAGCCTAAGCTCTCGTCAGTACGTTCTCACACATTTCAGAGACAGAGTGGTAGGTTTGAGGGAAAAGAATGTTTCTACATGCCGAGTAATACAGGATAAAAACAGAAATTTGCCATGGTAGCTAGATTTAAAGATGGGATTTCAAGTCTTCTGAATCTCTGCTAACAATCTTGGTTGCAGGGTGTGTTTCTCTATAAACTGGGGAGAGAAAGCACATAATGTTCCCTCAAACTGCTCCTCAGCCAGGAAGGAATTAAGAAACACTTACAAGCAGAGAAGTTGCGTGATCCAAATGGCACTTCATCAGAACTAACTTTTCAGCCATGCCCAGAGTATATGAAAGGGAGAAAGGCCTACAGGTTTAGATACAATTAGAAAGCTATTGTAGATGCTCATTTCCCAGATGCCAAGTCTGAGTCAGAACAGGATGGTGAGAACACACAGTGCCACACATGAATGATAGCTTAATACCAAGTTCAAAGGAAGAACAGACCCACCCAAGGAACGCATGCAATCAAAGACATGGTCTTTGATGGCTCTGAGATGGGAGAAAAAAAGAAGCAAATATGCTGATGGTCAGTGACCCTGCCTACTCCCCGAGACACTGGCCTCGCCTTTCCTACTTTCCACCAGAGCACAAGTTCCAAAGAGGGAGGGAACTGGCGTGAACCTATCAGCACCATGGGTTTTCCCAATGCAGATGAAAAGCAGATGTTGGGTGAATCAGTAGATAGTATCTGACAGACTGTCTCCACTTTCCTGGATACTCCACATAGGAAGGGCTCTCCCAGGGCTCAGCACTAGTGAATCTTCCTCAGGAGGCTTTTTTCTCAATATATTCTAAATTACATCATTCTATTTAATATTCACAGAAACTTATCTTCATGGTATATTTTATAATATGGAATCTTTTGGTTTTTTTCTTTAACTTCTGTTTGATTGTTTTTTCCTTCCTCCGCAAGACTGCTAAGCTCAACTATGCCAGTTTTGCTTCTTGCTGCAGAATTCCCAGCAGTCAGAATCACAGTGCCCAGCAGAAGCAAAATATAAACTTAAATTATCATAACCCAGTTACCAAGATCCCTCTTGACTGCAACCCTAGGAACTGACATGGTAGAAGGAGAGCTTAGACTCTCAAAAACTGTTCTCTAACCCTTAAACACATGCACCATGCACATGAATGTGTGCATAACAACACACACACACACACACACACACACACACACACACACACACACACACACACACAAGGAATGAATATAAATTAAATTCACCACTCACCAAATGTAAGAAGCTTACTTTTACAAGTTGTGAAATTAAGCTTAATATTTTTGTAACAAAATATTATCATAAAACAATTTTTTATTTATTTATTTTCTACTTATTCAACATTTCCAAACTACTATGAAAAATATGACCACAGAGTAGGGAATTGAAAGCAAAACTATCATTCATAAAAGCATCACTACAAATTTAAAAAAGAAACAACAACACAGAAACAAATGCTCACCAGCCAGAGACTGAAAAGCACCTCAGAAACACATCTAACTTTGGCTTTCTATAGAAAACTCCTCCACAGATTCACAGTGCTTGCTCTGCTATTCTAAAATTAGGAAGGAATTTCATGGGAATAATGGTTTGGGGACGCCACCACACTAGTTACAAACTTGTGTGTGTATTTCACACTGAGGACACATCTCAGATGAGCTGCCACACTTCAAACGCTCACTCAATAGTCACCTGGGGTTAGTGGCTACCTGGAGATTTATGGGTTTCCTTTACTTGTTTAATAAACACTTGAAATGAAAGCGAGTAGGAAGAGTGGGGAGCAGAGAGTTCATACTGTTCTTTTCTTTCACAGGAGTTATGCCTTCTCATTCTCATACCAACCCTGGTAACAAAGGTATGAGGAACACCTTTATCTGGAGATGTATACGTAAATGTGTCCTGAAACTCACACACAAACACATTATCCTTGGAGTGAAAGGAGGATTCAGAATGCAGTCTTCCTTCCACATCTCCCTCAACCACAACAACAATTCACAAGTCAACTCAAAAGCAACTACAAATCACATCCTGTTTTGTGGTGACACAGTTTGGCCTCATAAATAAGTTGTTTTAACCTTTAACAGAGGCTCTCCTTCCAATGTTTGGCTTGACCATTGCAGAGTAATGTGTGGGGGCTCCTCCTGCTCCTGTTCTGATCCTTGCCTCATTTTGTCTTGTTCACTTGATAGTACAAAACAAAGTAATGCATGTGTCATTTCCCAAATACTATATGGTCCTTAGCATATCTGTCTGGATCTACACAGTTTTCCACTGTGTAGAGCCCTTCTCTGTGTTCCTGACCACTGACTCTTCTGTATCTCCTGCATAGCCTATGTCATTTCGTCCTATGAAATAGTTGAATACACTGTGAGATGCTATGGTCCTTTCTTACTTCACCTACTTAATACACATCCTATATAGGAAGGGAAAAGAAAAGAGAAGAAGAAAAGAAGAAAGACGGGTCACCTCCTCTGTTTCACTTTCTAGCTGTGAGGGTATCTGGTTGTTCGTGGTCCCAAGGTACTCCCATGGAATGTCTCGCGCGTCCATCATTACTTACTACTCTCTTTCAATTGAGTATGGCCCCCTGGAATGGATGATTATGTCTTTGTTTTTAGACCCTGGGACCCAAATGTTGATTTTTTTGGGGGTTATTTTATTTGTTTTTGAGATTAGGTCTCACTATGTAGCCTATACTAACACCAAACTTGTGATCCTCCTGTCTTAGCTTTCTAGTGCTGAGCCTACAGGTATCTACCACCTCGTATGGTTCAGCATTTCCTGAACTGGAATGCCTAATAAGGAAATGGATAGATGGAGAGAATGATACACATGCACATAGCATGATTTAAAGTTACTAAAAAGTAGTTGGTACTACATAATCCAAAAGGTTGACCCTTGTAATATCTACATCTGACTCAAGTAAGTTTTATAGGTGTGGCTCACTGGTTATGAGCAAAAAGTATCAACATAGAACTCAATGATGCATTTAATTATTCCATAGGAAGAAATGTCATAGGCTATGCAGAAGATACAGAAGAGTCAGTGGTCGAGAACCCAGGGAAGTTATTAGAAACACGTCAGAACCAATACAAAGGCTTTCAGCAATGGTTTTCAACCTTCCTAATGCTGAGACTAATGCAGTTCCTCATGTTGTAGTGACCCCCAATTATAAAATTATTTCATTGCTACATCATAACTGTAGTTTTACTACTGTTACTAATCATGATGTAAATATCTGATACATAGGATATCTGACATAAAACCCCTGTGAACGGGTCATTCAACCTTCAAAGGCCCACAGATTGAGAACCTCTGCCTTACAGCATGGTCACACAGCCAAGAAGCCTGATCTTACAAGCTTGTATGTGATAAGAAAGTTCAATTTTAATAAACTGCTGATCTACTGCCTCCCCCCCCACACACATACCCGGCAAAAAGGACAGGTGGATTACACCCAACAATGACCACGACCACAGTATTAGTTCACCTTAATTCACATCTTAGGTAAGAATATTCACCCCGGGCAATCATCGGGAAAGAAAGTTATAAAAGGGACTCTGGGTGGTGCCTTAAGAGTATGGTGTGTCAACACAAGAAACCATGAAATTAACTAACTTGGACCAATGGTGACACACAGAGACTGCATGGCCAAATAGGGAGCCTGCATGGGACAGATCGAGGCCCTCTGCTTATGTTACAGTTGTCTAGCTTAGTTGTCATGAGATCTGCTAACAGCAGAGAAGGGGCTGTTTATGACTCTGTTGCTTGCATTTACAACCCTTGGCCCCTACTGGCCTGCCCCATGTAGCCTCAGTAGAAGAAAATGTGCCTAGTCTTAGGATGGATTGATATTCATGGGATGCTCCTCTTTTCTGAAGAGAAGGGGAGGAAGAGAAGATGGAGAGGTGGAGTGGGGAGGACTGGGAGGAGGGAAGAGGAGGGAAGACTGTGGTGAAATGTAAAGTTAATTAATTAATATTATGGAATGCTAGAGTGTCTTGGCAAGGGCTTTGATTCAGCAAATGTATGTTCCCTACAGTCGATAATGGTGTGCCAATGGGAACTGCAGATCCTTCTAAGCCCTAGAAACAATCAGCAAAGTTTGGAAGGGAGGAGGACAAGCGTTCCATGGCTAGGACAACCCTGTAATCAAAATAAATGATGCATATAAGCCCTGTAACCAAAATAAGTAGTACATATAAGTGTTCTTTGGTGTGGAAAGGGTGTAAGGCATTGAGTTTAGATTTTAGAAGCTGACTGAGCAGCACCAGGGAATTAGGAGTTTCAGGAAAGATTTCATTTTGCCAAGACCAAGATAGAGTGGATCTGACAGAAGCCAGGCACTGGTCCAGAAACATGACAAGAGTAAAGGCCTTTGTATGTAAGCAGACCAAGGCCAGCCTGTTTGTATAAGTGTTTCTATGGGTTTCATCGGAAAGGGGAGCCTAAAGTTCCTAGAACATCAAAAATAAATAAGTAAATGCATGAGATGGGGTTCTCACCATGCTTCACAGCTGGAAATGCCACACCTTGGGCCCACATCTCCAAATTACCTAACTTAGCTAGGCTCCTACCACAACTTCCCCACCTGGCTTCTTCACTCTGTTGTCTAGTGTGGCTCTCAAGCTCAGAACTGTCCAGAGCACAGTTCCCAACATCCCTCTCCTAAAGCCCTTGCCACCGTCTTCCTCATTTAAAGACAGCTTCATCCTTCTAATTGTTCATGCCAAAATTTTAGTCATCCTTGACTCTTCATCTGCTTTCCTTCCCACATCCAACCAACTGAAAACAGCTCACCTCCAACTATGCCCCGGAATTGGCTATTCCTCACTATCTCCACTGATGTCACTCCTAGCCTTGATTATCACAATGGTCTTCCAAGTGGACTCTGTTCCATCTTTGCCTCTGTCAGAATATTCTCAGTACAGGAGTTAGTGCTGCTCTGTTGACGTGTAAGTCATTGTCAAGTCCTCAAATGGGAACCTGTGACCCACAAAAGTTAGCCCGTCACTTACTTCTTCAACAGCCTTTGCTCAAAGTCTCTTCTCCAACAGTGGAACTAGCCTTCCTGCTTCTTTTTGAAGATGCCAAACTTGCTTCCTACTTAGGACATTAGCACTTGCCGCTCCTCTGGCTAGCAACATTGGTTTTCTTTTCTCTCCTAAGGCTATGTCCGACACTGCTTTCTAAATATGACCTTCTTGCAGTGCTTTCTGTGAACCTGTCTAGATAGCCTATATCTTTTTTCCTGATTTCTTGTTTATACAAGACATTGCCTTTTAACATGCTATAGAATTTACTGGTTTGTTGTGTTTATTTTATTCTCCGCTGGGGATGTTGCACCTTGAAGCAAGATTGTACTTTTGTTCACTGATTACTCTCTGGGTCTTGGAAGTATGTCTAGCATATAGTTAAGTGCTACATAAGTGTTGCATAGATGATAAATGATGGCAGATTATGTGCCAAAAAGACAGAATTATGCTGGTTTCTCCTTTGCTTTAGTCAGATACAACCCATAAGATGTCGAGGAAGACATCTGTGGTTCCAAGAGTCAACAGTGCAACCATGCCTCCGGTGCCAAATTGTTATCACATCAACACATGTGGTTACAAGCTTAGACACTTTCATGATAAATATAAATAATGAACTGAGTTGCCTAAAATTTAGTTTAACTTTAAATTCGGACATGTCATCACTTGGATATAGTTTTATTTTTTCCAGTTTGAATATGAGCAAAACCTCTGCATCTTTATTGATTGAAAGCACAATTACCTACCAGAATCAGATGCATTTGTTCAAAACAAATAATTAAAATCTAACCAACAGAGAATAAAGACTTTTTTTTAAAGTGGTTTGAAGAAAGAACATATTGATGTTGCCAGGACTTCATATTGAGACATAGAATCGTAGTTAATGTTCACAATTAGTGTTTCAGTCTGAGAAGATAACATCCTAAAGTCTCAGGCAACTAAGGAGGCGTATAAACTTAGGAATATAAAACAGTAAACCCTGGCCTTTAGAGTTGACAAACTTAAGGTAACCTGCTGGGAGCCTTCCTGAGGATCTTCCCCAGCACAGAGAGGAGAGTCTGAGGGTCTTTGCTGACAGAGGGGCCTGCAGAGGAGATAAGGAGTCACTTAGGGAAGGGAGTGAGACAGGTGCAATCATCAGGGAAATCTCTGACTTGATAGCAATCAGGCCACTTCTGTGGCTCTGACTAGCAATGAGGCCATTTCTGCTACACTGACTGACTAGCAATCAGGTGCTTCTTTATTTATCCAAGATTCACAGAACAAAGAGAGACTGGTAATTATCCGTGTGGCACAGAAATGTATTTGATTTTTTACCGGGGGTTACAATTTCAGTCACAATTAGAGACTGCAAACAGAACAGATTAGTCTTACTATTATCAGCCCTTTAACTCCAATTTAAAGAATCTAAAGAATGTCACCACCAAAGCAGACACATTTATTATATGATAGCCCGCTTTTAGGCTGACAATATTTGCCGTTTGAAAGCATTCCAGTCAAACAGAAAACATCTGAATGATGAGTTCTTATGAGTAGCAAATACTAATACCGAACTTCTTTTACTGTTTCATCATCTACACTAGGAAAAGTAGGAAAAGTTTGTTTTAATCAATCTGTCTTACTTACTAGAGTGTACCCTATATGACCCCCTATCTTTGCTACATTTTTTGAGAATTCTAAGTCTATAATAAAAAGAGACCTGAAATCTGTAACCTATTCCCCTGCCAAGTCAGATTTTGTCAATTGTCTCTGTTTACTCTGCATCAATTATGTTGTTTGACTTTGCTCAGGGGCAGATGCCCCAACAAGATTCCTAGAGTCTTGGTCTCATCTAGCTATGTGCTTACCTGTGCTTAATGATCTCCAAGGAATAAAGAAAACTTCCAAAATTGACCAGATAGAGTTAATTTTAGGATTTTCATAAGAGGACTCAACATAATTTTTCTCAGGAAAAGATATAAAATAAATCATAATTACATAATATACAGTCCTCAGTAACACAACACGCCAAGACCACAACCCGAAAGTGTGTGAGAGAGAGAAGGACAGCGATTGCAGTCAACAGCTCAGCTTTGCTGGGACAGTGTCAAGTGACCACACCGGCTTTATGACTCTCACCATTTCCAATGGATGTGGCTGTGCCACTAACCAGGTTTTATTTGTTCTACCATGTTATCGTGTGAAGTACTGCGTATCATTATGATGTTTTCAGCAAAGCGTGTCTCAGCGGGTCTATTCCTCCCTCCGTTTCCCTATCCCCGCCATCATTTACATTGTGTACTCTCTGCTTTCCTGTACCATGTGTCAGTTTGCTCCCTCCCCTCTGATACAACCTCTTTGGGCACTCTCTTTGATTCTTTTATACATTTTAAGGTTTCAACCACATTTATAACCATTTGTAGATGGACAGGACATATATACACTACACTGAACAGGGTCTGCATATGAGAGAGGACATATACAGTTTTGCTCTTTGAACCAAATTGTCTTACGGTTTTTTTCAGTGCTGAAGAGTACACCAAAGAGCTTTGTGCATATTAGGTGAGCATTCTACCAACTGAACTATATCCCCGGCATGACAAGCACTCTTACCTAACTTTATCTCATAAAATCCTAAGAAAATGATGCTAATATACCCATTTTACAAAACAGAAATGATTCCTTGTGCTATGTCTCAAATACACAGTCTAGAATCAAATTAGATCTGTAATCCAAGTACTTGGAAGGGAAAGGCAGAAGGATCAAGAGTCCAAGGCTAGCCTCACAATATAATGAGCTTGAGGCTAGCTCAGTTTTTTGAGACCCATCTCAAGGGGGTTGGGGTGATAGGCTACAGGAAACATTTTTTTCTTGCTCTTCCCACATTATGAAACCAAAGTTAGTCCAGAATTAGAAAACCAACCTTTACGTGCTTTGGGCCGATTCTTGCTTCTGAGCCATTCATCTTGCTTGGTATCAACAAATCAAACACTTTAGAATTGTCACAACAGGGAGAAGAAAAAAGCAGCTACAATTTCGGTTTCGTTCCTCACTTAATGCTGAAATTTCCTAGAATAAAGAAGAAAGCAATGAGCTGAAACGTGATAGCTTACAGACAGCTTTACACAGTCATGCATCTGTTTGCATATGCCAAAAACAAGAAGCATGTGATATTAAAATTATCACATTTTACCTTTGCCAAATATTACTTACCACACTTAAACAATGGCCCAGGTCCTAACCACTCATGTGCTGAAACGTGCTGCATAGTAGCCAATCCCAGCAGATGCTGCTCATGGAAAGAGAAGTTAGCTTAGCCAGCACCAGCCTTGCAACAGCCCAGAGGAGCACTGTGTTCCTCTTACTCACCTTTTTCCCTGGAGGTTTTAACTCTGCCCAAGCTACAAAAAGTGCAGGTCAATAAATTTATGTCACTAAGTGTAAAAATCTTCTCATATACTCATTAATCAAGGACTCAGATTACCTCAGCATTCTGTACAGTCAGAGAAGTACTACATAGTCACTGACATCAGAGGCTTTCCCCATAACTGTGGTACATTTACTATTTATTTCCACTCTCCCTGACCCCTACACCTGATTTATACCATTACTGACATTGTTTAACCTGCCAACTCTGCTATCTAGAGTGTAAGACTCTGTTGCCGAGATGGCCCACCCAAAATCTTGCTTCTCCAACCTGAGTCAACCTGTTGCCCAAGCATCCACATTCATTCCAAAATCAAACAACAGAGCAGAAAAATACTGAAGAAACCTCTCCCACATGAACTGTTCCTGTAAAGACCAAACTTAGGAAGAATAGCCACAGTTGTGGATGCTGGTTTCAGCATTTTGGCTGAACAGCCAATGAAAAAACCTGTTTGTCCTTTGCTTAGAAATGAGTTCTACTGGCGAAAGGCTTTAAGGCACAGGTCTATAATTCCAGCACTTGGGAGGCAAAGGCAGGAGGATCTATGTGAGTTCAGCTGAAGCCAGCCTGGTTTATATAGTGAATTCCATCTCAGCCCAGGCTACATAGTGAGATCCTACCTCAACAAAACAAAGCAAAACAAAACACAGAAAAGTCCTAATGGAGTAAATATGGAGTACATGCATGAGATGTAAGATGTTTGTCTTATTACCAAAACACAGAGCAAGACATTAGAAAATGATTTCTGTTCAGGGCTTTGGCTGTAGCTCAGTGAAAGAGCATGTACACAGCATGTCCAGGACCCTGGGTTCACTCTGCATCACTGGAAGAAGGAAGTGCAGTACAAAATAAAGGGAAGGCAGGCCCAACAGGAAGGACAAAAAGATATTCCTCTAAACCAGAGTCTTTCTTAAAATGATGACACAACAGGAACCTTCCAGTTTCCACCTGTGGCAGGACATCTGTGCCTGGGTTACCAGGCCTCCATAGCCAAATAGTGCCAGGAGAAAGCTACCCTCCCATGAGTGTGGAAAAGCCATGAGTGGGGTTAAGACAAGCACCACTGCTCACTAGGACCCTCCCGGAATCTGCGGGACACAGGGACTGAGGAAAAGTCTGGGACAAGAACCTTATGGTTTCCATCTGTGGCTGGGGACCTCAGCCTATGCCACAGGGCTCCTTAGCCAATTAGTGCTGGGAGAAAGCTACCCTCCCAGGAGTGTGAACAAGCCTGTCTGCTCAGAGGGACCCACCTGGAATCCCAGAATACAGTGACTGAAGAGTGGTCTTCTGGTTTCTTCTGGCTTCCTGGGAGCTGATCCTGTGACACAGGGCTTCATACTCAAATAGTGCCAGGAGAGAGCTGGTATCCCAGGAGTGTCGACACAACTTTCAGCACAGACAAAACCATGACTTCTGTTCAAATTCACTGGATCAAGAGGGACCCTTGCAGAGCCATCAAGACACAGGAACCAAGGGACAGCTGGGGAAAAGATCCTTCTGGTTTCTGTCTGCACCTCGGATCTGACCTTGTGTCAGACCTCTCCAAACCGAAATACCTCTCATAGAGAGCTGGTCTTCAAGGAGTATTGACAAAGAGGCCTGCAGGAGGGACAAGCCACAGCCAGACAGAGTAAGACCAGCTAACGCCAGAGATAACAAGATGGTAAAAGGCAAGGGCAAGAAGAAAAGGAACAGAAACCAAGGCTACTTAGCATCATCAAAACCTAGCACTCCCACCACAACAAGCCCAGGATACCCCAAAACACCAGAAAAGCAAGACTCAGATTTAAAATCATTTCTCATGATGATGATAGAAGACTTTAAGAAAGAAAAAAAGAACACCCTTAAAGAAATACAAGAGAATACAGGTAAACAACTAGAAGCCCTTAAAGAGGGAACACAAAAATCCATTAAAGACTTCTTATCTCTTTCTTTTGCCTCTCTCTTACTTCTCTTACCTCTCCCCATTCCCTTGCCCCCCCAACATGGTCATGTCCGGCCTCCACCTCTCTACTTCTCTACTCTCTCCCTATCTCTGCCTTTCTCTGCCTCTACTACCTTCTTAACTTCCCTCCCCATGCCTTAAATAAGCTCTATTTGTATACTAAAAAAAAATTCATTAAAGAATTACAGGAAAACACAATCAAACAGACAAAGGAAATCAACAAAACCATCCAGGAACTAAAAATAGAAATAGGAACAATAAAGAAATCACAAAGGGAGACAACCCTGGACTTAGAAAACCTAGGAAAGAGATCAGGAGTCATTGATTCAAGCATCACTGACAGAATACAAGAGATAGAAGAGAGAATCTCAGGTGTGGAAGATACCATAGATAACATTGACACAACACTAAAAGAAAATGCAAAATGCAAAAAGCTCTTAACCCAAAACATCCATGAAACCCAGGACACAATGAAAAGACAGAACCTAAGAATAATAGGTACAGAAGAGAGGGAAGATTCCCAAATAAAAGGACCAGGAAATATCTTCAAAAAAATTGTAGAAGAAAACTTCCCTAACCTAAAGAAAGAGATGAACATAAATATACAAGAAGCCTACAGAACTCCAAATAGATTGGACCAGAAAAGAAATTCATCCTGTCACATTATAGTGAAAACAGCAAATACACAAAACAAGGAAAGAATATTAAAAGCAGTAAGGGAAAAATGTCAAGTAACATATAAAGGCAGACCTATCAGAATTACACCAGGCTTCTCACAAGAGACTATGAAAGCTAGACGATCCTGGGCAGAACTCATACAGACCCTAAGAGAACACAACTGCCAGTCCAGACCGCTATACCCAGGAAAACTCTCAATTACCATAGATGGTGTAACCAAAATATTCTATGACAAAACCAAATTTACACAATATGTTTCCACAAACCCAGCCCTACAAAGGATAATAGATGTTAAACGTCAACTCAAGGAGGGAAACTACACCCTGCAAAAAGCAAGAAAGTAATCTTTAAACAAACTGAAAAGAAGATAGCCACACAAACCTAAAGGTAACATTGAAAATAACAGGAACCAACAATCACTATTTCTTAATATCGCTTAACATCAATAGACTCGATTCCCCAATAAGAAGACATAGACTGACAGACTGGATCCATAAAGAAGACCCAGCATTTTGCTGCATTCAGGAAACACACCTCCGTGATAAAGACAAACACTACCTCAGAGTAAATGGCTGGAAAACAATTCTCCAGGCAAATGATCCCAAGAAACAGGCTGGAGCAGCCATTCTAATATCGGATAAAATCGACTTTCACCCAAAAGTCATCAAAAAAGATAAGGAAGGACATTTCATACTCATCAAAGGAAAAATCTACCAAGAAGAACTCTCAGTTCTGACCATCTATGCTCCAAATGCAAGGGCACCCACACTCATAAAAGAAACTTTACTACAGCTCAAACCACACATGGCACCTCACACAATAATAGTAGGAGACTTCAACACCCCATTATCATCAATGGACAGATTTTGGAATCACAAACTAAACAGAGACACAGGGAAACTAACAGAGGTTATGAACCAAATGGATTTAACAGATATCTATAGAACATTTCATCCTAAATCAAAAGAATATACCTTCTTCTCAGCACCTCATGGTACCTTCCCCAAAACTGGCCATATAATCGGTCACAAAACAAACCTCCACAGATACAAGAAGATTGAAATGATCCCATGTCCCCTATCAGATCACTACAGATTAAGGCTGGTCTTCAATAGCAACAAAAACAACATAAAGCCCACATGCACATGGAAGCTGAACAATGCTCTACTCAATGATAACTTGGTCAAGTAAGAAATAAAGAAAGAAATGAAATACTTCCTAGAATTTAATGAAAATGAAAGTACAACATACCCAAACTTATGGGAAACAATGAAAGCAGTATTAAGAGGAAAACCCATGGCTTTGAGTGCCTCCAAAAAGAAACTAGAGAGAGTATGCACTAGCAGCTTAACAGCACACCTGAAAGTTCTAGAACAAAATGAAGCTAATACACCTAAGAGGAGTAGAAGGCAGGAAATAATCAAACTCAAGGCTGAAATCAACCAAGTAGAAACAAAAAGAACTATACAAAGAATCAACAAAACCAGGAGTTGGTTCTTTGAGAAATCAACAAGATAGATAAACCCTTAACCAGACTAACCAGATGGCATAGAGACAGAATCCAAATTAACAAAATTAGGAATGAAAAGGGAAACATAACAACAGATTCTGAGGAAATTCAAAAAATCATCAGATCCTACTACAAAAGCCTATACTCAACAAAACTGGAATATCTGGATGAAATAGACAGTTTTCTAGACAGATACAAATATCAAATTTAACTCAGGATCAGATAAACCATCTAAACACTCCCATAATGCCTAAAGAAATAGAATCAGTCATTAAAAGTCCCCCAACCAAAAAAGAGCCCAGGACCAGATGGGTTCACTGCAGAATTCTATCAAACCTTCAAAGAAGACTTAATACCAATACTCTTCAATCTATTCCACAAAATAGAAACAGAAGGAACACTATCCAATTCCTTCTATGAGGCCATAATTACACTGATACCAAAAGCTCACAAAGACCCAACAAAGAAAGAAAACTTCAGACCAATTTCCCTTTTGAAGACTGATTCAAAAAATACTCAATAAAATTCTCGCAAACCAAATCCAAGAACACATCAAAACAATCATTCATCATGATCAAGTAGGCTTCATCCCAGGGATGCAGAGACGGTTCAATACCCAGGAAATCCATCAATGTAATCCACTACATAAACAAATTCAAAGAAAAAACCCACATGGCTATTTCATTAGATGCTGAAAAATCATTTGACAAAATTCAACATCCCTTCATGATAAAAGTCCTGGAAAGATCAGGAACTCAAGGCCCATACCTAAACATAGTAAAAGCAATATACAGCAAACCAGTAGCCAACATCAAACTAAATGGAGAGAAACTCGAAGCAATCCCACTAAAATCAGGGACTAGACAAGGCTGCCCTCTCTCTCCCTATCTATTCAATATATTACTTGAAGTTCTAGCTAGAGAAAATTAGACAAAAAAAGGAGGTCAAAGGGATACAAATTGGAAAGGAAGAAATAAAAATATCACTCTTTGCAGATGATATGATCGTATACTTAGGTGACCCAAAAAACTCCACGAGAGAACTGCTATAGCTGAAAACAACTTCAGCAAAGTGGCCTTATGTAAAATTAACTCAAACAAATCAGTAGCCTTCCTATACTCGAAGGATAATCAGGCTGAGAAAGAAATTAGGGAAATGACACCCTTCACAATAGTCACAAACAATATAAAGTATCTTGGTGTGACTCTAAACAAACAAGTGAAAGATTTGTAAGACAAGAACTTCAAGTCTCTGAAGAAAGAAATCGAAGAAGACCTCAGAAGTTGGAAAAATCTCACATGCTCATGGATAGGTAGGATTAATATAGTAAAAATAGCCATCTGCCAAAAGCAATCTACAGATTCAATGCAATCCCCATCAAAATTCCAACTCAATTCTTCATAGACTTAGGAAGAGCAATTCTCATATTTATTTGGAACAACAAAAAATCCAAGATAGCAAAAACTATTCTCAACAACAAAAAAATTCCTGAGGGAATCAGCATCCCTGACCTCAAGCTGTACTACAGAGCAGTAGTGATAAAAACTGCATGGTATTGGTACAGTCACGGACAGGTACATCAATGGAATAGAACTGAAGACACAGAAATGAACCCACACACCTACAGTCACTTGATTTTTGACAAAGGAGCTAAAACCATTCAGTGGAAAAAAGACAGCATTTTCAACAAATGGTGCTGGTTCAACTGGTGGTCTACATGTAGAAGAATGCAAATTGATCCATTCCTATCTCCCTGTACAAAGCTCAAGTCCAAGTGGATCAAGGACCTACATATAAAACCAGATACACTGAATCTAATAGAAGAGAAAGTGGGGAAAACTGTTGAACACCTGGGTTCGGGGGAAAAGGTCCTGAACAGAACACCAATGGCTTATGCTCTAAGATCAAGAGTCGACAAATGGGACCTCATGAAATTGAAAAGCTTCTGTAAGGCAAAGGACACTGTCAATAGGACAACATGGCAACCAAACAGATTAGGAAAAGATCTTTACCAACCCTAAGTCTGATAGAGGGCTAATATCCAATATGTACAAAGAACTCAAGAAGTTAGACTCCAGAGAACCAAATAACCCTATCAAAAAATGGGGAAGAGAGCTAAACAGAGAATTCTCAACTGATGAAATCCATAGGGCTGAGAAGCACCTAAAGAAATGTTCAACACCCTTAGTCATCAGGGAAATGCAAATCAAAACAAGTCTGAGATTCCACCTCACACCAGTCAGAATGGCTAAGATCAAAAACTCAGGTGACAGCAGATGCTGGGGAGGATGTGGAGAAAGAGGAACACTCCTCCATTGTTGGTGGTGCAAGCTGGTACAACCACTCTGGAAATCAGTTTGGCAGACCTTCAAAAAAGTGGACATAATACTACCTGAGGACCCAGCTATACCACTCCTGGGCATATACCCAGAAGATGCTCCAACATGTAATAAAGACCCATGCTCCACTATGTTCATAGCAGTCATATTTGTAATAGCCAGAAGCTGGAAACAACCCAGATGTCCCTCATCAGAGGAATGGATACAGAAAATTTGGTACATCTACACAATTGAGTACTACCCAGCTATTAAAAACAATGACTTCATGAAATTTGCAGGCAAATGGATGGAACTTGAAAATATCATCCTGAGCGAGGTAACTCAGTTACAAAAGAAGGAACATGGTATGTACTCACTGATAAGTGGATATTAGCCGAAACGTTCGGAATACCCAAGTTCCACTTTACAGTAACTGCTAGACTGAGAGTGAGGTCCCAGATGGAGGAGTTGGAGAAGGAACTGAAGGAGCTGAGGGAGTTTGCAGCCCCATGGA
>CM052713.1:45634773-45650209 GCA_028551405.1 Uromys caudimaculatus
CTAAACAAGGCTGCGCTCTCTCCCCCTATCTATTCAATATAGTAATTGAAGTTCTAGCTAGAGCAATTAGACAACAAAAGGAGGTCAAAGGGATACAAATTAGTAAGGAAGAAATCAAACTATCACTATTTGCAGATGATATGATCGTATACCTAAGTGACCCGAAAAACTCCACCAGAGAACTGCTGCAGCTGATAAACAACTTCAGCAAAGTGGCCAAATATAAAATTAACTCAAACAAATCAGTAGCCTTCCTATACTCAAAGGATAAACAGGCTGAGAAAGAAATTAGGGAAATGACACCCTTCACAATTGTCACAAACAATATAAAGTATCTTGGTGTGACTCTAACCAAGCAAGTGAAAGATCTGTATGACAAGAACTTCAAGTCTCTGAAGGAAGAAATCAAAGAAGACCTCAGAAGATGGAAAGCTCTCCTGTGCTCATGGACTGGCATGATTAATATAGTAAAAATGGCCATCCTGCCAAAAGCAATCTACAGATTTCATGCAATCCCCATCAAAATTCCAACTCAATTCTTCATAGACTTAGAAAGAGTAATTCTCAAATTCATTTGGACCAACAAAAAAACCAGGATAGCAAAAGTTATTCTCAACAACAAAAGAACTTCTGGGGGAATCAGCATTCCTGACCTCAAGCTGTACTACAGAGCAGTAGTGATAAAAACTGCATGGTATTGGTACAGTGACAGGCAGGTAGATCAATGGAATAGAATTGAAGACCCAGAAATGAACCCACACACCTATGGTCACTAGATTTTTGACAAAGGAGCTAAAAACACCCAGTGGAAAAAAAGACTGCATTTTCAACAAATGGTGCTGATTCAACTGGTGGTCTACATGCAGAAGAATGCAAATTGATCCATTCCTATCTCCCTGTACAAAGCTTAAGTCCATGTGGATCAAGGACCTCCACATAAAACCAGATACACTGAATCTAATAGAAGAGAAAGTGGGGAAAAGTCTCGAACACATGGGTACAGGGGAAAAGTTCCTGAACAGAACACTAATGGCTCATGCTCTAAGATCAAGAATTGACAAATGGGACCTCATGAAATTGCAAAGCTTCTGTAAGGCAAAGGACACTGTCAATAGGACAAAACGGCAACCAACAGATTGGGAAAAGGTCTTAACCAATCCTAAGTCTGATAGAGGGCTAATATCCAACATATAGAAAGAACTCAAGAAGTTAGGCTCTAGAAAACCAAATAACCCTATCAAAAAAAATGGGGAACAGAGCTAAGCAGAGAATTCTCAAATGAGGAAATTCGCAGGGCTGAGAAGCACCTAAAGGAATGCTCGACATACTCAATCATCAGGGAAATGCAAATCAAAACAAGTCTGAGATTCCACCTCACACCAGTCAGAATGGCTAAGATCATAATCTCAGGTGACAGCAGATGCTGGCGAGAATGTGGAGAAAGAGGAACACTCCTCCATTATTGGTGGGATTGCAAGCTGGTGCAAGCACTCTGCAAATCAGTTCGGCGGACCCTCAGAAAAATGGACATAATATTACCTGAGGACCCAGCAATACCACTCCTGGGCATATACACAGAAGATGCTCCAACATGTAATAAAGACACATGCTCCACTATGTTCATAGCAGCCATATTTATAATAGCCAGAAGCTGGAAACAATGCAGATGTCCCTCATCAGAGGAATGGATACAGAAAATGTGGAACATTTACACAATGGAGTACTACTCAGCTATTAAAAACAATGACTTAATGAAATTTGCAGGCAAATTGATGGAACTTGAAAGTATCATCCTGAACGAGGTAACTCAGTCACAAAAGAACGAACAGGGTATGTACTCACTGATAAGTGGTTATTAGCCCAAACGTTCGGAATACCCAAGTTTTACTTTTCAGTAACAGCTGGACTGAGAGTGAGGTCCCAGATGGAGGAGTTGGATAAGGGACTGAAGGTGCTGAGGGAGTTCGCATCCCCATGGAGGGAGCAACAGTGTCAACTAGCCTGACCACCCCCCGCCCCGGTCCTCCTGGAGGCTGGACCACCAACCAAAGAATACACATGCAGGGACCCATGGTTTGGACCACATATGTAGCAGAGGAGGGCCTTGTTGGCTATCAGGGAGAGTAGTGGCCCTTGGGCCTGAGGGTGTTAGAGGCCCCGGTAAAGGAGAATGTCAAGGTGGGAATATGGGAGTGGGTGGGCGGGTGGGTATGAGGTGGAATTCCCTCATAGAGGAAGGGGAAGGGAAGGGGATAGGGGGGTTTCAAAGAGGAAACCTAGAAAGGGGGAAACATTGGAAATGTAAATAAAGTATCAAAAAATAAAATAAAATAAAGACTTGAAATGAAAGAGAGTAGGAAGAGTGGGGAGCAGAGAGTTCATACTATTCTTTTCTTTCACAGGAGTTATGACTTCTCATTCTCATACCAACCCTGGTAACAAAGGTATGAGGAACAACTTTGCCTGGAGATGTATATGTAAATGTGTCCTGAAACTTGCACACAAACACATTATCCTTGGAGTGAAAAAAGGATTCAGAATGCAGTCTTCCTTCCACATCTCCTATAACCACAACAACAATTCACAAGTCAACTCAAAGCAACTACAAATCACATCCTGTCTTGTGGTGACACAGTCTGGCCTCATAAATAAGAAGTCATTTTAACCTTACAGAGCCTCTCCTTCCAATATTTGGTTTGACCATTGCAGAGTAATGTGTGGGGCTCCTCCTGCTCCTGTTCTGATCCTTGCCTCATATTCTGTTGTCCACTTAATAGTACAAAACACAGTAATGAACATGTCATTTCCCAAATACGATATGCTCCTTAGCATAACTGTCTTGATCTACACAGTTTTCCACTGTGTAGAGCCCTTCTCTGTGTTCCTGACCCCTGACTCTTCTGTATCTCCTGCATAGCCTATGCCATTTCGTCCTATGAAATAGTTGAATGCAGTGTGGGATGCTATGGCCCTTTCTTACTTCACCTACTTAACACACATCCTATATAGGAAGGGAAAAGAAAAGAGAAGAAGAAAAGAAGAAAGATGGGTCACCTCCTCTGTTTCACTTTCTAGCTGTGAGGGTATCTGGTTGTTCGTGGTCCCAAGGTACTCCCATGGAATGTCTCGTGCATTCATCATTACTTACTACTCTCTTTCAATTGAGTATGGCCCCCTGGAATGAATGATTATGCCTTTGTTTTTAGACCCTGGGACCCAAATGTTGATTTTTTTTTTTTTGGTTATTTTATTTGTTTTTGAGACTAGGTCTCACTATGTAGCCTATACTAACACCAAACTTGTGATCCTCCAGTCTTAGCTTTCTAGTGCTGAGCCTATAGGTATCTACCACCACGTATGGTTCAGCATTTCCTGAACTGGAATGCCTAATAAGGAAATGGATAGATGGAGAGAATGATACACATGCACATAGCATGATTTAAAGTTACTAAAAAGTAGTTGCTACTACATAATCCAAAGGTTGACCCTTGTAATATCTACATCTGACTCAAGTAAGTTTTATAGGTGTGGCTCACTGGTTATGAGCAAAAAGTATCAACATAGAACTCAATGATGCATTTAATTATTCCATAGGAAGAAATGTCATAGGCTATGCAGAAGATACAGAAGAGTCAGTGGTCGAGAACCCAGGGAAGTTATTAGAAACACGTCAGAACCAATACAAAGGCTTTCAGCAATGGTTTTCAACCTTCCTAATGCTGAGACTAATACAGTTCCTCATGCTGTAGTGACCCCCCAATTATAAAATTATTTCATTGCTACTTCATAACTGTAGTTTTACTACTGTTATTAATCATGATGTAAATATCTGATACATAGGATATCTGACATAAACCCCCTGTGAACGGGTCACTCAACCTTCAAAGGCCCACTGCCTTACAGCAAGGTCACACAGCCAAGAAACCTGATCTTACAAGCTTGTATGTGACAAGAAAGTTCAATTTTAATATACGGCTGATCTACTGCCTCCCCACACACACATACCGTGCAAAATGACAGGTGAATTACACCCAGCAATGACCACGACCACAGTATTAGTTCATCTTAATTCACATCTTGGGTGAGAATATTCACCCTGGGCAATCATAAGGAAAGAAAGTTATAAAAGGGACTCTGGGTGGTGCCTTAAGAGTATGGTGTGTCAACACAAGAAACCATGGAATTAACTAACTTGGACCAATGGTGACACACAGAGACTGCATTGCCAAACAGGGATCCTGCATGGGACAGATCTAGGCCCTCTGCATATGTTACAGTTGTCTAGCTTAGTCATCATGTGGGTCTCCTAACAGTAGATAAGGGGCTGTTTATGTCTCTGTTGCTTGCATTTACAACCCTTTGCCCCTACTGGGCTGCCTCGTGTAGCCTCAGTAGGAGAAAATGTGCCTAGTCTTAGGATGGATTGATATTCATGGGAGGCTCCTCTTTTCTGAAGAGAAAGGGAGGAAGAGAAGATGGAGAGGTGGAGTGGGGAGGACTGGGAGGAGGGAAGAGGAGGGAAGACTGTGGTGAAATGTAAAGTTAATTAATTAATATTATGGTCTATGCAATATCTTCGGCTAGAGTGTCTTGGCAAGGGCTTTGATTCAGCAAATGTATGTTCCCTACAGTCGATAATGGTGTGCCAATGGGAACTGCAGATCCTTCTAAGCCCTAGAAACAATCAGCAAAGTTTGGAAGGGAGGAGGACAAGGGTCCCATGGCTAGGACAACCCTGTAATCAAAATAAATGATGCATATAAGCCCTGTAACCAAAATAAGTAGTACATATAAGTGTTCTTTGATGTGGAAAGGGTGTAAGGCATTGAGTTTAGATTTTAGAAGCTGACTGAGCAGCACCAGGGAATTAGGAGTTTCAAGACAGATTTCATTTTGCCAAGACCAAGATAGAGTGGATCTGACAGAAGCCAGGCACTGGTCCAGAAACATGGCCAGCGTGTTTGTATAAGTGTTTCTATGGTTTCCATCGGAAAGGGGAGCCTAAAGTTCCTAGAACATCAAAAATAAATAAGTAAATGCATGAGATGGGGTTCTCACCATGCTTCACAGCTGGAAATGCCACGCCTTGTGCCCACTTCTCCAAAATACCTAACTTAGCTAAGCTCCCACCTCAACTTCCCCACCTGGCTTCTTCACTCTTGTCTATTGTGGCTCTCAAGCTCAGAACTGTCCAGAGCACAGTTCCCAGCATCCCTTTCCTGGAGCTCCCACCACTGTCTTCCTCATTTAAAGACAACTTCATCCTTCTAATTGTTCATGCCAAAATTTTAGTCATCCTTGACTCTTCATCTGCTTTCCTTCTCACATCCAACCAACTGAAAACAGCTCACCTCCAACTACACCCCGGATTTGGCTATTCCTCACTATCTCTACTGACGTCACTCCTAGCCTTGATTATCACAATGGTCTCCCAAGTGGACTCTGTTCCATCTTTGCCTCTGTCAGAATATTCTCAATACAGGAGCTAGTGCTGCTCTGTTGACGTGTAAGTCATTGTCAAGTCCTCAAATGGAAACCTGTGACCCACAAAAGTTAGCCCATCACTTACTTCAACACCCCTTGCTCAAAGTCTCTTCTACAACAGTGGAACTAGCCTTCCTGCTTCTTTTTGAAGATGCCAAACTTGCTTCCTACTTAGGACATTAGCACTTGCCGCTCCTCTGGCTAGCAACATTGGTTTTCTTTTCTCTCCTAAGGCTATGTCCGACACTGCTTTCTAAATATGACCTTCTTGCAGTGCTTTCTGTGAGCCTGTCTAGATAGCCTATATCTTTTTTCCTGATTTCTTGTTTATACAAGACATTGCCTTTTAACATGCTATAGAATTTACTGATTTGTTGTGTTTATTTTATTCTCTGCTGGGAATGTTGCACCTTGAAGCAAGATTGTACTTTTGTTCACTGATTGATCTCTGGGTCTTGGAAGTATGTCTAGCACATAGTTAAGTGCTACATAAGTGTTGCATAGATGATAAATGATGGCAGATTATGTGCCAAAAAGACAGAATTATGCTGGTTTCTCCTTTGCTTTAGTCAGACACAACCCATGAGATGTCGAGGAAGACATCTGTGGTTCCAAGAGTCAGCAGTGAAACCATGCCTCCGGTGCCAAATTGTTATCACATCAACACTTGTGGTTACAAGCTTAGACACTTTCATGATAAATATAAATAATGAACTGAGTTGCCTAAAATTTAGTTTAACTTTAAATTCAGATGTGTCTTCACTTGGGTACAGTTTTTCTCCAGTTTGAATATGAGCAGAACCTCTGCATCTTTATTGATTGAAAGCACAATTACCTACCAGAATCAGATGCATTTGTTCAAAACAAATAATTAAAATCTAACCAACAAAGAATAAAGACTTTTTTTAAAAAAGTGGTTTGAAGAAAGAACATATTGACATTGCCAGGACTTCATATTGAGACATAGAATAGTACTTAATGTTCACAATTAGTGTTTCAGTCTGAGAAGATAACATCCTAAAGTCTCAGGCAACTAAGGAGGCGTATAAACTTAGGAATATAAAACAGTAAACCCTGGCCTTTAGAGTTGACAAACTTAAGGTAACCTGCTGGGAGCCTTCCTGAGGGTCTTCCTCAGCACAGAGAGGAGAGTCTGAGGGTCTTTGCTAACAGAGTGGCCTGCAGAGGAGATAAGGAGTCACTTAGGGAAGGGAGTGAGTCAGGTGCAATTGTCAGGGAAATCTCTGACTTGATAGCAATCAGGCCACTTCTGTGGCTCTGACTAGCAATCAGGCCATTTCTGCTACTCTGACTGACTAGCAATCAGGTGCTTCTTTATTTATCCAAGATTCACAGAACAAAGAGAGACTGCTAATTATCCATGTGGCACAGAAATGTATTTGATTTTTTACCGGGGTTACAAGTTCAGTCACAATTAGAGAATACAAACAGAACAGATTAGTCTTACTATTATCAGCCCTTTAACTCCAATTTAAAGAATCTAAAGAATGTCACCACCAAAGCAGACACATTTATTATATGATAGCCTGCTTTTAGGCCGATAATATTTGCCGTTTGAAAGCATTCCAGTCAAACAGAAAACATCTGAACCAGTGTTCTTATGAGTAGCAAATATGAATACCGAACTTCTTTTACTGTTTCATCATCTACACTAGGAAAAGTAGGAAAAGTTTGTTTTAATCAATCTGTCTTACTTACTAGAGTGTACCCTATATGACCCCCTATCTTTGCTACATTTTTTGAGAATTCTAAGTCTATAATAAAAAGAGACCTGAAATCTGTAGCCTATTCCCCTGCCAAGTCAGATTTTGTCAATTGTCTCTGTTTACTCTGCATCAATTATGCTGTTTGACTTTGCTCAGGGGCAGATGCCCCAACAAGATTCCTGGAGTCTTGGTCTCATCTAGCTATGTGCTTACCTGTGCTTAATGATCTCCAAGGCATAAAGAAAACTTCCAAAATTGACCAGATAGAGTTAATTTTAGGATTTTAATACAGAACTCAGACATAATTGTTCTCAGGAAAAGATATAAAATAAATCATAATTACATAATATACAGTCCTCAGTAACACAACACGCCAAGACCAAAACCCCAAAGTGTGAGAGAGAGAGAAGGACAGCGATTGCAGCCAGCAGCTCAGCTTTGCTGGGACAGTGTCAAGTGACCATACCGGCTTTATGACTCTCACCGTTTCCAGTGGATGTGGCTGTGCCACTAGCCAGGTTTTATTTGTTCTACCATGTTATCGTGTGAAGTACTGTGTATCATTATGATGTTTTCAGCAAAGCGTGTCTCAGCGGGTCTATTCCTCCCTCCGTTTCCCTATCCCCGCCATCATTTACATTGTGTACTCTCTGCTTTCCTGTACCATGTGTCAGTTTGCTCCCTCCCCTCTGATACAACCTCTTTGGGCACTCTCTTTGATTCTTTTATACATTTTAAGGTTTCAACCACATTTATAACCATTTGTAGATGGACAGGACATATATACACTACACTGAACAGGGTCTGCATATGAGAGAGGACATATACAGTTTTGCTCTTTGAACCAAATTGTCTTAGGGTTTTTTTTCAGTGCTGAAGAGTACACCATAGAGCTTTGTGCATATTAGGTGAGCATTCTACCAACTGAACTATATCCCCGGCATGACAAGCACTCTTACCTAACTTTATCTCATAAAATCCTAAGAAAATGATGCTAATATACCCATTTTACAGAACAGAAATGATTCCTTCTGCTATGTCTCAAATACACAGTCTAGAAACAAATTAGATCTGTAATCCAAGTACTTGGAAGGGAAAGGCAGAAGGATCAAGAGTCCAAGGCTAGCCTCACAATATAATGAGCTTGAGGCTAGCTCAGTTTTATGAGACCCATCTCAAGGGGGTTGGAGTGATAGGCTACAGGAAACATTTTTTCTTGCTCTTCCCACATTATCAAACCAAAGTTATTCCAGAATTAGAAAACCCTTACGTGCTTTGGGCCGATTCTTGCTTCTGAGCCATTCATCTTGCTTGGTATCAACAAATCAAACACTTTAGAGTTGTCAGAACAGGGAGAAGAAAAAAGCAGCTGCAATTTTGGTTTTGTTCCTCACTTAATGCTGAAATCTCCTAGAATAAAGAAGAAGGCAATAAGCTGAAACTTGATAGCTTACAGACAGCTTTACACAGTCATGCATCTGTTTGCATATGCCAAAACAAGCATCATGCGATATTAAAACTTACCACATTTTACCTTTGCCAAATATTATTTACCACACTTAAACAATGGCCCAGGTCCTAACCACTCGTGTGCTGAAACGTGCTGCACAGTAGCCAATCCCGGCAGATGCTGCTCATGGAAAGAGAAGTCAGTTTAGCCAGCACCAGCCTTGCAACAGCCCAGAGGAGCACTGCGTTCCTCTTACTCACCTTTTTCCCTGGAGGTTTTAACTCCGCCCAAGCTACAAAAAGTCCAGGCCAATAAATTAATGTCACTAAGTGTAAAACTCTTCTCATATACTCATTAATCAAGGACTCAGATTACCTCAGTATTCTGTACAGTCAGAGAAGTACTACATAGTCACTGACATCAGAGGCTTTCTCCATAACTATGATACGTTTACTATTTATTTCCACTCTCCCTGACCCCTACACCTGATTTATATCATTACTGATATTGTTTAACCTGCCAACTCTGCTGTCTGGAGTGTAAGACTCTGTTGCAGAGTTGGCCCACCCAAAATCTTGCTTCTCCCACCTGAGCCAGCCTGTTGCCCAAGCATCCACATTCATTCCAAAATCAAACAACAGAGCAGAAAAATGCTGAAGAAACCTCTCTCACATGAACTGTTCCTGTAAAGACCAAACTTAGGAAGAATAGCCACAGTTGTGGATGCTGGTTTCAGCATTTTGGCTGAACAGCCAATGAAAATACCTGTTTGTCCCTTGCTTAGAAATGAGCTCTACTGGAGAAAGGCTTTAAGGCACAGGTCTTTAATCCCAGCACTTGGGAGGCAGAGGCAGGAGGATCTTTGTGAATTCAGCTGAAGCCAGCCTGGTTTATATAGTGAATTCCATCTCAGCCCAGGCTACATAGTGAGACCCTACCTCAACAAAACAAAGCAAAACAAAACACAGAAAAGTCCTAATGGAGTAAATATGGAGTACATGCATGAGATGTAAGATTTTTGTGTTATTACCAAAAAACAGAGCAAGACATTAGAAAATGATTTCTGTTTGGGGCTTTGGCTGTGGCTCAGTGAAAGAGCATGTACACAGCATGTCTGGGACCCTGGGTTCACTCTCCAGCACTGGAAGAAGGAAGTGCAGTACAAAACAAAGGGAAGGCAGGCCCAACAGGAAGGACAAAAAGATATTCCTCTAAACCAGGGTCTTTCTTAAAATGATGACACAAAAGATGTGCTTCCTATGGTCACCAGCATCATGATACCTGGGTGAGGTGTTCAGGGAGGGGAGAGGAAAGGCAAGAAATGTCTTCTTTTCAAAGAGCAGTGTTGATCATGTTGTGAAGACATAAACCACTGCTTGCGTGTGTATCTCTAGTTCAGGGGCTCATTGCTTCTTCAGTTGTGCTTAGAACACCAGGACAGTGGTACAGACTTACTAATCTCATCTTCATTTCTCTCTAATGAACCCAGAAGTGGCCTCTACAACTTGCTTCTAAAATAATATACACTGCAACAAGAAAGAATGCCAGCTTATTATGCTCAACTATTCCTTGAACCACAGGGGAGAAAAAATACAAAAGTCTTAGCTTTTGAGGATAGTGAGGAAGAGAATCTGGTAGATCTCAGTGAAGGAAAGACAGTATGCTCCAAGTCAGTGATTTTTGCTAAGAAATACAATCATTAGGAATATTGGACTATTCTATCCCCAAATACAGAAATATGTCAGATCAATCAACATCATCAATGACTGATGGAACCCTGAAACAAACATCCAGAGTTTTAATGAGGCTCCTTCCTCATATGAGAGTCAATCCTGTTTTCTGTAAATCAAGAGGCCAAGCTCACACAGCATAGGAGTGGGCACAGCCTTCTGTTCTCTTAAGAATTAAGTTAATGCCAGGTTTATGATGCCTTAAAATATTCCATCACATTCTTTTCAAAACCTACTCTTTAAAAAGGCATTACCATGGGAAATGTCTCCCTTGATTTCTGGAAAATGAAGAACTCTTACATTATTACATAAATTCTTTTTCCATGTCAAACATAAGATCCACAGATACAAGGAGCTAACGTTGCTCATCAAAGCTGCTTCAGAATCATGTGAAATGTCTGTGCCAATAAGGACTTTCAGGGGTTGTTGACAGAAGGATCCTGAAAGATATTAGAATGCAGCATGAAAATATAGGAAACAGAAAAGTGAAAAATACAGCAGACTGAGACAGAGTAGAATGCACTAGGCTGGGCTGTAATGGCTTACTGTTGTTGAGCTAATGCTCTTCTAGTTGGAAAAGTATATCTCAGGCACAAATCAGTACAATACACTCCCTTGATCATCCCCAGAATCACTTTCACAATCTCCTCAGGCCACCCTCTCACACGTCACCACCACAAATGAAAACAGCTACAAATGTGAAGCCAATATAATCAACAACTTCTTTCTTTCTCCTTCTCCTTCTCCTTCTCCTTCTCCTTCTCCTTCTCCTTCTCCTTCTCCTTCTCCTTCTCCTTCTCCTTCTCCTTCTTCTCCCTTTTCTCCTTCTCCTTCTCCTTTTTCTCCTTCTTCTCCTTCTCCTTCTTCTTCTGCTTTAGATTATTAAGTCCAATGTCTGTTGCCCAGTTTCTGGGTGTGGGTCCTGGGATCTACCTGAAAGAAAACTGGCTTTTCCTGTTCTGCAGCCATCAAATGCCAATAACTCACCTGCATTTTGCAACTCCTCTGAGTCTTTCTCATTGGGAAACACAGAACAGAACCCTCTTCAGTTTGTGTTGACACCAAAAATGTAAATGAATTCACTTATGTCATCTGCTATGTGGCTTTTGGCAGTTGTTGTTGTCATGAAATACTGTAATTTACTCTGATATTACCGGCTAATAACCACCTTATACTCCTAAATCCAGTCACCCAACGTCTAGTACTCACACCTGAGCGTAGAGCAAGGTATTCCAGGACCATTGATGGACCTTCTTCCTAGATTTAAAAAACAAGTGATTTGAATCAGCCCCTCTTCACATGAAAAATCAAATTAAAATGTCTCCAAACACTTTTCCAACCATATATCCCAAGAAAGTAAATACTTGATACAATAATGGTAATGATATCCTGTCCTGATTTCACATAAGACACTTAACTGATTCAGACAAAATTTTTAAAGAAACGAATTCTTTTCCCATACCCAAGAGCTTGATAAATTGCATGAAGAAATCTCCTGCAGCTACATAGGCAGAGGTGGAAAGAATGTTTGGATGCTTAGTACCAGCTGATCTGATGGAAACTCACCCTGGCAACAAACACCTAAGATATGCAGAACAGAGACTATCAGATGGCCCCTGAGAGTTGCAGAGGTTGGGAGGAAGACCAGATAAACATACCTATGAAGCATATTAAAATGGTCAAACTCACAGCAGAGACATCCAGGCTCAAAGTGCAGAGCCCTGCATAACCTCTGACCTCACCTCCAGTCTCTGGGAGTAAACATGACTGGGATCTTTAGCCCCTACAATAAGCTTGGTTCTCTCCACTCCTAGCATTTGCCTCATGTACCTCATGTGTATTCAGAAACTTCTGACTATGGACTGTGGCTTATCCAGTTCATAAACCTGTCTGAGATTTTTTTTCTCACTGGTGCGGTCCCTGCCTTTTGATTTGGCATCATTCATTACCCCAGAAAGATAGTACCACCTCATTTTTCCACCTTCACAGTCCCGTGTTCTGAATTCCATTAGAACACATCATGTCACTGGATAATGTTTTAGTTTGACTCGGCCTCTTATAATTCAATACAGAGGGACCAAACAATGAAAAATATTTTTAAATAGTAACGAATACCAAAGCATGAACACCTTAAAAAACAAAGAAATATTAACACAGGTAATGGTTTAGTAATCTCTGGCTGGTTACATACAAAGTATTATACTGACAGCACTGAAGGCATGATTAAAAATGCAAGCAGAAATATTTCTCCAGAACAACTTGGGGTGGTATACTTCAATTTTGTTTTTCATCCAGTTTTTACTAGTTGATACTAAGTGCTTTGCTCATATTCAATGCTCTCCTACAGTTCTTCCCAGGCCCACACTCTGTACTTACTGACCTAACTTTGTGTCTTGTTTTGGTTTTATCCTGTTTATACCATTCAAGGCCAAGATGTGGTGCTCAGATATTCTAGGATATGTGGTCTTCCACTGGAGCATGGTCAGCGTACTCTTAGAGAAAACTGTCTTTTCTTCTCCCTGCAGCTAACGCCTGCCAAATAGCTCTGTGGTGAGGGGTAGGATTGTATGCCCAACACCCTTCTCCATGCTGTGTGGTTTAGACTTATGAAGTCTTAGGCATAGTGTCAGAACCACTATGAATTCATGTGTGAAGCTCCCTGTTCTGTCCAGAAGACATCATTTACTTGTAGTTACCTACTGCCTTTCGACTTTACACACTTTCCAAGACCCTCTTCTGCAGTGATCCCTAAACCTTGGAAGTAGTGGGGATAAGAGATGTATATTCACTTTAGGGTTGAGAATTCTTCAGTCTCTTATTCTCTGTACCTTGACAAGTCTCTTCATTAATCACCATTCACTGTCAATAGAAGCTTCTCAGATGGCAGTTAAAAGCTACAAGGATCTATGATACAATGAGAAGTCACTAGGAGTCAATTTAACCATGTGTGCATTTAGCAGCATGTTAAATACAACTGCTTTACTCTTTTGAGAAGCCAGGCATTGTGGATTTTTTCAGTGTGAGTACTAGATGTTCTTTATTACTACAAGTGCATGAGTATATATAAATGCATATGTATACATACATGTAAAACGCTCTTTTTGGATTTAGGGGAAGAAGTCTTGCTATGTAGCTGTAGCTGACATTGAACTCATCATGATCCTGGTGCCTTGGCTTCCCAAGTCTGTTGGTTTGAATATGCTTGACCCAGAAAGTGGTACTATTAGGAGATGTGGCCTTGTTGGAGTAGGTGTGGCCTTGTTGAAGGAAGTGTGTCACTTTGGAGGAGGGCTTTGAGACCCTTCTCCTAGCTGCCTCGGAGACAGACCTCTCCTGGCTGCAGTCATATCAAGATGGCAGAACACTCAGCTCCTTCTACAGCATCTCATCTACTCGCACGCTGCCATGCTTCCTGCCATGAGGTTAGTGTACTGAACCTCTGAAACTGTAAGCCAGCCCCAATTAAATGTTGTTCCTTATAATAGTGGCCTCAGTATTCCATTGGGTAGATGTACCATGTGGGGCAGTGGTCTGTGGCAGGCAATCTGACACCCGGTTGAGCATAGGCTGAAAATTCTGGGAGATCCAATGGAAGATCCATGAGGGACCGGACTATGTTTTTAGCCGACGCTCCTGGAAGACTCCTGTAAAAACAGCTACAGCTTTCACAACCCCTATATAGAGAGAGGCCTGGCATGTGAGACTTGTCATGTAGAAAGCAACTCTGAGTCCTTCCACAAGCAAGTGAGGCACTACAAAGCCCCCAGACCAAACCAATGGGAAGTATCAGTTGCCAAACCCCTGACCCCTCCCAAACAGTATATCAGACCATCCAACCTGTGTAGCCCCTCCTGCCTGCCCTGCCCACTCCGGCCCACCACGCCCACCATCCAGAAGGAATAAAGGTGCGAAAACTGCTCCAGTGTCTGAGAGCTTCTCTCCTAAGAGCTGTAACACTTTCGGCCTGGGAAGAGATCCACTCTCCTGTGAACTGAAACCTCCCGCTCTCCAGACCAAGTGCTGGGGCGTGCACCAACAGGGGTGGTGGGCCTTGGAGGGATCGTGCTGTGGCCAGGACCTGGCTTGGAGCGAGAGAGCAGCCGAGGTGGCTCGCACTCACAGCCCGCCTTGTCTCCAGTCACCTGGGCCTGGCTTGGCACTGGGCGAGTGCAGCGTCCTGGCACTACCCAGGTGGTGGCAGTAGGGACCGAGGCAGAGGAAATTCTGTCCCCGCTCGTGCTCCCTCCCCATTGCCAGACCCTCGCATTCAGCTGGGCCAGAGACCCCCGAGGAAGACTCCCTGCGCACAGCCCAACAGTACCACATTTTCTTTATCCATTCTTCAGTTCAGGGACATCTGAATAGTTTCCAGTTCCTGGCTATTACAAATAAAGCTTCTATGAGCATAGTTGAACAAGTGTCTTTGTGGGATGGTGGAACACCTTTTGGGTATATACTCAGGAGTGGTATAGCTGAGTCTTGAGGTAGAACTATTCACAGTTTTCTTAGAAACTGCCAAATTGGTTTACAAAGTGGTTGTACAAATTTGCACTCCCACCAGCAATGAGAGATTAATATTCAGCTATTAAAAACAAAGACATCGTTTTTGATGACTTTTGGGTAAAGTCCATTTTATCCGATATTAGAATGGAGACTCCAGTCTGTTTCTTGGGACCATTTGCCTGGAGAATTGTTTTCCAGCCCTTTACTCTGAAGTAGTGTTTGTCTTTATCACTGAGATGTGTTTCCTGAATGCAGCAAAATGCTGGGTCCTCTTTATGGATCCAGTTTGTCAGTCTATGTCTTTTTATTGGGGAATTGGGTCCATTGATGTTAAGAGATATTAAGGAATAGTGACTGTTGGTTCCTGTTATTTTCGATGTTACTTTTATGTTTGTGTGGCTATCTTCTTTTCAGTTTGTTGAAAGATTACTTTCTTGCTTTTTCTAGGGTGTGGTTTCCCTCCTTGAGTTGACGTTTACCATTTATTATCCTTTGTAAGGCTGGGTTTGTGGAAACATATTGTGTAAATTTGGTTTTGACAT
>CM052713.1:45650709-45685002 GCA_028551405.1 Uromys caudimaculatus
TGATGGTGCCGAGTACTCTTGGTTTCTGTTCTTTATGTTCTTGCCCTTGCCTTTTGCCATCTTGTTAACTCTGATGTTAGCTGATCTTACTCTGTCTGGCTGTGGCTTGTCCCTCCTGCAGGCCTCTGTATCAATACTCCTTGAAGACCAGCTCTCCCTGAGAGGTGTTTGGGTTTGGAGTGCTGTGGCACAGGGTCAGCTCTGGGGTGCAGACAGAAACCAGAAGGATCTTTTCCCCAGCGGTCCCTTGGTTCCTGTTTCCTGATGGCTCTGCAAGGGTCCCTCTTGATCCAGTGGGTTTGAACAGAAGTGGTGGTTTTGCCTATGCTGGAAGGTGTGTCAGCACTCCTGGGATACCATCTCTCTCCTGGAGCCCTGTGACCCACGCTGAGGTCCCCAGGTCCCAGTGAGCAGTGGTGCTTTTCTTATCCCCACTCACGGCTTTTCCATGCTCCTGGGAGGGTGACTTTCTCCCGGCACTGCTTGGCTATGGAACCCTGGTGGCCCAGGCAGAGGTCTCCTGCCACAGATGGAAACCGGAAGGTTCCTGTCCCTGACTTTTCCTCCTCAGTCTCTGTGTCCTGAGGGCCTGGGAGAGTTACTTTCTCGCGGCACTGCCTGGCTCTTAATTTAATTTTAAAAAAGAGTTGTCTTGGTTATGATATCACTTCATAACAATGGAAATCCTAACTAAGATACTAAGTATTTGGATTACAATTGTTTACCATCATATCCAACCTCTTATAAATATTTTTGAGCACTCTTCTAAAATGAGGTTATAGACTTTGTAGCAACTTAATACTTTCATTGCAGGAAGGGAAAAAAAGAAACAAAAAAAAATGAAAGCAGAAAAAGATAATGAGAAAAACATTTAAACAAAATGAGATAAATTCATGAGGGAAAATAAATGAATTTTTTTTAATTATTAGGAACTTTTAGAACTGTGTACAGTCTGGTTTAATTATTCTGGATTACAGAGACTAGATGTTTGTGCCTAATATTTGTGTGTGTAATATTTGTGTGTCACATGCATTATGACATTTCCAGTTTGCAAGGAAAAGAAAACATTAACATCCATGTTTGAGAACTAGGCTCTGTTCTTCTCTCTCCTTTCCTAATCTACTTTATGCTGAAATAACTGAATTCTTAACAGTAGATGATTTATAAAGATAAAAGCTTTGTATAGTTTTAATACTGGGAAGTCTGAAAGCACAGCACCAGCATCTGCCCAAAGTAAAGGATGAACATCCTGCTGCATCATAATATGGCAGAAGGCATGTCATAGAGGGGCAGAACAGGTTGCTAGCTAAATCCCCTCTTCTGATAAAGCAATGAATGCCACCTTTGAGGTTCTCCCCTCATGCCCTCCTTAATCCTGATTACTTCCATACATCATCAGCATAGTCAGTGGTTAACTTTGAACACATGAACTTTGGGGGACATAATCAAATCACAGCAGAAAGGCAGAAAAAATTCTAAAAGAGGTGTGTTCGCCAAAGGAGTTCTTTTTCTTGGCTGGTAGAAAACATTCTAATCAAGCTGTGTTTGCTCTCCAACTACTCATTCACATAGCTCAACTCTCACAGAGGCCCAGTTCAGCCACTGGCTCCAGGTTCCCTTTTGATTATCCCACAAATCAGTATTACATGACCCCAGCCCCCTGATTCTTAGAAAAAGACATCAAACACAGGGTTTTTTTATTTAATTTAATTTCACTTATTGACGTTACATCCTGTTCACTGCCCCCCTCCCAGTCACGCCCTCCCACAATTCTTCTGCATCTGACTCTTTCAGCTACTTTTTGGGTCTTCCTGAGTGTGTTCATCCTAGGTCCCTTTTTGTGAGCACTCCTTAGCCTCAGTAATAGTGTCAGGCCTTGGGACCTCTCCTTGAGCTGGATCCCACTGTAGGCCTGTCACTGGACCTTCTTTTCCTCAAGCACCTCTCCATTTCCATCCCTGTAATTCTTTCAGACAGGAACAATTATGGGTCAAAGTTTTGACTGTGGGATGGCAACCCCCTCCCTCATTTGATGCCCTGTCTTCCTGCTGGAAGTGGACTCTATTAGTTCCCTCTTGCTACTGTCGGACATTTCATCTAAGGTCCCTCCCTTTGAGTCCTGGGGGTCTCTCACCTCCTAGGTCTCTGGTGCATTCTGGAGAATGCCCCCAACCTCCTACAACCTGAGGTTGTCTGTTTCCATTCTTTCTGCTGGCACTCAGGGCTTCAGTCCTTTTCCCCCACTCAGTACCAGATCAGGTTCCCCTCTCCCCCAAACCCCAGTCCACTTTCCCTCCCAGGTCCCTCCCTCCGTCCCCCACTGAGGTTGCTTTCTTCTCCCTCCCAAGTGGAACTGAGGCGTCCTCACTTGGGCCCTTCAACTTGTCGAACTTTTTGAGTTCTGTGGGCTGTATTTTGGATATTTTGTACTTTTTTTTTTTTTTTTTTTTTTTTTTTTAATAAAATCATACCACATATGTCCTTTTGGGGCTGAGTTCCTCACTCAGGATGATATCTTCTAGTTCCATCCATTTGCCTGAAAGACTCAGGATGTCCTCATTCTTAATAGCTGAGTAGTATTCCATTGTGTAAATGAACCACATTTTCTATATCCATTCTTCTATTGTGGGGCATTTGAGTTGTTTCCAACTTCTGGCTATCACAAATAAGGCTACTATGAACATAGTGGAACACATGCCCCTGTGGCATGGTGGGGCATCTTTTGGGTATATTCCCAAGAGTGGTATTGCTGGGTCTTCAAGTAGATCTATTTCGAATTTTCTGAAGACCCTCCAGATTGATTTTGAGAGTGGTTGTACCAGTTTGCAATCCCACCAGCAATGGAGGAGTGTTCCTCTTTCTCCACATCCTTGCCAGCATGTGCTGTCACCTGAGATTTTGATCTTAGCCATTCTGATTGGTGTTAGGTGGAATCTTAGGGTCATTTGATTTGCATTTCTTTGACCAGTAAGGACTTTGAACATTTCTTTAGGTGTTTCTCAGCCATTCAAGATTTCTCTGTTGTGAATTCTTGGTTTAGTTCTATGCCCAAATTTTTCATCGGGTTGTTTAGTTTTGGAGGTATTAGCTTCTTGAGTTCTTTATATATTTTGGACATTAGCCCTCTATCGGATGTGGGGTTAGTGAAGAATTTTTTTCCCAATCTGTAGGTTGCCGATTTGTCTTATTGATTATATCCTTTGCCTTACAGAAGCTTTTAAGTTTCATGAGGTCCCATTTATCAGTTCTTGATCTTAGAGCCTGAGCCATTGGAGTTCTGTTTAGGAAATTTCCCCCTGTGCCAATGAGTTCAAGACTCTTTCCCATTTTCTTTTCTATTAGATTCAGTGTATCTGGTTTTATGTTGAGGTCCTTGATCCACTTGGGCTTGAGCTTTGTTCAGGGTGACAAATATGGGTCTATTTTCATTTTTCTACATACAGATACCCAGTTAGACCAGCACCATTTATTGAAGATGCTTTCTTTTTTCCATTGTATATTTTTGGCATCTTTGTCAAGCACTAAGTATTCGCAAGTGTGTGATTTCATTTCTCGGTCTTCAATTCTATTCCATTGATCAATGTCTGTCTCTGTACCAATGCCATGCAGTTTTTATCACTATTGCTCTGTAGTAAAGATTGAAGTCAGGGATGGTGATTCCCCAAACCATTCTTTTATTGTTAAGAATTGTTTTCACTTTTCTGTGTTTTTTGCCTTTCCAGATGAATTTGAAAATTGCTCTTTCTATGTCTTTGAAGTAATGTGTTGAGATTTTGATGGGGATTGCATTGAATCTGTAGATTACCTCTGGGAGGATGGCCATTTTTACTATATTAATTCTTCCAATCCATGACCATTTTCTGAGATCTTTGATTTCTTTCTTGAGAGACTTGAAGTTATTGTTATACAGGTCTTTCACTTGTTATTTGGTTAGCATTACCCCAAGATATTTTATATAATTTGGGGCTATTGTGAAGGGAGTTGTTTCCCTAATTTCTTTCACAGCCTGTTTATCATTTGTATAAAGGAAGGCTACTGATTTATTTGAGTTAATTTTATATACAGTCACTTTGCTGAAATTGTTTATCAGCTGGAGAAGTTCTCTGGTAGAATTTTTGGGGTCCTTTATGTATACTATCATATCATCTGCAAATAGTGATGATATCTTTATTTCTTCTTTGCCAATTTGTATCCCCTTCATGTCTTTTTGTTGTCTTATTGTTCTAGCTAGCACTTCGAGTACTATATTGGATAGATATGGGGAGAGTGGGGATCCTTGTCTTATCCCCATTTTCAGTAGGATTGCTTCAAGTATGTCTCCATTTAATTTGATATTGGCTATTGGTTTGCAGTAAATTGCTTTTATTATGTTTAGGTATGGGCCTTGAAGTCCTGATCTCTCCAATGCTTTTAACATGAAGGGGTTTTGTATTTTGTCAAATACTTTTTTTGTGTCTAAGGGGATGAACATATGATTTTTTTTCTTTGAGTTTGTTTATATAGTGGATTATGTTAATGAATTTTTGTATACTGAACCAACCTTGCATCCCTGGGATGAAGCTTAGTTGATCATAGTGAATGATGGCTTTGATGTGTTCTTGGATTCGGTTTGCAAGAACTTTATTGAGTATTTTTGCATAGATATTCATAAGTGAGATTGGTCTGAAGTTCTCTTTTTTGGTTGAGTCCTTGTGTGGTTTAGATATCAGAGTAATTGTGGCTTCGTAGAATGAATTAGGTAGTCTTCCTTCAGTTTCTATTTTATGAAATAGATTGAGGAATATTGGTATCATGTCTTCTTTGAAGGTCTGTTAGAATTCTGCAGTAAATCCGTCTGGTCCTGGGTTGTTTTTTTTTTTTTTTGTTTTTTGTTTTTTTGTTTTTTTTTTTTTTTTTTTTTTGGTTGGGAGGTTGTTAAGGACATCTTCTATTTCCTTATGGGAAATGGGCTTGTTTAGATAGTTTACTTGCTCTTGATTTAACTTTGGTTTGTGGTATCTGTCTAGAAAACCATCCATTTCATCTAGATTTTCTAGTTTTGTTGAGTATAGGCTCTTGTAGTAGGATCTGATTTTTTTTTTTTTTTAATTTCCTCGGTTTCTGTTGTTATGTCTCCCTTTTCATTTCTGATTTTATTAATTTGGATACTGCCTTTGGTACCTTTAGTTAGGTTGGCTAGAGGTTAATCTATCTTGTTGATTCTCTCAAAGAACCAGCTTTTGGTTTTGTTGACTCTTTGTATTGTTTGTTCTGTTTATTTCTATTTGGTTGATTTTAGCCCTGAGTTTGACTATTTCCTGTCTTCTACTCGTCTTGGGTGTGTTTGCTTCTTTTTGTTCTAGAACTCTCAGGTGTGCTGTTAAGTTGTTAGTGTAAGATCTCTCCAGTTTCTTTACCAGGGCACTTAGTGCTATGAATTTTCCTCTTAGCACTGCTTTCATTACGTACCATAAGTTTGGGTATGATGTTTCAACATTTTCATTAAATTCCAGGAAGTCTTTGATTATTTTCTTTATTTCTTCCCTGACCAAGTAATCATGGAGTAAAAAGTTGTTCAGTTTCCACATGTGTGTGGGCTTTCTGTTGTTTTTGCTGTTATTGAAGACCAACCTTAGGCCCTGATGATCTGCTAGGATACATGGGATTATTTCAATCTTCTTGTATTGGTTGAGGGTTGTTTTGTGACCAATTATATAGTAGATTTTGGAGAAGGTACTATGAGGTGCTGAGAAGAAGGTGTATTCTTTTGTTTTAGGGTAAAATGTTCTATAGATATCTGTTTGGTTCATAACCTCTCTTAGTTTCACTGTGTCTCTATTTAGTTTCTGTTTCAATGGCCTGTCCATTGGTGAGAGTGGCAGTGAAGTCTTCCATTATTATTGTGTGCGGTTCAATGTGTGTTTTGAGCTTTAGTAAAGTTTCTTTTATGAATGTGAGTGCTCTTGCATTTGAGGCATAGATGTTCAGAATTGAGACTTTATCTTGGTGGACTTTCCCCTTGATGAATATGAAGTGTCCTTCTTCATCATGCTTGAAAACTTTTGGTTGAAAGTCTGTTTTATTGGATATTAGGATGACAACTCCAGCTTGTTTACTGGGACAATTTGCTTGAAAGACCTTTTTCCATCTTTTTACTCTGAGATAGTGACTGCCTTTGTTATTGAGGTGTGTTTCTTGAATGCAGCAAAATGCTGAATCTTGTTTGTGTCTGTTAGCTTGTGTCTTTTTATAGGTGAGATGAGTCCATTAATATTGAAAGATGTTAAAGAGAGATGACTGTTGGTTCCTGATATGTTTGTTTTTGTAGGTGGCTTTATGTGCATGTGGTTCTGTCCTTTTTGCTTTGTTGTGAGATGCTTAATATCTTGTCCTTTCTTTGGTGCAGGTAGGTACCTTCCTTGTGCTAGAGTTTTCCTTCTAGGATCCTCTGTAGGGCTATACTGTTTGAATTTGGTTTTGTCCAATATTTTGTTTTCTATGTTGAGAGTTTTGCTGGGTATAGTAGCCTGGGCTGGCATTTGTGTTCTCTTAGAGTCTGCATGACCTCTGATCAGGCTCTTCTGGCTTTCATAGTCTCTGTTGAGAAGTATGGTGTAATTCTGATAGGTCTACCTTTGTATGTTACTTGGCCCTTTTCCCTTGAAGCTTTTAATATTCTTTCTTTGTTCTGTGTGTTCAGTGTTTCGATTATTATGTGGTGAGAGGATTTTCTTTTCTGGTCCCATTTATTGGTGTTCTATAGGCTTCTTGTACCTTTATGGCCATCTCTTTCTTTAGGTTGGGGAAGTTTTCTTCTATGATTTTGTTGAAGACATCTTCAGGTCCTTTGAGCTGGGAATCTTTGTTCTCCTCTATCCTGATTATTCTTAGATTTGGTCTTTTCATTGTGTCCTGAATTTTCTGGATACTTTAGGTTAAGAGCTTTTTACATTTTGAATTTTCTTTGACAGATGTGTCAATCTCTTCTATGATATCTTCTACACCTGAGATTCTCTCTTCTATCTCTTGTATTCTGTTGGTGATACTTACCTCTGTAATTTCTGACCTCTTTCCTAGGTTTTCCATTTCCAGGTTTGCCTCCATTTGTGTTTTCTTTGTTGTTTCTACTTCCACTTTTAGGTCTTAGATCACTTTATTCAATTCCTTCACCTGTTTACCTGTGCTTTCCTATATTTCTTTCAGTGAGTTATTGATATTCTCCTTAAAGAACTCTATTATCTTCATCAGATAGGTTTTAAGACAGATTCCTGGTTTTCAGGTGTGTTGATGCATTCAGGGCTTGCTGTGGTGGGAGAACTGGTGATGATGCCCACATATATTGGCTTCTGTTGCTTATGGTCTTGCACTTGCCTCTTGCCATCTTGCTTATCCCTGGTGTTTGTTGGCCTGGGTGACTGTCTGGAGTCTGCCTCTTTTGTCCCTGGTTGAGAGTACAATCTTCTATATCGTTGATAGACAGATTCACAAAGTTGAACATTTGCTGAAGATGTGGGGGTAGCTTTCAAAAAATATCTTTTTTTAAACACTTCAGAAAGTCTATTTAAATGCCTTTTGTCTTTTTATTCCCATAGAAGGATAATATAGAAGATTGTACTCTCAAGTATAAAGCCAGAAGCACTTAGAATATGGTGTAAGTCATCCTGAGAGCCAATCATTTCAACTGCCTACTACAGCCACTCAGCATCCTCAAATGCCCTTTGATATTCTGTCTTCCTACTGTCAAAAACTGGGGCATAAACAACTGGTGGCACCCTTCTTCTTGATACAGAACTCAGAACTATTCCTTGCTCAACCAGAGGAGTCATTCATACTTCTCAGTGCTCCTTCTTTACACAATGTCTTCACCTCTGTGCCTTCTTGTGGGGTTTCATCTGCATGCTCAGACACTCACTCTTGTTTCTCTGCTTTCTATTCTCAGACACCCCAAAAGAAAATGGTCAGAAGAGGGTAGAAATGTACTAGAAGTTGAACATGTGCCCATGTTTCACCCAACAATCAGACAACAAAGGCCTAGTCAGTTGATAGACTTCCACATCTTCTTAGTAATACTTTCAATAACTCCATTTATCATATGTTAATGGCTTCATTCACAGAGAACATACACGGTCCCTGGGAGCACTGAGAGTTGTTCTTTCTATGGGGTTGCAATACCTCTCCACTCCTCCAGTCCTTCGGCCAGCTCCCCTACTTGGGTCCCCAAGCTCAGTCTGATGGTTGGAACCAAGAATCTGCATATGCATTGGTCAGATGCTGACAGAACATCCCAGGGAACAGCCACACCAGGTTCCTGTCAGCAAGTACCTCTTGTAAACAGCAACACTGTTGGGAACTGGTGTCTCCAGACAGGATGGATCCCCAGGTGGAGTGGTCCCCAAATGGCCCTTCCTTCAATCTCTGCTCCATTTTATGTCCCTGTCTTTCTTTTGGACAGGAACATTTCTGGGTTAAAAACTATGAGATGGGTCAGTGGCTCCATCCCTCAACTGGGAATGGTGCCTTTCTACTGGAATATTCTCTATAGGTTCTATCTCCCCTTCACATTTCAGCCAAAGTCATCCCTGTTGGGTTCTGGGATCTGCCAGTGGCTACCCCCAATTCCTCATCCCCACTGCTACATATTTTTATTTGATTTCCTGACCCTCTGTACCTCTCTCTTGTCCCCTCCAGTATCTGATCTTGCCACCCTTTTTTCCTCCCCCTCCTTTCTCCCTCCAAGGTCCCCTCTCCCTCCACCTCCCACAATCATCCTGTTCCTCCCTGTATGCAGAACTGAAGCATCCACACCCTGATCTTCCTTCCTCCTAAGATCCATATGGTCTGTTGGTTGTATAATGGGCATTGTGAGCTTTGGAGCTAATAGCCAATTATCAGTGAGTGCATATCATATGTGTTCTTTTGTGTCTAGATTACCTCACTCACGATGATAAATGTGGTACATTTACACAATAGAATACTAGTCAGCTATTAAAAACAATGACTTCATGAAATTCCCAGGCAAATGGATAGAACTAGAAAATATCATCCTGAGTGAGGTAACACTAGGATCAGTAACTTGGGTATACTAAATATGTTTATTTTAATATTGTTGTTATTCCCACTTTTAATGTAGCTAGCTTTACTAAAGTATATAAATATATCATATAAGAAAGGTTTATAGACACCCCGCCCCGGGCGCTCTGGACCACCAACCAAAGAATACACATGGAGGACCCATGGTGCTGGTCACATATGTGGCAGAGGAGGGCCTTGTGGCCATCAGTGGGAGGAGAGGCCATTGGACCTGAAGGTGTTAGATGCCCCAATGTAGGGGAATGCTGGAGAGAGAAGACAAGAATGGGTGGGTGGGGGAGCACTCTCAGAGTCAGGGGGAGGAGGGATGGGGTAGGGGGTTGCCAAAGGGGAAAACATTTGAAATGTAAATAAAGTAAATATCCAGAAATAAGAAAAAAGAAAAAGAAACATCTAAAAAAGAAAGAAAGAAAGAAAGAAACAAAGAAACAAAGAAAGAAACAAAGAAACAAAGAAAGAAACAAAGAAAGAAAGAAACAAAGAAAGAAAGAAACAAAGAAAGAAAGAAACAAAGAAAGGTTTAAAAGAATCTGTACAGTCGACATTTTACATTTTTTATCTTAATGTAAATCTTATAAGATAGCCTATAAACAGTGATGTAAATAAAATGTTTAGCTGTAAATTATTTATCCTAATAAACTAGGTTTCATTTTCAAAGCACTAATCTTTCTAGTTATGAATGGAGATCCAGCCACTACCATGCAGCAAGGGCAAGGCAGAGGACATCCAGAGGCCTGGGTACCACAAAGATGAGCACCTATGTAGTGGAGAGATGGGAGAGAAAGAGAAGCTTAATGGTGTGGGACAGTGATGAGAGGCAGATATGGAGACTTGAGGGCAGTGAGGAACACTCTGATGTGAGTAACCTGCACTGCCATCTGAAGCCATGGTGATGTCCCAGCCCATGCTGCTACCAAGGACTATCACTGGGCCTGTGACCATGCAGCAACAGGGGTCTGTGTCAGTGGCTGTGGCTCATATTACCACCAAAGACCACGTGGACACCCCTGGGCTGGGCTGGCACCTGGGCTGACACCATGTTGATTTCGGAGGGTTACATAGAGCTGCCTTTCCCCCTCACCTGGGCATCATGAGACAGCTGGCCCTGAGGGCTCGAAAGCAGAGTAGAAGAGCTGGCCCCACCCCTCACCACCTGCAGTACCCAGGAAACTAGGCTATACCTCACCTGAGCTGCACAATAGCTCTGGCCTTGGTGGTGGAGGTTTGGTAAATGCCCACCCACCCCACCCTAGCCCAGGGTGTGCAAACCAAAGTGTTGGCCCCACCCCTCACCTGGGCAGTGCTGGAGAGCTGATCCTGATGGCTTGAGTGCCTGAGCAAAGCAGGAGAGATGACCCTAGAGGTATCCATGTAGGACAGCTGTCAATCTGCACAAACTCAGCTACCATCCTGGCCCAGATTGAGGGATTTGAACTGACCCACCCCAACATCTATCCCATCTAGGAAGGTCTGGAGCACATGAAAGAGCTGATCCTACAGAAATAAACCTGCCGGATTTCCAAGACCCAGGGGAACAATAGAATATCCCAAAGGAGTCCCAGTGAGGATCCAGTATTGATGGTGTAGCAGAAGCCAGAGGCCTCAACCCAGACAAATGATTCATTCCAATGAACATTTGCAAAAGCTATATGAGCCAAAGGGTGTACTCTGTGACACATCAAGACACAGTGCAGCCTCCACAGTGAAATAGTTTTGTTGTTTGTTTGTTTGTTTGTTGTTTCTATTAGTGGTGAGGGTTTGTCAAAGGCAGAGGGTAGCTGTGGAGGGACAGGAAGATGAGTGGGATTGGGGTGCATGACTTAAAATTCACAACAAATCAATAAAAAGATTTCTAAAAATTGTTCTTGAGCTTGGGGAAGACAGGGTTGCTGACAAAAGCCATCTAAGAAAGGTTATGACAAACAAGTGAGTTTCCTAAAGATGGCCCACTGTTTTGCTCAGTTGCGATAGGTGCACTCTGGTGAGGCATGGCTCCAGAGACATCGTCCCAGGATTGCTTCTTGCTATTAATGTGTTTTCTCATGTTTGTCATTGCCATACTTCTCATTCATGTGACTTGGTGTGAGTGGACACTGGGACACCTCACTGCCTCTAGCCTTTCATGAGTTAATGCTGTCTAGATGAATTAATGACTTTATAGAATTCCTGAGTTGATTCAAGTAATTTTTAAATTTCAAATAGGAAGCAAGTTTTAAGTGATGGTTTTAGTTGTGTTGGTAGGAAGATGTAATAAAGTTAAAATCAAGAATAGGATGTGCCCATTCCCATGGAATAGTAAGTAAAGGCTGCATAATAAGGAAAGAATGAGTTTTCATAAATTGCACTGAGAAGAGAAATAGACTTGAGATATATTTGTGATCAAGTAAAACATTCATTCTAGGTCAGGTCCAAGGATGTAGCCACAGACGATAAAGCAGGGCCAAGTAAAACTGTTGCTTTGAACTTATAATGAGCTTATAGAATAAAACACCTCTTTGAACTTACTTTTGACATCCTCCTGTAACTCCCTTTTGTGTAACATTTTATTTGTGAGGTTCAATTTATAAAGAACTTTTGTCTAAGAAGGTATAGAAAGGCTGACAGAAAAAATGGAGTGTGGCTGCTGGGGCTCTGCTCCATCCACCAAATGTATGTGTGTGTGCGTGCGTGTGTATGTGTGTGCGTGTGTGTGTGTGTGTGTGTGTCTGTGTGTGTGTCTGACTTTCTTCTTTCTTTCTTTCTTTCTTTCTTTCTTTCTTTCTTTCTTTCTTTCTTTCTTCCTTCATTCATTCCTTTCTTTTCTTTTCTCTGTGAAATTGCCAAAAGTCATCAGCTTTTGGCCCCAGAATAGCAAGAAAGAATTAAATTGCCACAAGCTATCAGCTTCTGCCCCAGAGAGAGAGTTAGATTACCAAAAGTAATCAGCTTTTGGCCCCAATCGTATACCCTCTTGCATTTGCTTGGGTACCTGAATGCCAGGCAGTTTCCAGAAGGTTGCTTACCTGAATATTTCTTTTATGGAACACAGGGACTCAAGTTAGGCTCTCAAAGCACAGTTTCTATCCCAAAGACTAAGAATTCCTAAATGTTTAATGAGATCCCTTTAATTCCAGTGACTCTTCAATCACCTACCCACTAAACATCTTCTGTGATGGCTTGTGTAAGTATGGTTTTGGAATTCCTGCTCCAAAATGCATGCCTAGGCAGCAGACAAATTATGCAATTCCTGGAGGCACAAGAAGACAGCTTACTTCCTGTCCTCCCAGAGAATGCACGCTCCAGCTGATGTCAGGCAGCTAACAACCAGCTGTAACTCCAGATCCAAGGAATCCAACACCTTCTTCTGGTCTTATGTGCACTCACACACATGTGTTACACCAGCACACACACATATACACATAAATAAAATATAAATTCTTCAAAAACATTACAGTATAAACAGACTGGGTAAAATTAAATGAAGAAATGGTATATCTAAAAAAAAACTATAACTAAACAGACTTATATGTAAGTGAAAGTGTATCTTCTTCATCAGTCAGAGTGCCCTTCTACAACAAAATCACAGAGTCATTGGTTAAAATGTAAGTGAAACATAGCAAGACTAGTTTTTCTATAATTGTTTCTCCATAACAGCGCTATAAAATGAAGGGTTCCAAGCCTTAGGTACAGTTTAACTCCATTATAAACTTTTTAAGTTAACAAAGTCAGAAGTATTTTAAAAGAATTAAGTTCATTCTCTAACTCTCAAACAGGAATGGTATTTATCTAAACTGCTCCTCATATTGTTCATATTGCTTTGAGTTGGAAGAGGTCTTTATCGGCAACTTTTGTCTTCCTGCCTTATTCAGCAGGTTTTTTCCTGCTATGCTAAAACCAAGTACTAGGAGTTCTCTTCTGGCTTCTTTAGCTCTTATTAAGGTAGTGTGGTACATAAATAGCTGAGTTGTTAAATACCTGAACTGAAAAAAAATAAGCAAAACTAAAAATACAGTAGAAGATATCCATAACAGAATAGAACAAACACAAGGAAAATTTGGTGGCCTTAAAGACAGGCTGTTTGAAAACATAAAATCAGAAAAGGTTAAAAAAAAAAGACTGAAGGAGCTTGGAAAAGCTTACAGAAACTCTAGCGCATATTAAGAAAGCAGACACTTGAATGTTTCAAAGAAGGCTTTCAAATGCCAAAGAAGCAGAAAGTAGTAGTAGTAGTAGTAGTAGTAGTAGTAGTAGTAGTAGTAGTAGTAGTAGTAGTAGCAGTAGTAGTAGTAGTAGCAGCAGCAGCAGCAGCAGCAGCAGCAGCAGTAGTAGTAGCAGTAGTAGTAGCAGCAGCAGCAGCAGCAGCAGCAGCAGTAGTAGTAGTAGCAGCAGCAGCAGCAGCAGCAGCAGCAGCAGCAGTAGTAGTAGTAGTAGCAGCAGCAGCAGCAGCAGTAGTAGTAGTAGCAGTAGTAGTAATAGCAGGACTTACTAAACATAGAGAAGATAACAAATGTCCATGTACGACAAGGTGAAAAGTCACAAACCAGATTCTTCTACTCAAGGTTAGTCTATAGTAAGACATGTCCAATTCAAGCAAATTTGCCCCATGACATAGTACAACTAAGCCCTCAAAAGCTAAGCAGGGTTGGAGAGATGGCTTAGTAGTTAAAAGTGCTTGTTGCTCTTACAGAGGACCTGAGTTTGGTTCCCAGCACCCACACAGTGGCTCACATCTGTCTGTAACTCCAAGTACCAGGAGATCTGACATCATCTTCTGGCCATTACAGGCACCAGGCATGCACATGTTACACCTACACATATGTAAGCAAACACTTTTTTGTTGGTTTGGTTTTTTGAAACAGGGTTTCCTGTGTAGCCTTGGCTGTCCTGGAATTTGCTCAGTAGACCAGGCTAGCCTCGAATCAGAGACTCACTTGCCTCTGCCTCCTAAGTGTTGGAATGAAAGCCATGTACCATCACTTTCCAGCAAACACTTTCATACATAAAATAAAGTTGAAAAGGAAACTGTCAAGTTGATGGAAAAAAAAACCCTAAGAGTGTTTTAATACTCATCATACTTCTCAGCAGAAAGCTTATAGGAGTAAGGAGTGGTATGAGATCTCCTTAAAGGACACAAGCTGTCAACTAAGAATAACTCACCCTCAAAGCATCCCTTTTATATAAAGATAGTGATCAGCACTCGCTGAGAGAATTAATCATCATCAGGCATGTCCTACAAAAATAATAAGAAAATTCTGTAAGCTGAAAGAAACACTAATGAGAAGAAGGAAACATTGAAAGATCTGGAACTCACTAGCAATGAGACAAGAGTTATCTTCTGTAGGTCATAAGAGGGAGAGGCCTTGGAGAAAGCTGCATATTGTTCATGTGTCACAATGGAAAAAGATGAGGACACAAATGTGTTAGAGCTAAAGTAGAAAGTCTGGAAACTAAGGTTGAGAAACAAAGAACTTGATGTTGAGTGTGACACAACCAAGTGAACCTGTTTGGATATAGACAAGAGCTACAAGAAGCAAGGCCAGTGTTAACAGACCAGCTGGCTAGCTTTCATGAGACCCATTCTGAAAGATATATGTTTGCATTTGGGGTTACTGGTCTTTTATGTATGTATTCTTGTTTCTAATGTGGATGGCTTTTAAGAAAGACCCCACTTTTTTTTCAAGAAAATATTCCAAGACCATCCTATAAACAAAGAGTTAACTAAGAACAAATGCAGCTACTCATTAAGAACAAGCTGGCCCCTAGAGGTGGGAACAAAGAGAACTTGGTAAATACTTGAGACACATATGAGGTGGGAGGATGGCAATGCAGGTCAGTAACTAACATCTTGCATACAATAAGGTCAGTAACTAACAGAACAGGAGGCAGAAGTGGACAGAGAAGATTTGGTGTAGTCTAGGTTTGAGTTTAATCTGATTTGTGGCTTTTGACATTCATATACCTAAGGAAGGAGGACGGACCCTGAGTTTGATACCAGGCTGGACTACACACACACACACACACACACACACACACACACACACACACACACACACACCCAGAGAGAGACAGACAGACAGAGACAGAGACACAGAGAGACACAGAGACAGAGAGACACAGAGACAGAGATGGAGAGAATAAAGGTTTTCTGTCAGGTTCTCTTTTTCTGCTTTTTATCTCTTTCTTGCTCATGTTCTGTTATTACCATTTTAAAGTAGGTTCTTATAGCCAAATAATAGGGTTTTTTTTTATTTCATAGATAGGAATGTTTCCAAGTTCTACAATTAAAACTAAAGGCAACATAGATCATTAGCTTTCTTGACTGTGGCAGATCTTGTTCCTTCAGGATACTAATTCCAGAGGTACTCTCCACTGACAGATGTACAGTCAATATTTTCCACTGCTCAGACATCTTTCAAAATATTCCATTTCAAAAGGCCAAGTCAACATTATCTTCTACCGAAACTACAGCAGTGGTTTCCTAATATCACCTTCTCAGAAGTGCACACCCTGGATCCATTCCACCTCCCAGATCCATTTACGCTGTGATTCTCACAGTAATGTGTCTCACAGGCAAAAATTCTCAAAATGGCAACACATTCATACCTGTGGCCTTTTCATTTGGCTTGTCTTCCACTCAGTGACAGCCTCTATTTATGTGCTGGCTAGTTTTAGGTCAACTTGATAAAAGCTAGAGTCATTTGGGAAGAGGAACCTCAGCTGAGAAATTGCCTCTACCCCCACTGGATTAGGCTGTGGACAAGTCTGTGGGACATGTTCTTGATTGACAATTGATACGGGAAGACCCAGAGCTCATTGCAGGCAGTACCACCTTGAGTGTTGTAAGAAAGCAAGCTGAGCAGGCCATGAGGAGAAAGCCAGCCTCTGCATCAGCTCCTGTCTTTGGTTGCTGCCCTGACTGCCCTGAATGGTGTACTGTAAGTCATTAAATGGAATAAATCCCCTTCTCCCCAAGTTGCTTTTGGTCATGGTGTTTTATTACAGCAGTTGAAACCTGAAAAGACAGAGTTCGCAGCCAGTACCTTCCTCTCACTTCTGCCCAGGCACTGAGACAAGAGGTCTTACTTTAACCTCATTAGCCACCTTCTCATCTTTCCTTCATAATGGCTACAAAAAATTTTACTAACACCAAAATGAACTCCCTCTTGCTAAATCCAAACATTTCAAACCAGAGAAGATAGAAGGAACAAAAGTTCATGCTCTGCCTGTCTGTAATAAGAACTGTCTTGGGCAGTGGTGATGCATGCCTTTAAACGCAGCACTTTGGAGGCATACTTTGGAGGCATGGGCAAGTGGATCTCTGTGAGTTCAAGACCAGCCTGGTCTATGAAGTGAGTTCTAGGACAACCAGGGCTACCCAGAGAAACCATGTCTGGGAGGGGAGGGGGAATTGTCTCTTGAAAAATATGTTCCAAATATATTGTATGGGAAAATTTTAAATAAAAACTAGAAAGCCTTTTGCCTGCCTCACACATTTTGTTCACCTCAGAGAAGATCTTTGACCAGCCATGGCACCTCTGCAAAGGAGCAATAGAGAACTCCCACTTAAGCTAAGATCAACAGACTTTATGCTAAGCAAAGCGCCTCGTGTGAGTTTCTCCCTTGTTATTAATAAAATCTTTCCTTCCTGTGCACCTCTGGCTCGCCGTGATATGCATTTGGCATTGCAATCTCTCTTGCTCACGTTCTTCCTGTCATTTCTTTTCGGCTCTGACAGGGCTGATCATCCCTCACTTGTCAGAATCAGCGTCTCTCCTGAGGCCTTTGCCCGCCAGTTTAACTGCTATAGGTCTCTAACAGATGTTCTCCTGGGCCTTCCATTACTCATTTGTAGCCCTGTACATCTGCAATCCAGAATACAGGTAACATTGTTCAGTGTCTCCCTCCTCCATTAGAATGTGTGGGTAGCAATCCAGAGTTGCGTTTCACTGCCAAGTATCCAGGCCTTCCTTGCTAGTGCCATGGGTTCTCTGATGCATACCGAATGCATGGATATATGCAATATGAAAGGAAGGGACGCTCCAGATGGTAAGATGGCCTGTGCCATTCACAGCACCAGTGGCTCCAGACTGGCTTTTCATCCTTGAATTACCCTAAGAAGCTAGATGCACCCCCTGATACAGCAGGAGGCCACTGCCTGCAACACAGAGCTTGCTGCAAAACCATAGGAAGTCAGAGACTGCTAGGCTGGCCAGGGCAGGTACAGCAAATCAAATAGTGTTGAGGATGGAGCCCCTAGAGAGTCTGAAGTTACATCAGCTGCTGCCCTTCCCTGCCAGTCTTCATGACCATTGTCTGTTCCATGGTTAGAGCCTTCTTGGCCCTGGGCTTTTTCTGCAATCAAGGAAGCTGTCCCTCTAAATGGCAGAAGATTAGAATATTTATGCTGCAGCTTAATGACTTGAAATTGTGTGCATTAGAAAATGAGATCCTGAAGCATCTTTACAACCACACTGTACACACACACACACACACACACACACACACACACACACACACACACACACACACACACAGGTTGGGAGGGAGACCATGACCAGGAAGCAAGCCAGAGTTCTGCCAATCACCATCTCCCAACACACACACCAAGCCTGATAAAGCTTCCGGCAGTCATCACTTTGACCCTGGATTCCCCCCATGCTTTTTGTGGGATGATCTTTGAGGCCATCTGGACTCCACCACCCTGGGACATTAGGTTGGATATTCAGGCAACACAACTCACCAGAACATTAGCACCACTAGTACACTGCCTACTACTAGAAGCTCCAAACACTGCACCCTACACAACCATTTCAGGCAGGTAGTATTCACAGCCCACAGTTCCCTCACAGCCACAGGTGTGTTCCTTGGCACAATACAGCCACCCACTGTATTCCAGACACATATAGCAACACCATGCTCTGGTTAAAAAAAAAATCTTCACAACAACCAGAGACACCAACACAAAATATGCTCATGAACCAGCAAGATGTCTTAGTGAGTATAACTGCTTGTCCTTCAAGCATGACAACCTGTGTTCATTCCCTAGAATTCATGGTAGAAGGAGAGAACAACTCCAGAAAGTTAACCTCTGACCTTCAAATGCGTATCATGGCAAACGTACCTGTACTTCACACATGTACACGCGCACACACAAACATACACACACACAACAAAAGCACATACAAGGCCAGGCATACACACAAGTACACACACATACACACACAAACATACATACCTACTCTGTGCTGGCTGGTTTTGTGTGTCAACTTGACACAAGCTGGAGTTATCACAGAGAAAGGAGCCTTCCTTGAGGAAATTCCTCCATGAGATCCAGCTGTAAGGCATTTTCTCAATTAGTGACCAAGGGGGGGAGGGCTCATGGTGAGTAGTGCCATCCCTGGGTTGGAGGTCCTGGGTTCTATAAGAGAGCAAGCTGAGCAAGCCAGGAGAAGCAAGCCAGTAAGGAACATCCCTCCATGGCCTCTGCATCAGCCCGTGCTTCCTGACCTGCTTGAGTTCCAATCCTGACTTCCTTTCCTGATGAACAGCAGCATGGAAGTGTAAGCTCAATAAACCCTTTCCTCCCCAACTTGCTTCTTGGTCATGATGTTTGTGCAGGAATAGAAACCCTGACTAAGACACACTCCAAACATATATCATGACAGAGGCACCTGTACTTTACACACACACACACACACACACACACACACACACACACACACACACTAGAAATAAGTAAAATCATTTTTTAAAATGGGCTCAAGGCTGCAATCCTTTCAAGTGTTATAATGTGGACAATCAGAAAATTCCACCACATTTTCAGTTCCCAATTTACCATTATTCTTCCAGATGAGAACCACTAGTTAATAAAGCTTCACCTATTGTCTACTAATTACTTCCACTTCATGATAGTGATAGTACTTTGATATACTGTTACCAAAGACAGACCCCCAAAAAATCACATCAGAGCAACCCTGAATTTTGTTCGAAGAAAATGGCTTTGACCAAAGCCTAATCCTACAACTGTTCATTTTCCAAGATTGAGAGCCACATTCATGGTCTGCAAAGCCAACCAGGGCCTTACCATTATGTGATACTTACTCTTGAAATGTTCAGTTATTCTGGCCAAGAGCATTTCAAGTGCCTGTGACTGATCTGTGTACACACACACACACACACACACACACACACACACACACACACACGTGTGGACGTGGTGCTCTTCCAAGTGGTGCTGGAGTATTGGTGGATGGCTGTCTATTTTGCAGCATGTTTTTGGTGTATGATATGAATTCTTTGAAGATGGCTAATTTATTTTTTACTTTTCTCTTTAGAGACTTTCAGACTCTCATAAGATTGAGAAAAGATTGTCTTGGCCTTTACAAATACGTCCCTGGAACCATCAGCTTTCAGATTTAAGTCACTACTGGTTAATAACTTCCCAGAGAGGGGATCAGAGCGATCGCTTGGCAGTTAGGAGTGCGTACTGCTCTTGCAAAGGATCTAACAGATCACAAGTAACTGTGACACCTGCCCTAGGGGCTCTGCTGCCCTCTGCTGCCCTCTGCAGGCCTGTCACTAAAATGGCACAGACCTCCCCACCACTACCACAGATACATACATACATTTAAACAAGCATACATATATACATTTAAAATAAATAAAAATAAAATATTTTTTAAAATCTTAGTGAGGTAAGATTATAAAAATAGACCCATAGCCTTCAGAGTGACACAGAGGAAGATGAAAAACAAAAAAAAGCCACTTTCACTGGTTAGTTGAGTCCACAGTGTGTTGCTATTAATCAGTCTTGTAATCACTGGACATGGCTGGAGTCAATAGCCAAGGGGAGAAACACTGTTAGGCCTGCAGAGAGGGAGACCCCAAATGCTCAAACGATATGATTTATGCTGAGCACACTAACACACACACACACACACACACACACACACACACACACACACACAAGCACACTAAAACAGCATTCACCATGGGGTAAAAGATAGAACCCAAGAACGCTAGGCAACGGGGTCAAGGAACTGAGATTGAAGACCTGCTACTATTATGCTGGCCAAAAGTAATTGTGAATGTTACACTGTGAATGTATCAGAATACATTCTTAACAAATAATATTATGTTATACATCATTTAATGCACACGTCTTGCTTTATGTTTGGGCTATATTCATTGGCTATGTTTCATTATATTTATTTTATATTGTGGTAATAAAATTAGAGATAAAGAAAATCTAAGCTATTTCCTTCTTTGATTTCAAAATAGGCTGTAAAACCTCAGGGATAACTCTCAGCATCAACACTACCTGTGTCCCAGGGACTGCTAACAGATACATACTGCTGTGGTGGGTCAAATCCTGCAAAGGTGACTGGAGCCTTGAAGATGGGGCTCATAGATGCTGGCCAGGGGAGGTTGACAATGACCAACTGAGAGCAATCGTTGCAGATGGTCATCTACAACTAGATGAAGTTGCCTGAGAATGCCCCGTGGGCCATCCAAAGGTTGTTTGCATTTACAATACAATGAAAGGATGAAAAAGGTTCAGTTAGGATGTATCTCCTGAGCTGACCAAAGAGTTTTAGAATTGTCATTCTGAGCTGTCTTTTTCTACTGTTCTGTGAAATAATCATGAGTCCATGTGTCCATTGGATCGTGATGTGTGACCAAAAGTGGTTGCAAAGGATAACCAGCAATACCCAGATCAGTGGTTCAATTGGGTAAAGCCCCAAAGTACTTCCGAAGACCAAACTTGCACTCAGAAAAGTCATGGCCACTGTTGGTAGTCTCCTGCCAGTCTGATACATCATGAATCCTAGCGAAACTTTTATGTCTGAGAAGTATGCTCAACTAGTCAATGAAAAGCAATGAAAATCACAATGCCTATAGCCAGCATTTGTAAACAGGAAAGGCCGGATTCTTCCCCTGACCGAATTGCACAGCCAATGCCTTAAAAATCGAACAAGTTAAACTATAGAGTTTTGTTTGATCACCATGTTCACCTGACTGTTAACAAACTGGCTACTACTTCTTCGGCATCTAGACAAATTTTTCCAGGGAAAATGCTTTCATAACCAACAGGGTACAGAATGGTTTCAAGAGTTCATCAAATTTAAAAGCATAGATTCTTACACTACATGAATAAACAAACTTATTTCTTACTGGCAAAAAAAAAAAAATGTGTTCATTAGGGGCTGAAGAGAAGGATCAGCAGTTAAGAGCACTTGCTGCTCTTACAGAGAAGAGGACCTGGGTTTGATTCCTAGCACCCTCATGGTGGTTCACAGCCATCTTTAACACCAGTTTCTGAAGTTCCAGTGCATACATCTAACTTCCAGAGGCACCAAGCATGTGCGTGATGCACATACATACATACAAGCAAACCCCCTCACATACAAGGTGGATAAATATACATTTTTAAAACTTTTTAAATGGTTGGTTGGTACAGTGATCCCTATTTTGATTAATAAAGATGTTTGAGCACAGTTGTGGTTCAGGATTCGTGGCCCCAAGCATCAATTCCTCTCCACAAACCTAAGATTTGGGTGTATACACAGGGACCAGTCCTCAGATGTTCCTTGCTGGTGGGTCCCAATATTAAAACACCACAGACCAACCCATTGGCCACTCCAGGGTGACCTCTGCCACAAGGCATCACCATCACTACTTCAGGTAGCAGCAGTGGCTCAGCCTCACACTTAGAGTGGAGGACCAGTCAGAGGTCAGCAACCTACCATGAACATGGCTGTTCCATAGCCTGTTGTCCTCTTTTTATTTGCACCATAAGATATGACTTGAGTTGAATTAATTTTGATCCTATTTGTAAGTTTTTCTTGTCACAGAACCTGTCATTTCTGTTGCATTTTCCTCAATGAATAGTGATATGTTTATAAAAAGATAAAGAGATATAATATATGTTCTGTGAGTGTGTGGTGAGGTGTGGGAGAAGGGAGTGCCTCAGTGGGCTCATGCTGAGGCATCCCTTCCCCCAAGGGACCAGCCACACCACAGTATAGTATAGAATAAAGTTTATTCAGGGCATGGGGAGGGGAGTCAAAAGGGTAGTAGAGGCAGAGAAAGGCAGAGAGAGGGAGAGAGTAGAGAAGTAGAGGCCAGCCATGACCACTTGGAAAGAGGGGGAAAGGGAATGGGGAGAGAGGGAGGCAAAAGAACAAGAGGCAAGGGAGAGGCAAGAAGTAAGAGAGGTAAGAGAGAGAGGAGGGGACAAGCAGCCCCTTTTATAGTGAGTCAGGCCTACCTGGCTGTTGCCAGGTAACTGTGGGGTGGAGTTTAAACAGAATGCTAACAAATAGGTACTCAGATTCCTGATGTTTCAGCCTCCTTTAGGCACTGTGGGGATGGGGGTGGGGGTAGCCAGGCCACCTTTGTCTCTTTGACTACTAGTAGCTGCTCTGTGATGCTGTGCCCACTCTCATCCATTTCCCATAGTGGAAGGATTTGTATATTTGTTTTACAGAATAAAACATTTGGATTTCAAAAAAAGATGTGTGCCTATCAGTGCTCAAAATTTTGCCTTTTTGGTTAATCTATAGAATTCCATAGAAAGTTTTCCTCCCCTTTATGTTTTGTTTATGTTTCTCTGTGTTGTCCAGGCTGACCTCAAACTCCTGCACTCAAGCAAGTTTGCTGAATCAGCCTTCTAAAGACCAGCACACTGATGAAAAGTTCTTTAAGGATACCAGCATGGTGGGAGAATGGGGAGACAGTATCTACCATCCTTTCCTGGTGCGACTAGGAATATGTACAGCATTCCCAACAGGTATGGCAGTAGGTGTCAAGAAGCTTAAAACAAACACCTGCTTAAATCTATCCACTGGACATTGTTATGAGCAGAGCTACAGTCCCCAAAATCCCCAAAGCTTCCTGTAATGAAGACCCAATAGCAGCAAATTTGAGTGTGTTTAGCAGTAAGGTCTTACAGAGGCTAAGGGAAATTTAAAGAGGGACATTTAAAGAGGGGTTTACCTGAAATGTATTGATGCTTTATAAGAAGAGGAAGGTTGTGTGACAGAGAGACAGCAGCCACCTGCTCCAGAATGAAAGGCCACCTGCAGACAGCAAGCAGCATCCTCTGCAACCAAAACAGGGAGGATTGGGAATCCAGAATTGGGGGATCTCCAGGCTGCAGAACTTTAGGATGCTAATTTCTCTAGCTTCAGCAACCCTATGGTAGTTATGGCAACCCTAGCTAGCTAATTCACTTGTATAGAAATCTGTTTTCAACAGGAATACAATGGCTAAAGATTTGTAAAACAACTACAATCCCTGAAGCAAATCTACATGTGTTAGTCCAGTTGCTGTTGGTCATCCAGGGTACTGGGTCCTGTGGACAATGAGAGCAAAGCAGGCCCCATGTCTACCCTTAACAAACACTGGCATTTCACAGGAGACAGATATGTAGTGGGGGACTTCTGTGAAGAACTGACAGTTGAGTTCCAATCTGAAGGGCTCAGTAGGGAGCACGGGCCACTTCTCTCCCTGAAACTGGGCTCTCTGTGGAGCAGAGGCCCTGCCATAGAGGGAACTTGCTGGCAGGAAAAGAGACCCCAGCGGGCTGAGGAGAGGAGAGAATCTAAGAGAGAAGAGAAGAGCTGAAGTGGGGAGACACAGGGATTTCCTGAAGAGCCATACCATAAATTGCCAATGTCTAACGTTTTTTTCTGTCCTATAGGAATATTTTCTTCCTTCTCCTTTTAAAAATAATTCTCCTAGGTCTCTACAGTGGCCTAGTATTGGGAGTAGGAGCTACCTTAAGTATTGAGATTGGGAGTAAGATACAGATATTTATATAAATAGACTGCTCCATCCAGAACCTTGAAAGGACATGCCAAAAGTTTTGGTCACAATATAAAGCCTATATTTTATATCATTGATTTTTCCATCTCTGCTTTGGTGTGTGATTTTTATGGAAAATGGGCATAAAAATCAACCATAACTGATGACAAAGAGATACTTCTTTTAAAATATTTGCTTGCTAGTAAACTATATTGGAATCTTTATTCTCTCCAAATATATGGCCCCCAAAGGTCATAATACCATATCCTAAATAGCTTTTAGCAGCTTTACTTGTCTTTCCTGCACATTATGAAAGGGCCCCAGTACCCTCAAGATCTCTCAGACACTGAGCCATCAACCAAGCAGCATACACTAGTTGGTCCGAGGCCCCTGACACATATATACAGCAGCAGTCTGGCCTCAGAGAGAGAAGATGCACCTAACCCTCAAAGAGACCCCAGGGAGTGGAGACCTGGCGGGGTGGGGGTGGGGGGAACATCCTTAGAGATGGGGGAGGGGAAGGAATGGGATGAGGAGAGGAGATAACAACTGAATTGCAAAGAAGATTAAAGATAGATAAATAAATAAATAAATAAATAAATAAATAAATAAATAAATAAATAGGCCCCAGTACTCAGGTCAGGATTTTCTCACATTCTGAGCTTGCCCTGGCCACTGGGATCCCTGTATTCAGTATTCAGTGGCTACTGCTGTTGACTCAGTGACTACATAGTCATACTGACTCCCAAGTGGAAAAGTACTCACAAGGCAGCAAGGTGCACACACACCAGAAGAGGACTTGTGCTACAAAGGAGTGCTGTGTGCACTGTGTCCCGAGAATCTCCAGTCAAGGAAAAGTCCTGAACACTCCCTGGTTCCATGCCCCAGATTTTCATTGACACAGTATTCAGTTTCCACACTGCTCTGTGAGCAGGACCTGCCTGCTCCACCTATGAACTCACAGCATCTGTGGCCATCTGCTCAAGAGCTCCCTGAGGCAGGGCCGACCACCATTCCATCACATATGAGGGAGGATTCATGAGGCCCCACCCCCTCCCTGAGAACCTACTGACAGTTAAAAGTTGCTAGGGAGGAAGGAATTTTTTCCTTAGTAGTACGACTACTGAGGAGTTGTCTATGCTAAAATAAATAATGATAATAATAAATAACTATTCCCCTTCCCATACCATGTAACCTTAAATAAACTAAATGGGTCACACAAAAACATGAAAGTAAGAAGGGATTTGTTGAGAAGAAAGGGGGTTCAGTGAGAATGGAAAGAAGGCTACATAGGAATGGGAAAACAAGAGGAGATAGAAACTATCAAGATGCATTATGCTACGTGAATTCTCTAAATTAGAAGCCAATTGATTGGCATGGAAACCACACTACATGTTATCACAATAGTGGGAGTGTGACACTGTAAATTTGTCTAAACTGCAAACTGAGAAAAACCAAAAGTGAAGTCTAAGGCAAAACATTGATAGTGACGGTTCTCGTATGGTGTCAAGTGGACCACTCTGGTGCAAGATGTTGATAACATTCTTATTCAAGGAGTTGGAAAGAAATGCTCCCACAAATTTGCTAAAGAAGCAAAATGAGTTCCTTTTTTTTTTTTTTTTTTTTTTCTTTTTCAGAGAAAAGCAATTCTTTGTACAGATCAGAGAAGGATGGACCATAAAGATTGGCAGTGGGCCAGACATGTGAGTAGGAGTTCTTAAAAGCCCCAATTATTGCTTGAGGTTTTCTTTTATGGAGTTCAAGAGGCAAAGATTGGTCACTAAAAGATATAGAATAGGCAGTTCCCTGTTTTGATTAATAAATTAGGTCTGGTCACTTTTCTTCTACCCACATCCCTTCCCATAATGCATCTGACTTTAATCACATGCATGCCTAATGATGCATAGGCATAAGATGTTAAATAGAAGAGTCTCCCTACAAGTTTACTAGATGCCATAATTTTGTCTTGTTATACATGCACCTCAAAACAATTCTGGCCGAACTGAACCTTCTGTGCTTTATATCTGGATGTACCGGGATATGCTGGAATAGAGACTGCCTAAATTTTATTGTTTCTGAGGGTTAAGAGAGTTAATCTCTTGTTCAGAGATAGAGCTAAAGCAGATAGAAGTTCCAAGGAATTTCAGGAATTGTGTAGAGAGGAGTGTGTGTGTGTGTGTGTGTGTGTGTGTGTGTGTGTGTGTGTGTGTGTATTATTACAATGGGGGTTTAACCAAAAACAAATGGGGTCTCAGGGTACTAAATTGTGTCTTACGCTTTTCTGCCTGGGCCTGGTGGTTAAATGGGAAATATCTGTACCTTCTACTTGATATTGCTGTAAATGTAAAGCTGATCTTTAAAATTGTCTGACAATTCCAGAGGACACAATCTCATAGCAAACAGTTCCTGTGGCTCTTACAATCTTCCCTTCCTCTCTCACACAGCAATCCTCAAGCCTTGGGTGCAGGAGATGAGTCTTAAGTGTCCCAGTTAGGACTGGGCTCCACAAGTCTGTATTTTGGTTGGCTGTGGTTTTCTGTACTTGTCTCTGTCTGTTGCAAAGAAAAGTTTCTTTAATGTGGAAGCTTAACAGGCCCCGACCCTGCACAAAAACTTCAGGCAACTAATGAAGTCAAAGAGCAGGAAGGGAGAACACACCAATTGGATATTCAATATCAAATGGTTAACCCTGAAAGCATGCATACAGCAACATTGTAAAGAATGAGCGGGTAGTAATTATATTTATATATAATTGTATTTAGTTATATGTAATTATTTGTTATAATTAGTACATTTAGTTAAATACATAATTACCACCTACTCAGTCTTTATTTTATATATATATATATTATATATTAATATATATATAATAATGTATATATATGTATGTATGTATGTAAAAAGACATGAATTTGAAAGAGAGCAAGGGGTTGTTTGAGAGAAGAGAAAGGGTAAATTATGTACTTATATCATAGTCTCAAAAATAAAATATTATTTTTTAAAATGAATGTGGCCAAAAAATAAAAGAAATGTGGAAACTGGTTATCTTAACCTGTTCTCCTGCTTTAACTACAAATCACTGTTCAGTTGTGTTCCTTCTGCCCTTGAGTAAATGATTGACAGAAAAGTGAGACTCAGCAAAGGTGAAACTCCAGGTCCCGGGATAGTAAAAAGTAAAGCAAACCAGAGTGCAGAGTGTTCCAGGCACTCCGGGAGCCATGGCTTTGTTATCTAACCTCACAGAGAAAAGTCTAACAGTGGAGTTGTTGCTCCCACTTAAGACACAAAAAAAAAGGATTCTCTTATGGAGACCATGTACCTTCCCTGAGGTATGTGACTAATGGCTTTATTATGATGATAAAGTGACACGCCTCAGCATATGACATCTTCTTCCTGAATTAGCAATTAGCCTTTTATATTTAATGGCAGCAACAACTTCAGTCTAGCTCTGTGTGAAACTGCCTACAGTGTGACTTTTAACAAGGTGCCAATTTTAACAACTTTATTACAAAAGCATAATAATAATAATAGGCAAGTGTATTAGTCAGGATTCTCTAGAGTCACAGAACTTATGGATAGCTCTATATATTAAGGGAAATTATTGGAATGACTTAAAGTCTACCCTCCAACTAACACAACAATGGGAAGTTGTCAATGGGAAGTCCAAGAATCTAATAGTTGCTCAGTCCCATGAGGCTAGATGTTTCAGCTGGTGTTCTGTATAAGCTGGAATCCCGGAAGTAGGTTCTGACAGATGTGCCAGCAAGTATGTGCAAGCAAAATGAAGACGCACAAACACTTCCTTTTTTCATTGTCCTTATGTCCAACAAAAGGTATGGCCCAGATTAAAAGGCATGTACCACCACACCTAGACTTGGAACTTGCTCTGTCCCAGGCTGGCCTTGAACTCAGAGATATGCTTGCCTCTGTCTCCTGGGATTAAAGACATGCACTACCTTGCCTGGGCCTAAATTTTTCATGGCCAGTATAGCTCAAGATCTGGATCACAGATGTGCCCTCCATTTCTGGATTGTAGTTTATTCCAGATATAGTCAAGCTGACAACCAGGATAGCCATCACAATCCATCCCTTGTCAACAACACAAATCTCATGTCCAAATGAAACAATAATCAAGTCATAAATACACCTAACATAATCCCTTGTACAATTGCAAACACACTGTAATTTAGAATTGGTCAATGTCCCTTTGGGAAACATTCTTTTAGTATCTCATCTTAAATAACCATTAATATTCTTAATTGGTGTTAAAGAAATTGGAAGAAAGCACATATATCTATACAAATGTGTTCTTAACAAAATAAAACAGAAGCACTCATTCAACTTACAATCCTTGTTTATGCAACTAGTCCCATGGCCTTAGATGGTATTTATAATTACCTTCCTCAGCTACCCATCCTGTATTGCCTCTACCTTCTGCAAACACCACAGCAAGTCTTGGCTCTTTTCCTGGAGGAGTGACTCATACCTTCATTCCTGATGGGTCTGTGCCCTTTGTCATCCTGCTTGGGTTAGGCTGTTGCAGTTTCCCATTAACTTTAATCACAGGACATGGTAGTACTAAGAGACACCCTAAGAGATCTCCTGCACTCCAGACATAGTTCGTCTTACCTCCATTGTGGGGAAGTAATCCAATTTCCCCATGGCAATCTGGATCTATCACCCCTCCTAACACTGTTATTCCTTTCTTAGCCTGTTGGTTTAAGGGCATTAGAAGCCCAACATGACCAGGGGGGAGTCTGAGTTTCAGGTTCAGTGGCTTCTGCCAGGAACACTCCTACTTCTGGAACCAAAACTTCTAAGTCAACAGAACTTAAGAATTGTGGGAACAGGAAACAAACACTTTCCTAGTGGCTCACTAGGAGTGATAGTGAGTGGAACTATTCCCTTTTCCACCCCTTGATTCCTGGGCCCATGGATCCTGGCTATGGGAGAAACTATACCATATATTGGACACTGATTCAAAGCATTCTGTAGAACCCTGCTCCAGCCTTCCATGCTGCTGCCACCTAATTGGCACTGTAGCTGTGTCTTCAAAGGCTGTTCTATCTTTCTGTCAGGCTAACTGCTTCAAGATAGTGAGGAACACGGTAATATCAGTGGATCCCATGATTGTGGGCCTACTGTTGCACTTCCCTGGCTGAGAAATGAGTACCTTTGTCAGAGTCAATACTGTGTGGAATACTATGATAGTGGATAAGGCATTCTGTCCACAGATGGTGGTTTTGGCAGAAGCATTACATGCAGGAAAGGCAAATCCATAACCAGAATAAGTATCTACCCCAGTAAGAACAAAACGTTGTTCTTTCCATGGAGGAAGTGGTCCAATGTAGTCAACCTGCCACCATGTTGCTAGCTGGTGACCTCGAGGAATGGTGCCATATCTGGGTCTCAGTGTTGGTCTCTGCTGTTGACAGATCTGGCATTCAGCAGCTGCTGTACCCAGGTCAGCCTTGGTGAGTGGAAGTACATGTTGTTGAGCCCAAGCATAACCTCCATCCCTGTCACCATGGCCACTTTGTTTATGTGCCATTGATCAATGACAGAGATGGCTGGGGAAAGATGCTGACTGTCCACAGAGTGGGTCATCTTATCCACTTAACTATTGAACTCCCCCTCAGCTGGGGTCACCTTTTGATGAGCATTTACATGGGACACAAATATCTTCACATCCTTTGCCCATTTGGAGAGATCTGTCCACATACTTCTTCCCCAGATGTCTTTCTCACCAATTTTCCAATTGTGATTTTTCCGAGTCCCTGACCATCCATCCAGTCAATCCATTGGCTACAGCCCATGAGTCAGTGAACAATAGTACATCTGGCCATTTCATCTTCCAAACAAACTGTAATACCATGGGTACTGCAAGACGTTCCACCCTTCACCAATATCTTTCAAGGTTGTCCCAGAAAGGGGTTATGCCACTTCTGGGTTGTGACAACATAATGTGCAGAACCAGCAGTAAGCCAGGACCTAGTCTTCTTTTCCCCCAGTCAACCAATCCTAGGGAACACCCAATGAGGCTATATAGGTTCATGCTTGGAAGAAGATGGCCTTGTAACAGGAAAAGAAACCATAGACATTTGGGCAACTTCTTCATGTAACTTTCTTGTGCCTTCAGGACTGCTCTGCCCAATCAGGTATACATCACTTCCATTTGATAGTAGACTGCTGTGCACACTCTACTTTATAATTTGGTGGGCTCAATAACACCCAGCTCATGTTGGCAGTTCAGGTCTCATGGTAACTTGGTGTCCTATTGTCAAACGTTCAGTTTCCACTAAGGCCCAATAGCAGGCCAAGAGCTGCTTCAAAGGGAGAGTAGGTGTCTGCAGATGATGATAGAGCCTTGATCCAAAACCCCAAAAGTCTCTTCTGTGATTCACCTACAGGGGCCTGCCAGAGGCTCCAAGCAGCATCTCTATCTGCTGCCAACACCTCAAGTACCATCAGGTCTGCTGGATCACATGGTCCAAGTGGTAGAGCAGCTTGCACAGCAGCCTGGACTTGTCGAAGAGCCTTCTCCTGTTCCAGGACCCACAGTAAGCTAGCAGCTTTCCAAGTCACTTGGTATTTGAGTAACACACCCAAGAATCCAAATACACCCACTAAAGGTTGTGCTTCTTTCTTGGTGATAGGAAGGGCCAGGTGCAATAGCTTATCTTTCACCTTAGAAGGAATGAGTGTCCTGACTATACCGGCCCAGAGCCACTGAACCTATCCCTGGGCCTGACCTGCTGATCCGTGCCTGAGCAAACAAACCAGCCTTGACAGGGGCTCCTCCGTCCCTGCCCATCCTCCCAATAGGACCCAGCCAGCACCTTGAACTCACACTCCAGGGTGCACGGTGGGCCTGAGGTGGGCCTCACACCTCTCCCCCTGTTCCCATCTGTATCCTTTCCTACCTCTGTTTTCAGGCTGAGGCAATCCTCGGGTGCCTGTGAAGAACACTCTGCCCTTGTGAACGCTACCAGGCACCAGGCACTTGCAGGATCTTTCTCTCTTCTGAAGATTTCTTCCAACCTCCATCCCAATGGAGAATCTTCTGGGTCTCTCAGTGTGCTGAGTGCACATGCTGCAGAAGGGCACCTCTGAAGTAGGCTGTCTGGATGCCTCCATGGTCCAGTTTCTTACAGATGTTCTGAGAATCACAGATAAAATCTTCTCCCTCTCCTCAGGATCATGTGACAACCAGCCATGACCCTAGGGACCTGCAGCAGTAAGTGGTTAGGAATTAGTCTAAAATGTTTATGTGCAGAAAATTGTATAGCATAGTCTCATGCGATCACTAGAGCAAAGGGGACTGTGAATGAATCAACTAGTCATATATGGAGACAGCATCATGAAAAATGAATTCAAGCATTCAATGTGTTAAGCAGTAACTTCCATAATTGATAAAGATAAGCTCAACACCATGCACTGGACATTCTTTTGGGAAACAACACGTTTTAAAATAATCAGAATTCTTTTTCTAATTCAGGAAATGAACAGGTCCTGCTATGACTGCTGCTTCACAATAAACCAATGCAAAAACACTCGTGAGGATCCAATCACAACACATAAGCTAGCTAAGCAAAGGACTGTAAGACAAAACTCCTTGAAGCTTACAATCTTCAATTTTTAGTCCCACTGAATCTTCTCCTATACCATAGCTTCTTAAACTGTGGGTCATGATTCCATATGCCATCGTGTAACTTATCATAGAGTTCATGGGGGAATTGACAGCAGTAAAGAAGTTTCTGGTGCTGGAGAGATGGCTCAGTGTTTAAGAGCACTGACTGCTGTTCCAGAGGTCCTGAGTTCAATTCCCAGCCATATGGTGGCTCACAGCCATCTGTAATGGGATCTGATGCCCTCTTCTGGTGTGTCTGAAGACAGGCTACAGTGTTCTCTCATGCATAAAATAAATAAATAAATAAATCTAAAAAAAAAAACCAGAAGTTTCTGCCTGAGTACCCAATGACCAAAAATTAATTCAAAATAAATCTTGAAATAAATCTGAAGTATTTCTGATGGTGCCCATGTGTGTTGTATCACACAGCTTCACTGCAGTCTTGGCTCTGATGTATGCCATCATGCCTGCACTGTCAAGAGAAACTACCAGAAACACTTTAGTTTACATTACTGGCTGGCTTGTACATGTAAAACTACCAGAAACACTTGAGTTTACATTACTGGCTGGCTTGTACATGTAAAACTACCAGAAACACTTGAGTTTACATTACTGGATGGCTTGTACATGCAAAGAAGCATAATTTGTTTTTATGTTCAGCGTGAGCACCTTGGAAATGGTGTGAAGTACAGCACGATAGGGATCGACTGGAAAAATGCACAAAGAGAGATTGTTAATCAACAGGGTAAGCACTGGAAGTCTAACTAAGGGTTAAAAGTATGCAAAGCCAATAGTCTTCTGACAACTAAATTTTGATACTTAGAAAGATAGTTGGCATTTGTAAATAGGAATGACTCTGGGTCCTGAGAAGAGAGGCAGAGTAACAAAAGACATAATAGTTAAATGACATCACAGAGTGACCACTGGGAGTCAGGAAAAAATTGTCCGTGAGATTTATACTCAGAAAGAATATAAATCCCACTCCCAGGAGAGGAGCCCATCAATATTGAGGAACATGAGTAAAAGCAGGGGTCATAGCTTGAAGTAAGTAATGTCCTCAGTGCAGGGACAGTTTAAAAAGTCTCTCTAGATAAATAGGCCCAGGATTAAGTCCCTGAAATCCACTTGGTCCTATAGGATCTTAAGTCAGCAGAGGAAGCTTGTGAAATTCTATTGAGAACTAAGGAAGAGAAGAAAGAATCTTGTCTATTAGGGTCTAGGAAAGTCTGAGGATGGATTTCAACTGGAGCCCACCAGAAAAAGAAATGGCCATCTCCAAGCAGGTCACAGGAATTCGCTGAGTTTCTGGTGTAGAAATTTTTAACTCCTCTTTCTGTTGGCCAATTACTTCTGGGTATAAGGCCTGCCTTGAAGTGTGACGGATATGTTCAATAACACTACATTGAAGAAAACCGATTTCTCCTTTCCCAGAAGATGTTCATTGCGAATAGCTTCTTGATTAGTGTGTGGGGTTTTTTTTTTTTTTGTCTACTTCCCTCTCTGTGTTGGACTTTTGTCCAGTTTGAACATGTACAGGTGTTGTGCATGCAGTCACAGTCTCCGTGAGTTTGTATTTATTTCACTGCCATTGGGTCTGATATTATCTCCTGGAAATCATGCACAGTCTCTGGCTTTCACAATCATTCTGCATCCATGAGCCTTGAGGAGAGGGCTTTGGTGAAGATATCCCACTTATAACTGAGTGTTCCAAATACTCTCAATCTCTGCACATTGTACAGTTGTGGTTCTCTTACTAACAACCATATACTACAAGAATAATCTTCTCTGATGAAGGGTGAATGATAAACTGATCTATGGATATAGCAATATGTCATTAAGACACATTTGATTGTGATATTCCTTTAGTAGAATAATAGTAGTTGGTTTTATGCTAAGGCTTATGACCTATCTAGTTTCAGGTTTTTAGAAATTTTAACAGTGTCAGATATAGGTTCTACCTCATGGGGTGGACCTTAGTTTCAATAAAAAAGAGATTAGTTGAGGGACAAGAACTTCCGGCCTCCATCAGGCAGCCGGGGACCTCAGCTTGGGCCACAGGGCTCCATAGCTGATTAGCGCCGGGAGAGGGATACCCTCCCAGGAGCTTGGAAAAGCCAGGAGTGGGCCCAAGACAAGCTCCACAGCTCACCAGGAACTGCCCCGAACCTGCGAGTCACAGGGACTGAGGTAGGCAGGCATAGAAACCCCCTGGATCCCAAGAGTGGCGGCTGAGGCAGGAGACGTCTGCCTGGGCCACCAGGGTTCCATAGTCAAGGAGCTCCAGGAGAAAGTTACTCACTCAGGAGCGTGGAAAAAACACCTCTCAGAGAGAGCTGGTCTTCAAGGAGTATTGATACAGAGGCCTGCAGGTGAGAAAAGCCATAGCCAGAAAGTAAGATAAGCTAACATCAAAGTTAACAAGATGGCAAAAGGCAAGGGCAAGAACCTAAGGAACAGAAACCAAGGCTACTTGGCATCATCAGAACCCAGTTCTCCCACCACAGCAAGCCCTGGAGTCCCCAATACACCAGAAAAGCAAGACTCAGATTTAAAATCATTTCTCATGATGATGATAGAAGACTTTAAGAAAGAAATTAACACTCTTAAAGAAACACAAGAGAACAGAGGTAAAGAACTAGAAGCCTTTAAGGAGGAAACACAAAAATCCATTAAAGAATTACAAGAAAACACAATCAAACAGACAAAGGAAATAAAGAAAACCATCCAGGAACTAAAAATAGAAATAGGATAAAGAAATCACAAAAAGAGACAACCCTGGAGTTAGAAAATCTAGGAAAGAGATCAGG
>CM052713.1:45685502-45755752 GCA_028551405.1 Uromys caudimaculatus
CAGAAAATGTGGTACATTTACACAATGGAGTACTACTCAGCTATTAAAAACAATGACTTAATGGAACTTGCAGGCAAATGGATGGAACTTGAAAATATCATCCTGAGCGAGGTAACTCAGTCACAAAGAAGGAACATGGTATGTACTCACTGATAATCGGATATTAGCCCAAAAGTTCAGAATGCCCAAGTTTCACTTAACAGTAACCGCTGGACTGAGAGTGAGAGCCCAGATGTAGGAGTTGGAGAAAGGACTGAAGGAGTTGAGGGAGTTCTCAGCCCCATGGAGGGAGCAACAGCGCCAATGGGCCTGACCCACCCACCCCTCCCCGGTCATCCTGAAGTTTGGACCACCAACCAAAGAATACACATCTATGGACCCATGGTTCGGACCACATATGAGGCAGAGGACGACCTCGTTGGCCATCAGGGAGAGAGGAGAGGTCCTTGGGCCTGAGGGTGTTAGAGGGCCCAGTAAAGGGCAATGTCAAGGTGGGAATAGGGGCAAGGATGGGCGGGTGGGTGGGAGGTGGAATTCCCTCATAGAGGTAGGGATGGGGAGGGGATAGGGGGCTTCCAAAGAGGAGACCCAGAAAAGGGGAATCATTGGAAATAAATAAAGTATCAAAAATTAAAAAAAAAAAGATGTCATTTAAAAAAACAAAAAGAAGAGATTAGTTACTCCCATATCATTTGTGCCACAATTGAACTAGTAAATCTTGCAAGTAGGTCTCTTTTGTAGGTTGCAGGGTTGTGGCAAGGAAATATTGATAATTGCTTTTCTCTTTCTGTAGCATACAGAGTAACTTTCAGTACAATGAATACTAGTCAGTAAAAGTGAAGCACCTAGCTGGGAACCATCTCTACATCTATATGTGCAGTGACATGAAGACTCAGGAATACCATTATGTGAAGTTGTGAAAGTGAAGCCTGGATTGTCCTGGAGACCCCAAAATGCTAGAGATGCCAAAGTCTGGGAGTGAAACCAATCCAAGATAAAAAAAAAAAAAAAAAAAAAAAAAAAAAAAGGTGTTCCAATCAACAAAGCTGAAAGGAGATCTGAAGAGCTATTTGGCATCAAACATGCAGATGCAGAATTTGAAGTTTGCCCAGCTGGTTTTGGTCTTGCTTTGGTCCAGTTTTTTTTTTTTTTTCCACTGTGCTCCCTTTCTTACATTTTGGAATAGTAACATATACCCTGTGCCATGATAGGTTGGAAGTATCTTATCTGCTTTTTTATCTTGATGTTATAGGTGCCTTAGTCAGGGTTTCTATTCCTGCACAAACATCATGACCAAGATGCAAGTTGGGGAGGAAAGGGTTTATTGAGCTTACACTTCCATGCTGATATTCCTCACCAAAGGAAGTCAGGACTGGAACTCAAGCAGGTCAGGAAGCAGCAGCTGATGCAGAGGCCATGGAGGGATGTTCCTTACTGGCTTGCTTGCTTCTCCTGGCTTGCTCAGCTGACTTTCTTATAGAGCCCAAGACTACCAGCCCACAGACGGTACCACTCACATGGAGCCCTCCCCCTTTGATCACTAATTGAGAAAAATGCCTTACCGCTGGATCTCATGGAGACATTTTCTCAACTGAAACTCCTTTCTCTGTGATAATTCCAGCTTGTGTCAAGTTGACACACAAAACTAGCCAGTACAATTGACTTCTTGTCAACTTGACACACAAACAAATCACCAATAAGCCTCAACCCTTACTTCCTTATTCATCCCCAAGATCTAAATAACTTTAAAAGTCCCACAGTCTTTGCAAATTCTTACATATTAACATTTCAGTCTCTCTTAAACATCCAATCTCTTAAAATTCAAAGTCTTTTAAAAATTCAAAGTCTCTTAACTGTGGGCCCCACTAAAATATCTTCTTTCTTCAAGAGGGAAAACTATCAGGTCACAGTCAAAATCAAAAGCAAAATCACACTCCAACCATCCAATGTCTGGGATCCATTCACGATCTTCTGGATTCCTCCAAGGGCTTGAGTCACTTCTCCAGTTCTGCTCTTTGTAGCACACATGGCTCCAGATGCCTGTACTCCACTGCTGCTGCTGTTCTTGGTGGTCATCTCATGGTACTGGTATCTCCAAAACACTGCTGTCTTCAGCTGCAACTAGTTTTACCAACAGTCTCTCATAGGCTCTCTTCATGGTGCCAAGCCTCACCTCCTTTGCATGACCCCTTCACTCCTGGGCCATAAATTGCAACTGAGGCTGCACCTTCACCAATGGCCTTCCACAGCCTCTCATAGTGCCCAGGCCTCAGCTGCTCTTCACAATTCCTTCATGCCTTCAAAACCAGTACCACCTGGGTGACTCTTAAGCATTACCAAGTCAAGCCACAGCACAAGGTACAACCCTGGCTATCTCTGGAACGAAGCCTCTGTGCTCTCAGAAAACACTTCTCCAATTTCACCCCAATGATGCTGATCTCTTCTTAATCACCGCTAATATCTTAGCTCCAGCTAACCAGCATCAATAGTCCCAGCAATGCAATGGTTTTGCTTTAGTAGTTCTGGTGTCTTGTCTATCACAGCTGATCCTTCAGCCCCAGCTAACCAAAACCACAGAATCTTAAATCAAACTAGCAATGGCCCTGATAAGAGTCTTTAATCTTCCCTCTGAAATTTCATAAGCCAGGCCTCTGCACTGTTCTCAACATTATCTTCCAAGCTCCTACACAACATCCCACAGAGCTCTTAACACTGAATGGATCTTCTAAACCAAAGTTCCAAAGTCCTTCCACAGTCCTCCCCAAAACATGGTCAGATTGTCACAGGAATACCCCACTCCTGGTACCAATTTGTCTTAGTCAGGGTTTCTATTCCTGCACAAACATCATGACCAAGATGCAAGTTGGGGAGGAAAGGGTTTATTGAGCTTACACTTCCATACTGATATTCATCACCAAAGGAAATCACGACTGGTACTCAAGCAGGTCAGGAAGCAGGAGCTTATGCAGAGGCCATGGAGGGATGTAACTTACTGGCTTGTTCTCCTGGCTTGCTCAGCTGGCTTTCTTATAGAGCCCAAGACTACCAGCCCACAGATGGTACCACTCATAAGGAGCCCTCCCCCTTTGATCACTAATTGAGAAAATGCCTTACCGCTGGATCTCATAGAGGCATTTTCTCAACTGAAACTCCTTTCTCTGTGATAACTCTAGCTTGTGTCAAGTTGACACACAAAACTAGCCAGTACAATAGGGTATTACAGTTAAGAGATTGCATGAATCTCAGAAAAGACTTTGAACTTTGGACTTCTAGACATTGCTGGGGACTTTTGAGTTGGTCTAAATTAGCATTTTGCATTATGTTATGGCTTCTAGCCTGTGGTGCCAGGGAGTAGAATGCAGTGGTTTGAATATGTATATCCCCCATACATTCATATGTTTGAGTGTTTGGTCCATAGGATGTGGCACTATTAAGCGGTATGGCCTTGTTGGAGTAGGTGTGGTCTTATTGGAGAAAGTGTGTTACTGTGAAGGTGGGCTTTGAGGTCTCCTTTGCTCCAGCTCTACCCGGTATGGAACATAATCCCCTTTTGCTGCCTTTGAATCAACATATTGAACTCTCGGCTCCACTAGCACTGCATATACCTGCATACCACCATGCTTCTCGCTATGATGATAATGGACTGAATCTCTGAAACTGTAAGCCAGACTCAATTAAATATTTTCCTTTATAAGAGTTGCCTTGGTCATGATGTTCCTTCCCAGCAATGAAACTCTAACTAAGATAGTCAATTACTCAACAAATTGTAATCCATTGCTGTGCACTGGAGGTTTCACTTGGTGGCATAAGATGTCTAGCTGGGGTATTGACTTCTCTATTAGATGGCAACTTTAAATTTGTTTCATGTATGTATATATTTTAGGAAGCATCTACAGTAGTACTTATGGCTTTTAAGAAGGCATTCAGTTCATTGCCCTTCCCCACATTCCCTCATTACCCTTCTCTCTCAAGCTCCGCACCATTTAACACTCCTGGTTTCTCCTTTATCTCACTATAACACTATATTGTATTAGTGCTTCCTTGAGATACTCCCCTCCCTATGCCTCTCTTTGTCCTTTATTAGATACTTAACCACTGTGGTTATTCTGAGTGAAACAACATATCAAAAGCTTAAAAGCTAACATCCATATATAAGAAAAAACATGCAATATTTGTCTTTTGGGGTCTGGATTACCTCACTCAAGATGATTGTTTCGCGGTCCATTAATTTACCTGAAAATTTCAAAACTTTACTTTTTTTAACAGCTGAATAATATTTAATCGAGTAAATGAACCTCTTTCTTATTGTCCATTCATAAATTCATTGACATCTAGGCTGTTTCCAATGCCTAGATGTTATTTATAGAGCAATAATAAACACAGATGATCCAGGACTGTTGATCAGGACACTGAGAGCATGGGCATTAAGGACAGCAATTAATAAATGGGATGTCAGGAAGTTAAAAACTACAGGACAGAAAAAGAAAAATTTAATTTCCCTGACTTCTAATGTTATTAATCATTTCTTTATTTCTCATCCAGTTGTGTTTCATCTTTTGAGAACAGTTTAGGTTCATACCCCATCTTTAATTGGGTTACTTCCCTCCCCGCCATGTTCAATTTTTTTAGTTCTTTCTGTGTTCTAGAGGTTAAGCCTCTATCCTATGTATAATTGGTAAGATTTTGTTCCCACTTCTGTAGGCTGCCACTTTGCTTGAATGATGGTGTCCTTTGCTGTAAGAAGGCTTTTAACTTCATGAGGTCCCATTTACTAATTGTTGCCTTTAATGTCTGTGCTTTTGGTGTTCTTATCAGAAAATTCTCTTCTGTGCTAATGAGTTCACACCTACTGTCTACATTCCCTTCTGTTACATACAAGGTACTTGACCTTATGCTGAGGGCCTTGGTCCATGTGTAGTTGAGTTAGAAAGGGATCTATTTTCACTCTTCTATAGGTGACTATCCAGTGTGGCTCACACCGTTGGTTGGATACACTATCTTTCTCTATATTTTTGGCTTTTTGTAAAAAAAAAAAAAAAAAAAAAAAAAAAAAAAAAAAAAAAATGGGTCTTCAGTTCTTTTATTATTTGGGAGTGTTTTAGCTTTCTTCTTCTTCTTCTTCTTCTTCTTCTTCTTCTTCTTCTTCTTCTTCTTCTTCTTCTTCTTCTTCTTCTTCTTCCTCTTTCTCCTCTTCTTCTTCTTTTGCATTTCTATATGAAGTTTAAGATTATACTTTTCAATTCCTGTAATGAACTATGTTGGACTTCTGATAGAGATGACATTGTAATCTGTAGATTGCTTTTGGTAGAATGGTCATTTTTGCAATATTAACCCTACTGATATGTGAGCATGAGAGATTGTTCTACTTTCTAGTGTCTTCAATTACTTCAATGGTTTTGGGGGTTTTTTTGGTGTTTTGTTTTGTTTTGTTTTGTTTTGTTTCATTTTGTTTTGTTTTGTTTTTCAAGACAGGGTTTCTCTGTGTAGCTCTGGCTGTCCTGGAACTCACTCTGTAGACCAGGCTGGCCTCAAACTCAGAAATTCACCTGCCTCTGTCTCCCAGGTGCTGGGATTAAAGGCGTGCACCACCACTGCCCGGATCTTCAATGTTTTAAAAGTTTTTATTATGCAAGTATTTTACTTGCTTATTTAGAATTACCCCAAGATATTTTAAGGCCATTGAGAAAGATACTGTTTTCTTGATTTTATTCTCAGTATACTGAGAAGGCTACTGCTTTTTGTGTTAGTGGTGTATTTTACTACTTTGGTGAAGGTATTTATCAACTGTAGAACTTTCCTGGTGGGGTTTTTAGGATTTTTTTCTATAAAGCATATCATCTGTGGATAAGAATACGTGACTTCTTTCTTTCCTATTTGTATCTCCTTAATATCATTCAATTGTCTTATTACTTGTCTTCTTCAGGGTTTTATTGCTGTGACAAAAAAGCCATGACCAAAAAGCAAGTAGGAGAGGAAAGGGTTTATTTGGCTTACCTATCTCAATCTATCATTGGAGGAAGTCAGGACAGAAACTCAAGCAGGGCTGGGACTGGAGGTTGGAGATAATGTAGACGTCATGGAGGAGTGTTGCTTACTGGCTTGCTCAGCCTGTTCCCCTATAGAACCAAGGACCACCAACCCAGGGATAGCACCAAACACAATGGGCTGGGCCCTCCACCATTGATCACCAATTGAGAAAATGCCCTACAGCTGAATCCCATGGAGGCACCTCCTCAGCTGAGGATCCCTTCTCTCTGATGACCCTGGCTTGTGTCAAGTTGACACACAAAACCAGCCAGCACATTGCTCTAGCTAAGACATCAAGTACTACAGGAAGGAAGAAAATAAATGCCCTTTTCTTATTCCGGATTTTAGTGGAAATGCTTTGATTTTCTTTCCATTTTGGCCAAAGTTGACTGTGGGCTTGCTATAAATTGCCTTTATTATGTTGAGGTATATACCTTTGTATCCCTAGTCTCTCCAGAACTTTTATAATAAAGAGATGCCAGATTTTGTCAAAGGCCTTTTTCATCTGAAGAGATGATCACATATGATTTTAGTCTTTCAGTATGTTTATGTGGTGGGTTACATTTATTGATTAATGTATGTTGAATCACTCCTGTATCTCTGAGATGAAGCCAACTGCATATTGATCATGGTGGAGAATATTTTTTAATGTGTCTTTGTATTAAAATTGTGGGTATTTTGTTGAGAAATTTTACATCTCTTTTCATAAGAGATATTAGTCAATAATTTTCATTTTGTTGGGTCTCTGTGTGTTTTGGCATCAGAATAGTAGATGGTTTCATAAAAAAAAAATTAGAAAATGTTCCTTCAGTTTTTATTTTGTAGACTAGCTTGAAAGTCTGGTCGAATTCTGCACTGAATCCATCTGACCCTAAGTTTTTTCTTGGTTGGGGGATTTTTAATTACTGTTTCTATTTTACTAAGGGTTATCAGTTTGTTCAGATTGTATAATTCATCTTGATTTAACTTTAGTAGATTAAGGAATTTATTCTTTTTTTAGGTTTTTCAGTTTAGTGGAGTACAGATTTTTTAAGTATGTCCTTATAATTCTCTGAATTTCCTTGGTGTCTATTGTAATGTCCCTGTTTTCATCCCTAATTTTATTGATTTATACTTTCTCCAACTTTTGGCTAAATTGGCTAAGAAAAATTTTGTCAATTTTCTTGAACTTTTTGTATTTTCCATTGTCGTTTGTTTCTATTTTATTGATTTGAGCTCTGAGTTTGTTTTTTTCTTCTTATCCTCTCTTTTTTATTAATCACTTTATTCATTTACATTTCAAATGATATTACCCCTCCACAAATCCCCCATTCCATACCTCCTCTCCCCCCTCCCCTTTGCCTCTATGAGGGTGCTCCTCCACCCACTTACCCACTCCTGCTTTATGAATTCTCTCTAGGGGTTTTTGTTTTGTTTATGTTAGTTAAGTTAAGCAGTTAGTACTATGAACTTGCCTCTTAGAACTGAATCATTGTGTCCCATAGGTTTGGGTATGTTTTGATTTGATTTTCATATAATTCTAAAAGGTGTTAATTTCCTTCTTGATTTCTGTTTTGGCTAAATTTTCAGTGATGAGTTTTCAGCTTTCGTGCATTTATATACTTTCTGCCATTTCCATTGTTGTAGATATCTAGCTTTAGTCCATGATAATCATAGGATACGGGTGTTATTTCAATTTTCTTATATCTGTTGAGAGTTGCTTTGTGTCCTAATATGTGATCAGTTTTGGAGGAAGTTCATGGTCAGTGCAAAGAAAGTATCTTGTCTAGTGTGTTTGTGGAATGTCTGTGGATCCTTTTGTCCTATGGCTTCCTTTGTTCTGTGAAAAAATATTAAAACTTCATGAAACTACTTCCATGTTAGAACATGGAACTTGGAGTAACCAAAACTTGTATTCCTGGGCCACGTTCACTCAAAATGGATCCATAATAAGCAAACTATCTCTTATCCCCTTTAAGATAAAAGGTATGGCTTTTACATGGACAACATGCACCAGAGTAATAAGTGGCCAAGAGAGGCTCCTTCTTCCCAACTACCAAAATGCCATGTGGGATAGTGGTAACAATGAACAGGTCATGAAAACATTCACCAAGACACAAAATGGGTAGTTTATTAGATACACCGGGGATATATACAGCAGGCAAGACAGTGGAGATAAACTGCATAGCACATTCTAAGGAAGTGTTTTTATTTTAAGGGTTACTATTCAGGTGGTATTTTAATGTCACATTGCCCTGGAACAGCTGCAGTGACTCTCCTGATGACATAACAAGTTAAGGTTTCTGCTGGGGACAGCAGTGTCCTTGCTCTGAGCCCATCCTGTTCCAAAACAAAACAACCTTGATCTGTAGTTAGCATAACTTACTTAGCACAGCTGCCTCTGAAAGGGTTTCACACACAACAGCTTTCTTTCTGTGGGTCTAAATCTTGTCACTTGTATGACGATATGTCTTATCCAGAACTGTGTGAACAATAAAGATAGCTTTGATTACTAAAAAATGAAGTCATTACCTAGTAGACAAAAGTTAATATCTTTACAGGATAATATAAAGAGACTCAGAAGAGGGAGAAAAAAGAGTTGGAAGTACTGATTCTAAACCAACAGTTTCCTTAAACATTCTCTAAGATGAGTCTCCTGATCCCATTCCAGCTTTCTCCTGTTCTGTGATAACTCAGTGGGTTGGGCAAGGAGAATTTCCCGTAACAGGCATCTTTGGTTTCTTAGACCATGTTATGGTTCCAAAATCTTCTGTCATCCCTGTCCTTCTGGCTATGGCCACAGAAGCTTCTTGTTGAACTGGCAAAAGACACATCACGATAGTCATCACCTTTATACTTTTCACAGCAATGAATTAAAATATTAAAATCTGTGCCTAACTCGGACAGAGAAAAATATCATCCAGCAAGGCTGACTGGAGAAACCTCAGGATCTCTTTCAGTCATCAGAGTAAACTAGTATCTTTTAATTATTTTTTGGTAATAGCATCCTTGTTTGTTTGTTTGAGTCAGGACCTCTTTATAAAGCTAGTCCAGGCTGGTCTTGATCTTGTGATCCCCCTCCCTCAGCCTCCCAAATTCTAGGACACAGGCCTGTACCACCATGCCTGGCTGATAAAATCTTTTTTATCATCCTTGAGCAGAAAGAACTACCAAACAACCACCTCATCATCAGTCAGCCTTCAGTAATGTCTATTTATAAACTGTGCAGCCCACACTCCTCTCGCCTTCGTCTATTTAAATTGTGAAACTTTAAAACAATTCTTTCAGGGCTTTTGGCTTGCAGCCTAAAGGTAGAAGTAAAGCCTACTGCTTGGATTGCCTTGTACCTTGCTGCCAATAGCATGTGGTAGAATCTCCAGCTGTCAATAACGATGGAGTATGACCTTCATATTATTCCCGTCAGCTTTAGAGAAGTTATAAAATGACCACAAAAAAAGGGTAGATGACTACAAGTTGAAAGATGATATATAGAGGAGAATACTCTTCTAATAAATTGATAGTGAGAGAAAATCCAGATCCTGGGACAAAGGCAACTTTGAGTTGAAATATTTCCTACATATACACAAAGATAATATATGCATTTAAAATATGCAAATATTAAGCATACAGCTTGATGAATTTTGTGTATACATTACCAACAACTGTAGGTGAGGATACATTTGCAGCACCCAATTTGGCTTCCTCTATCTCCCAGGTAACTTATAAGCCCTTAGGTTACTACTTCTGACCTCTGCCCCCAAATATCAAATTTGCTGGCATTTGAAATGTCTTGCAATGGCATTGTGGATGTTGCTGCTGCTGCCAGTGATGATTAGTGTATCATCCACATTAGGTCTGTGAGAAGTATTCATAGTTCTGCAGTAATAGCTATTCATTCTGTATGCTTTTGCACTGCATGTGCACCCTACTTTTTAAAAGATCAGTCTATGATTATTTGGGGCATTCATTTGAGTTGTTTTTTAAAAACAAACAAAACAAACAAATAAGCAAAAACAAATGTTCTATGAATAAAATAGTCCCTGTCTTTATTTTTCAGAGTAGGTAAATGCTATTTCCATTATAAGCATCTTGTGATTGGGTGACTGGTGTTGTATCTTGAATTGGAGGAATGAGATTCAAATAGGTCATCACTTATCCATGGAAGTTTACTACTAAGCATCACACCCAAGGTCGAAGCAAAGTTCTTTATATCATTCTGCCAGCCTCCAAGAGATGTTTCAAACAGGTGAGTTATTGGTTATTTACCATAGAAACATCCCTTTTGGAAACGAGTAAGAAAATAGGCTTGAAAACTATGTCAATGGTCCTACAGCATGGCACCACAATTTATGTTAGAAGAAAACTAAAGCATCAGATTGCTTATGACACCTCTATTTCTTGTTTTGGAGAAAATGTGTGCTTTCTAGTTCATAATGTTAGTGGAGGGCTACTTCTCAAAGTCCCAAGAGCACTCACAACTATGTCTTCATTGTTGGTTGTGTACCTCAGTAAAGAAAGCAGGAAAGATCTCCTGCTGGGGGGGGGGCAAAACCAGCCCTCTATAAAACTACTGTAGATAAACTCTTTTACAAGGATTTTCTAGAGTAATAGAACCAAAATACTGAATGTCACTGGGTGGTCCTTTCACCCAGTGGAAAATCAAGCACTCAACTGAATTGGACAGGGAACTGTCAGGTAAGAGAGTTGCAACACACACACACACACACACACACACACACACACACACACACACACACACACACACACAGAGAGAGAGAGAGAGGGGGGGGGCAGATAGAGACAGACAGAGAGACAGAGGAACAGAAAGACAGAAACAGAGGAAATATGAACAACTGGAGAACTGACTCATGCAACTATGGAATTTGAGAAGTCTCACGATCTACCATCTACAGGCAGAAAAACAGTTGGTAATTTATTCTGCTTTCAAAGGCATGAGAACAGGGTGAAGCAATGGTGTGAATGTCAATTCAAAGTCAGGAGAAAATTAGATGAGATGTACCAGGTCAAGCAATGGGGCAAATAGGTAGGAGAAAACTGCTCCTTCCTCAACTTTATACCTTTGGTAAGATTCAAGCCTCCAGTGGATGGCTGATACCCATCTAGATTGGGAGAGCAAGTCTCATAACTAAGTCAAACCATTCAAATATTTTCATCAACACATTGAGACAGAATTCAAAACAATATTTAATCTGAGTCACTCAGGCACAACATCAAGTCGTCGGCACATGACATTAATGATCATGTGTGTGGTAGTTGGAATGAAATTGCCCCCCATGAATACTAGGGTCCCCAGTTGGTGGAATTGTTTGGGAAGAATTAGGAAATATAGCCTTGTTGAAGGGGGTGTCACACTTGGGGAAGGCTTTGAGGTTTCAAAAGATTTAAACATTTCCAAATGTGCTGCTCTCTGGCTCCTGTTTAAGGATCAAGATGTGAGCCCTCAGTTGCTGCTCCAGTCATCTACCTCCACGCCCTTGTTCAACCATCATAAATTCTGAACCTCTAGAACTGTAAGTTGGCTTGGTCACAGTGTTTTATCACAACAATAAAGACATAATAATACAATATTACTAAAATTCATAAGAACTCTATCTCAAGTTGAGTTCCCTCTTAGAAGGTGCAAGATGAGAAAGAACATTCCATGGGGAGTAGGGTTTCCTCCTCCACCCCTACCAGATGAGACAGTTGACTCCTGTTATGTAATATTCCTGGAAAGAATGAACAAACACTTACTCACCCAAGATAAAGGCACCAAGACAGATCAAAGAAAGGCTCTCATTCATGTCTAGCTTAGTAAACTTAGCATTTACTTTACTGGAGTTACAGGAGCACAGACAACTCAGAGGTAGATGCAATTATGAAAACCCCACCCCAGTATGAGTGACAATTCATTTCAACTCAATTCTTGCAACTCTCTACATGACTTGGAGGGAGACAGTTTCACCAGGTCTGAGAAGTCTCTTCTACCCAGCAACTACTAGCAATAATATAACCTTGTGGAGGGGTCTTGTATATGTTGTAATTTTCACAAACTTCCTATGTCTTGTGAGTTTCATTTATTTTCTGAGTCTTAATGAATCTTCCTCCTGAAGGGAATGTTTCAATTTGGAGGAAATGACTACACAACATTCCTTCTTTGAGATGTCTTGGAGCTTCTGTTCAATTTTCTAGATTTTCTGAACAACAATGGACAGAGAGCCAAATTTGTTCATTTTTCTCATCAGTCTGCTGACTGATACAGCTCAATCCAGACAGATTCACAATTAAAGACTGTTTTTCTGCATTTCTGAACAAATGGCAGGACAAAAAATGTAGAGTTCAGAGAACACTCTGAACTTTTTGACAATTAGAGATTTGGGCTTAATCAAAATATGATGCTTTAGTGACCAAACTGTATAAAGTTATATACAATTTTTCTTTCCTTAGAGGAGTCTTCCTCTGCAACTCATGCTAGCCTGAAACTATCTTTCCTGGGCTAACTATCTTCTCAAAATCACAGCCTTTCTTCTGCCTTAGCCTCTTGGGTGCTACAATTATGGGCATAAGTCTCCCTACCCATCTTAAGAATGATTTTCCATATAAATCATCTCATTCTTCTTGTACTCTACCTTTCTAAGTAAAAGATAAGAAAAAGTAATCACTGTAAAAGGGTAAAGTGATAGACTTCAAATGAAGCATACTGATTTTAATAAAATCGCTTCATCCTAATGAACACAGTGTACTGGCTGGTTTTGTGTGTCAACTTGACACAAGCTGGAATTATCACAGAGAAAGGAGCCTCCTTTGAGGAAATGCCTCCATGAAATTCAGGTGTAAGGCATTTTCTCAATTAGTGATCAAGGGGGAGGGCCCCTTGTGGGTAGTACCCTCCCTGGGTTGGTAGTCTTGGGTTCTATAAGAGAGCAAGCTGAGCAAGCCAGGAGAAGCAAGCCAGGTAGTAACATCCCTCTATGGCCTGTACATCAGCTCCTGCTTCCTGACCTGCTTGAGTTCCAGTCCTGAATTCCTTTAGTGATGAACAGCATCGTGGAAGAGTAAGCTGAATAAAATCTTCCCTCCCCAACTTGCTTCTTGGTCATGATGTTTGTGCAGGAATAGAAACCCTGACTAAGACACACAGTAATAAAAATATCATACAGCTGGTTTAAAGAAGCTATTCAAATACTTAGCCTGCCCCAAACTGTATACAGTCCAGGGAAATTCTATGAAGTTAGATGGGCTATTCTGAATTGATTTTGTGATCGCAGATTTTTTTTTTTAATATCCCAAAACTTGGTGAGCTGCAGGGAAAGAAGACATAATGTGCCTTTCACAGCAGGTCTTGAATACCAGGATGATAAGAGGTTGCAATGTAAACTAACAGCAGAGCCTAGGATCACACTTAATAGTGCTGAGGATGCAGCAGCAGGGCTGGGTGGCCTGCCTCCACTCCTCCACTCAACAATCTCATTTCTAAGATTAACTGTTACAGTTAATGAGATTTATTTAACAGCTTAAATACGCAGCTCTTGGATTTCAAATGAAGTCAATACTGTAGATCAATTTCATCCTGTAATCTATTGGTAATAAAGATATAAACATCTTGTCCAATATACTAATGACTGAAACTGCCTATCTTTAGAAAAGACTGCTCACAAAAGAATGGTTATTTGCTGGCCTCTGAGAATTCAGATAAAAAAAGGGTTCCTGCAGTGATGTAATTTTTTTAAATTATCAGACTAGCTTAAATTCTTTATATTACCTAAAGTGGTTTACATAGTGTGGTCATCAGCTTTGCATGATGTGACAAAATACCCAAGATAGTCACCTTAAAAAGAAGAAGTAATTACTTAGGACTCACGGCTTTAGGACTTTTAGTACACTACTGGTTGGCTCTGCTGTCTTGGCACCTGTGGTGAGGCAGGACATCACTGCAGAGAGCATAGTTTGGAGAAAATCTGCTCGTCTATCATGGGTGCCAGAAAGCAGATAGATGGATGGATGGATGAACAGACAGACTATAGATAGATAGATAGATAGATAGATAGATAGATAGATAGATAGATAGATAGATGGATGAAAGAGAATGGGGCAGTATTACAGTAGGTGCTTCAGTGGCATATGTCCCGTCCCTCGGGACGTTCAACAACGGTCCGAGGAGGGAACTGCCAAACAAGGGAAGAGACAGGAGACAAAAGATACCTTGGGAGCAAGACAGCAATCCAATCAAACTCTGAAGAACTTTATTTCTGAGTCTGTATATGAAGCACTTAAGGCGGGAAGTGGCAGAGGTAGGGGGATTCCCAGGGTTGCTTTATCTAGCCAAATGTCACACATTGCTGCAAAGCAGGATAGCAGGATATCTCAAGATTTCTTTAAAGCCACAGGCTACTTCAAACAGGATGTCTTAACACCACAGGAAGCAGTGGGAGTGGGGAAGGATCAAAGGAATGATTGCTGTGAAGCCTGGGGCACTCAGGCCTACTAATCAAGCCAAAGCCTGTTGATCTCCGACATCTTCTCCCTTTTTGTTTTAAGAAATAAGCCGAATAGCAAGGAACCTGTTTAGAAACAGGAGGGCCTTAATCGGGGGGGGGGGGAGTAGGGACCTGATCCTCTTTATGACTATTATGTCAAGTGGTGTTTTTTGCAGAGGAGAGGAAAGGGTCAAGGCTCCACTTGTTAGAGGACACCTTCTACACACTGACCTCTGTGCAATCAGGTTTGCTCCTCAGGGGACTCAGAGACAGAATACGGGTCTTCCCCTTGCGGTGCTTAGCCTCGCACCCCTGCTGATGCCCACATCGATTGTGAGCAGGCGTGCATAAATCTGAGTTTTATGCAGCTCCTAAAGGAGAATCATTGGCTTCAGGCACAGTAATTCCACGATCAAGTAGATGGAGGTGGTGATAATGAATTTGTAAAGGTCTGGATGCCACAGAGTCAATCTGTTGTTTTAAATGTCAATTTAAATCTTCTTAAATACTCAGAACATCAGTAACATTTGTTGCTAAATGATTAACAAAGGTAGCTGTCTTAACTTCTTGTGTTGAAACAATTGTAGAAGCAGTGGTGCTAACTGTTAATGTAATTAAAGCTGCTATCTCAGTAATAATCAAACCCACTACCCTCTTGTTTCTGTTTTAAATCTGACTCACTTCTTCCAGTACTTGTAAGCCTTTTTTAGAATACCAAGGTCCTGTAAAACTCACAGGCAATAAAACAAAGGCTAGTTGATAGACCACTGTAACAGACATGCCAGATTTCAACACTCTAATACAGTTTAAAAGTGTACAATCAATACAACTTACGTTAAATTCTGTAGAAGAAACAAAATTTTAACATGACCAATTGATAAGAAATTGGGAGCCTTAACACATGTACTAACACTTGTTCAAAACTTGTTCCAACTTTATCTCTTGCTAACATAACATGATAGAGAACTGCAGCTACTTCCAAATATGTCTTTGAGAATGTCCAGAAGCAGTTTCTACAGTCTATATTTTTCTCTGTCCCACAAGGTCGAAAATCTTGAGGCAAGGCAGCTTATCTAATCTGGGATATAGGCAAGCAAAGGTAGGTCAGGAACAGATGTCCAATACAGCTTTTCTGTCACCATTGTCAGGGCACTCAGCAAGCTCACAGATCAGCATTATTCTTTGTCCCAGCATCAGCACGTCTTACCAATCACTCTGGCAGCCAGCATGCTCCTTTAGCATCCTGTAGAAAAAAACACAAATATGCCCTCTTCCCCATATTAAATACCTGTCTGGATCATGCCATGTGCCTGTAAGTGGATCCTTCCATTTCACCTAGGCATAAGTATGCCTAGTTGTAGGGTGCCATAGACACTTAACAGAGAGTTCCTTGGCATCCAAATTTTAAGAATTTAAAATAAAAAGCATGATCTAAATAATTTTGTGGTGTACAGGGATATAACTCCCCCTTTTTTACTTTATGAAGATATTATTTCAAAGTTCTACAATACCTTTTCCTTGAGAATTAAAGAATCCAAATAATATGGAAATATTAAATTGTTGACAGAAAGTCTCAAATGCATGACTGTAATAGCCAGTTCCATTATCTGTTTTAATCTGATTGGGAACACCAAGCATAGAAAAACAATGTAGGCAATGACTAATTATATTTTTAGTTGCTTTTCCTGTTAAAGCAGTTGCAACTAGAAAGCCTGAAAAGGTGTCAATAGTCACATGTACATGTTTTATTTTTCCAGAATCAGAAATATGAGTAATATCCATTTGCCATAATTGATTAGGTATAAGTCCGTGAGGATTAACACCATTATGTGGTACAGGTAGAAACTGAGGACATTCAGGACAAGTCTTTTATAATTTTACATGTACATTTTCTAAAACTACTGAATTATTATCTCAAGCTATTACTATTTTGATGATGTAAAGAATGAGATTGTTTGGCCAATTGTTCTTGTGTAAGGCCTACAACCTTCTTGATATACAAATCTGCTGTGGCATTGCCCTCACTAAGGGTTCCAGGCAAACCAGTATGAGCTCTTAAATGTCCTACAAAATAAGGAACTGTACGTTCTCTTAAATTGAGTTGCATTTGCATTAATAATTGCAAAATTTGAGAATTAGCAGTATCTAAAAAAGGAACAATTTCAAATAACTGTAAACCATGAGCTATATATCAGCTATCAGTATATAAATTAAAAGCCTGATTTTTTAGCATTTCAAAAACAGCAGCTACAGCGTGTAGTTCAATTACTTGTGCTGAAGCAGGGGAATCTCAAGAGAATGAACATGTGATCCTATCACATGTGCTGCCTTCCCATTAGATGAGCCATAAATATAGTAAATACATTTCCTATGGGCTACATGCGTGAATTTACAGGAAATACAAAAGCATGCATAGAGGCAAATTGCAACAACTTATCTTTTGGATAATGTTTATCAATTTTCCTTGAAAAGTTTGCATATACAATAGGCCAAATATCATCATTTTGCAATAACCAATTTAATTTCTGTTTGGAATAAGGAATAAATATTTCATCAGGTTCTTTCCCAAAATATTTCTATGATTCTATTCTATAATTCTGTATTACAACAGCAACAGTTTCGTAATAGGGTGTTAAAACTTTACCTGGAGATGAAGAAAGGTGAATCCATATTAACGGTCCCCTTAGCCAAAGAACTGTTGAGAGCATATGAGTTGTAGTAATAATGCAAACAGCCAACGATTGATCTATATTTTATATTTTGTATCTGTTATTGAATAATAGCTTCTTCTACTTTCTCCAAAGCTATTAGTCCCACATCAGTTAATTGTTGAAGGGAATTAGGATTTGCATAGCCCTTGTTATCAAACAGAGGCTTAAGTCCTCCTGTGAAGAGCCTGAGGTAAGGTCTTAGTCAATCAACATCTCCTAACAACTTTGAAAATACTTGAATTTTCTGTGCCACAGTTTGTTTAGGATATAACTGAGGCCCTAAATATTGAATAAGATATTGTCTTTGAATCTTTTCTGGAGCAACAACTACTCTAAAATTTTAAAGCTCATTGTACAAGAGCACAGGCTTGTAGTAAAACTTCTTCAGAGGGAATTAGCCAATAAAATACCCTCCATAATGAATAATATACAATGAAACATTCAAAGCCCTAGTGTCTTGTATTGAAGCAGCAACAGAAATTTTTTACATAATGTAAGGCTTTTAGCCATTTCTTGAGGCAAAACTTTCCAATGATATCGCTTCATGGGCTCTTCAAAATTACAAACTCACTAAAAGTAAACTCTTTATAATCATTAGGATGCAAAGGGATAGCATAAAAACAATCTTTTAAATCTATAACAATTGTATATGCATTTCCTGGAATGGCAGCTAGAGTCGGCAAGTCAGGTTCTAATGCCTTCATGAATTCCATAACCTCATTAACCTTTCATAAATCTTAATTTTGAACTTTGTTTTGGATTAATGGAATAACCAATCCCTTGGAGGTGAGTGGGTACATCAGCTCCAATGTCTATTAATCCTTCAAAACTTCTTCAATTATTAATTTAAGATTAGAAATTTCTTATTAGTGATTAAACTCAGTACACATCAGAGGAACCAAACAAGTAGGGAAAGCAGCCATAATTATTTATAACACCTGGATAAGGGGCCTGCTGTGAGTGCCTTGGGATCTGAGGCTGACCCCTCCTCCCCGAGAAAAGAGCAAGCACTTCTGTAGGGGCTAGCAAAAGCAAAAGGAATTCCACACAAGCTTCTGCAGAGGTTGCTCTGAGTTTTGCATTAACTCAAATGCAAATGCTTCTTAATTGGGCTTATTTCCTGAGGCCTGTTACTCTTCTTGCACCAAGGACAGATTCCTGGGGCTTGACTTGATTGTCTGCTCCTGCCTCTGTTCCTGGAACAATCATTTTTAAAATGACCCGAACCTCCACATTAAAGCTTCTTTATTCCCTCATTTTTGTGGAAGCATTGTTTGCACAGTGGTCCCTTGTAAGGCAGCAAGCCACAGCCAGACCTGATCATATGAGGGTCTGATTTTGAGGGTCTGATTTCTGCACAAAGATGAATATCTCCAGCTAAGTCTGTCTTTGCTCTGTATGGCCTAATAGCATTCTCATAAACCAATTGTGTAACAAAAGGAACTCCTGCTAAAGGAGCTCCAAAAATTCTACTAGCTGCTTTTCCTGAGACTGTGATTGAACTGCAGGCTGCAGCCAATGGAACACTGGCAGTTTAACTATAATTTTTAAGTTTCTCTTGCAAAATCAGAACATAGCCATAACTTTGGAAAAACTCAACCTCCAACAAACAATCTAGTCTCTCCAAAGTCACCAATTGATTCACCCCCATGCTACAAAGTTTAGCTGCCAGTTCCTGCACATGAACACAGGACGGTGTGACCTCTAGTACCCCAATGAGACACTGCCCCAAGTCCTACCTTTTATAAGTCTGGTTTCTAGGATAAGAATTACATAAAATATTACCCAATTTAAACTTATCTTTAGAGACCTGTTTCCCTGGGTTGGCTCATGCCACGTTTTTTGTTGTCTAGAATGACTCAAACCCTAAGTTACCAGTTTTAAGCCCACTTTTTGTTACCAAAGTTACATATTTTTAATCATACCCAATAATTTATAAGCCAATACTCTATAACCAAGACATGTAGAATATTTTTATACTTTTAAAACCAATCAGAAGCAAAAATGAAGTAACCACACATTTACTTATTTAGATCAGACAAAATTTAACTTTTTCTAGTGGTAATTTCAAGAGAGGAACACCTTGTTACTTGTTAAACCCAACAATCAAAGAAATTTGTCTAAGAGAAACAGCCGTCAGAGGAGAAACAGCCGTCAGCTCCCTTACCATAGAAGCCGAAAAGCTGCTGGCCCCTTTAAGAGTGACTTTTGCAAACTGCCTCTGGCAGTGCTTTTCCTGCTGTGCTTGACTCCAAGGGTCAATTGAGACTGCATTTCAAAACAAGTTAAGCTAAATCAAGGGGTAGATAGGTAGTGGATAAAGTTTTAACCAATTTTTCTTTTCTTTTCAACATGAAACACAGAACAACTTCCATTCATACGACATAGACTTAACATAAAACAGTCAGTTTTGACACACAGACAGATTGGTGCACCAAGAACATACAATAATACACAGAAAGGAAAGAGAATTAGATGTCCCAAGGGACTCAGATATCCTACCTAAGAGACCCAGAACTAGAAGAGCCAGGACGTCTCTTGAACTCCTTCTGTCCCTAGGAGAGCTCTGAAACAGCTTACATTCATTTTCCTTCCCTGGATAGTCGGGGAGGTTTGCTTTTCTCAAATCCATTCTCTCATATTTAGGGTATAAACCATCTCTAGTCAGGGTCCAAAGACTAAAAGCACCTATAAGAATTACCTTTACTTTTCTAGATTTTAGCATAACTCCAAACACATACATGAAACACATTTTACCATCACCTTGTCCTTCAACAAGGTACTAATTTATCTTTTAAGATTCCAATATGACATTGCCTGTGCAGGAATTTCCTGTGGACCAAATGTCTGATAATAGTTTTGTAGACAGTCTCTTACTCTGTGCCAGCAAACGGTGCTTATGGTCCCCTCTCTGGGGAACCATGGGCAGGTTTCCTGAATGAAATAAAATAAAAAAAAAAAAAAAAAAAAACGCCTTAAATCTTTTTTTTTTTAACCTTAGAACCTCGAGTCTTGAGGGACTCCTTAATTCCCTGTAATCTTTTTTTTTTTTAACCTCAGTACCTCGAGTCTTAAGGGACTCCTTAATTCCCTGTAAAAAGGTTTCATGTTCATCTAACGTTTGCCCAATGATTTTGTGCTATTTTACAGTTTTTACACAAAATGTCCCTTTTTAACTTTATACTGCGTTAGTTTTCACACAATGAAACATCTCTTTTCTAAGTTTATGTTACTTCACATAACTTTCACATAAACTGATCATAAGTTTGTGTTACTAATTCACAGCTTTCACACAAACTCTCACGTTTACCCAAGTATCTTGTGCCTTGAAGGAGAATTTTCTGTGAACAAAATTTCCTGTGAAAAACTTCTGTCCCTTTAGTTGTCACTCACCTCTCTCCTAGCAATTCGTCTCGTCGGTAGGGTAACTCCGCGAATGTCTCCGAAACATGATCCTCAATAGGACCACCTGGGCCAGGCTTTTCCATGAGTGACCTTCAGCAGCTGTGCTTTCCCATTCCTCGAGCTCCAAGACGTTGGGCGCCAACTGTCCCGTCCTGTGGGACATTCAGCGAGGGTCTGAGGAGGGAACTGCCGAACAAGGGAAGAGACAGGAGACAAGAGATACCTTGGGAGCAAGACAGCAATCCAATCAAAAGCACTTAAGGCGGGAAGTGGAAGAGGTAGGGGGATTCCCAGGGTTGCTTTATCTAGCCAAATGTTACACATTGCTGTAAAGCAGGACAGCAGGATATCACAAGATTTCTTTAAAGCCACAGGCTACTTCAAACAGGAAGTCTTAACACCGCAGGAAGCAGTGGGAGTGGGGAAGGATCAAAGGAATGATTGCTGTGAAGCCTGGGGCACTCAGGTCTACTAATCAAGCCAAAGCCTGTTGGTCTCCCACAGGCATAGTCACAATGAGATCTCCTGAAAGTTTTGCTACCTCTCAATAGCACCACAACATGGCAGCCCAGCTTTTAGCATGTAGTCTATGGGGGCCATTTAAATCATAACATGCTGAAAAAAAATGATTTTCTTCTGGGAGCCTAGAAATTGGGTATTTGCCATGTTAAAATTACTTTCAAGACTAGTATCCAATAAAACTTTGAGGTGCTATGTCTCTAATGATACTACCCAATAAACATCTTACTTGACATGTCACAATTCATTGCTTAAGGAATTAAGCATATCTTTTGTGACTAGACTTGAAGAGGGCTCTTGGAAACATGAGCCAGATTTCCTCATGACTTTGCTTATATACCTGTTCAATTTTATAATCTTTCTTTATATTCTTTCCCTATAATAAATATTAGTTATGAGTTTGACACATGTTGGGCCCTTTGAGTCCTTTCAACAAATCACCAAACCTAGGATAGTCTTGAAGACCCTGACTAAGGAAGCAAAGGAAATTATTTTAATTTTTGACTTCTGAATTATTTAAATTTAAAAGCACTATAATGAGGGAGAGGAGGCTGGATATCCATCTGTAGAAGAATGGAATTAGCTGCATATCTCTAATCCTCTACAAAAATAAATGCAAAATGAATTGAAGATAATGCCTGAAATGTAGAAACTGCTGTAGACACAGAGAACTCACTTCGAGGTATAGGTTTAGGGACAGGCAAGGGTTTTATGAACAGAACTCCAGCAGCACAGGAAGTGTACCAAGAATTAACAGCAGGACTTCATGAAATTAAACACTTTCTGCCCAGCAAACAATCAATGAAGCAAGCAGACTGCCTATAGGATGGGAGATACTTCAAACAAGAGATTTAATACCTACAACATAACTAAAAAAATTTAAACTTCCACTAAAACAAAACAAAGCAAGCAAACAAACAAGCAAAAACAGTTCAATATCATTAGCCATTAAGGAAATGCAACTAAAAGCTATGAGATGCTATCTTACCTGTGTCAGAATAGCTACCATAAAGAGATGATACTACATCCAGTGCTGGTGGGAATATGGGGAAAGAGGAGCTCTTATTCACTGCTGACAGAAGTGTAAACAAATATAGCCATTATGGAAATAATATGAATAGTTCTGGAAAAAATATAGAACCATGAGACCCAGCTATACCATGTTTAGGCATGGATCTAAAGGACTCTATAGTCTGCCACAAAGAGATTTGTACAATCATGTTTATTGCTGCGTAAGTTAAATTAGTTAGGAAATGGTAGCAGCCTAGATATCCATAATGGATGAATGGATAATAAAAATGTGGTACATACACACAATATCAGTTTATTCATTGCACAGAAAAATGAAATCATGAAAATTTGGAATGGATAGATCTAGAAAGTACATTATAATTGTCTCATATGTGGTTCGTAGCTTATAATGTCTCCATGTACTAGTGGGAAGTTGGTGCGGGTGTAGGTTATGAACTCAGGAAGGAGGCTACTACAGAAGGAATATAGTTGCTGGGGAAAGGTGAGAGGGTAGGCAACAAGACATGTAACACTAAAAAAAGAGAAAAAGAGGCCGTGGAAGATTATAAGGGAGATGAACACAGGCATGAAAAGACAGGGGAGGAGAATAAATAAATATACATAGTAATTTTACTTGAAATGTCATAATGTAACTTAATGTTCTAATTTCAAAACTTGTAAGTAAAAATTGAAATTTATTTAGATGGAAACACAAAATAAAGGCAGGTAAAATATCTATAAACTATGCATTCAGCAAAGGAATAGTATCTAGAATCTATACATTTCACATTTCAACATTAAAAGAGCAAATAATTTTATTATAAAATAAGCCAAAGTCATGAAGGACAGTCACCTTACTGAGAAAGATAAATAAATGAAAAATAAGTTCATAAAAAGAATTGCAACATTAGCTATTAAATAAAGGTGAATCAAAACCATTAATTGGGGCTGGAGAGATGGTTCAGTGGTTAGAGCACTGAATGTTCTTCCAAAGGTCCTGAGTTCAATTCCCAGCAACCACATGGTGGCTCACAACCATCTGTAAAGGGATCTGATGCCCTCTTCTGGTATGTCTGAAGACAGCCTCAGTGTACTCATATAAATAAAAATAAATAAATAAAAAACATTAAGTGGGTTGAGGAGATGGCTCAGTCATTAGAGTGCTTGGTACCCAAGCATGAGAATCTGAGTTTGGATTCTTGGCTCCCATGTATTAATACAGAGCTAGGAATGCATGTTTGTAATCCCAGTGCTGTAGAAGCAGAGACAGGAGGATCCCTGCGATTTACTAGATAGCCAATCTAGCTGAATAGAAGTGCTCCAGGTTCAGTGAGAGAAGCCATATCAAAAAACAAGGTGGAGAACTTCATAGGAACTATGCCCAAACTTGACCTCTGTCTTCCACACACATACCTGCCACCATGTCTGCCAACCTGAATTTGAAGCCCGGACCTACATGGTAGAGAGAGAACCAACTCATGCAAGTTGTCCTCTGATTTCCCTATGTGTGTCATGGCACTTGAATGTCCAAACACGTACATACGTGCATATGCAAACAAAACAAAAATGTAATACATTTTCTTCCAAAATAAAAATGAAGTACAATTAGCATTTCTACATTTCCAAAGGAAACAAAATCATATGAGTGCAATGAACTAAGTCAATAGAGATGAAAAGGTCTCATTAAGCTCTGAGTGGGCAGAAAGGTGGCAAATGAGTGCATAAATTATACATGAGCTATCAGTCACAGTGAAAGAGGGGGAAGTAGAGTTACTATACATGGCTCCTTGCAGATAAATGCAGAGGCTGCTTCTGACAGCAGAAGGAGCAGCCAGTTGATGGAATCATGACATGACATTCCCATGACAAGAAAAGTAGTACTGCCTACTCAACTGAAGATTAGATGGAAGTTTAATAAGGCAGAAACCATCAGGATCAAGAGAAAATTACCATCAGGAGGGCTCAGAAAAAAAATGAGGATTCTACATAAGTAATGAAACAATGCAATAAATAATATCCCACTGGAAGCAGCCAGAGTAAAGGTGAGGGGCAAGGATCACAGCACAATAGCGTTTGGAGCTAGCAGTGATGGTGGTGGTGGTGGTGGTTGTGAAGAGGGCTGTTTAGGATATAGCCATAGCAACTATGCTGATTCCTAGCTGATACCAGTATTGGTGGTAGTCAGCAATCATGGCGCTGGACTGGCAAGGATCGTGGAAAAGCTGGAGCAACCAGGAACTTATTCATTAACAATATCAGCAACTCTTTATCCTGCATTAACTGTTTCAGGCATTGTGCTGGGTGGATAAACTAACAAAGTACTCATCATATGTTTAACTTAGTAACAGGTTCAGGAGTACTAAGATCACTATACCATGATCCCTACTCTTCAAGGAATCAAAATGAACTTGAGTTGCAGATATAAGAACCAATAACTATGGAAATATGTTAATAGTTGGGGAAGAAACAGAAGCTGTTATATGATAGATAGTGTAGTCATTTTGCTGATGCTATAAAAGATCCCAAGATCCATATGGCCAAAAGAAGTGACTAAAGATTCCTATCATGACCCATGGAATGGGTGCACCCATACACATGCATACACAGGATTAACAAAGGGGAAACGGTTCCAAATGTGTCTTAGCTCCAGTGCTTTATTCGAACTGGAAGCCTATAATCCTCCAAAATATCACAGAAATATGTGAAGTTATAGAAGGAGAATCCTTTTGTTGTTATTCTGAAAAATCCAATATTACTCAGAGGGCAAAAGATTCCTCTTTTAAGTTATGGGGTGAGAACAGTGCCTACAGCAATCTTGATTTGATCAATTCAACTACACTACCATTTTTAGTTTGTTGCTAGTGCAAACATTTCACTGGTGAGAACCAACATGATGCAAGAGAAAAGGCCCTGAAGTTTCAAACCAGAACGTTCTATTTTAATCACTCCATGTTGGCACGGCTTGGCCTTTGCATCTTCATGTAGTGCTGTTACGGTGAGCATCTTGTGGTACTTAAAAGTCAAATGACCATCTGTGGTTCGTTCTTTCTTTCCTTTTTTTTTTTTTTTGACAAAAGGATGTTCAAACCTGAAATGAAGAGCCATAGCCTGGAACATTTATTTATTTATTCATGCTTTGCCTTTTCTTCTTGAAAATTATGTGAGTTCCAAACACCTTGCAAAGTAAATTTCATGCTCTGAGACTTGACCCAGAGTTCATGAAGGCTTAAGAAAGTTACTTCAAATAAGTGAGCAAAACTAAAGCATGTGCTCCAGGGAAGACTGTATGGGCTAGATGTCAGGTGGAATCCATTTTAAGATATACAGGTAAAGATGACTGCAGTGATCCAGGGTTCTGGAGGAAAGCACTTACTCGGAAAGCCTTCTAACAGACATCATTATCTTTATAACTATTGGAGGTGGAGCACACAGGCACCCTCAAGTCACTTCCATGAGTCATCCTACCTTTCCCAGTTTTCATCTCATCTTTGCCCTCTGTCATTGATTGCCCCAATAACTATAAACTCGTCCAAACTACAATCTGGATATTGCAGAGATACAAAGCTGGGTTATACAGCACAATGTTCTCACCTTTTTCCTCATACAGTTTTAGTCTTTAACAGACACCAACGAAGCCACACCCTCTCCCCAAATCTACCAATCAACTGGGAGGCCCACCATTCCTGCCGGCCAATTACCTTCACAGTGCTGCTGCAATCCCGCCCACTCACAAAGCTACAGGGAGCTGTCCCTCTGCACTCGCTGTGTACAGCTCTCCCCACCCTCACCCCCCACCCCCGCCACCTCGCTGCACTGGTGACAGTGCCACCAGTCCTTCCATCGTGGAGAAGAGGTTTGCTGTCACGCAAGGCCCAGGACCTCCCAAGTGATTCTAAGCAACCGCCTGCTAGAGGAAAGAAAAAAAGCTACCCAGAACGCCAGGCGCACAACCGGCCTTCTGACCCCGGAAGTGGTTCTCCCCTGTACATTCGATAGGGGCGGGTACAGCCGCAGGTCTAGCCCGGCATGCTCCGGGCTTCCGGTGACCTCTGGCCCTTTTCTGTCGTCCGCTCCTGCTACTTAGTGTGCTCGCTCGCGCGTTGCTTTCCTCCACGCTCCCGGCTTCCTCCCCACGCTGCCCGGTGACCGTGGCGCCCGCGACCGGCGCGGCGGCGGCGGAGGACAGTCGTCATGGCCGCCTCTAAGCCCGTAGAGGCGGCGATGGCGGCGGCTGCTGCGCCCGGTTCTGGAAATGGAGTGGGCGGTGGCGGTGGGACTGCGGGCCCCGGCTCGGGCGCGGGGACCCTGCCGCGATGGCACGTGGCGCTGGCCATCGGGGCGCCCCTGTTGCTGGGTGCTGGGGCCATGTATCTGTGGAGCCGAAGGCGGAGGCGCCGAGAAGCGGGAGGCCGGGGCGATGCCAGCGGCCTGAAGCGCAACAGTGAACGAAAAACCCCAGAGGGCAGGGCCAGTCCGGCCCTGGGCAGTAGCCACCCCGACGGTTCTGGTGACTCCCTGGAAATGGTGAGAAGCCGCCCGGGCCTTAGAGGTGAAAACGAGCGGATTCAGCTTTTCCTTGACCCGTTGTGCGGGTGAGGGGCCCTCCCGCCGTTCGGAAACTGCCGAGTGGCCACAGACCACTTTAGAGCCGTTTCTGGTCGTCTTTATAGGGAATGGAATAGCAGCTCCAGGCTGACTAGCATAGAGACGTTCTTTGACAATTTCCATTGGGATCCAACAGATTACTTTGCTTTTCTTCTCAGTGACACAGCATTTATCCCTAGTGGTGTAGGTATGGGAAACATGCACAAATATAATAATTCCATTAAGCGAAGAAAGGCAAATTTCACGGAAAGATTGGAGTTGTGACGTGAGTTGTTATTGTGATTCTCAAGACCAAAACTTTACTAAGAACCGTTTAAGAACTAACAAGCCATTCTTCTTTTGGAGTTACTTCTCTCCTAGTTGTGTGTAGGGGGAGGGTAGCAACTATAGTTACAAAGTTGAAAAAAAAATCATTAAGTACCTTTGTATATGACAGTTTCTAAGGAACCACACGCTCCCACAGACATCTTAAAATATTCAATTTCACCTGGACATATACAGGTGTCCAAGCCTAATAGTGCCTCCTAAAGCGTCTCTGGTGTTAGAACAAGCATTGGAATGATGAACTGCTTTATCGGATCTGGTGGTCAGACTATTAAATCTTTTTGACAAGTTTGACAGCTGTGGGGAAAATTGGCATGGTCTGAGATTGAGTGAGATAAGGGACTTTATCTGGGTCTGGAGTTCTGTGGTGGTATTACCAGAGTAAATCCAGTTCAGAGAAACCTATGGGTAAATAACTCCCAGGTATATGCACAGGTAAATTCTTTATACACATACATCCTGTGTGCACCTATGTTCATGAGACAAACTGTACAGTTAAATGAATGACAGGCATTTTCATCCCATCCAGCCTGAAGACACATTGATCTTTTACTATGTAGCTTCAGAAGTTCTAATATATGACTATAGGGATAGTGTTTACTGTGTAGGAGTCACCATGCTAGTCAGCAAGAAAGCTGTTAGTTCTCTCCTATGGGGAAATTAAACAGCCAATTTCTAACCAGAATTTACAATGTTGGAGGGAACCATGATCTTTGAGAACTGAGGAGATGCCATTTTAGATTGTCCCGTCCAGCATTGTTATTTTGGTAAGCTCGGTGTATGTCATTGTCATCCTGGTAGGCTAAGAGGATTAAAATATTAGGTCCCTTCTATTTATCCAGCACTAAAATGTTAAACCAAAGTTTTTAGGATGAAAGGCTGGCACAGGCAGCCCCAGCAAACTGTGATAAGGAACCAAACTCCAAGAAACCCTTTACAGGGATAAATAATGACAAAAAGCAAAGATTTGTAATCCACTGGAAAGAGGTATGATTAGTCGGTTCCAGTAACTTCCAAGTTTTTAGGTTACTCATCAGAACTTTAAGGTTTAAATAACGGGAGAATCAGGACAAGAGGTATGAGAAATTAAGCAGCTCTGGTCAAGAAGTGGTGTGGCAGTTCTGATCCTACAAGAGGGATGGTGGGAGGACTGAATGAAGGGTTCCTGAGGGGGATTAGTCTGGTTCCTACAAGACAATTAGTGTGTCCCAGGGTGTGGACTCAATATCTAGGATAGTTAACCTAGTCTGAGGGGTGCTCTGGATCCAAGGTGACTCAAAGGAAAAAGGTTAAGGACAATGATTTAACCTCTGCGTTTAGTTTAGCTGAAGGTGACAGAATGCAGAGATGTTAAGTAAGCTCTTTTCCTATTTTCAGTTATCTATGGGCTAAAGTGATATTTTAAGGGCATTTATAGCAAAGCAACTTGTAAGTGCCTGTTTAAGAAACGGTGTGGTTGTGGGTGCCATGAAGGTGGTGGTTAAGAGCCTTCTTTGACTCAGTTATTGTCTAGTATCATTCCCATAAATATGAAATGTTGTACATGTGAAAATTTCATATTTAAAATTTCTATTTCATTTTAATCTGGAATAGTAGGTAAGTAAATGTTAACATAAAAGTTCTTAGTTCTATAGTAATCATAAATAAATTAAGAGTAAGGGGAGCTGACCTAGAAAGGTGGCTTAACAGTTAAAGAGTGCATACTGCTCTGGCAGAGAACATGACTTTGAGTCCCAGGACCCTTGTCTATAGCTCACACTTGTAATTCCAGCTCCAGGAGGATCCACTACCTCCAGTGTTCAAAAACACCCTCACTTGGTTGCACATAAGCACGTGTGTGCATTCACACATACACAACACAGAAATAACTAAAAGAGTAGTTTTACATATGAAACTTTTAGCATTATATTATAGTTTTAGCCACATCCCCTATTCCAGGTATGCTTATACTATGGTTTTGAAAGAATTAGTAAATTCTCTTTTCAGTATTGCAGCATTGTCGATAGCAGTACTAATGATTTTTATATTTATAAGTGGCGTATAGGTTCTATAAAGAATAATTTTGATTGGCCTGACGTCTGTTGAATTCTCTGAGTACTTGAACTGCTTTAAAATGATTATTATATTTGTCCCAAAATAAAACTGAGCAAAATGCTTGCATATACCATTTTTCTTAACTCACCATGTAGAATTTAGGAATGTGTTCCTGAAATCTTGCTTGGAATTACTAAATTATTGTTTAGCAAGGCAACATTAAACATCTTGTATTTTCTAATGGAAATGTATGTTCTTAACTGTTGGTAAAGAGTTATTATTGACTATTATGAGTGTCTGAATATAACTGCTCATCCTACTGTGTACTTCCTGTGGTTGAAGGAATTGCTCTGCATTAGCATTTGTCTCAGCTAAAGGAAGAACAGGGTTTCTAGATGCTGTGTTAATTCTCCAGCTGAGCAATAACCTCATTTTTAACAGAATTTAGAAATCACCAAATACTTTTTCAGGGTTCAGTGTTAGCAGACTGCATAGACCTGTTTAGTTTTGTCTTTGGGTTTAATGTTTGCCCAAACATAAAATGAACTAGTGATGGATGTTCCCCTATATGACATGGGCCACATCCAGTTATCACTTGTATGAGGCAGTAAAAACTTGGAAGAAAAATGCAAAGCTGGTCATGTTGGTTTTGAGTAATGAGGATTTCAAGATATAATTAAAGAAAATATCTGACAGTTGATAGCTTTTAAGAGTGAGGTAAAGTTTTAAACCATGCTCCATTTAAGTAGTTGTAAAATTAACCAGTGTTTTTTCTGTCTTACTCTAGTAGTTTTCTCAAACTTGAATTACAGATTTTCAACATTGGGAAATTTCTTATTTTATCCATGACACTTCTCACTCTAGATTTGAGCTACCTCAAAGGACTAACAAACACACACTAAGCCTAGTATCCTAATTGCTCTAATAAATATGCACTAGTTTAAGAGCAGTATCAATTTCATAACGTCATTAATTTCATAGTAACTTTTTATTCCATTATGCTTTAAATTCGATGATTAATAAGGAGATAGTAGCTGTTGTAATGTTCAAGGTTTTTAGCCATTATACAGATATTATTCCACATAAAGTGGTTGGGATCCACAGATCTATGCTAGAATAGTATTTAAACATGTTAGTGGAAGGGTCGGGGTTGGTTGCTGTGGTCATCTTCCTCGAAGTGCAATCGGTCTCTTTCCCTAAGTTTTTCTTTAGTTTTTTGTTTTTATTTAAGTGATTGTACAAGTATGGTTATGTGCACTTGTGTGAAGATGCCCCTGGAGACCAGAGGCATCAGATTTCCTGGAGCTTGGGTTAGAGGCGTTTGTGAACAGCCCAACATGGGTGTTCGAACAGAACTCAGGTTCATTACAAGAGCAGTCAGCATATGCTCTTAACCACTGAGTTGTCTCTACCACCTTTCACCTTCTTTTTTTTCTTTTTTTCTGGCAGTGTCTCACTGTGTAGCCCTGGCTGGCCTCAGACTCAGAGCCATCTCTGATTCTGCTTCCCAAGTACTGGGATTAAAGACATACATTGTCAGACCTAGCTCTAGTCATTAAAAAGTATCAAGGACACTCTTTATTATACTTTTCTAACCTTTATTAATATTTTATAGTGCCCTTTTAATAACTTTTTCTCTAGGACACATTTCCTTGATTTTATTTACTTTTTAGCATCACTGATTGTTAATATTCTTTCCAGTCTCTTCTGCTTTTTTCCTTTTAATGACCTTCATGGTTCTGTTGTGAGAATTCTTAGATACTCTACCAGTTCTGTGGATGTTAGGCAGACTACTCACAAGGTCTAACTTAAAAGAAATCTTCATTTGTCTCACAAGTATTTTAGTCTCCTCCTTTTCCTAATCATACCTCTTCTTAAATAATATGTCTCATTAAATGTCCCCAGCAGAGTCTTAGGTGTCATCACTATCTCTTTTTACCACTTTTATGTCTCTATATCTAATCAGCAAATAAAAGCAGAATATTCTATACCATATCTTAAATAGCTGACTAATCCATTCCCACTGCTATCATTCCTAAACTGAATAGATACTGTCCTTTTTTTAATCTATATTTATTTTTTAAAATTACAATCAGCTCTGTCCATGTTTCCTGGATCTGTGGATTTAACAAATGGAGGATCAACGATAATGGGGGGCAGGGGATTGCACAACTATCGGACATGGACATTTTTACCATTCCCTAGATAACACAGTAATGATTTACATAGCACTTACTTTGTACTAGGTAATGAGTAATTTAGAGATGGTTGAAAGTACACAGGAGAGGGCTGGACATAGTAGCTTAATTGGTAGAGCGCTTGGCTAGCTTAGTTTACACAAAGCCCTTAGTTTGATTCCCAGCACTGCATAAAACCAGGTGTGGCGTGAGCTTGTGATCCTAGCCCTTGAGGTAGAGGAGGGAGGAGCATCCTACACTACATAGGAAGCAGTGCATATGAAGTCACAGCTGCTTGGGGAGATTACCTGAGCCCACAAATTTGAAACTAATCTGGGCAGAAGAGTATGACTTGCAGAAACAAAACGGTTATGCTAGCAGATGTATCCAAGTACTATGCAAATAGTGCACAGGGGATTTGAATATCCACAGGTTTTGGGTGTGGGATGAGGTTCTAGAACTAATCCTCTGTGGGTATTGAAGGACAACTGTACTCTTCTACTTCGTTGTCCCTATTAGATTAATCCCATGAGTCCCATGCTTAAAATGATAAAACTCTCCAGTGCAGTGAAGTTCTGTTTATCTTGAAAGATGTTTCTCCATGGAGTTAATTCTCTGTAACCTTGCGGGAATATGTTACCACACTCAGCTGCCGTTTCTGTTGGTTCTGGTCTGGTCTTTGGATGTTCTGTGAGCATTGCCTCTCACATTCTCTTCATAACACACAGCAACAGTGAAGTCATCTCACCTCTTCTGAAATCCTGGTCTGTGTGGTCCATAATTCCCCAGGTTATATGTAGCATTTATCATAGAGTGCTAGAGTTTCTTATTCCTACCTTTATTACTATTGCAGTTTTGAGAATCTGTGAACACTGGGATTGGCTCTATTTTATTTTCTCTTTTCAGAACTTAATGAAGTGCCTGGCACACAGCAGTTACTTGAAACTAATTTCAAGTATAAGTTTATAAGCATAAATATATAAATTAATGACTGGAGAATCCATATTTAGAATGGTTCAACTTAAAATTTGTCAACTTTATGATGGTATGAAAGCAATTTTTGAATTTTCATCTTGTCCCAGGTTAGGTGATATGTCCTATAGGATAATCTTTTGCAGTTATGGGCAGCAGGAAAGGACCACAGCTACAGGATTGTGTGGATAAACCACCACTCTATATTTTACTGTGATGCTAAGCTATGATGTTTACTACTTTAGGTTAATTACATGAACTTTTACTTGGGTTTTTTTTTAATTTTTTTTTTAACACGCTCTGTAACATAGCCATGTCAAGAGACTTGTTTAGATACCAGTCCTTCTCTGGCGTTTTGCACATTTCCATGTCTATTAATTCTTTTGGATTGATATTTTTCCTTCCTCAAAAACTTTGCTAACGTTCATTAGCCATTTGGTTTCAGAGATGATTATAAGTAACTTTCACTGACAATTTACTGGAGCTGAAACTTATTACTAAAACCTTTATTGCAAACTGTAACTTGTTTGTTAGAGGATTGCTTCTTCAAGATGTGATGGGCAATATTTGCCTCTTACTTGACAAGTCGTAATGCATAGTAATGCTTAGTGCTTTTCATTGCTTCCTAAATGTATAGCCTGAGATACTTGCTTTTGATTGTTTTACCTCATAGGTTTGGATTTATGTGCATATTGCTATTCCTTGAGCTGATAATTTTCGTGTCAGCTGTGTGGTTTACTACTGGTCTAATGTGTTTCTTATGTAGATTAGGATTTCAGTGTTTGATTAGTCATAATTCATTTGGAAAGTGGTCATTTACTTGTTTTCTGTGCTGCCATGTAGCATGTTCCTTCAGGAAGAACTACTCTGTTGGTTTTTGTATAGCTGTGTCTGAGTCTTTGTGTCTACAAAGAATTGGTGCAATGTGTCCAAACCTGTGATGCTTGAGCACCTTATTTATTTGATGTGTAAATTATATTTTTGAATAAAGTATACCTCATACTTTATATACATGCTCATGCTGAAGTCATGTTGACATTTCTGTAATACCTAGTACATGGGAGATGTTAGTTTCTTAACTATTTTGGAATAATAAAAACAAGAGTGTCTATGTGTAGTATAGATTCAAGGTCTGATTCAGATCCATTTTAGGCCTAATCACAATATATGTCAATAGCAGTTAAGTTTTTGTTGTTGTTTTTCTCCCTTGAATATTTTCATTCCACAGTTTGAACTAATGGACATGGAAAGCCAAATGTGTAGTGATGAATTTAGGGTTTGGAGAACATTTGGCTCAGAAAATATGCTTACAGATCAATAAGAGTTCAGATCCCTACTGCCACATAAAATGCAGTTGTAGACCCTAGCACTGAGGAAACAGAGGCAGATGCTTCCTAGTGGCTCACTGGCCAACCAGTGTAGGTAAAATTGAGATTGGGTTCAGTGAGAGACACTGTCTCAAAAACTAAGGTAGAAAAGCAGCTGAGGGAAATATCTCAATATCACCCTCTAACTAGCACACACAAACACAGTGAACTGTGCTTTCCCAGCAAAGAGAAAAATGTCTGGTGGTGCTGGCGATTCCATTTGTATGGAATCAATCTGTAGAGCATCATACCTTAATCCTGTGTTCATCTCCAGGGTATAAGCATTGAGCTTTTTGTTATTTGTTTGTTTGTTTTGGCTTGTGTGCAGACAAGTAAATGGGTATGGCAAACATTGTTCTATTGATGAAGATTCTTACTTGTCCTAAAGCATCCTCCATAAATACAAGCTATGCCATCCAAACAATATAAAAATAACGTTAAGTCAGATCCATGGAATTTGAATTCTGCCTTGGGCATAGTCCTAATTATGTAAGGGCTTTTTGCATAAAATGGGACTAGATGCACCTGTTATGTCTTTAGGATGTAGCTCTTAAAAACGTTTCATCAGCAATTTTGACAATAATTGATAACATCCTTCATGCATCATTTCCATGATATTCTCTTTTTGGATCCAGACATTTGTTGGATTGATTTATCAGAATCACACTGCTGCTGATTATCCATTATGAGGAGAAAAAAACTTACTCAAATTTGGGGTAGAAAATGCTAAATTTTATAATTTTAAGCAAATGATAGTATGATATAATGGGCAGAAAGGAACATCTTTTAATTACTTGTGTTCTTTCCATTATTCACAGAGATTAAATTTATGTCCTTGTACTGCCTTCTTTCAAGAAAGAATGCATATGACTTAACTTAGTCTCCTCAAAACTGTATTCCTCAGAGAGACTAAGGGGCTTTCAGTTTTGTTTGCAAGGTGGCCAAGCTGACCACCATTCTACTGGTAGCAAGTGGTGTTACACGAACTTCCCTAGTGGGACTACCAGTGTTAGCATATGGTGGGATTAATGTTTGTGTGTGTGCATGTGAAGTTAGAGGTCAGCTTTGGGTTTCGTTTCTCAAAAGCCAGTCTACCTTGTTTCTTGAGACAGTTTCTCTTACTAGGACCTGACCTCTGATTAGACTAAGCTGGCTGGTAAGCCAGGAAGCTCCAGTTCACCTATCCCTGACCCCGGTTCTGGGATTACACAAGTGCCAGCATGCCCGGCTTCTTATGTGGGATCACACTCGGTTCACCGTGCTTATACACGGAGCCACCTTCATTAATGTTCAGTAACCTGCCAGACTTGCATGCATGAGGCCAGAGTGCAATAAAACTAATTGTGATAAAAGTCTCAGGACTAATAACTTTTCATAAAATTTAATTACTCCAAAATTTATAGCACTCCAAAAAGACCACCAAAGTCAAGTTGCTTCCAGTAATGTTAAATGAGTTTGTGGTTTTTTAAAAAGAACTTTGATAGCTTCTGAATAGACCAATAGACTACATGAAGGGATTGAACTAGCTTCTCATGGTGTTCCCAATATGTTTGCGGTCATCTTGTCTTCATTTTTCATTTGTGAAAATGTACTTTCAGAATTGTTTTTGAGGTGGTATTTTTTTCTAACTTCTGCCTTTAATTCTAAAGATATTTAATATAATTTGAGAGGGTAGACAGTGAGGGAATTGTCTTTGAAAAGCAGTAGAAAAGATTTCTGTGTGGTAGAGTTAAAACCCCTTGTATTAAAACAGTGATTATAATGTCTATTAAGGTCTCCTCTTCCCTCAGTACATTAATTTTTGCCTGAAAAGCCTAGTTTTGGGTGTAACAGAAGGCTAGTGTTTGTTGATATCCAGCTTTTTGTGATAAATTCAATTACTATTCTTGTTGTGGTGCCATTTTTCTCTGAATTTTTATTGAAGAAAAGTTGTGGGCCAGAAAATAATGGGAGTTGGGGTAATCAGAAGGTGAGACAATGTTAGTGATCTTTGTGCTACTGCTACTTGTGGTTAAGTGGCTGGCCATAGTGAAGAATTGGAGGAGTCATAATGGGAGAGAGTTTGCCAGTTCATCATTTGTCTATATAATTGTATTGTTTTTCAACCTGTCTTCAGAACACCATTTATTTTCAGCAGTACAATAAGGAAATTAAATAGAATTAAGAAATCAGGATTTTTTAAAAGGAAATTGTTATAAAACTTAATTGAGGGGGTTGGAGAGATGGCTCAGGGGATAAGAGCAGTTGTTGCTCTTGTAAAAGGACCTGAGTTCAATTCCCAGCATCTATGTAGTGACTAATAACCACTTGTTATTACAGTTCCAAGATCTGATACCTTTTTTGGCCTCTTGTGGTTCATAAACATATATGTATACAACACAGCTATACACATAAAATTAAGTAAAAAGTAGCTAGTTGAGATTTAGTTTGTTGGGCTTAGTGCATTTAGACTTTGCAAAGTGAAGAGTGCTATCCTCTCTTAAAAGAAATTTGTATCCCTTTGTCCAGATTCCTCTCCGTCCTTTTTGTTTGTCAGTCCCAGCTCCAGTTTCTTCTCCCTGTATTCTTGTGATTTTATTTAGACTTAGGAAGAGTTTATTACCTGTTTGTGCCAATGAACCAAGGTTCTGTACTTTGGCCAGTAAATGTTCTTTTTATTTAATCTGAAAATCTTTAGTTAGAATACTGAATAACTGAAATGTGTTGATAGTTATGCCACATTATTTTCTACACAAATAATCCCTAATGGTTTTTTGGTTTTTCGAGACAGGGTTTCTCTGTTTAGCCCTGGCTGTCCTAGAACTCACTCTGTAGACCAGGCTGGCCTCGAACTCAGAAATCTACCTGCCTCTGCCTCCCAAGTGCTGGGATTAAAGGCATGTGCCACCACTCACTGCCTGGCAAATATTCCCTAATGTTAAGCAAGCTTTCAGTGACTCAGAAACAATAAAATTTATTGTGCTAAATAAAATAATGTTTTTCTTTCATTTTTATTTGCAATCAAAAGCAGTCAAAAGTTTTATTAAGTATAAAGATCAATAATTATACTTTTGGTCAGATTGTACTTTACCAATAGAACTGTGTTGTGTACCATCTGCAATTCTTTTTTTTTTCTTTTTTTTTTTTTTTAGATTTATTTAAGTAGAATTTTATTTAGATTTATATGTAAGTACACTGGAGCTGTCTTCAGACACCCCAGAAGAGGACATCAGATCTCATTACCGATGGTTGTGAGCCACCATGTGGTTTCTGGGATTTGAACTCAGAGTTTTCAGAAAAGCAGTCAGTGCTTTTACCCTCTGAGCCATCTTTCCAGCCCCACCATCTGCTACTCTTAAGAGCAGTCCTTTGATAGTGCCTTTTTTGTGTTATATGTGCCTTTTATTATGTTTATTTTTCCTAAGATGTGTTTGTGTCATTTTGCTTTAAGTCATCTACTTAGACAGCATTTAGCTTTACTTTTAAACAATTTGAAGATCTTTTAATCAAAGACTCACCTCTTCACAATTATTGTTACTGATAAGTGTAATGATTGTTACTCTTGTGCCATTTTGTCTGCTTTTTTATATTGGTCACTCATCTGCTGCAGGTACATTTTAGCACTAAAGCCACACGGAGTATATGTCCATGTTCTATTTAACTTCAAATACTAGTTTCTCAAATTAGAGGATTTTATGTTGAAAGTCTTGCTTCAGAGCTTTGTGATTGTTAATTATTTATCAGGACCTAATGTTGACAGTTTGTACCTGATTTGTTCTTTTTCTTTTGTAGGTAGTCTGGTTTTTTGTTGTTGTTGTTTTGTTTTTTTATTTTGTTTTGTTTTTTCCTACTTAAACACCTTTGGGATGTTTGCTGTAAATCTCAGCATACGTATTTAAAAGCACATAGTTTTTTTTTTTTCAAATATTTTTCTTATCCCTCTTTAACTAGGAACTTGCTTCTAGTCTTCTAGGAACTTGCTGGATAGATGTTGGAACTTATTTCCTTATTTTCTTCAAAATTTTCACCCCCTATCCTGTTTTCATTGCATTCTGGAAGTTTCTTGGTCAAACCTTGTAGTCCATTTGTTCCTCAGCTGTATTTGTTGTAATATAGCCCCTCTTAAATTACTTATAATTCTTTTTTCCTTTCAAGATGTCTTAATTGTGGATTGTAAGTGTACTGGCTAGTTTGTGTGTCAACTTGACACAAGCTGGAATTATCACAGAGAAAGGAGTTTCAGTTGAGAAAATGCCTCCATGAGATCCAGCAGTAAGGCATTTTCTCAATTAGTGATCAAGGGGGGAGGGCCCCTTGTGAGTGGTACCATCTGTGGGCTGGTAGTCTTGGGCTCTATAAGAAAGCAGGCTGAGCAAGCCAGGAGAAGCAAGCAAGCCAGTAAGGAACATCCCTCCATGGCCTCTGCATCAGCTCCTGCTTCCTGACCTGCTTGAGTTCCAGTCCTGACCTCCTTTCCTGATGAACAGCAACGTGGAAGTGTAAGCTCAGTAAACCCTTTCCTCCCCAACTTGCATGTTGGTCATGATGTTTGTGCAGGAATAGAAACCCTGACTAAGACAGTAAGCATTTTATAGTTCAACGGTAGAACTTGTGCTTTTGCATGTAAAAGGCTCAGCCGCTTCTCCCCACCCCACTTTATTTTGCTGTCTAGTTTCTTTATCAGATACTAACTAGTTTTCTGTTTGAGTTGGGTGCCTCACTTGGATATATTGGCATTCTTTCAGTGTTAGCAGTTTCTCTTTGTATGGCCTCTTGGAAGGAGGACCAACCTCCCTTCAGCATGACACAGCCCTATTGCCATCTGTCTTATGCTTTTGTCCAGTAGAGAAAGTGGATCAAAGAGGGTATCCTAAATGTAAGCTGTCCAATTACCACCCTGATGGTTGTCCTCCTAATGCCATACAAGGGGTTCTCACTCCCCCCCCTTTCCTCCCTCTCTGTCTTTCTTTCTTGGTTTTGTTGTTGTTTCTTTGTTTGTTTGTTTTTTAAGACAGGGTTTCTCTGTATAGCCCTGGTTGTCTTACAACTCAATCTGTATACCAGACTTGCCTCCAACTCAAGAGATCCACCTGCCTCTTCCTCCTGAGAGTGGGCATTAAAATGGTACACCACTTTGCCTGACTCATTTGTCTTTTCTTGTTGGTTCCAGCATATTTTCATAGTCTTATGAATGTGCCTCCCTTCTCCCTCCCAATAAAAATCGTAAAATTTTAAGTAGCCTCGTGTTTGGCTGTATTCATAGCTATCTTAGAGGCCTGGGCTGCAGGTGGGACATTTCAGTAACCTATTTATCCTTAAAATATGTTTCGTGGTTGCTATTTAACTTAGACTGGAAAGCTTTTAGAAGTTGAATAAATCTGTTGGCAAATGGAAGATTTTTATTCATCTATTGATTTGTGTTCTTGGTTCCTTTTATCCCACATCTTGATTTTTAAAATACATTTCTTGTTAGCACTGTCTATCTTAAATTGTTTAGATTATATTCCTATGTATAATAGATAGTTTGATTTACATACAAATCTTTTTTTGTACACTATGCTAGAAATTACAACAAACCTATAGCTATAATGATGCTAAAGAAGAGCAACAGAGAGTAACCTGGGAGCTTGCTAACATGAAAGAGGCCCTGGGTTTGATTCCTAGTACCTCCAAAAGGGAAGTAAATAGTATATGTCTCCAGCCATTATCAAAATCTTCCGTGGTGTGTCAGGGGTCCAGCTTGACATGACCCATCCATCATCGTGGCCATTAACTATGCATTGCCTGCCAGAGAGTTTCCTTGAATGTGATAATAGTCATTTTGAGAGAGGCCAGGCGTTGTCCTGTTGGCTTGAGCCTACCTTTGTCTATTGGTGTAAAGATTCTTCTTGCTACTGCCTAAAATAGGAAGTTGGGGATCTGTTGACCTCTTTTTAAATTTAGTTGTTGCTATTTGCTTTCAGCCCAGATTGGCGTTGAACTCTTGCCTTAGACATTCTAGTGCTAGTATTACAGGTTTGTGCTACCACACCCAGCTATGGTGACTGGTTTTCATACACTGGAACTAGATTTTTCCAAAACAAGGGGTTTTTAATTACCTGGGCTGAGAAACATGTCTTTATACCATTTGGTTGGCAAACATTAACACTTGTAATGTTGGCAGCATTGATAGAGAAATTATAGGTTAGTGTTTTTAGAAGAAGTCTGGGTGGTTTTGATCTGTAAATAACCAACATATCTTCTCATATTCCTTTGTCAACTTGTTTAATCACTATGGTCTGAATTTATTCTTAAATGTCAGTTCTTAATAATCATTATCTTTCATTTCAGAGCTCTCTGGATAGAGCCCAAGCAGCCAAAAACAAAGGCAACAAATATTTCAAAGCAGGAAAATATGAGCAAGCTATTCAGTGCTATACCGAGGCTATTAGTTTGTGCCCTACTGAGAAGAATGTAGACCTTTCTACATTTTATCAGAACAGAGCTGCTGCCTTTGAACAGTTGGTATGTACTCTGGGCTGTTTCCGTTGTACTCCATTGCTTTTCCTCTGTTTGCTGAAAGTTTCAGTTAATTCTACTCAGATGTAATGCACTTTTTGAAGTTGATTTGAAATTATAAGAATTTTTCATTTCAGTTTTAGTATCCAAACTGAAAACCAAAATTCTATAAATTTTAATAAAACCATATAGTTTAAGTTAGAGTTGCCCAGTGATCATACCTGCTCACACACACAGAAGTTTGAGACTATTTGTTTAATTTTTGTTTCTTTGTCTATAATATGGAAAAGGAAGAATCGATGAGTTCCTCTTACATACGCCGATTGTCAGTGGCTTTTGTCACTAGCATGTCTTGTACAGGTTTTATATCAGTATATCCAAATCTTTCATTCTTATTAAAGACTATATAATACAACTGTATACTTTAATTAAGATATGAAATTGCTCTAACACCAGCATCTACTGTTTTAAAAAGTAAAAGTTTCCTGAGTACAGAGACATGAAAGTGAAGTAAGCAGGAACCGTGTAAGGAAAAGCTTGTAGGCAGTGAGTTTACAGTTGAGCTAAGTGTGCTGGTCTCCACTGTGTTCTCAGCACTGAGGAGGTAGAGGAGCAGGAGCTGATGGCCAGTGTGGAACATAGCAAGACTTGGGCTAAAGAAGATGATGAATGAGTGAAATAAGTTAATCTGCACTTCGTTCTCAGTAGAAATGTTTAAGGGCTTTTAGCAGGGGAAATATATCATAAATAGTTCTACTGTTCTGTCAAGAATATATTGGGCAACAGGGAAAGCAGGCAAACATATTGTTGCAGTAGTCTACAAAACACATAAAGGAAAGCTGAAGACCAGCAGAATTTGCTCTTGCATTGGGTATGAAACGTAAAGACAATTTTAATTCCATCAGGGTAGAGAATGGAAGAGACAGCTGGTAGCAGGTGGTTTAACACACATCTGTAATTTAGCAAGGTAGCTAGGCTACAGATGTTATATAAAGCCAGACAGTCGCCTGGGAAGAAGAGAGGTGAGTGCTTGAACATTGCAGCATGTAATAGTCAAGTAGATGGAAGAATTCAGCCAAATCAATTGAGAGTGGGCAACCAGTAATGTAAGTAGATTGCAGGCAGGTAGCAAGGTGGACTAATGGCAAATTGCTGGTAAGTGGGGCAGTAACTGTAAGAAGTAACAATCTGAGCATGCATCCTTGTCTTGGGATGCATCAGAACTGAGGTGGGTGTTTGCAGAGAAGGAACAGCTGAAAGAGTAAAGACCTTGGCGTGGGGACTGACGGGGTGTGGATCCAGATCAGTATTGCTGAAGGAGGGAAAATTGCCTGCAACACAGAGCCCCGGGCAGGTGGAAGGTGGAAAAACAGCAAAAGCTCTTCATTGCCTGGTGTTTGGGGAGGGGGGTGCGGGGGGCAGACAGAGGGTTTTGGTCTTTTTGTTTGTTTTGGGTTTTGTATATTGTAGTTACTCATTGAATTGGAAATACTTCGATTGAGAAACTCTTTAACACTTGGCCTGTCAGGTTTGAAACTCAATTCTGTTGAACAGTTTTTTTTTCAGTGTAACTGATTTCTTTTTTCTTTTTCTTTTCATGCTTTCAATTACAGCAAAAATGGAAAGAAGTGGCACAAGATTGTACAAAGGCTGTTGAACTTAATCCCAAATATGTGAAAGCTCTCTTTAGACGCGCAAAAGCCCATGAGAAGCTAGACAATAAGAAGGAGTGTTTAGAAGGTGAGGGCATTTCTGTATTTTCCTAGGAAAAGTACTTGAAGGCTTTGTAGTCACTAGTACATTTATATGAAACTGCCTTGTGAGTGTAGAGATCAGCTAATTGTCTTTCTGTGTTAAACTGTGCCACGGTTTCTCTAATTTAAATAGAAATTACTGGTACATAAGTTCTATCTCTGTTTGCCACTGTGTAACATTTATTTGTTGGTTGGTTGGTTAGTTTTGGGGGGGCATAGACTCTCTTCATAGCCCTGGCTGTCGTGGAACTCACTCTGTAGACCATCTGACATCAAACTCACAGAGATCTACCTGCCTCTGTCTCCCAGGTGCTAAGATTAAAGGCACATGCGCCACCATGCCCAATCTGAACTGAGGAGTTATTCATGAGTATTAAGACTAAGAAAATCAGAAAGGTAGTTTTAGCAGATTAGTGTTGACATATTTTCAGCTGCTTTCTTGTATAAATGTGAGATGAGTTACCACTTTTTTCCCTTCATATTTTCAAACATTTTATACACAGTTGCAGATTGTGTAATTGCTATAAAATCCAAGTGAAATGTCATTCTCTGAAAATACTGTAAATGTACTTCTGCCTCTAATTGGCCATTTCTATTTCCAAAACTGCAGTTAAAGTGCATGTCACAGGCTTTTAAAGTTCATTTTTCTAAGTGATGTGACGCTAAACCAAAGTATAATTTCTACTGTCTAAAAGTACTTTCAGTACCTTTTTGGATGTGCCTTAAAAACGTCAGCAATAAAGTTTAGCCATAATTACTCTTTTGGTAACTTTTTGAGGTTGATACTGGGAAATAATACTCATGATCTCACTTAGCTTACTTTTGTCACTGAGATGACCCTAAAGTGCTTTTTAAAGTTTTGTTTTGTCCTATGATAGTTGAAAGAATGTTTTTAAATTGGGAATGTAAAGTTTTGAAGTTAGTAGCAGAATAGTTGTCAGAGAAGAGATTGATCAGAGTTTCAGATCAAAGAAATGGCATGAGAAAGGAGCTTAGCCAGAGTTGGCCGCCGGAAAATGTGATGTTGATTGACTTCCTTGGAAGAGTAAGGGCATGGGATTGTGAAGAGTAGAGCTTAGTTAGGAAGAGAGGCCACAACTCTTGCTTGAATACTTGGAATGACAGGATAAGTGATGAGGCAACTTCTGATCTTCGAAATTTCAAATCACTTTATTGTGAGCTGTATGTAGCATAACCAGTGGAAAGTGGTCTTTTGAGGATGTTTTTGAGCTCTGCGGCAAAGTAGCTTTGGAGACAGAGCAACTTGAAGGCCTTTAAAAGCTACTTAGGAGGCAAGACAAGAGGATTTATTGGGTGGAGGAGTTTGATAACAGCCTAAGCAGCATAGCAAGATGTGATTCTGCTGTGTTCACTTGCCTAGTGTTGCTAGCCAGAAGAAAATATTCTGGATTCCTTGTTTTCTTTGCTGTTTTCAGAATGTTAGACCATTGAGAGACATCAGAAATTAAACAGGATAAGCACATTCATTTCACAGGTGAGGAAAGCAAACCCCAGTGAAATACAGTAGTGATAGTTCCTTGAAAAGTAAACAGTTCCATATGCTTTGAGTTGAGTTTCACTTTTTGTAATTTAGTTGTACCTATTTGCTTCTGCTGGTCATTTTCATAATAATTCCATAATTCTATTTTCTGTCATTTCCAGATGTCACTGCTGTATGTATATTAGAAGGGTTTCAAAATGAGCAGAGCATGCTGTTAGCTGATAAAGTTCTTAAACTCCTCGGAAAAGAGAATGCCAAAGAAAAATACAAGGTAAATTAATATGAGTTGGTAATAGTTCAGTGCTGCTTGAACCTAGACATAATGTGTGTGATAACTGAAATTAAAACTGGGTTGCGTTTCTTTCTTCTATACTCTTTGAGGGTTATAGCATATATAATTTTCAGTCAGTAATTTTGAGTAATCTAAAAACTGCACTCAAAGAGTATAGATCATTTTATTTTTTATGTATTAGGGATTGTCACTCAACAGCCCAAAGACCAAATCTAATCTGCTTCCTGTATATTATCTGCTTGCATATTGCTTGGGGCTACTTTTGTTCTGCTACAACACAGTTGAGTGGTTGTTAAAGTATTCAAAGTCTATGTAGTATACACTGTTTAAACTATCTATCACCTGATCTTTTATAGGAAAATACTTGCCAACTCTTGCTCTGTATCATTAGTTTTTAAAGGTAAACTATATCAATGGGCATTAGTGTCATAGTTTAATTCAACAATTAAACTAAGCTCTGTGCTAGAGCAATGGATACAAGCACATATAAGCACTTGGGAGATCACGAATTTGAGGCCAGGCTGTGCTATAAAACAAGACCCTAATCTTTTAAAAAGGGGAGAGAGAAATGGTATGGTCCCTTCCCCTATGGGGTTTGGTTTTAGTGGAACAGCTATTAAGTACAAAAGACCTAATATTAAGTATTAGAGGGGAAAGGAAGTAGAGTGCCGGGAGAGTGAGAGCTTAGCTAAAAGTCACCAAAGATTGACTGCTACATTTCAGGAATATCAGGGCAGTTGTTCTCTTTGCCATTACTGATATGATAATCTTTGGAACTAATCTATACAGCTGGGCTTAGTTGGCACATGCCTATAGTTCCATTACTTGGGAGGCAAAACAAGGGGATTACAAGTTGAAGACAGGCTAGTCTGCATAGAGACCCTGTCTTAGAACAACATTTAGCAGATTTTGTTAGCATAGGCTTTCATGTATTAACATGTGAATCCAAGGGCGAAAGGACTAACTGTACTAGGGCTCGAAACTTTCTTGCCTTTACACAATTTGTAATGGAATTCTTTAAAAATCACCTGCAAAACATGTTGGATTCCCAGTCTTATCCTGTGGCTTAGAGCTTAATATTATTTATTAATTTGAAAACGAAAATCCACTTGTTTTAAGTCATTTTTATTCTGCAGTATATTTGCTGCTTTGATTAGTATTTTCTCATATTAAAAAGAAGCTTAAACATGATTGAATTTCAGAACCGTGAGCCTCTGATGCCATCTCCACAGTTTATTAAATCTTACTTCAGTTCTTTCACCGATGACATAATTTCTCAACCAATGCTTAAAGGAGAGAAGTCTGATGAAGATAAAGACAAGGAAGGAGAAGCTTTAGAAGTAAAAGAAAAGTAAGTATGCCACGCACGGTGTCTGCCCGATGGACTTTGCCTGGACCACAAGTAGGTTCTCAGTCACCTTTAAAAGAAAATCTATGTACACATTCAGTTAAATATAACTTTAAATTGTATATTATTATTATATATACCTCTCTAGCAGATATCTGTTAGTTCTCTGATATTTCAGATTTTTCTGTCAGAGTCTTCCTGTTTTTGTAATCTTAACGAAATAATCAAGAAAACACCCTTTAAGTTAATTGTGTGATTAGAAGACAAATTTGAAGGTGCTACCTTAAATTACATGTAGCTAAATTCCAAATGTTTAAGTGCAGGGTAGTTCTTAATTTATAAGCTGGTGATGCTTAGAAATGCTATAAATTTCTTCAAGTTTTTTCTACTTGTCCAGGACAGCAACAAGTGTATACTGTAGAAAGCTGAAGTCAAAGGACACGTGCCTTTATGGAAGGAAGGGAAATAGTGTTCCCTGTATTAAAACACAACTGAGTTTTAAGAAGATCTGTATAATTATACCAAGATACGTACATTTTCATTGGTATATAATATTTCAGAAAGTCATAGTTGGGAAATACATGTTTCAGAAGTCACATAGCTCTAGTAACAGTGATACAGAAACGGTAAACAGTTCTCATCCCATTAATCACCGTCTATGAGCTATGGTGAGAGGTGACAGGATATGAATCATAAACTCACAAGCGCTCAAGACTGAAGCCGTTGCTGCAGTTTGTAGTTTGTATTTCCATCTTAGTCCAAGCCTCCGTGTCACCATGTTTTGATGTCACTTGTACTGCTAATTGTTAGTTTACAGGATTACTTTAAGATTTAGAGGCCTATGTAATTACTTACCATGTTCTCAGTAAGTGGGAACTTTTTACATTCAATCTGATCTTAATGTAATTGTTCCTGTTTTCTTACCCTGGTAACCTGAGCAACAGAATAGAGAATAAACAGTGTGAAGTTAGAGAAGTTAGAAGAATTTGATATAATTTTTCTTGTAAATCACACACCAGTTTTCTGTCTAGACTGTAAGAACTGAAATGAGAAATTGTACTTTAATTTACAGTGCTCTTTAATACAGATGCTCTTTAACTTATGAGGGCTTATACCCTTATAAATACATTGTAAGTTGACAATATGCTAAGTCAAATATGCATTTACTTTACCTAACCACTGAGCAACATGCACACAGTAGGGAAACAGTTTTTTACTCTTGTAATCCTGTGGGTAATTCTGAGCTGTGACTTCGTGAATAGGGTTGTATCACATGTTTCTAACCCAGTGAAAGATAAAGATTTGAAGTATATCTCTCTAAAGTATATCATTTTCACACCATGTTAATGTACAACTGTCATATATCAGACATCTTAGAAATCCTATAGAATACTTTTTTTCTGTCAGAACCTCTCTTCATTAAGTATCTCCTGTGGGAGTCATCGTCTTAGAAGAATGTTGTTGCTGGGCTGTGGTGGTGGCGCACGCCTTTAATCCCTGCACTTGGGAGGCAGAGGTAGGAGGATCTCTGAGTTTTGAGGCCAGGCTGGTCTACAGAGCAAGTTCCAGGACAGCCAGGACTACACAGAGAACTCTGTTTCAAACAAAAACAACAACAAAAAGCAGATGAAAACTGTACTCACTGCATTTTAAAAGGAGAGGTCGTTCTAGGGGCTCTGCAAGATAGCTTGGTGGATAAACAAGAGTCCCCTGATATGAGTTAATTCTAGGTCTGCCTTTTAAGGTGGAATAATAAATCTATTTGAGGCACTTCTGTGTTTTAACTTCTAGTCTTTATGCCTTACTTAGTCCATCCTGCACAAAGCACACGTCTGGCCACTCCTCTTAACTTGATTATTATTGTACTTCCTTCTCTTATCCCTTCAACAGCTGTTAAGTAATAGTGATGCCCCAGACAGAAAGTAAGACTAGGTCCTCGTCCGTGTTCAAAAGAACGACTTTTTAATCAGCTCATCTCACATTAGCTAATGTTTGAATCAAGTACTAACATAAGAAGTCTGCAAATGACTCTGCTGTCTCCACTTGAAAACTGTTTCTTGAAGGTATCAAGAAAATCCTGATGGTTGAAAACTCATAGTCAGTTTAATCTCTAACCCCAGTTCCAGTCGCATACTGGCTGACTAATAGAGAAGGAAATGATGATTCAGAGTGCTGTATATAGCAGGCTTTAGCATTTGCTTTTTCCTTAGTAATTATTTTCCTATGTTTGCTTTCATCTTCAGTTCTGGATATTTAAAAGCTAAACAATATATGGAAGAAGAAAACTATGACAAAATCATAAGTGAATGTTCAAAGGAAATAGATGCTCAAGGCAAATACATGGCAGAAGCATTACTACTACGGGCCACCTTCTACTTGCTTATTGGCAGTGCCAACGCGGCCAAGCCTGACTTAGATAAGGTCATCAGTTTGAAGGAAGCTAATGTGAAGGTACCTTTCTGAAATGTGTGTGCATGTGGAAAGTTAGAAAGTGACCATGAGTACTCTTGGCAGTTGCTTTGCTTGATACCTTAGCATTTCACTAGCACTTCCATAAAAGGCTATATTTTATTTGAGGGTCTCTATCTAATAATATTGTTGTAGTGAATCTGAAGCAGTAATACTTATCTTCAGGCAAGAAAATAAACAACTTTTTTCTACAGCATTTAGTATACTGTCAGATCCCTCTTGTGGCCATGGCATACTATAAAAGATTGGTTTTGTATAATGATGGCAGTGGCAGTGGTGTGGATAATAAGGGTGTTCTAAATATTCTTAAATCCTTTTGAATTAAATTTTCATACTGAAGTTACCCTACAAAAATTTCCTTAATCTCTTTTCATGCTGATTTCCTAATTACTGAATTTCTTATATTCTGTTCTGCTATAAAGAATATGCATTGTTGCTTTGAAGAAGAAGCCTGTGTTCCTGATCATGACTTTTAGCTTGAACAGCAAAGAGTAATAATATCTACTTAATGCTGTGTATAAAAATTACCTCAAAACAAACCAGAAACCTAAATGTAAGAACTAAAAATAAAACTCTTAGGAAAAACATGGAAATAAATAACTATTATCTTGTATTAGGAAGGGGTTTCTGAGATATGACATCTAAAATATAACTTCAAAAATCAAAAAGTACCATCAAGATAAAGAACTTGCTGCCAAGGCTGACAACGTGAGTTCTGTCCCTGGAGCCCAAATGTTAGAAGAAAGAGTGGAGTCAAGCAAGTGTCCTCTGTGGCAGATGCTCCTGTGAATATGTGTGGGCACACACATAGAAAATAAATGAATGTGGAAAGAAAAATAACAGCTTTTGAGCCACGCGTGGTGGCCTGTATTGGGTAGCTGAGGTTGGAAGATTGCTTTAGTAAGCCTGTACTAGAAAGGACAGTGTCAGAAAACTGAAAACACCTTCCATAGAATGGAAGAAAAAAACTCATGAAAGGCTCTTTGTAATCAAGAATAAAAAACTTAGAACCCAACAGTAAAAAGGAAACCTAATCTGAAAATGTACAAAAGATTTGGATAACTCACCGAAGAATATTCTACAAATGAGTGATGATACCATGAAAAAGTGTCCCAGTACCATTACCTGTTAGGACAGCTTCAACCAAAACGTAATAGAAGTGCCCCGTCTTTATTATTATCATGACTATAGTTATTCTTTAAAAAATTGAAAGCACAGGCAACAAGACTAACTCAAAAACATGGATTGTAACATACTGGTAAGGATATAGGGAAAATGGAACATTGTATTGCTGGTAGGAATGTAAAATAAAGATTCTTTGGGAACTAGTCTAGCTATTCTTCAAAATGTTAGCACATAGTTGCCGTGTAACCTATTGATGCTGCTTCCAGAGAGTTTAAGACATATACATACATACCTGAATGTTGACAGCAGTATTAATCATGACACTCAAAAAAGTAGAAATAACCCGTATATCCAATATCTACACTGAAATATTGTATCATAAAAAGTAATATTAATACATACCACATTGAAAATAATACATGAAAACCAGAAAAATCATATTGTATGTGAAACATTCAGAATATACAAATGTGTGGACTAGAGGTAAGTAGTTTCTGGGCATTTTTGCATTAGAGGTTGTGCTTAAGTGTGTTGTATGCTTTAGGTACAATAAAAATGCTCTGAAATTTGTAATAACCAACCTTTAACAATATTTAGTTACTATACTAAAAAACTTGTATATAGTCTTTAAAAGGATAAGCTTTATAGTAGGCATTTCAGAATTTTTTTCTCTTAATCTAAATGGATTTTAAAATTAACCAGGTACTTTGTCTCATTTTCGGTGTGTAGCTTCGAGCAAATGCCCTTATCAAAAGAGGCACCATGTGCATGCAGCAGCAGCAGCCTATGCTGTCTACTCAGGACTTCAACATGGCTGCCGAGATCGACCCTATGAACTCAGACGTTTATCACCACCGAGGACAGGTGGGTAGATCTGATCTTATCTTGGAGCTGTGCTTGTTTACTACTCTTCAGGATTTATTGAAGTTTTCTTACAACATATGAACTCTTGAATTGGCCTTATTTACTTACATCTTGAAGATTTATAATAATATTGATATTATAGAAGGGAAGGCAAAAACAGTGTTAGCAAATCAGCTAGCCTTTTGAGGTATTCATCTGTAGTTTGTAGACTTTCAGTGAGTAAACACTAATCCCACTTAGTAAACATTTTAATGATTCTTTGTAATTACATATGTGGCTCTAGGGGTATATGCACATAAGTGTAGGCTCCCAGGAAGGCCAGAGGTATCAAGTCCCTCTGATCTGGAGCTCTGTGTGAGATAGCCACTATATGTGTAGGGAACCAAACCCCCAGAATACACCTAGTCTTGTCTGATTTGCTTAGCGTGCCTTCTTTTGTTAGAGTGTAGTAGGAAGTAGGAGAATGTCTACAACTGGAAATATATGTATTTATTTTAGAGCTAAGTCTCATTCGTTGTGCAAGCTCATCTAAGCTCTTCTCCAGCCTCAGCTGCCTGAGTACTGGGATTATAGATGGACCTGGCTTGAAGTTCTTTGTAGGGGAGAATTTTGTCCAGTGTTTCTGAAAGGTGTTTATAAAGTGTTGAAATACCACTTTAAAATTTCTTGCCATTTCCATCTTTGTTTTTAATATCTCAAAATTAACTGGGTGGTAATTATATAAATTTCTAACCAGCTTTGAAATTAACTATAGAAGCACTTGATTTTTTTTATATTTCTTATTTTTTATCCAAGTTGCAATGAAAAAAGAATTACCTTTTATTTTTAAATCAGACATCAGTTTTAAGGTTTGAGAATTGCAGCTTTTTTTTCCTACAAAATTTATGTTGAATAATTAATAAATGCTGAGAGTTAACTGTGACAACAGAAGAGAAGCATGGTACAAACCTAACGCTGATCAGGCCTGTTATTTTATTGCATTTAATTATTCTTTCCCTAGCTGAAAATTTTGCTGGATCTAGTTGAAGAAGCAGTGGCGGATTTTGATGCATGTATCAGATTAAGACCAAAGTTTGCTTTGGCACAGGCTCAGAAGTGTTTTGCACTGGTAGGTGCCTTTGTCTACAGAATCATCTGGTTTTTTTCTCAAAACAGTGATCTCAGGGAGGAAAGTCTCTGAAAGCATATTAATCAGTGTGTAACTGGCCTTGGACTCTCCTGCTAGTGCTGTTAAAGCTAAGCATTGTATACCCAGCTCCCCAGTCTAGAGCAGAAATACTTCTCTACCATAAACTAGTACGAAGGAGTCAAAAATACTTCGAGGAAATAATTTATAGTTGTGACAAGACTTGTTAACTCCTTTTGCTTTCCTTATGGCCAGTTCTAAAATAATTTTCCCTCTAAAGAAAGTTATGTCATAAGTATTATAGGTTTAAGATGAAAATGAAATTACTACATTAAAAAGTCTGTAGGTGAGATATATCTTGATGATAGAGTAAGTGTAGGCCTAACATGTGTAAAGTCCTTGCTTTGAATTCTGACACTACAAAAAAGTAAATCAAAATTATGCTATCTATATGCTTAGTTAACATGTCTTAGTTTTCTATTGCTGGGAAGAAATACCATAACCAGGGCAGCTTATAAAAGGAAAAATTTACTTGGGGGCTACAGTTCTACAGGATTAGTCCATTATCATCGTGTCAGAGAGTGTGTCAAAAGGCAGGTAGGCATGCTACTGGAGCAGTAGTTAAGAACTTACTTACCCCTGATACATAGATAGGAGAAAGTGGGCCTAGCCTCGAAGCCCACTCTCAGAGACATAACTATTTCCAAAAAGGCCACACCTTCTAATCCTTTATACAAGGAAGGGAGGGAGAGGGAGGGAGGGAGGTTGCTCACGTGCTCTTCTGGAAATGCTTATATAATGTTCAGTGTCTAGACTAATATGTTGAGATTCCAGAAGTTTTTCAGCTCTTTAACTGGAGTGCTTTGATTTTTAAATAGTATCGCCAGGCATATACAGCAAACAATTCTTCTCAAGTCCAGGCAGCTATGAAAGGTTTTGAAGAGGTCATAAAGAAATTTCCAAGGTGTGCTGAAGGCTATGCACTTTATGCCCAGGTAAGTTTAAAAAAAATTTTAAGAACTGTATTTGTAAGCTGAATCTAGCATGGAATTATGCTAGCCTGATCTCTCCAGGTGCTCGCTCGCTTGCTTATTTCTTTTTTTTGTTTATTTTACTATGTAGATTTGGCTGGCATATATAGACTAGGCTGGCTTTGAACTCAGAGATCCATCACCTTTGCCTCCCAAGTGCTAGAATTAAACGCATGCACCACCAAGCCTCCTTAAAAATTCTTGAGGATTTATTGTTTTAGAGTTGAAACTACAAAAAACAAGATTTAAACCTACATTAAATCCAGGTTGGCCTTGAACCCATGATCAGGAATGACTTGACCTCACAAGTGCTAAGGTTACAAACCTTTGCCACTATGCCCAGATTCTAATTTTTTATTCTTTTTAATTACAAAAGAAGACACTAAGGGCTCTTCAGAATTAATCACAGAAATAGAAAATATTAAATTGTTGCAATCTTTGTTAGACTCCTCCCCTAATCCCTTTGTGAGATTGCTAGTTTTATTTTCCTTCATGCTCTTTAGGGACATTTCATAAAGACTTGGAGAGTTTATTGAAAGAGTCCTGTGAGAAGTTGATTTCTGTGGGGCTATTCTTCCAGTGTGTCCTACACATCACTGGGCAACAGCTGATAATCTGGGACATGAAGCAACCTAGAAGTTGCTGTCTCTTCAGTCTTAGTTCTTTCCATTTCTTTATAAAAATGAAGCATTGCTCACTACTCATGTAAATTAACTATAAAAGTATCTGCTGTGTGAACCTATAAAAAGGTAAACAAAGACAAATGAGCATTTATAATGTAATTGGACAGTAATCATCATTACCTGCTATAGAATTCAGGAGTTTGGGGTGTAAATTTCTGTACCCCACAGAAAACCCAAAGATCGCTGCCCTTTAGTGAAAGTAATTCAGGAAAATCTTTTCTGCAGCCTGTTTCCAAATTGCATGTTTCTCTTTTCCCTTTGAATGGGTTGGATTTTTAGGAAGTTTCTTCAAAAATCTGAACTGGCATAACTTCATTGAAAATTTAATGTAACTGTACATACATGTATTTAAATTTAAAACTTGTTTTCCATAGCTACTACAAAAGTTACATAGTATAAACTGTTTAACTCTCAAAGCTTAGATGGGAGCACCTCCCAAGTTAAACCCTGATATATAGTGTCCATGAAAGTAAGTCTTTCTTCAGCCATGCCAGTAGTAGTTATGGGATGACTAGTAACAGTTACCATATTTATAATGTACCCTTTAAAATGACTAACCCTGAGACTTATTCCCTTAATATTAGTGTGATAAATTATAAATACAAATGTGAAAATGTGATTGATACAGCTGTCATTAAAAGTAGGTTCTTCTATATTCTACTGTTTCCCAAACCCTTTGATTCTGCTAAGAAATACAATTTAAACTGGTGAATAAATAAATTTTAATACTTAATAAGGAGTATACCTTTAATTTTCAGGATAGCAACTACATGAATATATATAACTAAAGTTTTTCTTTACATAGGCATTAACAGATCAACAACAGTTTGGTAAAGCTGATGAAATGTATGATAAATGTATTGATTTGGAACCAGATAATGCTACAACTTATGTTCATAAAGGGTATGTATTTTTCTGGTTCTATTTGTTTCAATAAAATACTAAATCTCTTTCACAGTAATATATTTTCTTTCAGCCTTACAGAAATGATTCAGATAATAGTAGACCTATCTATTAATTGATCAGTTTATTACAATATGTAGGTTTTGTTTAATCTTTGCACATATAAACCTGTGATGTGTGTGCATGTGTGAACTTGGATACATGCTTGCCACACTAGAGATGAGAGATGATTTGGGCAACACTCTTTACGTTCTACCTTGATTGAGACAGAGTCTGATATCTGTTTCAGCCTCCCTACCCCAGCCAACAGGGGAGAATTTAGTTACTAAACAAAATGTGTAAAGTAATCATAGGTAGCAGAGTTATGTGATACACAGCCTAATGGTGTCACTCAGACAAATATATATTATTTTACTTCTCAAGTTGACCAGTGAGTTTGTAAATTCATAGTATTTCTGTTATGGCTAATTATATAAGACTAGTAATTTTAACTATTGGAGTTAGTCTCACTATGTATTGCTGGCTGACTCTGAACACATAAAGACCATCTTCTTCTGCCCTGCACACTCTGGGATTAAAGTGTGTACCATATATATATATATATATATATATATATATATATATATATATATATATATACACACACACACACACACATATATACATATATGCAGGAAAGTAAGCTATATAAAGATTAAAATATTGAGAAGCTGAGGCCGAAGGATATTGAATTTGAGAGCTAGTGGGAACCTTTTTCAAAACATTAAAAAGGTTAAAATAATTTTTGTATTTGTTATGATGTACATCTAGGTGAGGTTAAATGGTGACATGAAATTAAAGGCTTGAAATTACTGAAGAAATTAGATTGCTCAGCAACTAAGAGCAGTCCTTATTGTCTAGAGGACCCAAACTGAGTTCCCAGCATCCATGTTGTCGGCAACTCAAACCGCCTGTGACTCCAGTCCCAGGGACCTGAGGCCCTCTTTTGGCCTCTACTGGCACTTGGATACATTTGTAGAACATACATATACATAAATGGGAAAAAATGTAAAGGCTGTAAAACAAGTAATTTTTACATTTAATTTTTTAAATGATTGTATGAAATTATTCAGAATTTATAATATATTCAATAAGTTAAATAATGCAACAATTTTATTTTTGTAAAGATAAAGTAATTTATATTATCAGAGTAAAAGGAGAAACAGCCTTAATTTTCAGAACAATTTTTTCACAATGGGTTTAACATACTTTTTATTTCCGTGAAATAGAACCAAACACAACTGAGACAACAGGCTGAGTATACAACTAGAAATCAGCCAATGCCAGTAGCAGAGTAGAAAAGAGACTAAAAAAATGAGACTTTAACCCACAGTACTCTTGTCTAGGACCTGCTCCCAGGAGTCTGGGTCCTGGCCAGGGGCTGGAAGGGAATGAAACAGGGGTTGGCATCTGCATACGAAATCAGTTGTCTGTTTCTTAGAAATACAGGGAAAAAGAATACTGGGTCATGACTTGTGGTCAGGCACTCAACATCAGAAAAGGAGCAGAAGCCTCCAGTGTGTGTCCTGCTGTAGTCTTTGCTTTCCTTATATATTGTTGTTTGTTTATTGAGGGCAGAACCCAAATCATATGTTTATATTTCTATCAGTACTGGGTCCGTCTAACTGTCTTCTCCCCACCCCCACCCCAAATCCAGTTTACTTCAACTTCAGTGGAAGCAAGATTTGGATAAAGGTTTGGAGCTTATCAGCAAAGCTATTGAAATTGACAACAAGTGTGACTTTGCATATGAGACCATGGGGACTATTGAAGTGCAGAGGTAACTTCTCAAGCTGCTTCTTAGAGACAGAATAGTTACTGCCTTTTGTTCTCACTACATACATTTGATTATCAATCAGTATCCATTACAGTTTTAAAGCTTGCTGTACTTTTGATGCAGGAATTTGATTAGGGAATTCGGATTTGACTCATTATTTTTCCAAATTAAAATTTACACTTATATAAGCTATCAGGTCTGTGCCTTAAAAAGTGAGACTGTGTCTTTATTGTGTATGATTTCCTTTTTCATTTTTATCCTTCCTGTGGGAAGACCAGAAACTCCTGAAGTATGTTTTAGTCAGTGCCAGGCAACAAGGAAAACAGATAGCTGGGCTGTATTGGGATCTGGATCCTGCTACAGAGAAGCAGCAAGCCAAGAAACTGGACAAGTTGTAATGCATTTTCTGAACTCCTGAGTTTTCATGAAACCTCTGGTTGGACTTTTTATAATTCTGACTTCCTGTAATTTGTTTTATGTAAATATTTACTCAGAGTTGCACTTAAGGTCTACATTTAATGTTGACAGGTATATATGTAGTGTAGACTCCTAAATGTACTGTAGACCCAAGTTCTGGTCTTTAGTACCTTCCAAATCTCAGTTCTGTTGACCGAAACTCATCTTTATAACGATCACAATATATAATTAAAGTGTACAGAAACTATGACCAGGCCGGTTAGGCTAATAAGGTCACACTGTGATACATTACTGAGGACAAGACTTGAGTCCATACTTCACTGATGTCAAGGCACTAATCTTGCCACTATTACTTGTCAGGAATCAGCATAAGTCCTCTTAATTACCTATTAGTCTGCTCTTCCTGTGGCTCTCTTTCCTCCAAAAGACTGACAAAAATTGCGATTCTTCTGATGGCAGGTATATACAAATACCATTTTTTAATGTTAATTTGTTATTGCAAATAAAGAATTCATTTACTAAAAACAGTGGTTTATAACTATACTTGAGCAAAGCTCTGGATTCTTCTTAGATTAGTACATATAAAAACACTTGATATTTAATTTAAGGTAGTCATAGAGATTACCTTAAGAGGATGAGGGTTGAGGGAATTTTCTTTGTATGTTAAATTGTACTGTAAAAGTCTATTTTAGGGTCTAGAGAGATGGCTTAGCAGTTAAGAGTACTGTCTGCTTTTCTAGAGGACCTGGGTTCATTTCCCAGCACCCACATGGCAGATCACAGCGTCTATAACTCCAATTCTAGGGGATCCAACATGCTCATATAGACATACTTGAAGGCAAAATACCTATGCATGTGAAACTTTTTTTAAAAAGTCAATTGTAGGTCTGGGGGATCAGGCTTCATTGATAGAGTGCTTAGCTAGCATGCCTGAGGCCCTGAGTTCATTCTCTAGCACTACACCTGGCATGCAACACATTCAAAACAAACTCTGAGGTTGATGCAGGAGGATCAGAGAAGTTCAAGGTTCTCTTAAGCTACATAGGGAGTTTTAGGCCAGGTCGGGCTAGAAATCTTGTCTCAAAAAAGGTTCATCTAAATCCTACTTTAAAGTTAAATGATTGGCATTGCTGATTATACTAATATTTTGCAGATCATCTAGATATTGTCAAAACAGAACCATATAAACCAAAAATAGTTAATTGTGTTAGCCATATACTATAGGAAGTTAAATATGGTCACCTTTAGTGGTACTGAGTTGCCTATCTTGGATCTTAGTTGCAGGATTACACACATGTAATTAAGTATTATGCACATGCATGCATACATAGATAATACTATTAACCTTAAACAGTTGTTACTTAGTAACTATAAAACTTAGTCACACTTAAATGTAAGAGGTAAATTTTATTAGCCATAGCATATTCATCCATTTATTCAAAAACAGATAGCAATTACCAACCTTTCTACTTAGTTGTTGGAACTGAAAGATACCCATGAATGAGCTAGTAAGGTGGAGCGAACATTCATTGCCTATGTATATGGGGCTGATAGAACTGTAAGGAATATTAGGAATGAAGTATTTAATGCTTCTGGGAAGAGAAGGGGGGGGTTATACAATACTATATTTGAAGTGGGCCCTAAAATGTAGGGATTTGATCAGAGTTAAGCAGAGGCTGTAATCTGAGGCTCCTTGTGGTCAGGTTTGACATGGTCAGGGAACTGGGATTGACCTCTGACTGCATGGAAGTTCATAGGTTTTAGCATTTGGGGTGAGAGATGAGGTAGTACGAGTGTGGAGTCAGTCCTTTAAGGGGCAAGCGTTTGAGGGCTACTAATGTTCTGTGTTGCCAGAAGCTTCATGTTCCACCAGAAACGTACAGACTTAGGAACCAGGAAAATTAGGATTTTTTAAGTAACCAACTTAGTTGCCCTAGTCTGCCTGTATTTAACAAAGGATTCAAGATATGTAGACAGAGCAGGCTGCCGCGGTGGCCTCAGTGAGAGAGGATGTGCCTGTCCCTGCAGACTTGACATGCCCAGGGTGGGGTGATCCTCACTGGAGCTTCCCCCTTCTCAGAGAAGGGGAGGGGGACTAGGGGGAAGAGCTGTGGGAGGGAAGAACTGGGAGGGGAGATGGGGGTGGATATTGGGGTGTAAGATTCATTGGTACTTTGTTACTGAGAAGTGCTTGTTGAATCTTTGAATTTTTGCTCTTTTAGAGGAAACATGGAGAAAGCCATTGACATGTTCAACAAAGCTATCAACCTGGCCAAGTCCGAAATGGAAATGGCTCATCTGTATTCACTTTGTGATGCTGCCCACGCCCAGACAGAAGTAGCAAAGAAATACGGATTAAAACCGCCGACATTATAAACACCAGGGGAAACAGACTGACTCTTTTAAAAGAAGTTCACCCCCTCTTCAACTGAACCCTGAAGACACTGTCATGAATTGTTGAACGGTGGAACTTAGTATTCCCTTTGTGATGTTGTCATTCATTACATGTTTCATGTTTAGGTGTAGTGGGCGTGGCTGTTGAAGGAAGTTTGCAGTCTTGCAGCTTTTATTCCCTGTGCAACAAAAGCTTAGAACCTGTTAAAGGGATATTAAAACAAAGTTGTAGAATACAAATAGTAATTGGCCATGCAAATAAAACCTTTGATTTGTTGATTTGGTTTTTTTTTTTAATATTGGGGTGGGGATTATGTTCTGAATGACTTTGTTTTTATAGCTGTTTGTATAACATGTGAGTGTTTTATAGTATGTTAGCCTTTAACATAGTAAGTGTTGTAAAATAGACTTCTTTTGTATTCAATTAATCCTCTTTAATTTTTTTGAAGGATGAAAAGCTTCAATATGGATTTCAGTAAAATTGAAAGACTTTTAAGCTATTGTCAGCATGCACAGTGCCTCTGATTCTGTAGAACTTTAGTAAATTATGCAGAAGCAAATTCTGATTGATACTTGTACAGGAAGACTTAATGAGGGACTGAACAAGGAAGGTAAGATGAACGAGACATGTATATACTTGCCCGTGCCTATTCCATAGTAAGTACTATTTAATAGTATGCTTTTTAAAGAAAGTGGGTGTATGTGAACAGCCCACATACAGATGGAGTACATGTGATGATATATAGGAATATTTAATTAGCTTAAATTTTCTAGTGACAGAAATTTGGTAAAGGTTCAAAAAGGATGTCAGTCCTGGAGCCAGGGCATACTTTTTTGAAATGAAAACTTTAGTGGTGTAGCTGTGGCTGTTAACTTAAGGGATTTGAGCCAGTATTTTCAGAGATGTCCGATAGATACATAGAGTACTTTTGTATTGAGGTGACCTTGACCTCTAAGGACTGATGGTTCACGTCCACATCTCCAGGGATACTGACAGCTGACTTTACTTTTGTTCTGTTCATTTTTATCTGTACCTCATCCTCTCTTTTGAATCTCTAAGCTGTTTCTATTCATCACGTTCATAGACTATCCTTTTACTTACTTACATGCTGGGTTTTTCTGGTTGGGGAGGGATGTGTTCTTACTGAGTCTGTTTCCAAGATCCAGGACAGGTTAAGGTTTATTTAAGTGAAATGATAAAAAATAAAAACAAGCCTGTTAAGACTTAATGGACATAAAGTCTAATTATAGTTTACATTGTTGAGAGTAAAAGGAGCATTTTACACTCTTATTTAAAGGGGTGCTTTATCCCACTGAAACCAAAATGATTTTGTCTACAAATGCTGTCTTTTTAGGAAATATTAGAAATGACTCCTCTTATAAAGTCAGTTTATAAGATTGGATTATAAGTTTGGACGATGCTGGTAAGCCTATGGCTGATTTCAATAGGAGCAGTGAACTTAATTTAAGGTGACTGGGATAATGGAAAGTTGGAGAGCTCTTCATTTAGTTGTGAAATAATTCTCCAGTGATGATAACCCTAAATACAGAAATGTCCTACATCTCTGAATGTGACCTCTTCGCTTAAAAGTTTTTTTATTTGCATGGCTGTATTTGCATTAATAGGGACATCTTCTACTCTGCTCCCTTCTTTCTTGGGATTGGGTAGGAAACACTGAAGCATGTGCCATTCAGTACTGTCATTCCAGATACTCAAAATCGTTCTTGCTTGTTGTGAACATATTTGAAACTGCACTGAAAGCTGCATCTGTCTGTATCTTTACTTTTGTAAATGGCTTCACATGTAAATTCACAAAATAAATAATACATTCAAGCTTTTCTATCCATTTTTGAAACAGAAAGATAGGAAATTTGTTCATTTATTAACTGAAACTCCTCAGTTTCTTGTTGATTCAGACTAACTTTGAAAATAGGCATATACAGGATCTTATTGTTGTGGTCATGAAATTTCCTGCAAATATTCATCCCTCTAAGAATGAAACAAAGCTCTATGAAGAGCAATGGCAAGGGTTCCTTCTTTACCTGTGTCTTAGACTTGTATAGCAGCCTAGAAAGCCACCTGTCAGATGTTGTCATGAGGCTAACTAAGTTCTTCGTGCTGATTCCACAAGGGAGTTTAATCAGTGTCAACCATGGAGAGAACCTGAGAACGTAAGCTAAAGCCGTAAACGTCAGAGGACACAGAAGACTGACAACTTCAAAAGGAAATAGAGAGCTGGAGAGGTTTGGTTCCCAGGACTGCATGTGACAGTTCACAAACTGCCTGTAACTCCAGTTCCAGGTGATCTGACACCTGCCTCCAGGTACCAGACACACACGGTGCACAAACATGCAAATGGGCAAAATAATTAAACATAAACAATCAGTTTAAAGGAATAAAAAGTAATAAGTTGGCGTTTGTGAAAATATACAGTTTGCTCTTCAAATAATACTTTCTTAAAAAATGAAAATTAGTTGGCATGGTGGAACGAGCCTGTAATCTCAGAACTTAGGTGACAGAGATGGGAGAGTCACATAGCAAGATAGAAAATAATAAAATATTAACAGAATAAGTGAAGTTGCAGCTGTGGTAAGGAGAATGTTTAGCATGTGAGATCTGGGCTTAATCCCCAGTTGAGGACAGGTAAATGTCACTTTCCCCCTTTAGAGTGGGAGACTATGACAAAAAATAATACATCAAAATATAAGCAATTTATCACTTGAAGATAAGCCATAAAAATACAGGCAAAAGGCATCAACTGATATTTCACCAAACATGTGAAAAGATGTTAGTATCAGTGATTAATCAGTTTTTAATTCTTGTGTGAAGAACATGTGGTGTGGAGGGCAACTTAATAGAATTGGTTCCTCCCATCATAGGTTCTAAAGCTTGAACCCAGGTTGTCAGGCCTGCAAAGCAAAAAAGGCCTGCTTTTACCCACTGAGCCATTTTGCCAGCTCAAGAAATATTAAATTTACTGAGAAGAAGCTGGTTATGGCATGGTGCCTATAATCCCAGCCTGGGGAGGTTAATGTAAAAGAATCCCAAGTTCAAGGTCAGTGTGCGTAACATAGCAGGGCGCCATCTCCAAAAAGTAAAAACAATAAAAGTTTAACCATACTAAGTTGATGAGGATGAGGAATAGGGGGCAACTAGAACTCATACAATTGTTGGCAGCACTGGAAAATGGTACAGCCGCTTTGGAAACAATCTGATAGTGAAGTAGATATGAGCCCATAACTCATACTGCTCCAGACATGAAAAGCTTGTTTCTAACTCCTTCATTCAAAAGGCAGGAAGAACTCAAATGTCCATCAACAAGTAATACATCACTGATGCACAGGTAAGATAAACACCCAATAAAAGTACTAGGTTATAATTCACTTTTTACATAATTCTAGAATACTCAGAGTTCTCTATGGTGATAAAGCTTATCAGTGATTGAATAGCTAGAGAGTTTACAAGACTATAGGGAGAGGCAGAAGAGATGGCTCCGTGGCTAAGAGTGCTTGCTGCTCCGGTAGAGAACCTGAGTTCAGTTCCTATCACCCACGTTGGACAGCTTATGAACACTGCTAACTCCAGCTCTAGGGTATGTCTTCTGACCTCAGCACCTGCACATATCCATACACACAGACAAAAATATTCCAAAATGCTTATAAGGAAACTTCTGGTGGTAGTACATACATTCACTTTCTTGATTGGTATTTCATAGATGTATGTATATGTGTGCAAAATCTTACCAAATCATATAATTCTTTTTTTTTTTCCTTAGAGTCACTTGATTTTCTTACTCTTCTGTAAGTAACCACAAGTATAATAGCCTATATACTTATATATTAGAAAAGTTTTGATTTACCAGTATGGTATTGAACCAGTGGTGCGCTAAAGCAGTATTGTATAGGTCACGAGACCCAACTGCACATCCATCTATTCCTGTTTACAAGTGGCATGTTAAGCTCCATTGTTTTCTTTTTTGTAGACTTTTTGTTTCCTTTTGTCTTTATTGGTCTTTTGCTTGTTAATTTTGATTTTCATTTTATGTAGTTTTTGTTTTAGAAAGAGAAAGAACATAAATTTGGATGAGTGAAAAAGAATTGGGGAAGAAGAAAAACATCAAAATATATTGTATGAAAACAATTTTTAATAAAAAATTTTGAAAGTGTCATGTTGATGGGATATTAGCACCATGAAAATTAGTGTTCTTGTAAATGTACAATTTTCTCAGACAGCTGGGACCAGCCCACCACTAGGTACACATGGAAATAAAAATGCTTAGAGTCTTTGGTTTTTAATTGTGCAAAAAGATCTTGAGACTGAAATGCCTAATAACCATCAGACGAAGTAGTTAGAAGCTAGAACACTGTTACCAAGCACATTTAAAGAAGAAACTTTTAATTAAAGTAGGTGGCCTTGTGACACAGATCACTGATAGAATTAACATGAAAGGGCCCTCTCCCAAAAAAAGGATTTAGTAGAGTTGATCATCTTGCAGAGCATCATCCTGCTTGTGACATTTTTGAACAGACATCAAGGCTTCTTTGTCTCCACTGTATAGAGGTCTGTTCGTTTCTGTTTTAAAATGGGAATTTGCTGCCGAATCTCAGCCAGCTTTTTAAGGTCTGCAAAAAACAGGGACACACATGGTTAATAATTTACAACTACTTACCAAGCAATGAAATTTCATCCCCAAAGTCTCAGCAAGTGACCCAGGAACATTTGCCTTGTCTGGATGCTGGTGACCTGGAGTTGGTCCCTGGTCAATTCAAACTCAACAAAACCCAGTGAAACAAAGCCTGAGAGCTCATCCTCAAAAACAGAATATCACCAGGATAGAAGAGCACGCTCAAAGGAATCCTTCCAAGTGACCAGCCACAGAATGTGACCTCAAAACAATGGGGACACAGAAACCATAACCACAGCAGGGCAAATCTTACCTATGTCTGCGTACAGGATTGTTTCCTCTGTGCCAGCTTTGGTTAGGACCTGTCCCCTAAAGGAAATCCAAAGAATGAATAAGGAGTGATTCACCAACCTCTGGTGACAGTCAAGTTCTCTATATTTTCCTCCTTGTATAACAGGCCAAAAGAAAGATTCTAAGTTCTAAAATAAGGAAATAGTATAAATTCTGGTTCTGTTATGTATGTTGAGAATTTGTGGCACATCGTGTGCAAATAAAAGTCCTGTAAGGCTTGGTGAAGAAAGTGTGGAATATGTTTCTAAACTGTACACTGCTAGAAAACTAGCTTTTCATCCATGATTATAAATATCTGAGAACAGAGCTACCTACCAACAATCAACAGGAAGTCCCAATACTACTTGGAAAAGCCCCTTCCAGGGAAGGTCTCCATCTGTTCCTCATGCACTCCCAACTGCAACCACACCTGAGGGTAGTGAGGCTGGGCTCAGATATAAAAGAACCTCTACTTGTGTGGCTGAGATCCCTGGCTCCCTGTGCTTTTGAGTTTCAGATTGGAAGAAAAGACTTCTCAATAACATGCTAAGAGTATGCTGACAGGAGCAACAGCACTTCAAAAGTACAGGTGAAGGCTGTTCTGGAAAACTTTGCAGTGCCCCAGCCTTTTGGCCCAGTGCAGGGCCTCAAAAATATATCTGGACAAATGATTAATTTCCAAATATGTCAAAACAAACCATCTGGTACAATAACTGACTACTTATCAGCCACAGGCTCTTGGCAAGGATGAGATACCAATACCATTAATTTCATTTGGTTGAATCCTAATTCCCACACATCCTGCCAAATTCAGAGTTCTTTCTCTAATGTCGCTTTCACCCAGACACCAACCACCCTAAAGTCATAAGCTGGAAGGCCCTCAAACCCTTCAGGAAAAAAAAGGAAGAGCATATAACACACGCAATTACTCTGCGACAAACAGCCACTCTAGGTAACCATCAGGAGAACTGGCTGTAGAGCTTGTCGCTGACATCTAGACAGGAATGTGACAGAAACCAGCCTAACCCAGTTTTCCAGTGCCCATAAATCCTAGTATGTATAAGTACTGAGAAACACACACATACTGAGGGCACCCCCTACTCCCTTCTAGGACCCCTTATGGATTATAAGACTTTTTGGTTTGGTGAGTATTCTGTTTATTCTGAAATTGTAGAAATACTGTGTGTGTGTGTGTCTGTGTGTGTGCGCGCGCCTGAAGTAGCCTGGATCAAAGCTAACTTTTGAAGTCCATAGTCCTAGTAAGGACACATGTCTGATTGGGATCCTATGTGTGACTGTATGCTTTCAGATGACACATACAGTTGCCAACCACATGATTTGCCCATGGAGAAATATCTGGCTGACTGGACAGATGTTCTTTGTTTACTCAGTGGTAAAATACTTTTCACAGGGAGACAGCCAGTTTCTTCTAACCCTGTGGTTCTCAACTTTGCTAATGGTATGACCTTCATGTTGTGCCTCCCCCCAACCATAAAATTATGGTTGCTACCTCATAACTGTAATTTTGCTATTATTATGAATCATAATGTAAGTTTATCATATGCAGGATATCTGATATGTGCGGAGGGGTTGTGACACACAGGTTGAGAACTACTGCTTTAACCCATTCCCCATCCTCTAATCATTACACAGGGAGTAACGTTCTTACCTTGCTTCTCATTACTGTCCCTGGACCAGTCTCTCAGCCTAAAGTTTAGCCAAATGCAAACCAAGAATTCTGGGATCTCTTTCCCCAAAACCAACTGCCCGAGCATGTGCTGCCTTGTTTATTTTGTATGGCTGCCAAGACTACCTAGACAAGCAAAGATGACAAAAGCCAAGGGCTCAATATGGCAAGTAGGATGGCTTCTCATGTGGGCTGCAGGTAAAAGCTTCCCTCGTGCTTGTCAGAATGTGTGTATAAAAGGGGGTAGGAGTTGCAGAGAGATGATCCTGTATCATCTTTGAACCTCCATCTGAGCTCAGCCTAAGACGTACTCACCAAGGATCCACAACAGTGCTGTGTCCCCAAGCCACATACGAGGCTTTGTCATCCCGGGCAGGAGAGGCTGTAGCCACATACACCTGATTATCAACAGCCCTGTAGTCAACAGACAAAGCAAATCCATTACACATTGCAGACCTGCAACACGTTTCTATCCAAGTGTATACAGTTCTTTAAAGTTAAAAAAAAAAAAGACACTATGAAAACAAAACACAGGAAAAGACTTCTGTACATTGGAGTAAGCAAGAGTTTGGGGGGGAGTAAGACACATAAAGAAACACAAAAGAGGCACATGGGATTGTAATCAAAGTAAGGCTTCTGTACAGCAAAGAGGTACCAAGAATGGAAGGAAAGCCACAATGGCAAAGACATCTGTAGGTATGGAGCTAATAATTCTAAAATCTGTCACAAAACAGCCTAATTTAAAAATAGCAGTAAGTTGAAGTCCATGTCTAACAGCTAAATAGAAATTAAAAAGTCAAGCAAATGTTACTTGAAGCTGGGGCCCACAGCACTACTAGGAGGGGACGCTGCCCAACCTTTATAAGAAGTAAGGCATAGAGGGAAGAAATTAGGCCCTTGAAGAACCTGTGAACCCTGGCCCCTTCTCTTTCTTTTCTGCCTGGGGTGAAAAGACTGCAGTAGACTCTCCAGGCAGGTGTGAAATGAAACTTGTAAGTACAACCAAAATAAACTTTCCATCCTTCTATGTTCTTTATCTAGGGCATTTTGTCACAGTGATAGACAGCTGACAAACACAACTGACTAACATAAGTATTTTTAGAAGGCCCAATATGACTAATCATCAGGCAATTCAAAACCATGATGACCAACTACAAAACTCTCACTGTAGTTCAAATGGCTATTATCAAGAAGCTTAAGTCTCTGTGAGGGTGTACAGAACTATGGAATTATGGAACTATGAATTAGTATAGCCATTGTGGAAAGTAGTGGAGTTGCCTCTAACCATTAAAAACAGGTCTTGTGGTCCAGAAATCCTACTAAAAGGTCCAACTAAAGGAAGTGAAACAGCACCTGAAAAGACATCATCTGAACCCAATACTGCTGGAAACACAGGAGCCAAGAAATGGAAACATCCTGTGTGTCTGTTAACTGTTGAGTAAAGACTGTACAATAGAGTGGCCTGTTTGGTGAAATAGTCCAAGCACCATAAATGGGGGGGGGGGGGGATGGTAGGTATATGTACAACTTAAAACAAACTGATCTTGTAAGGCAGGCCGCTTGGTGATAGTAGCACATGCCTTTAACTCCAACATCTCTTGAGGGAACTGCTATGGCATCGGAGACAGTACCTAGCAGAGCTCTCTGGGCAGTCATCCTTTCTAAGTGCATCTGGGGGCCAGGGCAGGCTGGGGCAGGGGCAGGGCAGGGTTCCATTTAAGGCTGATAGATCTATCAACATTGAGATGCTTGATTCCTTTCTTACCGGGCTCGCTGAAGCAACTCCCAGTGGGCTGGTCCAGTGGTCAGATTGAAAGCTCCAGGATACACCAAGAGCTGGCAGCCTCCAGAGGGGAGAGACAAAGTGCAACGGTAAGCACTCAGTTACTCCCTCCCTTTATTCCTTATCCAATAGAGCCAAACTCACACTTTTCCACACACAAAAAGAGGTCAGCCTAGTAAGACAGTCAGGCTCTGAATTTAAAATTTTTAGAGATATATCTATAAAACACAGCCACAAGAAAAATGAAATGTATGGTCGATGTCAGACCGGTGCCTTCACATTTAAAAAGTAGAGTGCTGCTATCAGAATGTCGCTTGGCCTCAGACACTCAGCACCACATAGTGAAGTGATATACGATGGAACTTTCCAACTGATTTGGGGCAATACAGTTTCAGCTACTCTTAAGCCCAGAATGCATGCATCTCATCTGCTAAACAGCTGTCAATCATCCATACCACTTAGTTAAGTACAAGTGATTTCAATAGCTTAGTAAGGACACTGGAGTTTGTAAATTCTCTCAATCCTCTGTTACACCAGTTCTCTGAAGGAACTACATCTCCTTAGGTAAAATTACTGTTCAGAGTACTGTGCTAAGGAGTAAAGTCTGAACCAGAACTTGGGTCTTCTGACTTTTTTACACATAGTAAGTTGTCCAAACCAAAATATTACTGACTATATATGTGAATGTTGAAACCCATGAGAGTACAGACCATTGCTGCATTTCTACCTGGCTCCATGTAACTACAAATATAGTGATGTTAGAGACTCAAAGGGTAAAGGGATGTTGCTACATAGTGTGTGAGATCACACATACCCCACCCCGTAAACCATATTATCCCTTGCTCGGCAGAAGTCTGGTTAGCAAGATGCTGTGAAAGTACTGGACATGGAGACATTAAAACTGTACCTCTGACATTTTGTGCAAAATTCTTGTGTGTTTCTTTTTCTGAGCAACTTGTGTTAGGGGCTATCTTCATGCCACAGACACCACCCCAGAATCAAACCTCCAAGCTGCTGCTTAACCCATCTGTGGCCCTGACTCACCTCTTTGTGCGTAGATTTGTGCAAGCTCTGCAAAGCGCATATCATAGCAGATGCCCAGGCCCACTCTGCAATAAGCTGTTTCCAAACAGAACAATGCACAAATAAGTGAGCCAACCTCTGGCATAAAATGGGAGAGTAAAGCTTCTCTGATCATAAACACTGACTAGGACGAATTAACCCAGGACTCCTACACAGGCAATTTGTAAGTTCAATCTTATTGGGACATCATTCGAAGACAACATTCAAAGCCTCAGGATAGCTTTGAGAAGTTCGTTCTGAACTATGTGCATTACTAAGTACAGTGTGTCAATGGTGACCCACAGGAACACCATGGATGCCATGGTCAGGAGGCTGTAACCCAATGGAAGAGCAATGTTAAAATCCTAGGTTTTCATTCTCTCCCTTCTTTCTAGACCTCTGACTGGTTACTCTCCTCAATTCTGAACTTTTAATATGGATATATGAAAAACCTGAAAATAGACATAAAAGGGAAGATATCTGCTCCTCTTTTCTGGGATTGCTATAAGAGGCAAACTTATCTGGTACGTACGAGTATCAAATGTGGAGAAACTATCACCAGGGCTCAATGTTTTAGATTCTTGAAATGTAATTTTCCCAGGAACATCAATGTCAAACAGATGGATCTGCATCACAAATAATTGATTTGGTTACCTCTTTTCCCACAGGCCTCACAGCAGTAGTGGTAGATATGGAAATGCTCTAATATTGACAGCACAAACATCATCCCCAGTTTTGGTCATATTGCACCTACAACTGGCTATATCCAACTGCTTATCTTATTGCTCTGTGTAGGATTTCAGGCATAGTCTTTTTTTTGTTTTGTTTTGTTTTGTTGTTTTTGTTTTTCGAGACAGGGTTTCTCAGTGTAGCCCTGCCTGTCCTGGAACTCACTCTGTAGACCAGGCTGGCCTCGAACTCAGAAATCCACCTGCCTCTGCCTCCCAAGTGCTGGGATTAAAGGCGTGCACCACCACTGCCTGGCCAAGCATAGTCTTAACTAATAGGTGTCTTTATCTTAGTTTCAGTCTTTGAAAGAACAGATTAACAATTTTACCTATCCTTTCTACTACAGGAAAATGATGAAATGATGTGGGTTTTATAACTCCTGTTGTCTCCAGGCGTGAAAAGTGTGCAGGCCCATGGTGGACATCCCGTGTTCCCTTTACTCATTCTAAATGCTAAGGAAGATTTCTCAGGATCAGAATCAAACTGACAAAACTGGCAAAAGAAGAAAAGGCCTTTGAGAAGCAGAGACAGGATATCTCTGTGAGTCTGAGGTCAGACTAGCTTACAAGGAGAGCCAGGGTTACATAGACCCCATATCAAAAACAAAACAAAACAAAACAAAACACCATCAATAAAGAAAGCAAAAAGAATGTGCAGCATTTAAAAACAAGTAAGTTGACATGGCACATGCCTGAGATTCTAGCACTGAGGATGCTCTGAAAGGAGGATTACCACAAGTTCTAGACCAGTCTGGACTACTGGAGTTCAAAGTCAGCCTCGGCTATGCAGAAAGACCCTGTCTCAAGACAAACACTAAACCCAGGTCAAATTTTGCAAAACAATTCCAAATGAGATTTATTTATTTCCTTCTCTTCCTCCCTTTCTTCCTTCCTTCCTTTCTTCCCTTCCTCCCTCCCTCCCTTCCTCCTTCCTTCCTTTTCCTTTTTCAAGATAAGGTTTCTCTATGTAGCCCTGGCTCTCCTGGAAACCACGCAGTAGACCAGACTGGGCCCCAACTCAGAGATCTACCCGCCTCTGCCTCCCAAGTGTTGGAATTAAAAATATCCACCACCAAATGCCTGCTAAAGTAAGATTTTTTTTTTCAAGCACAACAAATGTGGCTTGATATTAACCAATGCAACTTATCATATTAGTAAATGAAAAAGCCATTGGATCTCAAGGACATATACTGAGCTATAGCAATGAATGCTGGGGGGAGAGGGAGGGGGAGGGGCAATAACAGTGACTAAACCCAGGCCCTGCCTATGCTATGAAAGCATTCTACCACTGAGCTTTATCTTCAGCCTGTATCCGGTAAACTTCTACAACCAACCATGGTTTTCAAAACAAACAGAAACACTTGCTATGAAGGGAATGCTTTTCATCTAATAGTAACATTAAGCAATTGTTTTTTAAAAAACCATCATATTTAGGAGTAAAATAGTGAATGTGTTCCTTCTGAGACTGGAAACAAGATAAGGACACTTTTCTTTTTTCTTTTCTGATTTTCAAGACAGGGTTTCTCTGTGTAGCCCTGGCTGGAACTCTCACTCTGTAGACCAGGCTGACCTCAAACTCAGAAATCCATCCACCTCTACCTCCAGAGTGCTGGGATTAAAGGCATGAGGCAGGCAGATCTCTGAGTTGGAGGCCAGCCTGGTCTACAGAGCAAGTTCCAAGACAGCCTGGGCTACACAGAGAACCCCTGTCTCGAGAAAAAACAAATAAGCTTGTGCTACCACTGCCCACCTAAGAGCACCTAATATTTAATAGTATGTCTGTCTTAGGCAGGGTTTCTATTCCTGCACAAACATCATGACCAAGATGCAAGTTGGGGAGGAAAGGGTTTATTGAGCTTACACTTCCATGCTGCTGTTCATCACAAAAGGAAGTCAGTACTGGAACTCAAGCAGGTCAAGGAGCAGGAGCTGATGCAGAGGCCATGGAGGAATGCTTCTTACTGGCTTGCTTGCTTTTCCTGGCTTGCTCAGCCTGCTTTCTTATAGAGCCCAAGACTACCAGCCCACAGATGGTACCACTCACAAGGGGCCCTCCCCCCTTGATCACTAATTGAGAAAATGCCTTACCGCCGGATCTCATGGAGACATTTTCTCAACTGAAACTCCTTTCTCTGGGATAACTCCAGCTTGTGTCAAGTTGACACACAAAACTAGCCAGTACAATTGACCCCTTGTCAACTTGACACACAAACACATCACCAATAAG